>OY720431.1:113212524-113812524 GCA_963082735.1 Pocota personata | reverse complement strand
TTATTGGAGATCGCTCATCGGCTTATGCTAAATTTGAGTGATCTGTCCTTGTTTGGCTCAGTTCTGAACCTCTTCTAACTACTTCATTGACCTTTTAGTTTCCGGGAACACCACTATGACGCGGGACACAAGAGAGTGTGACGTTGTGTTGTGCGCTGAGAGTTCTAAGTGTCCGTTGCGACATCTTTTTATTTGTTTTATCTTTGTCACTGTCTGTGTATATGCCTATATACGTGCCCTTGCAATGAGATGCTAGTGAGAACAGTTCTCGATAGGCCTGGTTTGGAACACACTGTATTTGAGTCACCATATTTGAATCACCTGTAAAAACAGATATATTATTTCGGGTTATAACTTTTCGGTTCAGCTGCTAGTGCGTTGAACTACTGAGCGGTAGGTTCAGGCCCAAATCCATAAAAAACTAAACAAAATACACTAACAAATTTTCCACGGTCTTCCTACGTGCTAGGCGTGTTCTTACTTATCTACACAACTTATATTGCAGGGTGAACTATCGCAGTTCATTTTGCAAAGCTGTAAATGACACTAAAAGACATACAATTTTTGAGCCACCAATCAAGAAAAATCATGACGGATGGGCGAAGGGACACAACGAGAAAGCGGACATTTTGCCGCCCATCTAGAAGAGAATTTCAAGCCGTTTTGTGGTCGAGCGCTTATTCATAATATTAATGCTTTGGAAATAATACCTAACAATTACACAATAACAAGTCCAACGCTAACGGATCTCATAAAAACAAAGTATTTGAAAGCTAAGAAAGCTCCTGGTTAGGACTTTATAACCGGAGAAGTTCTAAAAATGTTGCCTATATCAATATTATAAATGCAGCGCTTAAATTCAAATACGTCCCGAGTCAATGGAAAGTAGCAGTAGTATTGCGGCACATAATGGTACTAAAACCAGGAAAACCGCCGAGTGACAAGAAGTTGTACAGACCCATTTCGCCGTTTCCAATTATACCCAACATTTTTAAGGGGCACTATCCAAGCACTTACAGTCGGTTATTGAGGAAAAAATTGTATCCCTGATCACCACTTTTGGTTCAGAACCAAGCATTTAATTATTGTCCAGCTACATAGAATCACTGAAGATTTGATAAGGTGTGGTATGAAGGCCTGAAGTTCACCTATATAATACATTGACAACATATCTCGGAAATAGACTCTTCAGTATCAGACACGGAAACGAATACTCGGAGTTCAAAGAAATTCCAGCTGGCGTACCGCAAGGAAGCGTTCTTAGCCCGCTTCTATATCTTCCGTGATATACTACAAGAAGGCACCGTCTTAGCTACATTTATACACAGAAATCTCGGTATTTCTGCAGTCGAAGATGAAACGAAAAACTGCGCGCTAAAGAACAAAAATCGATTACATGGACATGTCCTAGAAATTTTGGACGAGAGAATTTTATTGCAACTGTCTACAAGGACCTAACTTTTCGACTTAACACAATCAAAATTAACCGCGTTTAAATAGCAAAACAAACAGGAATTTTCATTGGAAAGACACCTGCCAAACGTGTTTATTTCATGATAAAACATTTTCTTGATAAGTTTTATCTTAAGTATTTGCATTAACTATCGGCCTTCGGTCCTCACTGTGTCGACGGAAGATTTTCATCTACCCTCGGAAAAAAAATTTTTTTAGCAGCTCCTTTATTTGAATATCCCACTTTCTTGGGTATAGATTTCCAATTTTCCATCTCAGATCATGTTGTGGTCCTAGTTCATTCAATACATTAACACAAAATAGATTTTTGTACAATTTTTGTAGTAATAGTTGATATGGCAGTCTTTGTTCATCGTGTGCAAATCAAATATATGAAATCAAAATTTGATTATACAATATAGCTATCCTAAGTAAATCACAGAAAGTTGCTCTAACGTACCTACATACATATTTCCGTTTCTAATATTGCGGCACATGTTTGGATTAAATAAATGTAGTTTTAAAACTATTTTTATGAAATATAGGTCAAGCTTATTTATTATTGATTTATTGATTTGAAATATAATATCTTTTGGGATTTAGTTTGGGACTTAGTTTATAAAGAACAAAGTTTGTTCTCAGTTTGAGACATAGTAGTACATTCTACAGTTGGGTTTTAGTCCCTGAAAATCATGAGAATTGGTTCATATGAACTAAGCCCCAAATTTCTCTTGGAGTTAGATCATAGGGAGTTAGCTCCATTGGGACTCGCGCGGCATATTTGTAAATTGCCCTACATTCTGCTAAAAACAATTTCGATCTAGAAGTTACATACATAATATGTTTCTTTTGCTTAAAAAGTCTTTTCAAATAGAGAGTTCTTTTTGCTGAAGAGTAACATACCTAAGTAACCATATTCCGATACGATTTTTTTTTTCTTCACCCTTAGAAAAAATTTGGTTAAAAAATCTCCTTGCTTAATTTACTTTCGTTGGCAGTACAAAGCGTGGTGCTCCTGGGCCTCAAGTAATATGCCTCCGTTTCCAATTTTGTACACCTAGTCGATGAAGATCTCCTTCTACCTAGTCACACCATCGAATATGAAGTTTGTTTAAGTTTCTCGATCCCTCTGGTATGGTGTTGAAGACTACAGACTGGTGCGCCGATGTTCATTCGCTCCATATGACCAAGCCACCTTAACCGTTGGATGCGTATTTTTTTGACTAGGCTTACGAGTATGTCGCTGTACAGCACGTTCGTTGTAACTTCTTTGCCAGACATTGTTTTACTCTTCTACAAACAGGACTCTAAATCGTGCGTAGGACTTTTCTCTCGAATACAACAAGGGTTTCATGCGACTGGGTAAGGGTCCATGCTTCTGCACCACAGAGCAGGACCGAGATGATGAGTGTTTTGTGCAGCGTCTACTTGGTTCTTCTCGATAGGAGTTTGTTCTTCAATTGCTTACTCAGCCCAAAGAAACAGCGATTAGCGAGAGTTATTCTCCGTTTAGACAAATTCATTAAATACCTCGAAGCTATCTATTGTCACGTTCTGCCCAAGTCTGCTGTCGGAGCCGACTCTTGTTGATGAAAGCATATATTTCGTCCTGTCCTCGTTGATAACCAGTCCCATTCTGTTTGCTGCTGACTCCATGATAGTGAAAGCACCAGTAACAGATCGCTTAGTTCTTCCTATCACGTCGATGTTGTCAGCAAACCCAAGATATTGCGTGGATTTTTGAAATATAGTGCCTGATGTACTGGCCTGGGCGTTGCGTACTATCTTTTCTGGCAAAATAGTGAACCAACTGCATGACAGTGCGTCACCTTGTCTTAACCCTCTGTTGGTTTCGAAGGTTTCAGCGAGCGTTCTCGACGGAGCAGCGAGCATTCTCCAACGCAGGGTTATTAAAGGTGGATGGCACGATATGGTTCTTCTCTATTCACACTGTCATAAGCGGCTTTGAAATCGATGAACAGGTGGTGGGTATCGATATTGAATTCGTGGGTCTTCTCCGAGATTTGGCGGAATGTACAAATTTGGTCGGTGGTAGACTTTCTAGGTCTGAAGCCGCATAGAATTTTATAGGCGACGTTTAAAAGGCTAATGCTTCTGTGCAGAGTAGGCGATCTCCTTTTTTGTAAATCGGGAAGATGATACTGAGGTTCCAATCGGCGGGCATACTTTCCTCCGACCATATTTTAGAGATGAGTTGGTGTATGCTAGTACCAGGTCATCCCCAGCGTGATTAAAAACTCAACTTGTAGCCCAACAGCGCCAGCTGTTTTGATTATTTTTAGCCCGACCATGGCTAACTGTATCTCACTTTGGTCAGACGGTTGAAATTCTTGGTTGTCACCCAAATTGACTAGTACCGGTTATTCATTGGCGGGGTTTTGACTGTTATTACCATTTAGTAATTGGTTAAAGTAGTCTCTCCAGATGTTCAGCTTCGACTACGTGTTCACTACGGTATTCCCATCACTATCCTTGCAGGCTTCAGGGTGGCTCGTGAATCCTGATGTAGATTATTTCACTCTTCTCTAGAAGTTTCGCACTTCTTTTCTGCCGAAGCATCTCTGCATCTCCTCGACTTCACGCTGTTGGTGTTCTTTTTTCTTCCTCCTGAGCATGCGTTTCTCATCCTCCCTTCGGTCAATGTAGAGCTGGCGAACTGCTTTTGTTTTCTTCTGCAACCACAACCTGTACGCCTCCGTTTTTGATTTCTTTGCTTGAGAGCATTCAGAGTCGAACCATTGGTTTATCTGAGGTGGTTGTGAGAAGCCCAACACTTCTGACGCAGCGTTTCAAATGGCTTGACGACATCGTTGCCACTAGTTTTCCGAATTCATGTCGACAGTCGTGGGATTTCTCGCAAGCTCGAGGGATACGCGGTAGGCATAGGCTGTAGCGGCCACATCCGATTGTGGTCGTCCAAAGTTGAATTTCATCGCCGTAGTTGTTGATCGCCTAAGAGCTTCGATGGATATTCATATACGCAGTTTGGCACCAACAAGGTAAAGATTCGAGTCGATGTTAGTTGTCCGAAGGTACGGACATGGAGTATGTTAGACGAGTGCCTTTCGCCAATGGCAACAGGATTTATCTGGTTGCATGTTCGACCATCTTGTGACCGCTTATCTTATGTACTTAACAATTGTGATTTTCCTAAACAATCGGCTTTGATAGCTTAGCCTAATACTTTACAAATCTGTATGAACTTACCACTAAAAAAGGATCAATAGCTTTTGAGAGTTGTTCGACATATTGGGAAGCTGTAGAAACAATGGAAAAAGGATCAACTACATTTGGCAGTTGCTCGACACATTGATGAACTGTGACAAACATAGAAAAAGAATCAATCCGTGGGGAAGTTGTTCTATACAGTGAGGAACTGTGGCAACCAGAAAAAAATGATAAACCGGATTTGGCAGTTGCTCGACACGGTGGAGAATGTGGCAATAAGGTCAGAAAACGGTTTACCAGGCAAGAGCAAGATTAATTAAAAAAAAATAATTCTTTAAAAATAAAAAATAAAAATATAGTACCATAATACGCACTTTTTGACTAAAATCTGATACGCCATCATTGACATATGTCTACTGTAACTCAGATATATATTGTTATTGTTTTCGAGAAAATCGATTTTTTACTAAATTAGTTAGAATGAAAATTTCGCTTTCTTTTCGAATTGCGACCCTACTGATGCCATATATGAAGTTTAAAGAAAATCCATCCAGCTGTTTAGGCTACAGTCGTGGGTACCAACTCACTTTTTCCCAATAGCGCAGTTAATGAAAATTTCGTGATTTTGACTTTAAATAGGCGATTTGCTACGACTTGGGTTCCTTTCGTTGAACAAGCAATGCGGACATACAAATTAACATTTTTAACTCATTCGTAAACATTTTATTTGAAATGTTTGTGCTCTTAAATCATAAATAAATTAAATTGAATGCTCCATCGTGGCTCACGACTTCAGTACGTAGTTTGATTGCTGCTAGAGGCAAGAATTATAAAAGATGTAAGCACTTCAAAACCTCCTGAGATGTTCCCAGATTTTGCAATGACTAAAAACAAAGTATGTACTTTATTATTATTATTATTATTATATATATTATTATTATGCTAATAAATTTAGTAACATTTCGTCAGGTAAGCGACTGTGGGCGGATATAAGGAAAACTAGATATCAACAGAAAAATGTAAGTGATAGTGGTCACAATGATGTTTATTTAAATGCTCTGAATAGATCATTTTTAGTTTACTCTTCATCATCACCTTCATCGCCGAATCCTTCTTTTGATTTCCTTCATGTCTCCAACATTGTTTTTCTGGGTGGAAATAAGTATTCTTACCGAAATGTAGATGTCTTTGAAGTTCGAAATGCAATACTTTTCATTAATTCTAAAGCCATTCGGCTAGACAATAGCCATCCCGAATTTATAAGAATTTATAAATATGTTATATCCCAAAGATTCTTCTTTCTATTACGTATATGTACGTAGTTCAATACTATTGAATGTACTTCTAGATATTCTGTTGTTTGGAAAAAGTCGAAAGTGATACCTGTTGTCAAAAATGGTTCCTCCTCTTCCAACATCGTGGAATATAGACCAATATCGACAGTCTGACTTTCAAGCTGGCCATAGTTGTTCTACGGCATTGCTTAAAATATCTAACGATATTAGTATCGCAATTAAAAACGAGAAAGTACCAATGCTGACACTTCTAGATTTTTCAAAGGCGTTTGATATTGTGGACCACTGTATCCTTACAACTAAACTAGTGAATTCTTCGTTTTCCGCTAAAGATCTTGTATCGTCATATCTCAAATGTTATTTGGCAGCTGTTGTTTTTAACAACAGATATTCTGAGTTCTTAAATGTAAACAGTAACGTACCACAAGATTTGTTTGGCCCACTACTGTTTACACTATTTTTAATGATGTAACCACCAAATTATCTAATTCCGCAGTTCGTATTTATGCTGGCGTCCTTAATTAACATGTGAAGTCCTTCATTGTTTCCATCATTTTCTATATTTGCCAAGTGAACACTTGTCTATTGCTTAGACTCCGTTTCTAGCAGACAAATTAACATTACCTTTAACAACTGTGCAGGATTTATCTGTTCACGCATATTTCAAACAACAGTCGATGTAGCTTAAGTGGATCTCTGAACTCAAATTTATAACAGCGAAATCGAATGCTTTTAGAAGATCTGCCTCGTGGAATATGTAATCAATGTTTTCCAACAGCAATTTTTTGTACACTCCCCTGGAACTTAGAAATCAAACGGTTGAATAGAAGGGACAGGTTTAAAAAAGATGTCTTAATGTATTCTGAAGGACAGGTCTAGATTCTGACATTGTTAAATGGTTTCATGTTCTGTTTTCCTTTTGGCTTATTCATTTATTTATTCAACTTTGATTTGTTAATTTATTCATTTATTTATTTATTTATTTACTGATATGATAATGTATCAATTTCAAGTTCACACAGTTCTTTTTTTATTTATGTTCAATTAATTATTACTTAATGACATGTAGTTTACATTTTAAAAAATGCCTGCCTATTTATGTAGACATATAAAATTAAATCAAAATACTAAAAGAAAACTAAAAATACAGACAGATAAAATTACTAGACCAACTTTTTTTAAATTCTCCATTAAAGTAAGTGTGATCAAAATCTTCATGTCGAATTTGTTCACGAAACCAATACTTGCCATTAAAGGTGCAAGTAAAAAACCGCTTTTGAATAGTACAGTCAAGTCAATTGGTAGTTTTTCCTTTTACAATTATTGGAAATTTTGATTTTAGCAGAGTCTTAAACCTTGCTGCAAAAAAAAACCGAGTTTAGGATCTCCCCACCACCCCGGCCCGGGTCACCATCTTGAAAGTTTAGTCAAATTTTAGTTCTTTGCAATATCTCCTCTATAGTACGTCCCAAAAATTATTACGATGAATATTGGAGAGACGAAATTTCTCAGAATTACTGCCTTAACACTCTTTTCGTAAAAAAGTAAATGAGTATACTCGTACGAGTATATTTATAAAGCTAAAAGAAACCACTTCGCTCAATCACTTTGGTGGTTTAAATGAGTTAAAAATATGTGCTTCATAATCTCTGGACGCCAACAGATGAACAGAAAGCTGAAACTTTGTACTGAGCGTATTTGTATTTTTGGTTTCAGAATACAGGGTGTTGCAAATAACTTTGTATATATAATTTCCCAATGTGAATGCTTTTTTCCGCACCCATCTAAACGCCCAGGGATTACCTGTACTGAAACTTTGCACATTTTTTTTATGAACATAGGGAAATAATACAAAGGAAACAGATTTTAATTTTCTAAGTGCAGGGTGCTCCAAAGAAAATTATTTTTCTCTGTGAGCGATTTTCCGCATCTCTTGAGAAGATCCCGAACAAATTGTAATGGTATAACCTTGTATGGGTAATGAGGAAGAACACAGGGTTAAACAAAACATAGTTTTATTCTTTCTCATATACCATCTTCTATCCATTAAAAATACTGGGTGTTGCAGAATAGATTATCCAACTCCAGACAGAAGTTTTAACAACCTAGCAGAAGAAGCATTGAGTACGTACGAGTAAGTCAAGTAAATATAACCTAATGAGTAGATGTTCTTTTCTAACAATCACCAGTTGGTGTATTTATTTGGCCCAATATTTAAATAGTTCCACCAAATTCTTATGAAGCCGGGTCAAAATACTCGAACTTTTGAGACTTGGTTTCAAAAATCACATTGTCGTATCGCCTACGTCGTATAACCGATGCCAGAAATTTATTAAAGTTTTCATTGTGATTCATTGCGGCTTCAAATACGTATTACGAACTACTAGAAATTATGTATCCGATGCCCGATACGTGTGAATTGACTTTAATAGAATTGATTTGATAGAACAACTGCAACACTAACATTATGCATTTTGTCATTGCATATTGCAATCGAAAAGTGTAATGCAATTTAGTTTCGTCTCACTTGGTGCGCTTTAAATGCTCGTACTTGTCTCTAGGTACTAAAAGACATATGTATATAATATGCTCCATTTTCGACAAAATATTTATGGAAAAATCTTAGAAAATAGCTACGGTGGTTCATCTCTATTGGATTATTCTTCTATGTCACAAACTATATTTCAAAATGAATACAGCATACCGGATATAATACATACAATCTAAAGAAATGAAATGATAATTTCCCCTGATTATCACCAGATTTATGACGAGATATAAAATCTCGCAAAAATGATCCAACAGAATTATATAAGCCAAAGTGCAATGACGGTCTTGAATTAGAATTAGCTACAATGTAGGCTTTACGAACGTTTAATAACTTGTAAAGCAAAAACAACCGAACACACATTCACTGCTGTGCAATATCGGCACAAATTTTATGAGGTCTTAGGAGTAATTTCAATCTGCAATCCAAATTGAATTTTTCCCCCACATCTAATCGGATAACGAAATTAATCCCCTTAAAGCTGAACGAGAGGAAAAGGCCTATAAAATGAATAAGTGCTCTTGCGGCTGTGATGGCCAAAAAGCTAGCGCAAAAGTAATCATTTCTTATGTTTCCAACAACTCCCTCCGTGCATGTGATTTCAAGGAGTGGCGGTCACTTAAATTGCGTAAACCCTCGCCTTCGTCAATTTCTCATAAAGTCGCAGTTTTTAATCCAGTTCACTTAAACTAGAGGGATTCCCGATACCACCACCATACGCACTCAGACAGAAACAATAAATTATCCTAAATGGTAATCATAACTTTTCAAATGCAATCCACAGGTGATTTCCCATAATATACCGGTCATAAATGTCACAACTCGGCGACTCCACAAGGTGTGTTGAGATGCTTGGAATCAGTTGGGTTTTTTTTTTTTTTTCTGGAAAAAAAAAATAATTCAGATTTAATGGAATCAGATCGTTTGGTTGACTTGACGGTAGGGTATGTGGCTTTCTTACATTAGATCCAGATCGGTGGTGCTGGTAGTGCTGATGTTGGTCATCGTTTGGGAATTAACATAAAATCCACTTCTGCATACCTACCATCTCATCACCATTTGGGGCCAAGCCCAAGAGACTGTGATTTTCTGCCGGTCCATGATGCTGGCCGGCATATATACATACCGCCGACCGATATTTTTCGACTTTAATTTTCAATCGACCGATCGATTTTATGACACTGATGACACTTTATTATTGATCCACAAAATCGAAGACCAAATACACCGGCACACCAACAGTTAACATATGCAGATCGAGGAAGCTATAGATAATCTTAACACCCCAACGTTGTGGAGCGAAGCCGCTTATCGGGCATTTGGAGCCATCATTTCAATTTGGATGCCTTCGTTGATCCATAAAAATGCATAAAATTTCGAAAACGACTCCCAACCGATGTCATCTTGGGGTTATTTGTGACGATTACATGGGCTTGCACTCTCGTCCGGACCAAGACCACACACCTCGAATATGTATCGATCGTTAAAAGGATTATTGGCACAGTTCTCGGTTTCTATTTCCTAGTTTTCTCCTCTCCGCGTGGATTCTAAGATGTTACTTTTTGTGTTTATACTGAAGATGAGCAAACACGATGGGGTTTTTGGTCGCACGAGAGACGACCGCACTGGACAGGTTCTTGGACAGTTTTGATGTGAGGTCCGGATTGGAAATTACGTTTTATGACACATAATCTGGCGTTGATTCAGATTTTATTGTTAAATATGTTTGGCGTTTGTTGTCGCTAATGCAAATCAGAGAGTTTTGAGTTTTTAGTGGTGTCATGGGAATCAGAGTACGACCGATTGGGGATAATAGTGCTCGCATTAATGCTTAAGTTTGGAATCTATGCACAGGGATTTCCCACTATGTATAAGTGGTTGAGCTTATATTCCAAATATTGTGGAAGATCAAACTCTGATTTATGGAAACAAGTTAAGGAGGGAATTTTTGTTTAATTAATTCGAAATTATTTTTATATATAGTTTTTTGCATTAAACTCATACAGGTACAATTAAAATGTAATTTAGTGAGAGAAGAAATCTACATATAAATATTGATTAGTAACGTTTAATTTTGCAAGTATTTTTAATTAAATTCTTTAGTTGATTCATTCTAAATTTGCAGTTTAATATATGGGGCATAGTGCAATATCATCCAGACAGGTTTGAAGACTTGCAGGTGGTGTTTGTTGTCAGTATGATATTCTCGCGGTTATGATTTAAGAAAATGCTTTAGCTGTACTTTGTTATGCAGGTAGGTAGGTAGGTAGGTAGGTAGGTGTGGTTGTGACAACAAACTATGCTGAAACATAATTAGCGCAAAGGCGCCGTTTTAATACCACAACTCAAGTGACCTAATTTGTTGTTAAAACTGACGTTTTACTTGTGGGAAAGGAGAGAAAGGATTATTTAAAACCACCCCGTTCACTTATATTATCAAAAAGGTGTCTGCCAAGTATACGGTGTCTGACCCTACTAAGGGCCGGACACTTACAAAGGAAGTGAAGGATTGTTTCAGGCTCGTTGGCCATATTGCAGCTACGACAAAGTGCATTAAAAGTAATGCCCAGTCGGGCTGCGTGGACCCCTATGGGCCAATGGCCAGTGCTAATTGCCAGAACTCTAGCAATATCTGCCCGGTTTCTGTTTAGTAGCTCTTGTGTTCTGCACCAGTTATTCTTGGCCACATCTGCCTGGATATGACACAGTTCTGCGACCCTCGCCATCTATTACCATTGTTATGCAGATTAGGTCATTTTAATATTCTCAAATCTAGATGATGGGTACTGTTTGCAGCTCGTACATATTTCGAGCTGAATTTAGACTAGATTAAGATCTCGTTATATTATGTTGAGTGTTCGAACAATATCTAAAAATCTGGAAGTGTTAGAAATATAGACCAATAAACAGTAAATATTTTAATTATATCATTAAGGTAGGTCGTCTATTGTATAAATAGGAGTGTGCTCACATATGTAACTAAAGCATTCTTTTGCCTGATAAAAGCTTAACGCTTATTATAGTCACATATTGAATAGTCCGCAAATATTCTAATGAAGATATGAAAGTGAATATTTAAAGAGTTTAAATATATAAAGTAAATGCAAATTTTTTTTTTTCAACCGAATTCACGTCCAGTTTGACTCAAGTCCCAAATTTTCTTAAAATGCTCTATGTGGTTCTTGATTTTAGGTATGTCAGAAACATTCGAATATTTTCGAAACTCCTTCTCATATCTCACCCACATCTGACTTCAATAATTTGTACGTGGGCCTACTAGCTTGTCACTTTTTAGTCTAGTACTACGTTTCCAGTTATCAAACATCCAGGATTTCAGTAAATGGCATGGGATTTTTCATACAATTATTAAATCTCAAAATCCGTGATTTTCATTTTTATGTGCTGGCCAAAAATTAATTATATGAACATTGAGTTCAATGTGTAGTGCTTTTCTTAATTTTAATTAAAATGAAACAGTCAGCTGTTATTTCCCTCACGTTAGAGCTCCGTCATACTCTTTGTCAACTTTATACTCACAAACAGTGCTGCCGCTAAGAAATGAATTTCCGTAGCAAAATAGCTTAGCAAAACGTCGAAAAGCATAGCAAAAGTCAAATTCTTTATAAAAGTATATGTTCTGATACACAGGATGCCTCACAAAGCTTAGGCTAGCTATATTCTATATGTAGTCATCTTCTTTTCACCAAGTCAAACAACAATACGACCGCAACAAGTCTCAACCGCTACTCTAGCTCATCCCAATCGAATCGATTTTCGAAGACATATCATCGACTCTTCAGGATTCTGGGCCTTCGTATACTATGGTCAAAAAATGGGCTCACTTATTTCAACAAGGGCAAGAAAACGACCCCTGCCCAGGGCGTCCTGTGTCAGTGATCACTGAAGAAAACGTCGGAAAAGTTCAAAAATTAGTGCTGGCCGACCGAAGAATAAAAATGTGGTAGATAGCGGACGAGTTCCACATCAGCAAAGAACGGATTGGAGACATTTTGCAAGAGCATTTAAACATGCAAGTTATTTGTGCGTGCTGGGTATCGAAAATGCTCACGCCGTTCGACAAGCAACGACGACTCGAGTGCTGCAAAGATTTTTTGGAGTTAGCCAGGGACAATCTCGACGAAATTGGCAACCGAGTCGTAACTGTAGATGAGATGCATCCGCTTCTGAGGTTGAACTATTAGCCACCAGTCAGGAGACTATAGTCTTCTCAGAAGCCGTGACAAGTACGAGTACTACTCCCACTACGAGTGATCAGAATACAAACGTTATGCTGGCGACTAAAGACACTAAGTTTAGCGAGAATTATTCGTCGAAAAATTTCAAGACTGAGAGCGCTGCTATAAAGAGCCGTTACAAGAACGTTCAAGAGCGAAAATTGACTGAAAAAAGTTCGGTCATGTCGAAGAACCAAAGGCGAAGATTATGACTCTAAAGAGGGCCTTGCATATTGCCCTCAAAATCTCGTGTCCAGTTAGATAGTAAGAAAATACTTCTCCCATGTTGGAATGAGGATCTACCCAATTTGACAAAAATTACTAGAATAGTGTTCAATATCTGGCTATAGGAATAATTTCTGACAGCCTCATATGGATTGATTCAAAATTAAACAAAAAGTCCATAAAAACTTTATAAAAAGACCGGATGGTAATTGAACGGAATCTTCTGGAGAAACCTTCGAGCTTTTAATGAACACTCAACATCCGGGGTGTTTTTTTTTTTTTTTTTTTTTTTTTTTTTTTCTGGTTGCGCCAGGGAGGTGAGGAATCTTCTAAAGATATCATTAGCCCGTGCCTGGTTCTGACAATGAGTTGCCAGACGATATATGCCTACGTACTAAACCTCGCTCCAGCACACAGACTTCAACCATTCCCCCCGCGAGACTGCCATTAGCTATTACTTCGCGGGGTTGGTTAGCAGATCAAGCTATTCGTCTTGTGTCACCTGATACTGACGCTTCTCCTGCTTCTGTAGCTTTTCTCAGCCTTTCTAATCTCCGCAGCTCATTTTGTATATTTGTTATGCAGTCGCATATTAGCGTCCAGTTTTCTTCTGACTGCAACATGTGGTCGAGGAGTAACGTCGGTCTTGGTAAAGTACTTCTCCATGCCGTAAAGCGTCTACAGTAAAACACTGCGTGTTCCGTATCTTCGTCTTCATTAGGGCATTTGGGGCAAGATGGTGAACTGTCGTGTCCAAATCGGTGGAGATACTTGCGGTAACCACCGTGACCAGACAGGAACTGCGTAAGGTTGTAGTTGGAGTCTCCATGTTTACGACCTATCCAGTCTTGGATAGTCTGTATTAGTTTGTGGGTCCATCTGCCTTTCGTTACATTATCCCAGCGAGCTTGCCACATTACTGCTGATGCTGCCTTTTCTTCAGTTTTTATTATCTTGGTACCATTGGCATCGTGTTGGTTCAAGACTCTTTTGTTATATATTCTCAACGTTTCATCTGCAAGTATATTGATAGGGATCATCCCAGCTATAACAAACGCGACCTCGTCTGAGATGGTTCGGAAGCCGCTGATTGTCCGTAGCGCGCAGAGTCTGTATGTTGACAATAGTCTTCTTTTGGTCTCCTTCGTCCATAATGCCTGCGCCCAAACCAGGGCGGCATATAGCAGGACTGTTGTAATGACTCTGGAGAGAAGAATCCTTTTTGCGTATCCAGGGCCCCCAATGTTGGGAATTATGCGCGAGTTCCCTGTATTTTCGCTGCCTTCCTGGTTAAATAGTCAACATGTGTTTTGAACCGGAGTTTGTTGTCCAGCATTACTCCGAGGTATTTCACCGCTTCTTTGGACCTGATTGTTTGGTTACCAACCTGAAAGTTGGAAACTCTACAATTTTTCGGCTGGTTAAAAGGACCGCTTCTGTTTTATGGTCGGTCAGTTCTAATCCGGAGGCTGATAGCAAATCTTTTATTAGGGCAATAGCTTCGTTTGTAGCTGATTCGACTGCACGAATCTGTTTAGCTACTGTCACGACGGCTATATCATCGGCGAATCCAATTATCGTTACTCCCCCGGGCAATGGCAATCGTAGGACACCGTCATACATGATGTTCCACAATAACGATCCCTGTGGAACTCCCGCAGTGACGTTGTAGTATTTTACGCCTTCATCTGTGTCGTATCTCAACTTTCTGTTTTTAAAATAGTTTGTCACCATACGCAGAAAATAATATGGCGTACCCATCCTCGCAAGTGCTCTTCTAATGCACCACCAGTTCGCAGAGTTAAACGCGTTTTTAACGTCCAACGTTACTACTACACAGTACTCCTTTGTGCCCTAAAGCCAACTTTCTCCTTCGATGGCACCATTTGCGATATCAACTACTGCTCTTATAGCATCAACAGTAGATCGCATCTTTCTGAAGCCAAACGGACGGCTGTGTGAACGCACCCGATTCCCAGGGTCTCATTACAGTCATTAATAATAGAGGAACAAATCTTATGAGCTATTGCCGGCTTCTTCCTCTATAAATCAACCAGTCTTAGCATTCTCCCTATTATGCTGCAGACAACTCAAGACCTAGTAGTCCCTTGGCTAGTATCGATTTTAAGAAGCTGTACATCATTACATTACGTCCCCTTGAGCTGGAGACGCGTTCGAGTGGTTTTTATTCTCATTAGCTTAACTTCTTTCTTACTTAAGACTCTGGAACGTATCTTAGACGTTCACATAAGAAATACTCTCGAGACTTCCCCACTATCCAAATTCCAGCATGCGTTCAACAAGGGAGATCCAGAAAAACGCCCCTCCATGAGGTGGTGCAAACTACTGAAAAAAACCATTCACTTCAAACAATACAAGCTAGCTACCTTCTTAGACATTGAAGAAGCGTTTATTAACGTCTTAATTGAAGCGATTCAGAAAGCTTTCACCGAATTGGGTTTTCAGGATTTTATTAGTCACCGGATAGTATCCAAATGGGATAGAACACAAGAACTTGAGCAAAGGACTCGGGTAGACGCTGCAAGAATTGTAGCGAGAACCACAGATCACTGCCCTGAAGGAACGCATGCGTCTAGACTAGGCATCCCTTTAAACACACACTGCCGAAGTTGCAAAAAAAATCACATGAGTTGTGGTACTCAAAATGGTGCTCAAGTACTAATTGAGATGAAGGGCAGTTCGTAGCAGCAACCACTCCAACCTGCCTACCTACGGGCACTGTATTCATTTTCTTAGCCGACATTTTAAAAACCACAAAACAATAAATAAACTGAGTCGGCAAATAAAAAGAACAATGTTCGCGCTTATTTGTTTTTCGCCTAGTCATTGGCTTTCATGCGTAATTTCATGAGGGTTGTTCAAAAATGTAGAATATACCTATACATAGTTACATGTCGCAGCATTTGGGTGTTTACACGAAAGGGTATGGTAATGTTTAAGAAAGTAAGTCATTTGGGAGAATAATTCCTTAAATAAAATAAATATATAAATAAATATGTTGGTGCTAACAGTCAAGCCAGGTCTAGCTTCTCGCAGCCACTCGTGCTATCCTTCACATAAATGTTTGGGACCTACAGTTCGCAAGAGGTGGAACCGTGAGTAAAAATGTTTATTTTTGTTTTTTGTGCTTTTTGGGATTCGATCCTTGAATCTCTCGCTCAGTGATCGGGCAGTTAACCACTCGAACATGGCTCCCACATAATTCTTTATACGCATTTAATATTCTATGCAATTATAGAACTTTGTATCAAAATAAGTTTCAACTGTTTAAGTTAAGATTTTGTTGACAAAATTCGAAATATTAAGTTAGAATTACATCTAAACACAAATTTAATTGTATAGGTCCACTGTGTAACAATGGAAGTGAAAAAGTTGAACTCTGTCGCCCAGAACTCGATGGATAAATACAACAGCAAAACAAAAAACTATACTATCTATCATATATATACATAGATATACTATACATGTTGTATCTCCAAGAAATTCTCGATATCCGTAGCAATCAGGGTAATAACGGAACACAAACTTTGAAAAGAACACTCAGGGCGGATGTAAATTCTTCGAAGAGTTCGCCAAAGTGACAGAACCGGCCAGGATGGGAAAGATTCCTGTTGTTGCTTACAAAGGGCCCTCGTAATCGTATACGAGCTGGTAGCTACGACTATTTCAGCAATTCTCGAACATTACCTACCTAACCTATTGGACCACCAGGGTCGATTTATAAATTGATTTGCATTAAGCAATAACTTCAAATAAAATAAATCAGTAATAATGTAAATTCTTATCAAATGAGAAAATAGTGTGTTTTAAATTTAAAACTCACATACATGACTCAGTGAAAAAAAAAAAAACTGCAATTTACTGTACGCACACCTTTATAATTAATGTAGTGTCCCTTTAACATCATCCTCCGATTATTAATGACTTAGTCAACCTTTTTCAGTCGCCCACACTCTATCATTAGCATTCAAAAGTCATCATTGAACCTGCTTGCCCAAAATAAGAATATCTTCAAAATACGACTTCCCGATACCACCTCCACCTCATCGTCAATTAAAAATAATGACAAAAAGTCGATTAAGAAAAACAAAAATTTAAAAAAAAGAGAAATCCGAAAAAAAAATTATTTAAAATTTAATTTATACTTTCAGTATATTTTTAAGAATGGTCTCCAACTCCGATACCTAAGCCACGACCGAATTTCATTGCATCGGGTCGGCTCGCCGGATGCACATTCGATGTGTGTGCACTTTGGAATTTGTCAAAGGTACCCCAAACGGCAGTCAAGTGCACCCACAATGAACACCATGTGCAAGGGTAGGCAAGTTTAGTGGCTACCCAAGACGTGGATGGAATTGTTAACACATCAACCATAGGGTCAATATACGATTGCAGATACTCCATCTATTGATATGACGATACTGGGCTGTAACATGTGTACATGCTACCACACGAGAAAAGACGAATTTACGAAAAGACCAAATTAAGTTGTTTTGAGTGTAATGACAACTTTATGGACTTCCTTGGTGGGGTCCGGTTTTTGGGGACATCTAGGAAAGGTACCCAATCCAATGAGTGTTCATTCGATATGCGTAACTGACACTACCACCGAAAAAGGCTAAGGCGCCAGTCCGTAATTAATCGATTTTGAACGAAAGGGCCAAAAAAGAGCTATCACCATGATAACCATGATGGTGGTCTACTTGGATGGGCTCTTTTTTTTAACTGAACAACGAATTAGTATGTGAAATGGGTGATATGTCTCTCTATGATGGGGCAAGGGAGCTACAGTGCATTACTCATTGATCGAGTACAGCAGTTTGTCCCGGTTTTAATGATTTTGTTGTTTGTTTTCAGCACCCGGAATTCATTATAGATTTTCGAAACGCTTTGTCCGATAATGGAATGCCAAACGTTGATGATAATTGACTTTTAAATGCTGTTAAGTACTTTTGAGGATGCTAATTGGAAAGGCAAAGCGGCTTGTAATGTTGCTTGTATTCAGGGCACGTTTGTGTCCTGCGACGCCAACCTTCCGCTTTAATATCGAATCGTCTGCGACGGAGTGAGATGAAATGAGTCCAACTTAAGGCAACTGCGGCAGCGCCAGTGAGTTGTATTAGGATATTCGGTGGAATTGAAACTCTTTTTGGTGACGGTGTTAAAAGTGTGGCTGCATATAAATGATTTGATTTTGCTTTGAAATCTCTTTTCAAATCCGCCGCAACTCAATTAATTGAGTTGCTTTTATGTGTCAATTACGAAAGGGTGATGGAGCCGAAGAATTTAAATAAACATGTACAAACTAAATGATTCAATTAGGGTTTGATGCGATGACTTGAATAAGATGCAAATTAGTTACTCAATTAAGGTTTAAGAGCCCACTTCGAAGTGGTGCAATGTCGGTTTTTACTGCCAAAGGAACATAAAAATTTAACTGCAAACTAGTGTATGTTTGGGTTGAGAAGTCTGAAATATCCTTTAAGAATTTAAAATCATGAACTAGCACTTAAATCTGTTCCGTAAGAATTGGATCACGTTTATGCCTTTCAATGCTTTTATTGAGACGATCGAATGTGACTGCCGTAGAAAATGAATCTTTAGAAGACGTTTCCTGTGTCACTTTATCTAGTTTGTAGCACATTTAGCGTGAGATAATAATAACCTTGACTTTTTGTACACCCTCAGCACGTAAGCATTTGCTTATTGTGTCACAACTGAACATAGTAGTGGTTAAATCGATAAAGGTAACCCTATTTCATCGGTAAATAATTGAACGAGATTTGTATCCTAGTGCATCTAAATAACACATCGGTACAACAAAATGAAAATAAATAAAGTGTATGACTTTATGGGTTCGCAAGTACTTGCATCTATATGTTGTTTATCTGCAAAACACTAAGATTTGCAATATAAAGAAAATATTTAATTCTTTTTTTTTTTTTTAAATCAGTTAAAAATTATAATAAAAAAAAAATAGTTCGGAAATTTTCCAAAACTTAGTATGCCATATTGCAAATACTGTTTAAATATTCATTCCGAACAAAATCCATTGAGTCATAGCAGAGAATTATAAATTTACAAAAAAAAACAGCTAATAAGTGAAGTACCGTTATATGTATATTTTAGCAAAAATCTTATACATACGTCATTTATCGTATATGTATGTATATCTACTATGTATGTATGTTGACAATATTAAATTTGAATAAAATGGTAAGAGCCGAGAAAACCGATTTCTTTTTTTAAAAAATCGGCTATTAGTAAAGTACTGTTAATTTTGAGGCTAGAGTTAAAATTCGGAATTTGCCATAGGCATGAGCAATCAGACGGACGGCCAGAATTACGAGATCCACTCTTCCAGTTCCTCTATAATAGTATTAGTAAGATCAAAATCTCTAGATCCAATATTTTCGTGAAAGTTTATTGCTGTACAATTGTCTACACGTAAAGAATTAATAATTATTTACACATAAAGTGCGCGGCTGGTCGCACGTACTTGTACCTACATATATGCTGTTCATTTTACATACATTCGAAATTTAGGTAAAATTGTTGAAATGTATTTTTAAGTCTGTGCTTAAATGCGCTAATTTGGTTCGTCAAATGTTGCTAAGATGTCAATTTTAAACCAAGTTATGCCGGAGAAATAACTAATTTTCAAAAGTCTGTAAGAAATTCTTTCTTAGAAAAAAAAACTTGGTTCTCGTTGGAGCCGTTTTCGAGAAAATCGATTTTTTTTTTTCAAAATCAGCCACTAGTAAAATACAGTCAATAACGGAAAATCCGAAATCGCTCCGAAGTGTGGCTCTACAGATCACGGATATGAAGTTCAAGTTAAATTTGTTGATGCGTTTAGGCTGCAGTCGGCGATACATAGGCACAAACAGAAGGATAGACAGATAGATAGAATTTGCAGACTCACTTTTTCGAGTTCAACGATACTAGTAACATACGAATTGTTACATATTCGTACCTACGAGTATGTATTTGTTCTATAGGTGTAAGTAAAAAGCTATTTGATAGTAATAATCGTTCAAAATCCTACATACATACATACAGACACTTCCCTTTATTTATGTATTTTACGCACAGTTTGAGATTTGTCTAACTTTAATAGTTCAAGAGTCATTACATAAAAACTAATGCCAACCCCTGAGCCAGTACAACAGCCATCATAAGATTTTTATAATGTTGTACTGGCTCAGGGGTGTTTATAATGCAGTATTTGTTGGTTTTGAACTATGGTATCTTACAGGACAGCAACCCTGCTTGACCCGTATTATCGGTGTCTGCCTACATACATATTTAAATGAGTTGTAATTTTATTTTATTTAGTGATGACTTTTCAAATTTTAATTAATTTCTGAAAATAACGGTAGCACTATAGTGTTATAGTCAATAAGAAAGAAAAATGCATAAATGTATATCTATACAAACAGTTTAAGCTTCCACCACACAAACCTTGAATACCCATTGTAAATATTGCATAACTAATTCATTAAATGCATTCTAATAAGCCACATTAAATTCCATAAAACGATACCAAGGTCGGGGAGTGATTCTTTGCAAAAACAAAAATAACGAACAGCTGAGGAATGAACTCTCGTCACTGTCCACGAGCAATAAAACTTAACCGAGATGCAGATGCAGATGCGCACTGAAAGCAAGGTTAAGGTATTCGTTATACAATGTAATGGCATAGTTATGGTTGTTTTTATTATTGCATATTTTTATAGCAGCTGTATATTGCAAAATAGTTGCTGTTAATAATGTAGCACGGAGGAGCTAAAAGGTCAAAACGGCAATTAAGTCAACTTTAATTATTCACTGTGCTGCAAAAGTGGCACGAGAGTATGAATCATTTGAATAAAAGGCGACTAAAGGAGAACACGGACCTTCAATAGGAAATCATTGAAAGTGGAATGAATTTGTGGTAGTGTATACTGTAGAGATGGAGATATTTATTTGAATCGGACAAGTTTTCTTAATATTAGCACCCAGTAGTATTGCCGATAATACTCGAGTAAATAATCGACAGGTAGCGTAATCTCCTAGAAATTATTCGAAATGCTACTAAATTGATTTTGATGGGGAAACGATAACCTATCAGCAGAAACATCGATTCTGTAGGTAAAGCTTAGTTCGGTAGAGCGTGTTTAAATGAAGCAATAAAGGCCTCTTGAACCACTTATTTTGTTACCATATGGTAGTGTAAAATTATATTTTAAAAGAACAACTGTTTCGATGTAGAAAAATGATGCTAACTGAGAGCAGATAAACGATGAGCTGATCCTAATTGATAGAACGGTATTCAACTTTATAATCAGCCTATGGAGAGCTATAAATCAGAATAGCAGAGATGTTTTCTTTTATTTTTTTATAGTATCAGAATTTGATGTGAACCCTTATCAAAAGCTGTAGTTTAAGCTGCAGCTATGTTCTAGTTGAGCAAGACAAAAACGTTTTAGTACAGAAAAGTAGATATATTAGGTAAATATTCTGTAAATTATAAGTTCAATGGTCAATTCAAATTGCTCTCTACTAGCTGCGAAAAAAATGTGGAAGCTAACATTGGAGTAGACAAAAGGATAGAATAAAACCGTAGATAAAAATTGAAAAAAATAAAACAATTTGTAGGTAGAGCTAAGTTGAAAGATAGAATGGTCAATGATTTTTCTTCGAATGCTCGAAAAAGGCGGAGAGAAGCTTGCGGTTTATTTTTATATATGTTTTTTTGTTTACACACTTCTCTAGAAAACAACATAAAATAAGGCGCTAATGTCCTCACGTTAGCATTTGGGTCTTTCAACTGTTTATCTCTGTGATCACTTATAACTTAAGACCGATTTTAATGCGGTTTTCTCCTGTGCAGTGGGGAATTATTCTGATCGACATATTACAAGAAACAATTTGTGGAATTCAGGACTTTACATAGAATCTTGTAAACAGATGTCAATGTACATGTACTAAAAAACACCATTCATAGGACCATAGATTAAGTCCTCACCATTAATAACTCACTTTTCTTCACACATAGTCAAAAACACCAAAGGCAAATGTTTTTATAAATTAAATTTTTTTTTAAAATACACTTCGTCTGCATTCAAATGCTTATATAAACTAAAATCTACTTTCCAAACAAAGAAAAAATAGAGGAAAGTTACAATCTATTTGGAATGGACGTTGTGTTCTGAACTTTTTGACTCAAATGCATTGACATCTTTCTACTCATAGCATATTCTTATTTTTAAGAGATTTTACCAGCAAATTGTTGTTAAGATTTTCTTTAGAAGAAATTGAATTGAATTAGATTCTGGTGAAATATTCATAATAAGACTTGAGTAAAATTTTTTTAAAAATTTGCATAAATAATCGATAAATCATTAATAGCAGTACGATCTATTACTTCCCGAAGTTTGGCCGTCTAAAGTGAAATCACCCTGTGTGTATGTTTGGGGGTCTATCATATGGGATAAAGTCTACTCTATGTGACAGGGTATATATGCAATTTTTCTATATAATTTTTTGTCTGCATTGGATAAGAATACTCAGTGCCATCATAAATTTATTGCCCACTGAAATCAGTTTCAACCTTGGTATTAAGTATCTAATAACGGAAAGAGAAGCCAGGAAACACCTAAAAGTTCTTAATAGAGGAAGTCGGTGACGGTGTCTCCTCAAGAATCTAGACATATGTATGTACGAGTACATCTATCCTTCAACTTGCTGCTCCTTGAAGTGTTTTTCAAACTAAAGTTGGTTTCATTCATCGAAGTAGAAATCAGATCCCTCGTAACAAACTCAGTGCAATCTAAGGTACTGAAGCACACCTGCTCATATCTTAAGCTACCTCTAGCTTAACAGTACAATATCATTTCCTGCTGCGTGGCAGGGCATTGAGATATGCGGGTGATGAATTAACTAGACCAGGTTTACTTGGTTTATGCCTTTTGCCAAGTACCAGAATGACGCTGGTGAAATGAAAAACAGTAGGTAGACACATCTTAATACTAAAATTGCAACACTGCTAGGCTACTATGGTTAGCCCTAGGCCTCTATAGGTTAAAGGCTCCAAACTCCCAAAAGTCATCAAAGCACACAGCGTTATCGGCAGACTAGGTAGGCTATTGCAGGCAATACGTACGTTCTCGTTTCCAGTTGACTGAATTCTACACTCTTATCAGCGATCCACACAAACTAAGGCAAGCATTTTCGCCTGAGCTCTTAGTCAAGGTCTATACATTCAAAAATAACTGATCACCGAAATTGTGTTTGTGCCAGCTTTTGTAAATATTTTAAATATTTTACTTAAAAGAACTTCGGCCTCAGAATCACTATATAATGCTTAATTTAATTTTAATAATAATTTTTATTTATATAAATCTTCGTAAAAACTGACGAATCAGAATTTGCATTTTGTATACTGGAAACTTGAACTTGCCTAATAAATTCTTCAGGAATAGCAGAGACGAATTACTCAAGTCTCTTGATCATATCAGTCGGTCTACTATTGGAGAGGAGACTGCTTGTTCAATAATTCAATTCACTTTAAATTTGATTGAGACATAGTAAAGGGTGACCAGATAGCAGTGATAGTTTTTCCAATTGTTATATTTCAGCAGCTGTCAAAGTAACCAATAAAATCCAGCTGTCAAAATATTCAGTAAGGTTTGCCATTTCATAATACATCATTCGACACTTCCTTAAAAAATATTATCGAAATTCCTGCTCAGTTGTAAATACGCAACGTGAGGTCGGTCGTCATCATGGCTTGAGTGCGCAGGCAATTCGTCGCACCGTGGAAAAGTTGATTTTTGAGCATGAGTACACTCTTTTGAAACTTAAGCCAGCAACCAGACAGAGATAGGTGTGAAGTGAAGAAAACATAGATGCCGTAGCGGCCAGTATCGAAGAAGACCCAGAAATGTCGATTCGGCGCCGATTAGCTGAATTGGGCATCGCCAGAGAGTCAACCAGGCTTATTTTGCAGTTGGATATGGTCTTAAATCCGTATAAGATTGTGCTGATGCAAGAATTGAAACCGGACGACGTCGTGAGTTCTCTAATTGGGCGTCGGAAATGTTGACCGGATATCCGGATTTTGGCAAAAAAAATCATCTTCTCGGACGAGGCCTATTCTTGGCTCAGCGGCTATGTCAACATCAGGAGGACGGAAAAAAATACTGTGAAACAGGAGCAACGACAAAAGCAAAACAAACAAGTTCCCCAGTTAGCTGGACGCTATCCTTGGAGTTTACAGAAACTTAATACCATCTGAGTTTCAAACCACTACACTAAATCATTCGTTCTCGCTCTCTCTCTTCTTCATAACGGCCGTGTCCTGTAATAGTATATATCCTCGCGCAAATTATAAAAAAAAAATTGCCGCTATTGGAGCGACCACAACCCACAAGCCATCAATGCATCCACAAAAATTGACTGTTTGGTGCGGTTTATGGCACGGCGGCATTATCGGACCTTATTTCTTTCGAAATGAGGAAGGAGACACCGTTACCGTCAATGGTCCTCGGTATAGAGCGATGTTAACCGACTTTCTGTAGCCAGAGTTCGACAACATCGATATATCCGAGCAGTGGTTCCAACAATATGGCGCTACATGCCATACAAGCAACGCAACGCTCGAAGTGGTAAAGGAGAAATTTGGCGACTGGGTCATCTCACGGCGAGCGTTCATCAATTGGCCGCCGCGATCATGCGACTTGACACCCCTTGATTATTTTCTCTGGGGCTACGTCAAATCCTTAGTCTACGCTAACAAGCCAACTACTTTGGACGACCTCGAGCCCAACATTCGACACGCTATTACCGGAATAATGCCTCACATATTGGACCGACTCATCAAAAATTGGACCGACACCGCTTGAAGCACTGTCAGCGAAGCCGTGGCCATTTAAATGATGTGCTATACCATACATACTCGTAATGCCATGAATGTAGGTTCAAAATAAAGCCAGAATCAATTTGATATCGTTGTTGTTTTATTTAAATTTCTTTTCCTATCGTTCTTATCTGGTCATAAATCATAAAATTTTGGTTCTTATAACTAAAAAAAAAAAAATATTAATTTTGGTCAACTTAAATATAACACAAGCACAAGCTCTAAGTATTCTTAGAGATAAGTAAACATAAGTCTCTTATACTATCCAAAAAAGATATTCAACTTAAAGCGTTTTAAACAAAGACTTATGGAAATATAATACTTTTTTTTTCAAATCAATATCATCCCCTTAAGTTGAGTGAACATGCTCAACGATCGGAATAAAACTTGCACTGCCAAAATTATTGGCTTCGTCAAGATGGGTAGATGGTTCCTCGATGAAACCATTGAAATCCCTGCTCTATGGTAAGGGACCAATTTCAAATTATAAA
Organism: Pocota personata; assembly: GCA_963082735.1. NCBI lineage: Eukaryota > Metazoa > Arthropoda > Insecta > Diptera > Syrphidae > Pocota > Pocota personata. The sequence goes on along the minus strand of OY720431.1, from coordinate 113,787,166 downwards.
AAAACAATTTTTAATTTGTTCTTTCTGGACACACTGTGTCAACAATAAACATGCTTCCGGTTGTCGTTGTGGATGCAGATTGAAATGGTTAAATTCTTATTAGAATACAGAGTGTTTGAAACGTTCGAATTAGAATTGGTTCTCTTACGAAAACATAGATGTCACTGATAATACACAAAGATAAAGAACATCATTACACATACAGGTGCTTGCTTGCGTTGTGTTATTACAACACTTCTAATCATCTTAAAACCGCAACCATAACCAACTTCCGAATCAGGAATTTCCCTGTGCTAGGACAATGCGGTTAATCTGCTATAAGCAGATACATACATTGTGTGCGTGGGAAACTCTTCATCTCATGGTTTAGTTAATTTTGCGGTGAAAAATTGTAGGTTTCGCAATTTCTATAAGGAAATTGTTTTATGTACCTAAGCATGTGCTTGCAGATGCATAGGTACATACATATGCTTATCGCTGTTTATTTTGCAATAATCCGTCTGGATAATTTTTGCAATCTCTTTCTGTAACAGCAATTCAACGATTTTCCGGGAAAATTACTGATCTGTTGTCTCAAAATATGTCAGCGGAATATTTTTCAGCGACATTGTTACTCGTATATAGTAAAAAACAGTGAAATTACCTTAAAAAAAAAAAAACCCAAATAAATATTGTTAACTTATTTTATTGCTTATATTGCCGGTACCTACATATAAGGGTTGCATAATAGGATTAAGAGAGTTGACTTCTAAAAAATACATAACAATAGTTTTTCGAAAATATACCTGAACAGACCGATTGATTACATTGTTTGTAAGTCAATTGCCGAGGTCGTTTTTTAGATCCATAAAAAATAGGAACATTTTGTTTTCCTCTTTTTGTCATCGCGCTTTTCTGGTTTGATTTGGCGTATTCTATGAGGTGGTTGTTGCATTGCTAAAAATATAAAATTAAAATTTTATTATTTTCTTTACAAGTGGTAAAGAAACACAACAAATGAGGATGAAGGTCTGCAAAATCGAAGTTTCATCATATGTATGCTGGAATCCGAGCTTCGCAGGGATATGCTTCGTCTAGATGAATGCAGAATAACAATTATCCTTTGGTGACGAACTTTGAACAGTTTTCTTTGAAGTCTGTAAAACCCAGTGAAGAAGGTATAGGGAAGTGTTACAGATAATGAGGTAATGATGTGCGTTAATTTAAAATCTTTGGAAATTATAGATTTCTGGAAATACTGAGGAAGGTAAGTTATTCCATATTCGTGTAAAATGGCTAAAAACTCCTACAGTGTCCGGTGCGGGCGAAACTAAGTTCTAAAATACATGCACTTGCAGAATGGGATACACGTGTATTCCTATTAAACAGATGGTAAGACGGCACAAAACTATAAATTTCTTCAGAACCTTTATGGTGGAAATAACGCTATAGGAGTGCTAGCATCCAATATTTCTTCGGTTTTCGAGTGAAGGGGTTTGGATGCATATTACAAGATTGTTACTGAACACGATCAAGTGAACTCAAGAATGTGACAGGAGCTCCCGCCGAAACATGTAAGTTGTACTTAAGTTTTGGACGAACATACATAAGCTTTATATATTGTGCCCGTAGGTGTGAAAACCTGTTTGCAACTTTTAAGGAATCCCAGGCATCTAGTACCAGCCTTTGGAGCATCAGTAATCTGCTGGTTCCATCGAAGGTATAGGCTAACATACATGCCAAGCATTGACAAGCCCTGACCACATTAGTATCCCGCTTCATACACAGACGACAACACTGTTTTTTTGACGGGTTAAACTCAACTTGGTTTTTCGCACTCCAATCGATGATTGCATTAATGTCATAGCTGAGTTCGGTAGACATTCACTGCTACTGAAACTCGACGATTTGGGGCCTTTGTAATGGTGTTATCAGCAAATGAACGAAGTATTAAGTGCTGTCATCCGCGGAGAAATAAATCGAATTACAATTAACAAAAAGGAGGTTATTAATGTAAATCAGACAAATTGTTCGCTCTCGCAAGAATTGAGATGTCATTACAGTCATTTCTAGTCCGTTTATACAAATTTTGTTTATTCTCAGGTGTTCCGCCCCATAACGCGAAAGCTGTTTCATTCTTCCGGATAGCAATTGCACAAGTCGAATTAAAACAGTTCTTGTTTTGGTTTAAGACTAACTACATTACTTGGAATGAAGAAGTGACTTCTATTGAATGTTAGATCTGTTATCATTTAGCAGCATTAAGGTTTCTATCGAGGAAGTATATAATTAACAAATTGAGACCGCTCTAATTCTCATTTGACATTTTCGTACTGCTAAATTGTTCTCCCATGGATTTTGTTGTTAACTGAATGCAGATTTAAGTGCAAGAATTAAGGTAACACGAGACAACGATCCGACTTTCCAAGAGGAGTACAAACTGCAAACAATAGAGAAGATGTTAGAAACAGATCTAGAGTATGTCGGGCGTGACTGTCTAAATCAGGAATGCGTGTGGGTTTGAGTGAGGTTATTTAACTAATCGAACATTTCAGAGTAAAGACCCTCAGGTGTTGTTATACCAGAGTGGCGAAGACAACTAGTATTCATATTGATATTGAGATCTCCCGAGATAACGATTTCAGAAATTTTGTCGGAATGGTTAAAAGTAAATTCATTTTCTGAATTTTGGCTTCGAGTTAATAGAGGAGATAGATTATTCCTACCGATGGTTAATTTGCTTTTAACTGGCAGCTTAGATGACTAGGCTACCAGTTGAAAGCTCTCTTAATTTCTGACATAATTTCTTACATAGAACGAGTTGTAATTGAATATTGCATTTAACTGGTAAGTTACAATTTGGAGTTTCAAGGAGGGTCGCAACTACGCGAAGAATCGCTCCTTATTCGGAACGAGAAATTTGGCTGGGGATGGGATATTAGTTTTTGCTTTAACACTAGAATTGCCTTAAATTTCACTCTAATAGGACCACCGCGTACGGTTGTTTATATCTTTTTTTTCAAGCGAAAACCTGGGACACCATCTGATAGCACATGTCCACCATAACTCGAATATAGAATTTTATCAAAATCGTTCCATTTTCCAGAAAATCGATTTTTTTCAAGAATAGCCATTAGTAAAGTACCAATAATTTTGTGGCTTGAATGAAAATTCCGATTTCGTCTCGAATTGTGACCCCACAGAAATCAAATATCAAGTATGAAGAAAATCCGTTCAGCCGTTTAGAATACAAACAATATTGAGAAATCCACTTTATTCAGTTTCCCTATCATACAATAGTAATGTCAAGTTTCATACAAATGTCGAGATCGAAAATTTCCAGGAAACCAATACCTGCCTTTATAGGTGCAAGTAAAAAACTCACTTTTATGGAACATTTCTCAAGTCTCGACAGGTTATTATGTAACTAAATTCTAGACTACCTCCACAAATACGTTAAGTTATAGTCCTTAAAAATTATGCATCACAAGCCTATAATAACAACAACTATTCTTGTATCTACAAGTGTATTTACAACTGCTGCGAATCTTTTTGTTTCATAAAATTACGTACAAGTAAAATTTCTATAAGAGTATGTAGAAACACCTACGAATAAGGCAATTTGTCAGTACACTAATTGTAAATTCGTTCAATTGAGAAGTTTATGTCAGTAAACTTTTCGTTCTGCACATGTAATTACAGAGTTTTAGTAACAATATTCAATGGAGAAAATCTGTGATAACTATATCAGAACACTGATGACAAACCCGCGGCTGTGCCCCAATCAACACGCATACCTCAAATGAAAATCAGTTGAGACGGCACTATACCAGGTTGTATCCACAATAGAAGATGCGTTTGAAATGAAGGAATCAGTTGCATGCGTCTATCTAGATGTCGAAATTCAATAATGTTAAAACTCCACATACTGTGAAAACCAAACAATAAACAATTGGCTAGAACACATGCTTTCAAACCGCATCATCACAGCTTCACTGGGAGACAAAACAAGAAGGGGAACAGTTCGTATGGGAACACCACAAGTGGGGGTAATATCTCTTTTTCTGTGGGTGCTCTCAATGGACAACCTTTTAAAAGCAAAATGCGTGGCATATGCAGATGATCTATCCGTTTTTATAAGAGGAAGGCACCTGAACATCATATGAGAGCTTATGCAAAACACTCTGCGAATAATAACGAAATGGGCGGAGAAGAGTGGATTAGAAGTAAATCCAAATAAAACGGAACTGGTTCTCTTCACAAAGATAACCAAAACTAGTGATTTTTACATTCCACAACTTGGAAGGGCATCACTGCAACTCCGTGACAGCGTCAAGTACCTGGGCATAATATTGGACAAACAAAATGTATGCAAGAGACTTGCTAACAAAGGTGCAAAGTGTGGTCTCCTTGGATATCACAGGAGCACAATCCTCAACACCAGCGGCGGTCATGGAAACTATTCTAAACATCCTACCAGTGCACCTCGACACGAATAAGAATGCCAGCCTTTCAGCCCCAAGGCTTAGAATCATCGGCCTTTTCAACGAAGATGTTAACACGAGACTTCGAAAAATCACCAAAATGATAAGAGGACGCCACCTATCGATTTTTCCACTGAAGTTATCGGAAAATATTATACGTTCACCAACAACTTCGAAACAATTTCCCCACAAGAGAATCTTGGACGAATGAAAGAACGACAAGAAACTCTAATGGGCTATCGGTATATACAGACGACTATAACATATCAGGGGAATCAGGGGCTGGCTTCTTCTCTGCTAATCCACCAATTGACCTTGCTACTCCCCTAGAACCATTTGTAACGGTGTTCCAAGCAGAAGCCCTTACAATTTTGAAAGTAACATAAATACTTGCGGAAGACACTAGCGAAGAGGGGCAAATCGACATCTGCTCGGACGGGAAAGCAGCAATTTGCGCGATCACAAACCCTATGTCAAAATCACGACTAACAAAGGAGTGCAAAATTAAAATGAACTTACTTGCCAGGCGCAATAGCGTCCGCCTTTCAAGGATACCGGGGTATGAAGGTGTACCGGGTAAAGAAAAGTCAGATGAACTAGCAAGGAAATCCTGTAAATATTGTACTATATGGGTCCCTCTGACAACTATTAAAACTATAATAAATGAGAAGAAGTTCAATAACTACTGGACGAATCCAGACACGTGTATAGTGGCCAGATCTGTGGTAGCAGAACCGACCAACACACAGCAAAAAGAGATTTCAACTCAAGCAGAACACAGTTAAGTGTGATGGTGGGACTTTTAACAGGGCACATTAATCTCAATAAACACTCGTTCAGACTCGGGCTAGCTGATGCCACAATCTGTGCCACCTGTGAGGATGAGGAGGGAGATATAGAACACTTCCTCTGCCTCTGCCATGCAACAGCGAAGTTAAGACTGAAGATGCTGTGATCCCCAAGGATACTGGATCTAACACAACTCAGTAAGAAAGGAATCAGTGGTATAGTGGAGTTCACTAGACGAACAAGACGATTTTCCGATCTGACTGTAATTGACTAGTAAGCTTAAAGTATTTTAGTGAATGCACTCATAACTTGAAATCGTAGTAGTAAAAGCAAGAAATCGCTTGTAGTTTCATACAATAAACTACTGGAATTACATGTTTCTGATTAGGCCAAACAAGTATTTGTATCAGTTTCCTTCAAACAGTTGGTTGCACTCTAAAGTGAAATGTATGTGATGCTTTATGTGGAGTTTGACTTCATTTGGGTACGATCTGTTATACGACAATGAACTTAACAAACTGTTGGATGCAATAGTTGTCCTGTCACCTACTGCCAATACCATCAAAACGGTGGCATTTGGAGCCAAGGTATAAACAAAAGAAGAATTGTAACTACAGCAATTTCGGTAACAGATTTGTTGACGAATCCATTAGAACATTGCAAATTCTAAGATTTGTATAACAATAATGCATTTACTCAGGCTTCAAAATGAGACAAAAAACAACAAATAAATAAACTTTTGAATCAATTTTACATGGCAGATGATTAATTGGTACGCTCCTTTACAAAGCTTCTTAGTGATGAATAACACTAGTTTAGTGCTATTATTGTTCCCTACAGTTATTCTAACTGCATCTCAATTTGGCTTCCTGGTTAACCCGGAATCTATCTTAACCCGTATTTGTATAGATCAGATCAAAACAAACAAACTCTATTTGTTCTAACCTGGTCGATTTTGCTAGTTTGCCTAATATGTTCGTCAAAATCGAATTCATTAAGATGTGGGGCGGGGTGTAAATATCATATTTATTAGCCCCCTAACTCAAGAATGTCATAACAGATTTTGTTGACATTTAGCTGGTGAACTAAGGGTAGCGCCGCAGTTGTTTCTTCAGATAATAATCTATATCTATATATATATATATATTTCCAAATACAAAATAGTGGGTTCAAAATGGCTCATTAAATATATAAACAAATCCAAGTTTTTCCTAAACTAATAAAATCAGTCAAAGTAAAACCCTTATGATACTACATATTTTTCGCATTTTTAATGCGCTGAAAATGAAACTAGCAGTGCAACAAAATCACTACTGAAATTCCCCTTTGGTGTGAGTGCGTAAGCACTAATCTTATAAATGTGAAAATGTCCAAAAAATGCATTAAAAATGTAACTCAAATCACATTTTTCAGCCACTGGCATCTTTTTTTTGACATTTCTGCATTAAATTCAATTTTATTACCCCTTTTTTCAATTATGCTACTTCTGCAAACTAGAAAATCCGTTTTTTATTGCTCAAATTTCCAAAACAAAATAACAGGTCATTTTTTATACGTTTCAATTACTTATTATTAATTACTTGATGCCATAAAATAATTAGGGTAATTCGAGGTTCACTTCCATGAAAAGGAAATGTGTTCTTTTCGCTTATGGTACGTTTTTAGGTTTTTCTTTTATTAGTAGCATTTCCATATGCGTAGAGGGTATCCCTACTCACTGTAAGTAGATATACTCTGGTAGATATATTCTGATTATGACAGTTTGCGTTGTTTTGCAAAATAATGGCTTCTCTTTTCCTCAAAAAAAAATTGTTGTCTCTTTCATGCAAAGCTGACATTTTAACATGATTTAATGCATTAAAAACGCGAACAAAATGTAGTATCATACAGGCTTAATATAAGTACAAATTCTCTCAGAGTCTCTGAGTCAGAATATAAAGTGAAATTTTGAAAATTCAAAATGACGTCCAGAAAATTAAAAAAACTGTGAAAACTAATATCGATTAGCTCACACATACATATGTATTCAAGATCGCTGAATTCAAATTGAAAGTCTTGAATTTTTACATATGGCGCTGTTTTTATTATTACACTATGACGCCATTTTGGTTTTGAAAATTCTGTTTTCGGCTTTGAATTCGGCGATCTTAAGACATATAAGCTTTTTTTTAAATAAAAAAAATATTATTTTCGGTAGGAGAAGCTTTTTTATTTTTCTGATTTCTGTTACAAAACTGAACTTACAAATTAACAAACGTGCAGGAATGTTGTTGGCTCAGGTGTCGAAATGTAGTTGTATAATGTGACATTTTTCTGGAGCATATTCTATTGTATGGTGTTCCGGGTGATAGGTGTCGTATGCCAATATATGAAATGGGGTGCATGGAGCATAGTGTTACGGACTTGGGACAATTTTATGATCAGAAGAAACTGTTTACTAATTGTTGTCAATTTTTTCAGTTTTTTTTTAATATTTCGTACTAGAATGATATAAGTCTGAACAGTAATTGATTCAACATGGTGTCTGTTTGTCCGTCAGTCACGAGCTTGTAACTTTTTAACTGTTAGATCTAGATACAGGCTTTTCGTGATATTATATATTCCAAGGAAAGAAATATATTTCTGCACCACAACATGCGATATATCACAATAAAGCTCAACTTTCAATTTATTTAAAATGTCTTTAAAGAAAATTAACAAAAAACTTCAATAACCAAGACAAAGCGATGTCCCCCTCTTCTATTTCCAAAAGTATGTACACGAAAAATCTGAAAAAATTGATTTGCTTACCTCAAGGTTCAAATTTCATTAAACTCCATTGAGTGTTGAGTTTTTAAGTTACATGTGTGAGGAGAGAATTTGAAACTCCTCTCCATATCTTACCTTCACTTCATTCGATTTAGATTATATTTAGTTAAGTTCATCAAAATCTATTCCGAAATTCTTGAGTTAAGCAGCCAATAAATGAAATTTTAATAGTTATATCTCGTCTCCAACATCTTACCCGTACTTCACCCGATTTTGACAATTTGTTGTACCAACGTACGAGTATACATCAGGATAAACACAAAAATTAAATTTGAACAAATTTCTTCAGTGGTTCTTGAGCGAGTCATGTAAGAACAAACAGATAAGTAGACATTAAAAATTTATTAACTAAATATTCCGTAACTGAGATTTCCATCAAAGTCCTGTTGCCATTTCTGTAATCTGCAGCAATAAATTAACTTGAATATACGAGTACATATATTGATTGACCTTTTGGTAAAAATTGTAATTACTGTCTCCTTTCAAATTGATTACATTTACTTTATTTTCATCAAATTTCTATTAGTATATTGCTTTGGATGTTGCCAAATATGTTGTTACCATATTAGTCAGAAAATAAAAAGGTCCTTTATTTTCTTCAACGTGGTTGGGATCCCTATTTCTATAAAAATCACAAACCCGCCGGATAAAGGCGTATAAATTGTATAAATTGTATGTAAATAATTTGGCAGTTTCAGAATTAATTTCTATTTATTAAAAAAATAAAGATAATTTACATAACACACGTTTTTACTCTAGTGTCACTCATTTTAACAAAACAAAAAGAAGTACATACCTTTAATATTTTACTTAAAAAAAATCTGCACTCTAAAAATGTTGCACTTTTTCCGTTCTATTCTCTAATCAAATTTTGCAGTGAAAAATAAGCCTTGTTCTATTTTCGAAAATGTTTCACTCGAAAGTAAAAGAGTGCATAATTTGCTATACTTCCACGGTATAAGACACATCCTGTGAAGGGCATAATTAAGCGAATTCCGCACTCTCAGAGGAAATGAAATACTATTAGTCAATTTCGCGTTCAATAAGTTGGAACAAAATTCAAATTTCAGTGAATATAAGTCTGAAATTGCAAAATCTCTTGCACATAATGTTTCACAACCCAAAATTCACAGCAGTGTTATAAAGTCCCGCCAGAGTATAAATTAGTACATTTTGAATAAAAGTAGAGTAGTAGTACATGCAAAAGAGTATACCTTAGCTAAATAATAAGTTAAAATGGGTAGCTAATCTATATTTTTGAATCCGATGATTTAGAAAAGTTATAAAATAATTTTCTACCAATAGTCTATAGCACATTTAAGTTTGTGTGTATCTTCTTGCAGCAAGATTACACATCACTTCTACTGAATTTTTTTCCATCTGAAAATTAAACCATTGATATGCAGAAGTTCTCATAATATTTATACCCTATCCAGAGTATATTAAGTTTGATCATAGTTTGTAATATTGGAAAATAATAACGATAGACCTCCAAAAGTATGTGCATATATTTGTGAGCAGCGTCAAAATTTATGACGATCTAGCCATGTCCGCCCGTCTGTATGTCACCACTTTTTGGATCTTAAATTCTGAATTGGGTACATATAAATTTGGTATATAAACGTAATTCGAAGTAATACAAGTGTAAAAATTGTTAAAATCTGCCCACAGTCACCCCCACGTTTAGAAAAAATGTTTTATTTCATTATTTTTTGTTAGAAACTGAAAAATATTGTCGATATGAAACATGTAGATGTTGGCGTTCTCTATATTCCATTTATATATTATATACAATCACGCCTTCTTTTTGGGGACGTTTTCTTTGAAAAACAATATAGCTATTTACCGTAATGATTAAGTCTTACTGTGACTATTTCATCAGAATCCGTGAACTTCAGTTACAAATTGTGGGAGCCACGTCCACTTTCTTCTTAAAAGTCGCAGAAATATCCTCTGCATAGAAAGATATCATTGCATCTGCTTTAAAAATTTTGCAACACCACGCTCACTTTATTAGGTGTAAGTTAAAAGATGAAGGAAGAGTATCATACGATCCGTTCTAGGTGGAAAGCAATATTCCTTTATACTTTTTGGTTGACATTGAAGACAGACTCTTCGATCACTGAACGAAATGATCCAATTTAGAACATGTATTGCTGTGCATTTCTTATCTGCATTATTGCTCTTAGTATGTAACTACCGAGTCATTCGCGAATTTAAATATGCACATATGTACATATGCTGGTATACTGAAAGAGTAAATGTGATAAAAATGCTGATTTATGAAATATTCACAACAAATTAACAATTCGGCGGTTGATAGTTTCCTTCCTGACATCACCATTCAGTTGATTTAGAAACAGACGAAGTTAAAGTTAATAACAATTAAAAATGGTGCAATAGGATTTTGTTTTTAAATATTGGAATGTGTTATGAAAATAAAGGAACTTAGTTTTGAATATTTTCATTCAGAAGTCTTAATAAAGTCACCTGGTCTAGAGGTAATACTCAATTTATTTGTTCCTCCATATCCACGTTTTTGACAAAACATTATATTCTTCGAGATATTAAACATGAAAAATTGATATGAAGTAAAAAACTAAATAGAGGAAATAAATGCGTTCATGTTCCAGAACTGTGAGTTCACCAAACAAGTCGAAAATAGTTTGAGTATAGATAAAACAATTACTGAGCAGAGAAGAGCAGACTATTTCTAAATTTTAATGTAGTGCATACATGTGTCTATACATTCTTCTAGAACCCGGAGGAAACTGCAAGTCCGTTCAGTATGAAAAGGTGAAAATTAAAAAAAAGTGGCATAAATAGAAAGTAAATACTATATGTATATGACGCGAACAGTTTTGCCAGACTTTCGCCAGATGTGGAACCGCAAAAACGTGTTGGTGTTTTAATGTGATACGAGCTTGAATCTGATGCTCAGATTCCCGCGCACTAACCACTGAAAAAGTGTAATGCTAAAGGACAAACTTGGAAAATGCGTTGATAAATCACTACACATAGGAATCACTAAAGAAGAGTTGATATGTCTATCTAACGGTCTATATGAAAGCGATAATCTTGAGATGCACTGAATAATCTTCGATGCGGTTTTCGCAAAAAAAAAAATAACAACAACAGCGCAATAGCTCCTTTGGGGGCCATAAATGAATTGAAGTGGGTTTCACATCATTTGAACTGCAACTCCGATCTAATATTTATTGTTGGACTCAGAATGAATTATAATAATACCATTTCAACTTACTTACCGGCTTTTTGAGTATTTTGTGGTCAGCAAAGCTCTGAGTAATAGTAGTTTCCAATTAGAAATGGTAGATTTCGAACAAAATATTAGGAGTAATATTCGACCCAAGGACCAAGCTTAGTATTCAACCGCTGATCCATGGTCATGCCTATCCTATAGCATGTTGATTGAAAAAGGTTTCGGAAAGGGAAGTCGCATAATGTCTATTGGCTGCTAAATTTATAAGGTGGACATAAGACAAATATTTGGAAAATATGTACATATGTACTCCTAGCCCTTGAAATATTTTAATACAAAAATCAACAAGGGAATAATCAGAACTCCTTTATTGGCTCGTGCGAAGTTGCGCGTATCTTTTTTATTTTTATTGAAATTTCATTAAAATTCTTTGATATTTATAGTTAAAAAAAAAATGGGGTGACGTATTATAATATATCTCACAACGGCAGAAAGGAAGCCACAACTCAAGATTTAATAGATTTTGTCGCTATTCGATACCATAATTTACTTTAACAGATTTTTAAAACAAGAGTGCAGAGTGACATGTTCGTAGTTTAAAAACCAGGGCTGTTAAAGATTTTTCGAATTAAATTTGAGATATCTTTTTATTGGCTTTTCGTACCGACTAATTGTTTTTTTTTCTACTGAGTTTATTGCAGCGACATTTCTTTGTAACGTTCACATATAGAAGAATCTACGTTTTAACATCAAATTAAGTATAATACCATAAAATTTGCAAGATTTTATTATTTACAATTAAGTCATCCTGAATTTATAATTAATGAAATAATAATTCAAATATACACAAGCCAAGACAAAGAGTTATGGTCATCAATTATATTTTGCATATAAACTGGTTGTCGTTGACTTTAAAAGTTAAGAAACTCCGTATTAGTTGCACTTGTACTATAAAATACTAGTAGCTTATTTATATAATAAGTACTTCACTGAAAAAATTAAAAACTTAACTACATTATCATAATAAAAAACAGAGTAGTTTTTATTATTATTTATTTTTAGTATCATCCGAAGGTATATACATACATATATATATATATAGCACACTTAAATAAAAATGAGTTTTAAACTTCACTTTAAGAATTTAATCTAAAAAGCAAACAGGATAATATTATTGTATATTTGCTTAAAAATCTCAATTGTAAAATATAACATTTTCCATCTCGGAACGTATTCTTCATTCAATAAACCACACACCAACTGAATGATCCGCAACTCCATACCCATTTACTTCCTGCATATTCAACCTCCATATACCCATATATACCATAAATAACAGAAGATCAATGAATTCGTAACACCTTTTCACACCAAAAGCCACTCGGAACCTTTTAGACAATATAATAAAGATAGAAGTACCGTTTGTAGCCGGTCGAAGATAGCTCCGCCCTCCAAGTATTGTGCAGACAGCCACCACAGGTGACAACTCCTATATACTCAGTTTCAATATCTCTTCAGTTTCTATCTACGATCGGTATTGATTCAACCAGCAGTAAAATTCTCTCACCTCACAATGATAATAATAAAAAACTCTCTTAAATTCAAGCATTCACGAACAGCACTTTAGAGGTTTGCAGACAAAAACCACCACAAAACGTATCTATATACTAAAACTAAAGAAGAGATTCAGGTATTGAGGAGAAAAATACTTCTTGTAAGACATTGACATGAGCAACAAATCAGTCGTCTGCTGATAGTTGAAGCGAAAGATACAATTCACTTCTCCTAGGGGATTAGTCTTAAAAAAAAAAAGAGTTAGGGTTTGTCGCTTGTGCTTGTGCCATATGAATTATTTAAATTATTGAAAAAAAAAAAATCATTCTATACATTAACCTGGGAAGTGTTCAAATGATGGAAAATTAAAGTGCATTTAGTGAGTGAGAAAAAAAAAATTAAGAACTGAAAAACATTTCTGTGTGTGTGAATAGATCAGTGAAAAAAAAACCACAACCTGCTAGTTCAACCAACGGATTAATTACTATCATCATCAAACCAGAACAAACACCAATCTTAGTAAAAGGTAAGCAAAATTGGATATCATTTTGCGTCAACTGATTTAAAACGAATGCCTTCGGTAACGAACTTGATTTGTCAGTTTATTCAAAAAAAAAAAATTAAAAGAGTTGAGCTGCGAACTTGATTTGATTGCTTTTTATGTTTCGGCCAAATGCCAAAATTTATTAAGAACACATCCATTTTTAATATTAATATTTTATGAATATATCATCATGAGAAATTAGCAATTCTGAATTTTAAAATTCTTCGCACATTAAAATGTCACCTTTTTGAAGAAATTGTAAAAAAAAAATCGTTTGTTAGGGGCCTGTGCGATTCGCAGAAGAACGGGTATTACATAAATTTCGTACGCAAAAAAAAAGAAAGTAACAAAAAATAATATTGTTATTCAAGATTCCTTTTGCGACTTTTTTACCTTTTTATCGGAAATTTTATTTTTATTGCCTCTGGTCTGATATTGCGCTTCCTAATTCTTGTTACCTGTGTTCTGACGTGTGCGCGCAACTAAACTCAACCACGAATCCTCTGCATAATCGATTCTCTCATAATGAACTTTATTGCCGCAATAATAATTAGGCGCGGTCCTTTTTTCGAGAAGAATTATATTGCAAAACATTCCGCCCTTACGCTAAGGGTTGCATAATGTGTTGTAGTTTTTTTTATACGGAACTGTAAAAAAACATTTTCGTGTTGTGTGCATTGTAAAAAAATTATAAATATGCCGCTGGGGATATCCTTGACTATTGTTTGCTATGGTAGTAAACATATTAAAAAAAACTTCGTGGACTTTTTGCATTTTTTCTGATTCCTAGAAGGATGATAAGGAAATAATTTTTTTTAGCAACTCAATTGCCGTCGTAAAAAAGATAGTCCTGTTTTTTTTTTTTACTTGAAATTATAACATTCTAAGAAAATAGTCTGCAGATTCTTTATCGATTTTTCTTTTATAATTTGCAGATGAACCAAACGTGCAAAGTATGTGGCGAACCCGCCGCCGGTTTTCATTTCGGTGCTTTCACTTGCGAAGGATGCAAGGTAATTATCAACTGCCGCCCCATTCCCAATTTTCAAAATACCCAACCCTATTTTTGTAATAAACTAATTATGCTATCACTTCTGCTTACAGTCATTCTTTGGTCGATCCTATAACAATCTCTCATCAATAAGCGAATGCAAAAATCACGGCAAGTGCATTATCGATAAGAAGAATCGGACTACATGCAAAGCGTGCAGGCTGCGCAAATGCTATACAGTGGGCATGTCAAAGGGTGGATCTCGGTATGGCCGCCGTTCGAATTGGTTTAAAATCCACTGCTTACTGCAAGAACAGCAGCAACAAGCCGCAGAAGCCGCCGGTAAAGCTGGTCATGGCTTCGGTGGTGACATGAGTTCAGCTGCAGCTGCTGCTGCCGTCGCTGCAGCACAGGGTCCATCTCTTGCTTCACACATGGGCATGTTGGGATATCCAGGCTATTTACCAGAAATGATGTCCAACCCGGATGCATTCAAAAATTCTTTTCATAGTCAGTTTTTGTCACGTCATCCCGATGCTGCGATAGCTGCTGCTGCCGCTGCCGATTATCATCAGCATCAACATCAACAACTCCAACACCAGCAATCGTCATCGTCATCAGCTGCTGCTGCTGCGGCAGCAATGCCATTTTTCATGATGAACTCATTGCCAATCTCATCACGATCTGCATTCCAATTGCCGCCGCATTTACTATTCCCCGGTAGTGGTGGACCAGGTGGTTATCACGCTTCGGACGCATACCATCGTGCTGAGGAGTTGTTTAAACATCGCCAGTCGGTAGATTCATTGTCTGAAGGTTCCAATCGTTGGAATGAAAGTTGTAGTCCTGAAGCTAGAACTGAAGAGTTGACCAGTCCTGCTGCTAGATGCACTCCCAAATCAGTGACAACCGATGACATTCGTGAAAGTAGTCCGCTACGATCGATGACACATTCACCACCGGAAGTAAACCGAACTCCAGAAATCCAGGAAAGAGAAACACCCATTGATGCTGGATCACCAATTAGTCCCTCTCACAACTTAAGTCCCATAGATGTTACCGTATCACCTGAATTACCAGCACGATCTCATGATCTGCAATCCTCCTATCAGCATCGGGAAGATGAAGAGACTACTTACCATCCAAAGGGGCAATCAGAATCTCCGCTTTCAGTTTGTTCCGTTGTTAATCAAGAGCAAGACAGTCCTATGGATTTAAGCATGAAAGCTCAAAGCAGTCTATCTGCCTCCAGGGTTGTCACAACGGCTGAAGCGGTCCCTTCTGATAACCAAAGTTTAATTTCTGGCGGGGAAAGTGATATCCAAAGTGAATCGAGTGAGGAAGATATTCGTCTAGCGCACTCTGTTGCGAGGAGAAAATTCTATCATTTGAGTGAAAATGAATCCGATACCTCTTCTGATGCGGCTGAAAGTGTTAAAAGACAAAAACTCAGCGAACAAGGTTATAATTACGTTACCACGGGTGGGAGTATGAACTCAACTAGTCTAAGGGGCATTTTTGTTTGTGTTTAAGCTGAAATTAAATTAATAGCCATGCTTAAGAAATGGATTTGTAAATAATTTGAAATTGAATTTTTGAAAAGTTCGTGCTAAGTTTGTAAATAAATAATTCTTAAAATTAGTAGAAAAGTTAAGTTTTAAAATAATATAATATTAAATGAAAATAAAGTTAAATTAATAAGAATTTAAACTAAATGTTTTTACTTACCGTTTTGATATATTTCGTTCCAAATAATTTTTCTATACACTCAGTTACACTGAATAACTATAGGTCGATTAGAATTTATCAGATTTGAAATGCTTCTAACATGAGTTTAATTAAAATGAGTTGATATGAAATTCATTATTAAGACTACCTCCACTAAGCTCTTTGGATCATTTATTCACATCATTCGGCAGGCTACTGCACTTTTTTCCAATACTTTAATGCTCCAGGTTTTGTAGTATAGGCATTTGACTTGTGTGAAAGAAATTAGCAGATGTGGAGTAGATGCAAGCAATATTAAAATTTAGGGAAACGCCGCCGGCAGGTCTCTGGTTACTACGGCGCACTAAGCGATAAGTACAACAGCTGTTTATTGACCTATAAACATGTGGGTAACATGATTTTCGTTTCACATAAAAGTATTGAAGTATTGAAACCTAATTCCAAGGTATATAAAAAAATTGGGTAAGTATATAGGACTAACTAAAAAAAAGCTAAAATACGCATATTTTAGGTAACCATAACTTTTTTTTACTAATCATATGAATCTCGCCAATCTAGTCCTAATATGGCACCTCATATAAAAAGACGCATCTTCAAATGCATATAAACATGTAGTTTAAGTACACATAAACAATTAATAAGAATGAAACTTAAAAGTATTGGGATTAATCAGAAATGCCATTGATTATTCTTCTGCGATCTGTGAACTAAATTTTGCAACAATAAAAATCTTCGAAAAATCCACTTCATTAAGAAGAGCTATGATTTGAGCCTTAGTTAAGAAATCTCTACCCAATATGTGCCTTCGTTTTTCTCAAAATCAAAATCGAAAATTATCTCCCTTTCGATACCACAAATAACATGCAAATATTCACTGTGCGGTATGTAACTAAAATTAAATAGTAGCATAACCATCATCGAAATTTTTAGATTAATCAGGCTGCATATTTGTCTGTGCAGCGACCTCGTTCTTCCTCTAAGAATCTTGTTCTATAGTGTTCATTGTAGATTAATGACGAGTTGATAAAGCTAAATCGAAAATTATCTCCCTATCGACAAGTTTGCATACTATACTATAGTATACCACAAATAAAATGCAAATTTTCACGGTGCGGTATGAAATTTAGTTTTAGGGAACCTTCTAAAATTAAATAGCAGCTTAACCACGCTCTGGATTATGATTAATCATGCTGTTTATATATTTATCTATGCTGTGATCCCGTTCTTCCCCTAAGAATCGTGTTCTGTTATGTTCATTATAGATTAAGGACGAGTTGATAAAGCTAGAGTTTCCAGTTACTAAGATCTGCAAGAGTTACTAAGAATTCGCTTCAATGCCATAATTATGCGCCAGTTAAAGCCAGTTGATGAACCTACTTTTTAGACGTCGTTAGGCGTAAAAAACTTTAAGCACCTACTGTTTTCACATTTTAACGAACAATAGCAACATACCCGTTTCACGTCATTCGAAGTACTAAGTGGAAGATAGAACACTTTCTTAACACAATACTTCGGGAGTTTTTCTACCATATTATATCTTTTACTTCGCCATTCCTAAGCAGAGTAAAACAAATTGGATTCGGTGACTGCTTGTAATACGTACCTTATATTTGCAGCTGAGTATTATGCACTTGTTTGCGAAATATTTTTGATTGTTTTACTCCTAGATATTTTTGCCAATTTAAATTTTAAAATTAACTTTTACGTATTAAAATGTCTTGACCACTACCTCCGCCATGATACCTCTGTTCACAGGAGATAGACAGGATAAGCCAAACCCTTTACTAGAGAGTTCTCATTGCAACATCATTCGTGGAAATACTCTATCACAAAAATATTGAGTAATTTGTCTACTTAACATTCTTTCAGGATGGACCTGGGCTTCAACTAACAAGCGTTCGGTCTTGATCTAGCCACCTCCAGTTTTTTTTTTTTTTTTTTTAGAAATTGTGATCAATTTCCACTTTTGTGTCTCAGCCTAGGTGAGGCCTTCCTTTATCGAATCGATGCTCTAGAATGGGTTTAAAGACTTTTCATCCAGGAGTGTTGATACTGATTCGCTCTAAATACTTTAGCCATCTTAGGTGATGAATTCGCACCGTTTTGAATAGCTCGATGTCACTATAAAACTCCGACGATATATAGGTAAAAAATAAAAAATCACTTCAAGAACATTTCCTTAGAAAATCCAATGTTATTTTCATACGCCTTGACAACGTCCATTCTTTTGCAGCAAATAGCAAGACTGAGATATTGAGGTCTTATATATAAAGTCGTTTTAGTTTCTACTCAATCGACTTTTTAGCACAAAGAAACAACGGTAAGTAAAAGTAATTATTTGCTTAATATCTTGCTGGTGTCATTATTCGAATTTACAGCGGAGCTTAGGTAGGCAAAGTCTATTGTGACTATATGTATTATATTTTACCTTCATTAACAGATAAACTCATTTTCACAGCTTTTATTTCAATACTCACTCAAGCACTAATGAAACCCCGCTGCATTCTTCCAATTATGTCAATGTCATCGGGGAATGCGTACAGACTTTTTGTTGACAATAAGTTGAAACCGTTCACCTAATATGTCAGATGGGATCTACGTCTCTCTACACAGTGTTGAAGAGAATAATACTTCTATAGTTAGCGCAGTTAGGAGGGTTTCTTTATTGAGAATAGGGTAAACGATTCTGAGGTTTCATTCATCGGGCACATAATTATCCGATCATATTTTACAAACGAGTTGATGTTTGCTTCATATCAAATCATTACCAGTTGCTTTAAATAAGTCGACAATTAGACCGTCGGCTGCAGCAGGATTGTTAGATTTTATTTTAGGTACTGCTATTCTTACTTCACTTTGATTGGTTAAGCAGAAATGTTGATTGTCATCGTCCCGGTTAGGCCAACTATACAATGAATAACATAACACTGCCATTTAACAGTCTGCACAAGAGATCTTTCCATATTTTCAGCACGGACTGCGACTCACTCTACTACTAGATTTCCTTCTTCATCCCTTTGGTAAAACTTTCAATAATCATTAGTGCTATAAAACGTCTCAAAAGAATCGATCGCACGCATGATCGAAGAAGTTGATGTTCCTCCCTTCTCTTCTGCTGGATATCATAAGCACCTCTATACACTCTGTGAAACGTCGCTTTATACGCCTTTTGTTTTCCTGTGTGCGCTTTATGATGGTTGCGAGAATTAAAGCGCTTTCAATTCGGCGCTCTAGATGACCTACTTACAATGGTCCCATTGGCCATATGCGTTTGACATGGGTTGTTAGAGTGAATTAGTTTTTCAGCAGCCCTCCAGAAGCTCTTAGATGACATACGAAGCTGGAGCTCTAAACACTTATAGTATGGATCTTAGAAAATAAATTAAAGAAGCCAGATTTTTACATTTCGAAATGCAACATATTGCAAAACTGTTTGTTTCTTTAAACTTTTCCAACGTACATACATATGTACATACGTTTTCCTACAACACTCAAAAATTCTCCGGATGACCTAGGAAACTGAGTATATTTATAGAACTTATCATAGGGACGAATTTTGCTTTTCCAGATCTGTGATATTAAGTTTTTCCTAGTTTACAGGGTGCTGTAAAATAAATTGTTCTTCTTATTTATATATACCAAGTTTGATTGGCTTACCACCAACAGAATATATAAAAGATATAAAATTGTTCACTAATCTATTACTTAATGATAAGGAGGCCAATTTATAAATTCCAGCCCATAAGTTGTTAAATTTTAACAATAAAACTGGGAAAATGGAGGACTTTTGATATGTTATCCAGTTCATTTAACTAAAACGTATTTCGACTTTTCCCACCATAGCTTATTTTTCCTGAGGTGAAAATTCAGTTGCATCCACCCAACTTAAATACACGAAATATCTGAAAAGACACCATTTATTGTTAAAAGTTAATACGGGTTTAATAAGATCGTAGGGATACACGTCACTAATAAATATTTGAATCTATTTAACCTTTATTTAAGACACACTCTCTGTCAATGTATTAATATAATACCTGTTCTAAAGTTAGTGACATGCATACTATTTTTGTAACAACGCTGAAAATAGATATAAACTAAAATTTTTCGAATTTCTGAAATAGACTTGGTTTTTTATTTAATATGATGCTATTCATGAAAGAAGCGTACACTTTTTTGTAAATTTAAATACTGACGCACGCAGGAACTAGACTTGGATTTTTATTTAATTAAATGCTATTCAAAAAAGAATCGTACGAGTATGCCTTTTTTGCATATTTAAATACTGACTTGCGCACGAACTGTGAGAGCATTTTAAAAGCAGCATAGCTCTCATTGATAAACGAACAACATTAAACAAAATAAGAATAAAACCTTACGTCTTAGGAAAACACCTGAGTATTATCACT
Organism: Pocota personata; assembly: GCA_963082735.1. Classification (NCBI taxonomy): domain Eukaryota; kingdom Metazoa; phylum Arthropoda; class Insecta; order Diptera; family Syrphidae; genus Pocota; species Pocota personata. The sequence goes on along the minus strand of OY720431.1, from coordinate 113,766,660 downwards.
GCAAATATTTTACTAGCGTAAAATTATATGAAATTAAAGAAGACAGCCATAATTTGTATTAACTATATGTGAAATGTATGTAAAAATATTATAAAAATAGATTAAAACATTTTAATCATTTTTAAACTTTAGTAAACTGAAATTCAGTAATTTAATTTGTTAAACAATTTTTTCCTGTACAGCTATGACTAATCAAAGTCACAACACTGTTATATCAGTGACTAATTTACGGAAAGGGCATACTCGTACAATTTAACTATGATTTATTGACATTTCAATTTCGCTAATGAAAATCAAAAGACTTGGGGCACGAACTGGATTGGCGATCATCTTAATAGTTGTTAATTACGGAATTAGCATAAAATACTTGAGATACAGAAATCTTGTGGAACTCAAAAGTAGAATTCTTAAAACTGAAATAAAATAGTATTGGATAATACAAAAGTAGTGTCGTGTAGACAAAAACAATCTAACGAATTGCCGTCGGAAAACAACAGGTGGACTTGTATTATGTTTTGCTTTGTATTTTATAACGATGGTCATATTTGCTTATCTAAAGTGCATGTACTAAGTTGTTTTATATTCTGATATGAAGTTATTTACTGCTTTTATAAGATATAACAGTAGTTATTAGAAATTGTTGTCAATTATTCCTTTCACATAGGCCCAGTAACAGTTTACGTAAATTGCGAACATTTGATGTTTACAGTAACCTATGGAATTTCATATACGAGTACATATTTCCTGAGGTCATATAAGCCAGAGCTTGTAAGTATGCAAGTTGACACGACATGTGCTAGTACCAGTACTTGTATTGAAACTCAGTGTTACTATGGACATACTGCGAAAAACTGAGATTTTTAAAATAAAAACAGGAGAAAAAAAAAGTCCGAACCAAGTTTATAAAGTCCGAATTGTTCCTAAATCATTGTGCATAGTTCGATGATTCGGGCTTCGTACAGAATGATCTATACACTTTGTGATGTATAGGATAATATAATTTCATGCTTTTATCGTAACATTTTGTTTACGCAATAATATTATTCTTCATTTGATGAAAAATATGACTTTTTGATGAAAATATAGTTTTTTTTTTTTTTTTTTAAAGTCAAAAGAAATCACTATGATCATTATTGCAATTTGAAAATTTAATAATGTCCAAATAGTGTTTGGACGTTAATGAACTTTCAAAGTACAATAAAATACATCAGTTTTGGACAGCATTTGAAGGGACATTATTTTATGGCACCAAAAAAACTGATCCTCGAGAGGATGCCAATATTCGGTTCATTAAAATTTGCGGTAGAGAGCCGATATATGGACAAAAAGTGAGATCGACTTTTCAAGTTTTTCTACAGCAAAGGTGTGAACTACTTAAAAATATATATTCGTATTTACGTATGCAGTAAGCACCCAGAAAGTCATTACTCGACAAACGTTCATACATGTACGAGTATATTTCACACATGCGAGGACATGTTATACCACATTTTGGAAACATTTTAAAATTATGGAAAATATAAGAATGTTTTATTAAAAACAATGTTAAGGTGTATATCTGTCTAATAAATCTATTCTTTTTCGAAAAAAACATTTTATTCATATTCCAGAAATGCTAGAAATATTTAATATAAAATCCCGTTTGGGAATTAAGGTATCTGATTTACTTTAATTCATAAAACATCCTTTTGGCCCAAATAGAACATCCCCTCGCTCCATTTCAGCAACACCTTCCACCACTTAAGAGTTAAGTACCAGGAATGTCTTGGAAAGTTCTTGAAAACAGAAAGTGAAAATGATATATTTAAATATATTAATTCAAACTTTCATACGGAATTTTAATCAAAATCTGTTCAGTGGTTGTTGAGTTAGGCGTCTAGCAAAGACAATTTGAAGATTTGTGTCCCCTATCTGAATCTTGCATCACTGATATTTTGACTACTCTAAGACAATAAGCTACTTCGACAAAATTTGGCCCGATACAATAAAGTGAAATTATGGTGGGTACCGGGTCATGTAACTGTTCAAGGCAATGAAACTGCAGATCTGCCAACCAGAAAAGGTTCCTCTGAGTTGTTCATTGGACCTGAACCCTTTTGCGGAATATCTGATTCTGAATTGGGAACGCAATATGTGCATTTCCCATTGAAATAACTCCCAAGGCCTCAGGCAGCTGATAACCTAAAATATAGCAGAAATGACATAAGAAGGCTTGTGAGCTTCCTTACTGTTCACTGCCAACTACTTTACCACCTAAATAAAATAAGAATCTCAGAGGATATTACCTGCCGATCTGCCTAGGAGAGGACGAATCTGCAGAATACATACTATGTAAGTATGTAGGTCTGTGTAGAAGTAGGAGAAGCTTCTTTCTAAAGGAGATAATATCTCCATTAGACCTAAGGAACTCCTCCGCAGCCATAATTATAGCTTTCATAAGGAAATTTAAAGTACTGCTACACTAAATAGTGGTCTCTGGCACAATACGAGTAGATCTCTCTGGTCGTAGTGCCTACACGACATTTGGGCGTGGCCACGTTCCTGTTAAAAAAAAGGAATGTAAAATAAACAGACAGACACAAAACAGCCTTTTGTTCTAATTAAATTTTGAAACGATTACAGCTGTTTTATACTATGTACTAGAAATAAAGTACTAAAACCTTATGATATTGAACACTTGATTTGATGGAATAAGAACCAGCTATAGCAATAAAGCTGCTAATAAGTTCCAAGGTTATTACTTGAATTAAGATAGAACTATATTTTGGGGTGGGACTGAAATTTAATCAACAAGAGCTGGACGGCTGCAGTTTTGCACACTAAGGGTGGATGTCCGCTTCTAGTTATGCTCGTATTTATGTGAGGTTTCTCCTTCGATGTATTCGAAAACTACACAGACCGGATCATTAATGTTGGATTATGGTCTTGCCTATATATGTACATATAAGTACCTAAGTGAAAAGGCGTATTGCTTTCTTAGCCTAAAGAAAAGGCAACTAGAGAAAGTTCGTGAACAGCACTCAGAGATGGCGTTTATGATATATTGTCACTCTCTTGCGATTGCAGTCATTCTAAGTTACACATTCTCGTACTCGTATTCGCGACATACATATACGTATTTGGCACCAACTAAGTCTATGAAGGCCTCTTGTAAAGTTCAAACATCTACAATTTTGCAGGAGAGCTATGCGACTATTTCAATGGCACGTTAACAGTATGTTGATCGGGATACCAGGCCCAGTCTCCTTAATCTATGTGTTGGAGTCGAAAAATTGTGTCACAAAGTCGATTAGCCTAAGCCCGTCTCCGGGGGTGGTATCGTACAGGCTATATTTTCCGACTGTTCCACTAAAGGTATCCTCCATTGTTATTTCTGCGTTAAAATTCTCAAGTAAGTTTTTAGACATTGCTCATAAGTTCTGACGAGGAGTTCATAGAAGCAATCTTTTGCATCATCAGCGAATTCTCACCAGGCTTTCTTTCTGAAACTCAACACTTCTTGAAAAATAAAGTAAATATTTTTCCACCCCAAGTTCTACGTATTCCAACTATATTCTTCAGATAAAGTTTGTTGAACAAAAAAGATTGAAAATCATGGCAAACATGATACCCCAGGCAAACATAGGCATAAACTCACAACGGTATGTCGATGACATAGTTATCACTGCGTGAGGGAAATTAGAGGAAATATTCTACGATATAGTATAGAGTAGGCTAAGAGTCACATGTTTTTGTGTTTAATCATGAGACTCATTATAAACCTTACCGAAGCCACAGTGTTACCTTTCACTGGGAACAGCCAGTTAAAATATGTGCGAGCAATCCTACTAAATGGGATAGAAGTCGACCCACAACAGTATTTCATGTAGATGCATCGGTAAACACTATATAGTAAACTACTCTGGAAGAAATACGAGCGGTACTAGCTAAAACAATACGAGTAATAATGGTGTGTAGGAAGATCTCATTTAAAACTGGAAGATGTAACCCAGGGTCAGTAAGATGGATGCACCCTGTGATGGTCAGATCTGGATTGCACCTGCATAACAAAAGCTATGAATACCTGTCCAATAGTGGCGTTATCATTGATCCTGGAATTAACCGCCTACGGCTAAGTAGGTAAATAGAAGGGTCGAGTCAATAAAGAACCCAATTAATGCTAGGGTGCACCGTTTTGGAAACCACAACTTATGTAACCTGATAAAATTTTGCACTTTGGTTTTAGTGGTAAGGTTTTGTTCATGTGTTAACTTTATCCAGATCGTTCTCCATGAGTTGGCTTATCACGGAGAGAAACTGTCCTGACACCAAAATTACCACGTCATCCACGTACGCAACAATCTTGACGCTCTCTCTGTCTTGTTCGTGACCATTAGCCATAATAGAGGAGAGATAACTCCGCCTGAGGAGTTTCTCTATTGATGAATTTGGTTAAACTGCTGTTTCCTAATATTGCCTGAATAATTCGAGTTCTTAGAATGGATACAATCCATTGACTAATAAACCCATCACTAGGTGAAGGGTGCTTGAATAGCTTCAGTGGGAACATTGTTAAAAGCTCTTTCTATATCTACTAAAATAGCGAGAGAAAATTGTTTATAATGTATCATTTTTTCGATTGTATGCAGTACGAGTACCTCATAAATAGTCGTCTCTATGGTTCTACACATGAGATATGTGTAGAATTCAATCTTCCACGGTTTTTAATACGAAGGATATTAGGCTAATAGGCCTAAAGTCTTTCATAGATTCACCTTGTCATCAGGACTAGCAAGGGGATTGCAATATCTTGCAAATTCTGCATCATTATGCATTATGCTATCAAAGCTATATGATTTATATGGAGCGAAGCTGTTTATAGCGCAAGAGGTTCTCACATCAGTAATAATAAAAAAAAAAGTCGAATTGTCTTGTTCTGAACTTCTATTATTGCAACCTGGGAAGTGAGTGTTCATTAAAAGTTCCAGGACTCTGCAGTAGAATCCGTTCAGCGTCCATCTATTCTTCTCAAAAAAATATGGATTGCTCTGTATTTTCGACAGAATCCTACTGAGCTTTGCCGATTCCTTGAGAGTTTTGATATATTGGCAGTAGTCCACCCAAGTTTATATCTTAGCTTTTCTAATGGACTTTCTATAGGCATAATTCATTGCATCAAAAAACTTCAAAATGTTTCTTAGCTAGAATGCAAGAATTTGGTTTACTATTCATTTACCATCATTATGATTATAAAAAACGTTGTATTGGTTGTCTTGTAAATTTTTTTCGGTTGAGCCCCTTTACCCAGGGTTCTTGAATAATGCTGACATTAATGTTTTCTTCCCTGAGAAAAACACGCAGGATATCTGCAGCACACTTCGAGTGCCCTGGATTAATCCATTAGCATTATTGATTATGAAAATGTCTGGTTAAATCTTCACGCCGTCAAAAAGCTTGTTGGTTTTTTTTTTTTTTATAATTTGCACGTGTTAAAGGGGATATGAATACCCTTATACTAATTTTTAGAACACGTGCGTTTTTGTGGAAAGGGGAAGAGACAGAGAGAAAGACAGAGTGGTGTATTTTGAAACTTAGGTGGTATTAAGTTTCTGCAAACTCCAAGGGTGGCTGTCCAGATAACTGGGGAGTATTTTGTTTGATTTCGCTATTATTGTCGTTGCTTATGATTCACATTATTTTTTTCCGTCCTCCTGATGTCATCATCACGATCAAGTTTCATTTTAGCCATAACACCACCCTACTGCCAGTGTTATGCCTTCACAGTAGAGTTGACTTAGCTTTTCGCAAGTGATCGACTTTTTTATTTATTTCATGCGAAATAAATAGATGATTCTTGACATCGGGATTCGAACCGTGAATCAACAGCGTGACAAGCGATGATGTTACCACTACACCACATCGACATCGTCTGTGTCATCGGCCGGGTCTAAAGACCTGGAGACCTGGGGACCTGTATAAAAATTCCTTGTTTATTAGGAGCAAGAAAGACAGACTGTTCTCTTGAGGTTCGTCAGCTTTGGTGACTACCCAGTTATACGTAGGAACCACTGGATTGAGTAGCTTTATCCCTTTCGCCCCGCAATTCGAATAGATACGAGTAAGTTAGAAATAATTTTATTGTTTTAATATATCGGTATCAACCCCTTTAAGTTATATATGTAAAGACATTAGCCCTCGGGGCGACGGTAGGGCGGGCCAGCCTGGTACAAAAATGTACCAATCGAAATGTTAGGTGGTACCTTTATGTACAATAAAATAAAACTCTTTCTTAGAAAACTCAAAATATTCACTTTATTTTACTGAAAGTTTTCTGTTATTTAAGAATGGACAGGCAAATCCTTTAAAGTGTTTGGCAAATCGGGTACTTCAGGTTCAGCATCTAACTCCTCAACGCCAGCCAGTTCACCATCAAAATCATCTTCAGAAGCGGATTCTTCGTGATCATCTTCAGAGTCTGTTTCCGAATTATTTCTAGCTGGGGGTTCATAGAAATCGTCGCTATCAGAAGAGAAGTCTTGTCCGCTTGATGTAGCAGTCTCTTCTCCAAGCTCATACTGATTTGGTCGTTGTACATTGGAATTTTGAAGCAAAAAAAAAACAAAGATCGTGCCTAAAGTAACGCCAAAGCAGACGAGTGGTGCATACATATATGAAACACTATAAAAGACGCATGGTACATTTGAGTACCACCTACAAAATACTGCCAATAAATCCCATATCTCGACTTCCCTTCTGCAATTATTTTATTATTTCAAATTATATCAGCTAAAATATCACTATTTGATAGATTTATTTCCGTACAAATTTCAGAAAACTGCAATAAAACTTATAACACACCACTTTTCCATATGACACGCCAGAAAACAATGACAAATAAAGAGTCACAGCTGCAATGAAAATGTGAAGCACCATTAGTTTTTGCTTCAGAGGTAGTCAAGCACGATTTGGTGCAAATTTGAACCAATTCTGATCTAAATGAGAGATTTTAGGGTTCTTTGCACTTTTCCTGGTACTTTTATGTACCATGCGGGGCGAAAGGGTTAAACAATGAATAAGCTTTTCGCTGTCTATCGCCGTTTTGGGTAATTAAATGAATCAAGTCACTCCACGTGTCACTTAACATAGCCACACGTACGCTAAGGAAATCCTTGGAGAAACGATCCTCCCACTGGATCACTCTTTACCCTCTGACGACTTCGGCTGAGTAGAAACAGGGAGGGTTCCACCTTGGTTCTCAAACAAATGATCCATCTACCATCTGTGACAGTTTGACCTTAACTTCGATTCTTGGGCACGAATTTTTGCATTAAACGCGCTCACACCAGTACTGAAATTAAGTACCTCGAACCTGTGCCAAAACACATTTACCGGTCAATATACTACTGATAAGTAAAAGAAAATCATAGAAAAATGCCCCTGACCTTAGCTATTCACCGCCTTAACATCGTACTAGAAACAGGAACAATGAAACAACTAGGAACAATGGCATCGCGAGTAAAATTTTCCAAAACAGCCCCAATTTTGGGTGGGCCCACAGAATCAACTCAATCATAAACACGGACGGATCCAAAACATCCACATTAACTTTGGCGGGTGTGTACGGGCCCAGAATTAAGAACTCAGAAGCCCTGAGAACTTTCATATTTGACGGGAAAGGGGGAGTAGATGGAAATGAAGTAGCTGATGATCTTCCAATGAAGGAGTTGGAGGCTTTTTAACGGTCCGCTATAAATTTCATTAACATCGCATAAAACGGGATATAAAATAAAAGAGAGACGCAGATTTTGCAGAAACTTTGAAGAAACCCTAGCGCTCTTCCTAAGGAGATGTGGAGCACTGACCCACAAAAGGTGGGACTACTTGAAGACCTATCAATTATCAGGAGGTTATCTACCACCGTTAGATCTGCTCCAGATACTACGGTTCTTCAAAGCAGTTGGAATGCTTAAGCTACCTTTGCCTACGAGCAGTGTACACACAGTGGAGTATAATATTATAATAACTCGGAATATACTCGAAGCTATATTAAAAAAAAAAAAAATCGCGTATTGCAATTATGTGACCCTTTTATACAAAGTTCAAGTGTATCTTGATCTTAACACCAATATCAAATATCTCCGAAAATAAAAGTCCACTCGAAGCGCCAGCATGCGAGAAATGGGACTCAGCGAAGTGCAAAAGCTTTGAGGAGGAAAACAACGAACTTATTATTAAGCCTACCGAAATGGAATACGCCGAAATGGAATACGCCACAAAGAGCTTAAGAAAGAGATAAATTTGCTTAGAGAAGAAAACAAGGCTATAAAGAACTCACATCTCCAAAAAGAACGCGAAGGTAGCGCATTCCACTCAACTATTTGCGAATGTCATACGGACGAAGAAGAACTAACACGCGAAACGACTTGGATCTCAAAGAAAAGACCTAGCAAAAAATGAAGAGCAGGTTTTTTTCTGAAGTCAAGCCACAACAACAAGGCAAGCGCAAAGAGTCGCAAAATAAACAATTTCAAGCAAAAATTAAGTCCTCCTACTCCAATAACCATCGTCGAGATTACGGACTATAATAAGTTACATTGCCTCCGCAACAATGTGTGGAAAATAAACGTTGAAGATTCCGACAGCTACCAAGCAGTGTCCCAAAAGTGTCAGAAAGGCCACTGGGTGTTGTAGTAAGACTGACTTCAGGTCATTTAATATAGTTTCTCAATTTTTAGTCCATTTTGATATATTACTCGTATGTACTCCTTTTTGAAGCTTTTTTGTTGCTTCTCCTATAGTTTCTCCCACAGTAAGTACAGCATCAGCAAAAGTTGCCAAGGTTATTTCTTCACAAATCGCTAGTAAATAGGAAAAACAGGGTGTCGTGAGTAAAACGAAAACTATGAGACTTATTCATTTAGTCACACACACCGTTGGAAGCTGACCACCATGTTTTGTGCCACGTGTTGCAGCATGCTTGGCTGGATGTCGTGAATTTCACGACTGATATTTTCCTCCAGCTCCATGATAGACCTCGGATTATTAGCGTAGACTTTACTTTTGATGGAACCCCCATAGAAAAAAATCATGGGGGTTAAGTTTGGAGACCTCGGTGGCCAAAGCCACTGATCAGTTTTCGTGGGAAATGTTCACGCAGCAAATTTATGGAGGTTCTAGCGGTATACAGAGTTGAACCATCTTGTTGAAACCATGTGTGAACGGTTCATCAATGCAATTCGACTGGAGGAGGTGCTCTAAATCGAGTATATCGTCGACTTGAGCTCCAAGTCGGGGGAGCGCAATAGATCTATAAAGATTACAGTGCACGTATATCCCTATAACCAATCTACAATCTACAATCTAGAGTCACTTGCAATTATTCTCCATTAGCATTCCATTCTAGGATTTAAATTCTTACCATCATGTTTGTCTTTTAAATGCAGCCTTTAAAATCTTCAAGGAGTATTGTATATTTCGAATATAGTATTGTTGATTTTTTTCCATGCATTTCATTCTAACAATCGTTTTGCGCATAATAGTCTCCATTACAGTTTTTGATTTTGATTTTGTTTCTTCACATTTACTTTCTATATTTTTCGATGCAGCCTGCACATACTTGTATGCCAATTGCCTACCCTCTGTCTTTGATTTTGAGTCCTTTTTGATTATTTCTTGGACTTTGTGCACATATTTTGGGGTTTTATTTATAAGTCCTTTTTGACTTTAGGTGAGTTCTTTGTGTTTTGTTTCTTGTCTCTTGCAAGTTGAATTTCTTTTGCAATTGAACAACCTCTATAGTTAGCAGGATGTTTTTCATAGCAGTTGGTACATTTTGGTCATTCCTCTTTTTTTTGCTCATGATGATTAGTATGATGATTTCCTGCGCATCTAACTCATCTTGGATTAGAATTACAATATTTATGCGTATGTAAAAGTATAGACTTTTGCCAATTTTTGCATTGTGGAACTAGTTTTATTTTTTTAAGGTATAAATCCCAACTTTCATTCCCAGAATATATTTGATTTCATAGATTTTTTGATATTTTCATTGTGCTCAAAAGTAAGCACAAAAATTGGGACTTTCCTTTCAAGTTTTAGCATATTGACAGCTTTTATAATTTTGAAGTTTTTCTTTTTTAGGTCTCTTACTACGAGAATGCTCTCAGAGGAACATGAGAAGTGTAGTTTCTTAAAATTTGTTTGTGGTGGTAGGAGTATCATTGCACTTTTTGTGGTTTAACATTTTGGTGAGGTTCCTGTAATTGCCTAATAATTAAGCTTTCGTACTTATTTATTTGCAGTGCAATAATTGGTGGAGGTTTCTCTAATTTTTGGTTTTTATTTTCTTCATTTAGAGCGTACTGTGTAATAGTGTAATTCATCTCGTTTGGAGATGAAATTAAGCTTCTCTTTCTTCACAGGTTTTCTTATATTCAGCCTTCAATGTTTCTAAATTTTCTGCATGTCGGGATGGGGGTATTTTCTCTATCCTTGTACACCTTTCAAAAGTGTCGTTGTTAAGCAATAAATGGTTTCCCCAGAATCTGAGAGACCGACCTTTGTAAATGGTGAATTCACCAGCTCATCTGGCCTACCACCATATTATAATCATTTGTTTTGTTCGTTGTATATATTTTTTACTTTTGCGGAAAAGTTTAAACGTTTGGATTTTTGTCGCCTTTTTCGGCTGACATACTTTACTGTGTTTTTTGTCCCTTGATCAGCATTCGCGCTTATAAGTTCATCAAGTCAGGTCTAGGTGGACTCGGCCAGTATCAGATGGCTACCACTTGGAGGTGAAATAAAATATAACTCTACACACGAAACCTACTTCTAGAAGAAGGTATCATCGTAGCCACATTCGCCGAAGATACGGCTATACTGGTAACCTTAAAAACAGGTCGAGTCAGCAAAAAAGGTTGGATAAAATTTGCAAGTGGACAAAGATTTCAGACCAAATCAACTATAAGGCCGTATAGTATACAACTTTGGGGTTATACTAAATCAAGCAATAGAAATATTCTACAATCTTTCCCAAACAAAGTGCTTAGAGCAATCGTGAATTCTCCGTAGTATATTAAAAATTGTGAGTCTTAGGAATAGCTACGTTGTAGATAAAATGACAAACTTTGTTTGCATATTCCGCATTCATCTTCATGGTCATTGTGACAATGTCATACTCCAAATTCTGGATGTGACAAACGACAAAAAGAACGAAGCCATTCGATTTAGCACTATAAGGAGTAGCTCCATGCAATGGCTTCCCCAACTCGAAATTTTTTTGAAATTTTAACTAACTTAGTTGCAGACAACAAGAAGAACGAAGATATTTTTAGTGAATAAAAATCCTACACTAATATGAGCACTCGCTGACGGCCCAACAAAATGAAATAAAATGAAATAAAAAAAATTTCTCTAAACAGAATATTGACAGAAAAATATATTCCTTCTCAATTTAGAGAGTTTTAATTCGGGAAGCAATCTTTAAACTCAAGATTGTGAACCACTGAGCGAGTAACAGAAACACCAATACGTTTTTCTACCATCCCATATCTCGCGAATTTCTGCCAAACTTCCGATAGTAAATCTATCTTTTGGAAACGGCAATAAAATGTAGGTACCTTCCATTTGTGTGAGAAATTATAGCACGCACAGCACAAATGGCTGCAAGAAGCTAGGCCAGACCGTATGGGTTTTTACTGTTAACGATGAAATATTTATTCATTTACTTCCCTTAAATTGCTGAACATACCTCAAATGAAGGATAAGGAACTTGACTGATTGTGTGTTTCTTCTTAGAAACTTTTACTACGAATTCCACCAAAAATTTTGAAATGATTAGTAAACTCATCCGACGATCGGACAGAATAACCTAATTCTGTGTATGGAACCTTTTAGTGATTACATACCAAGCTGAATCGAACCTCTTATCACTGCCAATGTGCATCGATCAGTGCTCTTCTCATCACAGAACACTCATAAAGCTGTAGCTTATAACTACAATTCGCTTCTAATTGGTAAAAGTTTATTCGACGATTTATTTCAAGTTCAACAGCAACTACAAAAAAAATAGTAAAGTATTAGCAGGAGGAAGGATTGTTTCTGTTGTGATTTTTGAGCTCTTCATGCGCAACAAATATAAGAAAAAAACAATTTTATTTGACCTTTCGTTCTATATTTCTCGAATATTTTAGATCTCTAGGTCAAATGTTATAAGTCTGCAGCAGACCTATGGCAGACAAGCTTTTTCATCCATAAGCATTCGGTTTTATAGGTTAAGGATTCCGAATTCCCAAGATTATATACCTTATCTGTCTAGACAACACTAGGTAAATTTTTTATAATGAAGTTACAGGATACAAAATATGGGATTGGAGTTGTAATAATGGAGTACATATACATATCTATAAATAGTAAGGTTTTGGACGAGGAGTTCTAAATGACTAAATTAAAATTATTTATGAAAGTACTAGCTTTCTTTATTTTGAAAATTAATAACTATTTTCGAGAGGTATATAAGAGTGTAACACAAATTGCCGAGTGGAATACATAATTTATTTAATATTCCACTTTTTACATCAAGTGAAATGTTTTTGAAGGAAGCTTCTGACCCTGCTTGCCCATGAGCCCAAAAAAAAAACTTTTTTTTATAATGGAAACTGCACTGTATCTGCAAAACATATACATATGTATGTATTTGCACTACCGTTCAAAAATTTGGTGTTAAGAATAGATCTTAGTTGATATAGCCTAAATTATACAAATTGCTTTAAATTTTTCCTAATTATTCATTCTTTAGTATACTTGGTATACTTCTAGTAATTAATGAAAAAGAAAAATATTTTCATAAAGGCATTGTATCAACCGTACATGTATGTAGATATGTAAGTAGTTCAATGAACCAAAAACGATTTGCTTGAGATTGAACTGTATGAAAGAGTTCTTCGCAGAAGAAAATAATCAAAACAATTGAAAACCGAAATGTGTTAATCAATCTACAATCGTTCTACATACTATATTCTCACAGGCATTGTTCTATTTTTTTTTCGGATTACAAATCCCAAATGCGAATAATTTCCATACAAAATAAATCTTTAAGTGCACGTCAATATATCTCCCTTCTATTCAAACTTGAAACAATTCCTTGCAATTACGTTCCACAATTCACTGCCAGACGAGACAACGACTTAAGAGTTCAGCATGAAATCACTTAAAAATCAACTTCATCGTCGCATTTTAACTCTTGATTGCAGAAGTTCACAACCATCCATCTCAGTAATGTTTGATCCATAACATTTGCAATAAAAGACGAAGTAGCAAAAGTGCACAAAGAAGAGCATCAGTGTAGAAGTGCTGCTGCTGCTCTAGCTGTTGATGCACCAACCAATGATGGTGCTAAACGTGCATTGATGTTACGCAAATAAAATGCTCGATACCATTCTATCCACATAAGGCAGCAGCAGCAGCAGCAGCTTACCATGGCTTGTAGTGAATCAAGTGCACGACCATGATTTCGTTATTTATCACGCATAAAAGTCGCACCAATAACTTCTGCTAAAGTGCCTGACGGTGTCACATAATCCAGCACCGTTGGATCTTAGAATAAATGTTGCGCAAGAAGCCAACGAATGCATGACCATCAAATGTATCTTCGACTCAGTCGTTCGATGTTGTTATTTGCTTGATTTAAATTTAAATTGTGTGATTGAAGGAAATCAATGTTTTGTATAGCACTCTGTGAAATCTCAGATACGAGTATTATAAGACTAGTGACAGACAATTAAATGGGCTTCTTACAACTATCGTTGGATATTAATTTGAAAAGTTATCTAACCAGGAACCCTTCTGCTTCATGCTAATTTAATTAACATTCGTAATCCGAGAACTTGTATTGCACTTTAGATGGCTGTGATGATCTGGTTGAATTCATTAAGATATCAATATAAGCATTTAAATGATTTTCATGAGAGGAACTATGAAACTACAGGAATATTCTCATATACTCGTAAGTGTAAATCAGAATTAAAAGCATAAATACTTATGTTTCAGGAAATTATTAGTGACTTCTGTTAATGGATACTTTGCCAAATAGGAAATCATATAATTACTTCTACTTCATATTAATTATAATTCGTAGATTTACCACACCGTTTTCAGCGAAAAATGCGTTCGCGCATTACTGAATTCCTTTTGATGCGACTATACTCATAGTTCCAGTGAGGAAGAAATATGAAGTGTGCGCCGTATATGGGCGACTTATTTTAACATGCATTTCCCACTAAAAGTGAGGAATAATTTAACCAGGAATTTTGTGAAGCTATTTTCCACCTATGGTTCAAAGACACCCCAAAGAAATTAAAAATTGTCCCCAAAATTATACATGGGGAACAAAAACAAAAAATTATGATGAAATTAAAAATTGTGGCTAATCAAACGGTACTTGGGTGGACCCCTACGTGGGCTAAAATGATATCCCCCTTTTCTCCCCATGGTTTAGCAGCTCACCTAACTTTGTTGCTTCATTAAGGGGTATGTTCTTGTTGTCTGAAAGGCGCCTACGTCAATAACCAAATTCGGTGATGAGGTGGTACGGTCAGAAAGCACAGCCTGTGGAAAAGGACTCAAACTACTCGACTTTACGGTGGGGTGAAACACCATTGTAGCCAGCACTCGTTTCCTGTACCTTAACTTCCGTAAAGGGACTCGGCGGCCTCCAGATCAACCAGATTGATCATATTATGATTAACAAGACTCCAGACTCTGGATGTCCGAAGCCTGGAGTCTAGTCTATCACAACGAAACATCTAATGATTTGATGAAGAGCGCCAGCAATCACTTGCTGTAAGGCAAGAGGCGTACAAAGTAGAGTTGCAGAGGAAGACGAGCGATGTTTGCACAGACTTCTACAAGCATAAGAACCGTGCTGTTGACTTAGTAGAGAGGTGTTGCTATTTTACGGTAAAGCAAAAAAGAGCATGCCAATAATATAGCGCCTGACAGAAACAAAAGCTTAAAAACTCGCAGGATAACACCAGAGGTATACTATGTATTTTAAAAGTTCAACCGAATATCACATACTTCGACTATATTGACGTTCTTGAAAGAATGCAAATTGCTGACAGTGAGATGTTTACAAGTATTGAAACAGAAGCAGCAGAGATCCGTCTGTCTGTACCTCGGACTGCTGTTTAAACGGTTAGGCAGATTTTCTTCAAACTTCATATCTGGGGTCTCGAAAATAGAATATACTCGTATCTCGTGTATAACTTAGGTGATTTTATTCAAAATTGATATATAAGTCATTTTCGAAGTATGTAAGATTATGGCATTAAAATTTTGGATATGTTGTCAAAATTGTTCTTTACCGTATTTTGCAAAAGATTATATTTCTTTGCTGCTTTGCAATGTAGTTTGTGTTCTAGCTTTCTTTCATATCCAACAAGCATTCAATTGAGAATCTGGGTGACGATTGGGAAACTATTGCCTTATTAAAACTTGGCTTGGGCCAGCAATGCAACACCAATGCAACACCGTTCGCAACCCAGTGCTTGCTTTATCTCCACGTGTTGATTTTCGTTAACTACACCTACTATACATATAGGCTAAAATTACAAGTTCATCTTTTGACAATTAGCATAATACTAGTCTAGGAATGAACGGTTTCATCATCGTATCATGCATGCTTCGGATAAGAAAGGATCACATTTTGATGAATTTTGGGTATCGCATCTGTACAGAGATTGGTTTCTGACATGTAAGGATTCTTCCCTGGCAGACATGGTCCCCAAAAAGCCAGATTCCTTCAATCAAATAACAAGTTCACGTGCAATGAGTTTATGAGTTACATAGGTAACTACTTTTAACTCCAGGCACAGGCAAAGTCTTCATATCAAGGAAACCTTTCATCGGTTGGATATTAGGGGTCAAATTTAGGATAAGAGTAAGGAATATTACCATGTGTTATGCTCCGGTTGAGCCAGGTTGTGGGAGAAAGGATGATTTCTGTAAGAAACTTAGGTAGGTAATATCACCGAAGCTGTCCGACATGTTATTGAAAGACATGGGCTCTGTGACCGCAACACGGCTGTTAATCGACGGTTTATGAATTACACTTACTCGTAGATATTCAAAACAAAAAAAAAGTGGAGCTGACGCCTTGATGTAACGAAACTCCCATCTTATGATACGAGTAGCGTATACTCACTTTGGTACTGCAACCATCCGAACAACTGGGTAGTACATTGACAGTCTAAGGAATCCCTTAGTGAGCCAACAGTTTTGATACCATTTTGTTAAAAGAACAGAGACCGAAAACAGAGTATTGTGGAGATCTCAGAGTGGCCATATCGTAGTACCATATGAAAATCAAGTAGGTACAGGGTAGCGAGCGTCGCGGCATGAGAAATTTCATCAACGCATTGGCTGAATAGGCTGAAGAAGTAGCTATTACATAGAGTCTCTGCTGCTTTTTGAAGGAGCACAGAAGAACATATAGATGTGATGTACAAGTAAGTATTTTCTTACATTTTCTATGAAACTACTAGTCCGGCACATCTGAATAAATATGCATCGAATTCAAGCTACAACAAATAACATAAGATCGGTACAATGTGCAATTTTTATAAATTTAAGCCAAGTTCTTTAAGACAATCAATGAGGCTGGGAAATGCTTCTAGGAAATCGCAAAGGTCCCCAGGGCACGATCTTTGTGGGCATTCGGTGGTAATGTGTCCAATTGTTTGTCCCTCAGCTTCGTAGTAATAACTTGGTGAGTTTGAAACTCCCACCTATGTAATGTTTCGGTTGAGTCGTATACATATTTGTATTCGGTTGAGACGTATCCATAAATGGCGAGACAAGTCAAACGCAACAAGCAACTTTATGGGGTTTTCAGAAGCCAGTAGTGGTGCTTAAATCATGGTTATGGTTAATGCCCTTGCCGTCATTACAGCCGGTTTTCTCGATTTTAGTCTCATTCGGCTCGTGTTATTCGGCTCTACATCTTCTTTTGAAAAGTGTGCACTATTATCCATACCGTCGAACAGAACTCTGCCGCTGAATATACAAGTTCGCACGTTTTTGGATGATGTTGTTCCTCGTTCTCAATTTGCAGAATTAGTTAGTTACCTGGTTTCGGAAACATAGGGATCTATCAAGGATAACTCCGACGTATACTTTTGGATTCAAAAGTGTGCCATTTAAGCCCACTCTCAGTTTACTTGACGGCTGTTTGAAATTTAGTAGAAAGCAGCAAACTTCAGTTTTCGGTATACCTGGAGTTTCCACTCTATAAAGTACACATACAGAGTCTCAATTAATCGAGGGAGGTCGTGAATATATAAATTAAATAGAAGTGGTGCCAACATTGACCCTTCTGGTAATTCCTCATTCAGCTTTTCCATGTCGCTCCTGCTTTCATAAAGACTTCATACATCCAATTAGACTACACATTGTTGAGGAGATGAGCTGTCTTGCGGCAGGATATAACCTGTAGACTCCATACCGTGTCACAAGCAGCTGTGAGACCCATAAATACAACAGATAGATATCTTTTGCTTTTTTTGTATCCTGCTTCGAGTGTATATTAGTGCCAGTGCCTAGTCTGTGCAGCTGCAACCGGTTCGAAAACCATCTTGGTCGATGTGGATGTGTTTATTTATAGGGCTGCTTTTGTTGAAAATAATACGTTCTAATAACTTGTAGCAGGTATTGAGTAGAGTGATTTGCTGATAGGTCTCGGGTTTATCAGCTTGTTCTCCAAGTTTAAGGAGGGCGATAATTTTGGTTAGGTAAAATCCTGTGGGAGCATGCTCGTTTTCATTCATTAAGTAGAATGACTCCTGCCAACGATCGTTAATTGCTCGGTCCAGCGTGTTTCAAAATTTTGGGTAGATATTTTCGAAAGTGGCTGCCTCACCCACCTTGACAAAGGACAGGGTAACTGGTAGCTTTTCTGATGGGTGTAACGGTGCTTATCTACGAGATATTTTTTTGGTATTCCATATTCATCCCCTTGAGATCTAGCTTTATTTTGATGGCCTGTCGTTTGTCTGAAGGTGCACTTGACATCTTTAGCGGTTGGCAACATCTCTGGAGCTTAAAGATGAATTTCCAGCGCTAACAAGCGCCCGACAACTTGAGTGGGTGAAGTCCAGGCTTTAAATCGTAGTTTACTACCTATCCATGCATCTATTATCGAGAGATCGGAACACGTCATCAACAATCTCAGGGTTGCCTATATGCACGAGGATACATGTCCTGCAACGTTGATGCCTGATTTTAGGTCACCGCAATCGTAGATTACCCTGCGATATTTCCTCTGGATTAAGACTTGTTTCCCTTGCTTCTCTTTATAACGGCTACGTCGTTATCAGTCATGATTTTCAACAAATTTTCATTCTTAGATTTGCTAATACTTTTTATGATTAATTGACAAATGCGAACAGAAGGTTGGATGTGTTTAATTAATTGGTGCTTAAAAATACCGATTAGTGGTAAGGTTGAGCCTAAATGTTCCTGTTTACATATTTGACTTCCAATTGCGTACACTATTTAGCTTTATCCAGGTTGCACCACAGCTAACATTAACCAGTGCATGAGGTCTGCTCTCAAAACACTTTTATTTGCCATAAAATCGAATCTTGTTCTGGAAACCCCCAAATTACTCTTTCAACTAGTTTAGATCGATTTTGCAAACCTTCACTATATAGAAGCTCACAGCTATTTTCTTGTCAATAAAAAGGCTGAATTCTCTAAAGCTATATTTCTCTTCTTTCACTGTTCTTGAACCCATTGAAAAAAAAAATTATTTTAAAAGACTTAGCTATAATTCTACAATATAATCTTAGTACGCTATTGTTTGGTAAGATTTGTTATTCTGATAATATATACTATGTATAAACCTATTGTAGCACTATTAGGAATTATGTGATAACTACAAAATGTCTGCCAAGTTTTTTTTTTCTCGGAACTTGAACATCCCGGAGTGTGGTACAATGAAATTCACAGGTAAATTGTTCCCGAAACACGTTTTTAAAACTATGATATTCATTAATTTGAATATTTTTTATAACACACATTTGAGTTAGGCATACAGGTTATCGCCGAGTAGTGCATTTAGGACTTTCAGTTAATGAGCAATTAAAATGTTAACACGATCTTTATTGACGTATGCAAATATATCTTTTATTGTACAAATTACAATATTACTTCTTATCTGAGAAAAAAAATCTTTCTACAATATTTAGGCGCCACATTTCTGAACTCCAAAAATCAATTTGAAATGGTATGAGCCAAAATTTGATGCAAAAAAAAAAAAAAAACACAAATTCATTAAAAATTCTGCACATCTACATCATGTGTGTATACAAATTTTATAATTTGGGCGCCGCTTCTATTCTACCATTACAAGACACACTGTCAACAACCATTACAATGACAATTTTCTGGAGTTCAATTCTGCCAACATTAAACATTAAAGGAACCTCAACGACTCTGCAGTTTTTACTATCATCAAACATTCAAAATATGGTTTAATATTCCACAAGTCAACCAATCACAGACCAATATCACGAACTCACGTCCCTTCGAAAATCCAAATGATAAACGGAAATCATAAAATTGTCCTCTATATTGATTGTCAAACAAATATAATGAATTACCAGTACATATCACACCCAAAGTTTGAAAATTTAAATTAAAAAAAAAAACCGAATTTCTTTTTCATTTCTTCTTTACCTTCTTACAAGAAAATGTAGTAACAAATAAGTGATCTCGTAATGGTTAATAAAATAAAAACCTACTAGATACTCAATACAGAAAATAAACAAAAAAAAAAAAACATTTAAAATTCAGAACTTCTAACGATAAAGTAAGACCATAGATGACAGAGAGATATAGGTATATAGTTTGTGGAGCCTATCGGTATAATTTGACACTTGGCATGCCTGCTCGTCTAAAATATTAAATTCGAAAACACGTGCTGATTTAAATAATAAACTTAATATTAACACATATAAAAGTCATCGAGGTTGAGGTGTGGAATTTTAATCGTTCGATTAAAATTCTACTTCTTCGACAGGGTGAAATACATAAAGGTATAGCGAAGAGAGACTGAAAAACAAAATGTGGGTGCAAGACGAGAAGCTTTATTTTTCAATAGATAGGTACGAGTTTAGTAAATGCATGCATTAGCCGTATTCAAATATATCGTCCGACTCATGGCCGGATTTACTGTGATGAGGGCCGGACACCAAGTCCCCAAGATATGAACTATCAGAATTTCAAAATTAGATCCCGACAATGTAAATAAACTCAATATCTGCTTAAGCCGAAAAATGTAAAAAGACTCATGCTTTCGGGATCGCTAAATCCACACCTAGAGTCAGAATTTCGAGATTCGAAATGGATTAGTTTGTTAAATTAACCTAGTTGCAGATATCCTTATTTTGGTAGTTTGAATGAACCAGTTTCTTTTTTTTAAATATTTTAAACCACTCTTTGAAGTTTGTAATACCCAATGATGGTTATTCCACAAACGTGTTGAATTTCTAAAAAAACGATCTCTTTCGGTCACCAGTCCGGCCGCATCTAAGCTCTAAAGTATATGCATGTGCAGAACGGACGACAAGTGTATTACAAGTAAATAGATTATCAGGCGGAACACAATTATGTATTTCCTCCGAACATTTATGGTGTAAATAACGGTACAGTATCAGTAATCTGCTGGTTTCATCGAAGATCTGGGCTAACATATATACATGTCAAGTATTGACAAGCCATTAGATTCTTCAACATTAACTATATCCATTCTGAGTTCGACCACGTCAGTTACCCCAATTGATGATTGCATCAATCTCAGAGTTGAGTTCGGTAGACATTTTCCCTTGCCGTGATGTCGTTAGCGAATAAGCAAGGTCAAGAGAGCTGTCATCCGCGAAGGAATGAATTCGATTATGGGTAACAGAAAAGAGGGACGGAGGGAGTACTGAGTCTTGAGGAACACCTACTTTAGTCCAAAATGGCGTAGAAGTGTATCCATCTAATACAATGATCAACCTCTTCAAAAACTTGTGATTTAGTTCACGAAAATATCACCGACGCCAGTGGAAGATAAGTGGAAGAGCTGACGCAGTGGTTTGTACACTTCTTTAATACAAGGGGAGAATCCCAACAGACCCTAAAGACTTGTTACTACTCGTATTGAGATTGAATATAATGTAGTAGTTCATAATAAAAGAAATGATCCCATCTTTGTTGTCAAAAACCGACAAGTAGACCTTGATATAACAATCTCTCCTCATTCCAATGCAATCTCAATCTCCAACTGCATAGTTTTTCTGACCATAAACAATAGAGGTCCAATTAATGAAGAAAGCCCAACCTTCGAAGCCTTCCTGTAATGCTAGGAAAATGAACGGGCAGAATTCCCATGATCTTGTGCTAGAGTATGAATTAAGATTCTCCCCTGATAATTAGGTTGGAATTGAAAAAAGAGCAAGTTTCATCACCTCGGCCTTCGAAAATGCTTTTAAGGAATCATGCCCCATACACAGAGACAATACTATAAAAAAGACCTGGTGGTCAAAGAAACTACTGTCACTCCGTAAAAAGCCAAAAAACTCTTTAGAGCAGCCAAAAGAACGAACAAGGCAAGCCTCAAAGTGCTCAAGTAAAAAAACAGATCAGCCAAGCGAATAGGCTGAAATGAATTTTGCAGCGAGAACGAAGCAGCAAAGTTTAAGGAAAATATTATCCGAGAACTAATCAGTCCCAGAGTTTCTGAAGAATCACAACGGTGTGCGTACTAAGTCGTGTTCGGAAGTACTGGATCTGCTATCAAGTACACACTTTCCTGCCTGCTATCAAAGAAGAAGCGAAACGATCAGCCCGGTAATTACTCTGCAGCACTTTGCCGAAATACTGATGATTAATTTCGAACAAATTCGGTGGAGTCATAGCCGAAAACTAGAAAATTTCAAAGAACTAATTAATAGGTAACGAATCGTTATACGTAACTTTTGACGTAAACGTCCACCATAACTAAAATATCGATTTCGGTCATGGGAGCCGTTTTCGAGAAAATCGACTTTCCATTTAGCCTAAAATTCCCACGGACATAAGATGCGAAGTTTGATGAAAATCCGTTTAGACAGAAAGACAGAATTGAGCGACCCACTTTATTAAGTTTCTCTATTATGGCAACTTCAAGTTTGACAAAAATCTCGAGATCGAACATTTTCAAGAAACCAATTCTTGCCATTCCGAAGAATAAAAGTGATGAAATTTGGTTTGGAATTTAGTTCTGATACCTATGTAGTTAGTTTCGTCTAAAAATTGTCAACATTGGATGCAGTAAGATCAACTCGTCCCACAAATTCCCATTACTCTAATTATCAAAAAAACAAATTCAACAGCAAATTTGTAGTCTTTATGGAATATCTTGGATATCATGTCCCTCTGATTCAAGAACTGAAAAACCGTGTATGGTAGGACGCTTGGCTAGAAGCTTACATACATTACATACTAACACTGCAATTGGTCAGAGTCGCTCCTTGATTTGGGAAAGTTTCATGCTTACGACTAACCCCTCCTTACTTGTGTCTCTTAAACAAAAGTAATGATGTTAAGAATTTTAAAACTGAAGTCTGAATTCGAATATCTTAGCCAACAAATTCGAACATTTCCTTTATATTTAATTCAATCAATTTAACTTAATTTATTTCTCAATTAGGTGGGCGCCGTGGCTCAATGGTTAAGTGTGTGATCTCTGAGCGGAAGACTCAAGTTTCGAATCCTAGAAAACACACATAAAAACAAAAATTCTCACGATCCCACGCCTCGGGGAACATCTGACAAACATCCGAGAGTGCTGCGGCGTGCAGCACAAATGGTTACGAGAAGCTAGGCCAGGCTGTTAGCGCCAAAACACCTGTATAAATTATATGTAATTCACCAATCAGAGTATATTAGCTCTTATAGTCTACTGAAACTTAACAAAAGAGTTATACTTAATTTAGCCATTTGAGTTCAACACTGATAAGCATCTCTACTTAAGTGCTAATACAAATCAATGTAGCTACTTACAGAATTTGAGTCCATAGTTAACTCTATGAAAAATAAAAAGATAGGAAATTTAACTTCTTGAGCTAGCCAGCAGGAACCGATTAAGGGTAACACAAGGTGGCAGTTGGTCTGTGAATTAACAATATCCCTTACAAACATTACAGCAGAATACATACGACCTTTTTTTAAAGTTTGTATTCTAAGAAGAACATTTCTGGAATTATAAATAAGGCATATAAATAATCCAACGCAATATCTTAATTACATGCTTAGCTTAGGTCTAGCAGAGAACTAGATTTAGCCGCAACGTTGTCAATGTGACTACAATAATCTACCGAAGTATTTTTTTTTTTTTAATTATTGGGAAAAGGGGTACTCTAGATATAAATAAGGTTTGAAAGCAACAGAATATTTTTAAGTCGTCAGAGTACATTAGATATTGAGAATAATTAAAAATATTAGGAAATTCATTTACAAATAGGGCCTTTGTCTTGTCTCCTCTTTAGAAGAGGTCCCAAATGTCTTCATTGTGGAACCTGATCTGATTTAACCTTAATAGGCCCAGAAAGGTTGTCATTTATACAGACGTATTGTGTTCACCCATTACGATATAACTATAACCAGCTTAAAATATTGGAATGAAAACCAGAACCATCTAAAACCTCTGCCATTGCCAAATTCTACCCTTATTTAATAACACACGCTCCGAGCAATTTATCGGCGCCTCATTTGGCACCTCTCTGTAAATCCTACCCTGTCCATCAAAATTCAACTTAAAGTTGGCCTATTTGTTTTCCCTACTCCCGTTGACTATCAATTCGAGTATGTTCCTATTTTGTTTCCTTCAAACGTTATCGTGATGACTTGATGACTGTGTTTGGTAAGCTAACCAAAATGTAATCTGCGTTTACCACCGCGTTCCCTTGCATGTAAAACACCATCAAGAGGAACAGTAATTAAACAATGAAATTATACATATGGCAGAAGCGCGAGTGCCAACAATTGATGTGTTGACATCGGGCGCTTGCGCGCCTACAAACAGAGTGTTTTAATCACTAGAAGAATACCGTGGCAACCTCATTATTCCACATAAGATACGTTTTAAGGCTATACTCAAGATCACGCCGTCGCTGGAGCTGGTCTCACTCTCGCTCTGTGTATCTAATGAGATGAGATTTTTTCTCACCATTGTCACAATTCGTGTTTTACATGAGCATTTGACACACGGAGAGCGACGGAACATTTCAACAACAAAGAGTGGTTGACTTGTAATTGGTTTGCATCCGTGCGGAATTGTAAATTGTGGAGCTAATTTGACACGCGAATGTGTTGAATGTGTGACATGACAATGAACCAGTAATAGGGTGCAAGAAATATGCAAATTACGAAGGCTTGATGTGATAAATGTCCTTATTAGCATTTCTTGTTAATGAAGTGGTTAATTAGTGACTTTTGAGGGAATAATTGGTTTCATATTGGGACGTGAGGTTTAGCTCGGCTAAATCACGCCAAACAATCTTCAGCGAAAAATTTTTGTGACATTGACGTCTCAGAAAATACAAATTCATTGCAAAATAAAAGACATCTGGCAGGGATAATTATGGGGCCCATTTAGAGATATGAGAAAGTTGTCACGACAGGAGATTTTATCAGTTCAAATCCAATGATATACGTATTCACAGTATACGTCCGCTATTTTTAAGAGATTTTATTAGAAAAACTAGTTTTATGGCATTTTCTTATAAGAAAGTGGGCGTGGCTGTAAATATTTGTTACCGAAGTTGATGAATATGGATTATATTCGTATATTTTATTGATTCGGTAATTTTCAGTTTTTAGTAAAGATGTTGAAAAAGGAAATTTTTAAAGTGGGCGTGGCTGTGTGTTGGATATTTTGCAACACAAAAGTGATAGAAACAAAAATTTAAACAGTGAACGTACAAAAAAAATGGTGAAAATTATCCAACAGGCAGCGCGTAAAGTTTGCTACGTTTCCCGGTGGCTCAATTGGGATGGGTTCGGGAAATTTAGGATGTATACTCATACACAAATGCTAAACTGGAAAAAAAACTTGAAGAGCACCACACAATCTTTACAACCAAATGAAGGATTGTGAAACCTTTTAAAAATTGAATAACAAAATTACCGGATTTGGAGTTCAGGATTACTTATATTAAATCGTGATTAGGAATAACAGAAGGTGGCCAAAGAGAACGAAATCAATTCTGGGGGGTAGAAAAATAGAGTTAAGCACACTACTCAGCTATTATTGAAAATTTACCCATCCCAGTCTTCGTCGAAGGTTTAGGCTCTGTTGATATTTATTTAAAAAAAATGGATTTAGTGAAAGATGATTTAAAACACTTTACAGAAGAAAATATAATAAAACAAAGCTAAAATTACCTTAAGTTTCGTACGTTACGGGATCGCTTGGGACAGCAGACTGCGAGCAATTATTGGTAACCGATATGCTACCGTTCAGAAATAGCGCGCAAGGGTTTACTCACAAATCCGTAATTAACAAAAGAATAACCACACAAGTTATCTGAAGTCCTATATACTCGTACTCATACTCGGATTCAGGGGGATTCCTTTGGGCACGATAAATATATTCTAATGAATGCTCTCCGAAACAGCTATTTATAACGCTTTCCACAATTGTTTTACTTTTTCTTAAGTTGTTTTTCTTTATTTCTCCATTTATTTTGTTTCCACTCTATGAATTTAATACTGTTCGATTTTTAAGCCAGAACCTGTTTTAGTTCGCATTCATTACCCCGACAAGGAGTTGATAAGACTTGAGTATAACGAAGTATTTTGGACGCAGGATAAATTTACACTCTGACTACTAAATCATAGGAGAAAGGTCTAAATTTTGAAATAATAGAAAGATAGTCCGTTAAAATTTGAGGAATGATTTTGGTGGGTCATTTGTATGCAATGTGTGGATATTAAAATTGTTTACACTTGTACTGATTCGGATTCTAGAAAGTTTATATACTAAATTTTATTTTTCTGGGTCAAAATTGAAGGCCTCATCTTCTTCTGCGTAGTATGTGTTTCAACTCCAACCAGCTTTTTTTTCAGTTGCTGAGATTCCTTTTCGATTGTTCTGCATCACATCATACGAGGACCCTGTATTCACTATTATTGTGTTAGCGGGTTCCATTGCATGGCTTTCGCGCAATACAATTTTCGCCCTTACGTAGGGTGTGACCAATCCATTGCCGCTTTCGATTTTGTATAGTCACATCTATATATTTCTGGCCCCTTCTTTCATAGAGCTGTTCTTTTGAGATACGATTTGGCCAGAACACTGGTTTCTTAGACAGCGACTAACAAAAGTTTGTAGCTTTTTGTGACATTGATGGTCACTTTCCAGGTACTGCAGCCATATAACAGCACCGATTCCACATTAGAGCGAAACAGTCACAGCTTAGTATTTAAGCTAATTGCACTGCTTCTCCATATTTTAGACAACACACCGAATGCAGCTTTAGCTTTAGATAGACGGCTGCTAACGTCTAATTCGGTACCACCGTTAGTTAAATATTTGTTTTGGCAGAGTTAATCCTTAGCCCTACCTACTACTGTGCGATAGTAGGCAAACATTGTCAGCATTAGTCGAGGTGTTTGAGATAGATAGTTAGGCCCCATTGGATTCCGCCACTTCTTTTCGATATAGCTCTCCGCAAAACGCAACTCTTTCAACAAATTCAACAACAACAAATTCTTCCGACAACCTCCCCTATGCAGCACGTGACACTTCGCACCTTCATAACTTGCTTAACGATTTTTCAAAATCAATGAACAGCAGGGGTGGCAGAGATCTATACTCGATGCATTGTTCGACGATTATCCGTAAGGTGTTGATGTGGTCAATGCAGGAGGATCCAGAACGAAAACCTGCTTGTTCACGGTCGAGAGTACTTTCTAGAAGCCAAATGCCTTTCAAGTTTTCACACTCTGTTAAATTGTCTTTCTTTGGAAGTTTGAAAAGCATTCCTTTCCTCCATTCTTTCATTCTCGGAAGGTTTCGCTATTCCAAACGTTCTCTATTAATTGAAGCAGTAGGTTCTCAGTTACTGCTGACGAAGTATTATAGAGCTCCCCGGGAAGGCCGTCAAGACCTGCCGCCAAAAGTTGTTGAGTACTTTAATAGTGGCTACGATTTCATCCTTACTGGGAAGCTATTATAGGCGTCGGACAACTCGTTTTGATTCTGGGGCAAACCTTCGTCCACCATGCTGTTTGTTTAAAACAGCGGAGAAGTATTCCCTCCATCTCCTTTGTTGGTCCGCGAAGTTAGCAGAGATCCGCCCAAACTCTTCACCGGGTGTTGGCACATGGTATGACCACCTATCAGCTCTTTGGTGATTCTGTACACGGTTCTGCTGTCGCATCTACTTGATGCTTCTTCCGCTTGTTTAGCCAGTGCGTTGATCGCATTTCTTTGTCACGCCGTACGTTTCTGTTTTTCGATCCGTCTCCAAATATCAGTAGATAACCACGTCACATGGCCTCTCCATGATCTTTTGACAAGAGTTTCTGCTCCGGTAACGAGTATATTTTTCACATCAATCTAGTACTGATTAATATTAGGCAGCATGGCTCTGCTTATTGCTTCTATCCCTTGAAAAATAGGTGTCTAAGTTGTTGGCGGACTATGGAATCCCTTAGTCTGACGGTGTCATACCTGGTTGCTCGAAGAGCGGAGTTATCGCTCGTATGGAAGGCTGCAGTGCGAAGGCGGATGCTAGCTTCCATAAGGTGGTGATCTCGTTCCAGTCCAATGACGGCACTACGCCCGTTTTGGATATTTAAGAGAGAACCTCTAAAACGCCTGCTAATAGCAATATGATCAATTTGATTGAAAGTTCTCTGCCGATCGTTAGACACCCAGCTGATTTTATGGCAGGTCTTATATTCTTATAGGGTACCCTTTATGGCAAGGCTATTGGTGTTGCAAAAATCGACGAACATTTCACCGTGATCGTTGCAGACATGAGTTCGGATGACATGTCGTAGGTTAGTGTTATTGGTGCCTACCTTAGCATTGAGATTTCCCATCAAATTGACGATATCCTCATTGGGTATTGTATTTTGGGCAGCTTGTAATTGACTGTTAAAGTTCTCTTTTTCGTGAAAGCGTAACGTTTCTTAACCGTCAAAATTCATTCGCTGAAAGGTGCTTACGTGCATTTGGAGATAAAAGTAATCCTGTGAGGACCTTCTTGGCAGAGTCCAGAAGGGTCTTCACATTCCAGAAACCAATCTTTGTCCGGGTATGATAACCAATG
The DNA here is from genome assembly GCA_963082735.1 of Pocota personata. Lineage (NCBI taxonomy): Eukaryota > Metazoa > Arthropoda > Insecta > Diptera > Syrphidae > Pocota > Pocota personata. The sequence goes on along the minus strand of OY720431.1, from coordinate 113,738,317 downwards.
GTCGTCAACGTTTCATCAATCCTTATCCGAGGCACAGTTGCAGTTTCGAAAGCAAGTTGTTTTTAATAACGCTGAATGCTAGCCCGCCTTACCTAGTCTAGACTTTAGGCCCCAAACCACCCGCACTTAACATTTTAGTCTACATTTATACTCGTAGTTACCAGGGACCACTACAATCACAAACTTGGTTGTTGCGCTACTGGATCAGTAGTTTCCCGACCAATCGCCATCCAGATCTGAAATGGATCCTATAATGCTCTATCCCTCATCTACTAACCCATCCTTAATTATGTGGGCGTGGTGTTGTGAAGCATTTGGTTCAAATGCAGTGAAATCTTTTTATTCACATTATATTTTCCCGATTTTTAAGAGATTTTGCCATATAATTTGCGGCTAAGACTTTTGTTAGAAGAATTGTAACCGAAGGTCAAGGACTTTGGTGAGAAGTCACAATAAGACCGTAAATAACTTTGAGAAAGGGAAATACGGTTTTTTGAAGAAAACGCCCCCCCAAAAGTGGGTGTCAAAGTATTGACAAATTGTAAATATTATGAACATCTATACTTATGTAGGTATATTTCGTTAAGGCGATATTTTTCAGTTTCTAGTAAAACTATTTGTGAGAGCGCATTTTTTTTAAAAGCAGGCATGTCTGTGGAAGGATTTTAAAGATGTTTATACTTGTACTGCTTTGGATCCTAAAAAGACTGTGTAACAAATTGCATCTTCCTATCTCAAAATGTTAGTCGCAAAAAGTAGTGACATACGGACAAACGGGCATGGCTCGATCAACGTACTCGTACATAGAATTCAGTGCTGATCGTATTTCCCTGTGTTACAAACTCTGTATCAAAATTAATATACCCTATGGGATATAACAAATAAATAAATACATTTTAACAATTTCGCTTAAATTTCAAATCTAAGTGATTTTCAAATGAAGTTCATATAGGTTTAAGGACGTGCAACTGTTTTCTCTACCAAATAGTGTAAAAGCATTAGGTACTTTACTAAGGGTAAAGTTTTAATAGTTGTTATGTATTCAAATTTACGGAAAAGAATAATTTTTTTGGACAGATATGAACATTGGTTGTTATCAAAAAAAAATTGAATTGGTGTAATTATAGTATCATTGGAGCAGTTACCGGACAATCACCGAATATCTACGTACATATATACCAGTTACCGGACGTTTGAAAAAACGTTACTTTTCAGTTCATGAATGTAATTAGGGCTTCTTTCCATTTTTTTACAAGAATGGCTTATGGCACAAAATGTTCATTTTTTAAGTGGCAAAACAAATTTGAATTAAATCTGATTAGCTGTCAACAATTTTGGGTTATTTACATTTGTGCAAGACCCAAGAGGCTTTACTGAAAAACTTTCTATGAAAAGAAATTTAAATAAAACAACAACGGTGTAAGATATCAAATCGATTCTGGCTTTATTTTGAAGCTACATTCTTGCCATTATGTATGGAATAGCACATCATTTAAATGGCCACTATATGCAATATTTTGATTGACATTAGTTATGTATGTATTCATGTTTAATCTTTGCAAAAGGTATTGATATCTCACCAAAAGCATTAATGTAAAAAAAACTGGCCAAGTTTCCTAGTAGAAATAAATGGGCCACATTTAAATTTGACACTGGGCAAAAATCTGCTTATATACCTTAATATATCCTTACTTAGACATGTGGAAAATTTTATTTAGAAAAGCACAATAACTTCAGTTTGGCGCACATATCTCACCCCTTTCCGTGGCTGAATAGTTATATAGAGTGACCAGGTAAGAACGATAGGAAAATAAATTTAAATAAAGCAACAACGGTGTGAAATATCAATTTGATTTTGGCTTTATTTTGTACGGAATTCGTTCATGCCATTATGTACGGAACAGCACAACATTTAAACGGCCACCTCGGCTTTGCTGGCAGCGCTTCAAGCGGTCGGTCCAATTTTTGATGACTCGGTCCAATATGTGCGGCTTTATTCCGGCAATAGCTTGTTAGCGTAGACTAATGTCTTGACGTAGCCTCAGAGAAAATAATCGAGGGGTGTCAAGTCGCATGATCGCGGCGACCAATTGATGAACGCTCGCCGTGAAATGATCCAGTCGACAAATTTCTTCTTCTCTGGCCACAGAAAGTCGGTTAACATCGCTCTATACAGATGACCATTGACGGTAACGGTGTCTCTTTCCTCATTTCGAAAGAAATAAGGTCCGATGATACCTCCGTGCCATAAACCGCACCAAACAGTCAACCTTTGTGGATTCATTGATGCTTGGTCGAACACTTGTGGATTGTGGTTGCTCCAATAACGGCAATTTTGCTTATTGACATAGCCGCTGAGCCAAAAATGGGCCTCGTCCGAGAAGATAATGATTTTTGGGGCAAAATCCGGATCTAGGGCCAACATTTCCAGCGCCCAATTAGAGACCTCACGACGTCGTCCGGCTTCAATTCTTGCATCAGCACAATCTTATACGGATGTAGGCCCAAATCCAACCGCATAGTTAGCCTGGTTGACTCTCTGGCGATGCCCAATTCAGCTGATCGACCCCGAATCGACATTTCTGGGTCTTCTTCGATACTGGCCGCTACGACCGCTATGTTTTCTTCACTTCGCACCGATCTCTGTCTGGTTGGTGGCTTAAGATCCAAAAGAGTGTACTCACGCTCAAAAATCAACTTTTCCACGGTGCGACGAATTACCTGCGCACTGAAGCCATGATGATGACCGACCTCACGACGAAATTAAAGTTGCGTATTTATAATTGAGCCGGAATTTCGATAATATTTTTTAATAATTTCCACACGGTCGGCAAGCGTTAAACGATGCATGATGAATATTTTGACAGCTGGATGTCATTGGTAACTTTGACAGCTGCTGAAACATAACAAAAACTATCATTGCTATCTGGTCACCCTTTATGTAAGATTTTATCGCAAGTTATGTCAAGCAATGGTCCAAAAAAAAAACCGATGTCACTTAAAAAAAAAAAAAACTTTATTTTGGAGTTGGGTTCACTACAAGAAAAGTCGCAATATAACTATATTTTTTTTTGTTCGTCAACATTTAGGTATGTGACATTTTTAACTACAAGAAAATGTTTACTAAAATCGGTTCAACAATTCAAAATTTAAGAGCGAAAAAAACCGACAGCACACACTATCTGCTTTTCATATGGAACAATAGTTAGCATTAAACATCTTCGTTCTATCGGAACCCTCTATCTGCGAACGGAGTACTTACTTATGTTCACCCTCGTGGGTCCTAGGGCCCCTACTACCCCTACGAGACGTGTTCTTTTAGATCATTGAACTCGTCAATTTGAAGATAATTTGTAGATATATTTTTATTTATAAATCAGGTCTGAAAATATTCTATCAGATCTGGTATTTTATTTGGATCAGTCGGCCAGTATGTCGTTTTCCCAGTTGACAAGACTTCGCATCCGTGTATTCTAGTTGCACTGAATAATTATTTTCCTTTTGTGGACGTCAATATGCTTCACGTCAAAGTCTCTTAAAATTATAATTCTATTTCCCAGTTTCCTTAGCAGTTCCAGGTAATCTACTTTTAGCAAATGTATTGGTGGGCAGTAGATTGCTACTATATTAAAAGAATATTTGTTTGCTTTTATATTTACAGCAGTTACTTGAAATGTGGCCATTTTTTTTTTTTTGGTTTGGGGGTTGCTCCTTTATTGCTCATTCTGCACTCTAATGTTAAAAGTCGCTCGTAAGTTATTCATTATAACATGCAATGTTTGATTGAAATCATTCATAAATCATCTTTGTCCTGTGTTCGTACTTGATTAGTTTGGTTTGCATTATTTGCTGTTACTTGAGCATACGATTTAATAATAGCATTATCTTCCTTTTCGGCGTTTAGATTTGTGCTACACTGCAGTTTTTATGTTTGAATTTTTTTTCGTGATGACTTATTTCTGGACAGTTCTGGGGTTTTTAACTGTCATGTGCTTGTTTTTGATTTTTTGCAGTTCGATGGTAACACTTCATCCTCGGTAATTAACTGGATGGTTTTCACCAGAATATACACATTTTGACTCACATTTTTAAGTTTAGTGTATTCACGTGTGCCTGCACATTTTATACATCTAGGAGTTCTGTTGCAATACTTTTATGTACACCTATAAGCCTGACATTGTTTGCACTGTGGTATAAGCTGCGTTTTGTTTATAGATTGTACAGTATTTCAACCATGAATACTTCAAACATGTTCACAGAATTTTCTAATTAGCTATAGTTTTTGAGTTACTACCTCTTTTCCTTGCGATTTGTGCACATTTCAACGGCCTATTCAAAAACAGATTGTTGTATGTTTAAACCAGTTTTTGAAACATAATAACTTAAAGCATACATACTCGTAACTCAAAAAATACAGTTGTTAGAAAAATTTAATTTAAAGATTTGTTTTTAACATAAAATGTCGCAAAAATACCAAATGTTTAAAAATTACTATCGGCGTTCTGGCGACAAATCGTAAAATTATACTCCTACTTTAGAAACGCTTAATCACTTTCAGAAGGCAAAGAAAAAATGTTTTTTGTAGCCCGGTGAAAGAAGTTTCATCCTGTTGCTGCAATTGAAACTCATCTTAAACAAAATAACATTATATAAAAATAATTACAGGGTGGCTGACATGAACTATTTAGTAATAGTTCATGTCAGCTGTATTTTTTTAATTGGGAATATTTTTTTTATTCAATCCAAAGAAGAAAATGTTGGAAATTTATTCAAATTCAAGGATTTAATTAATATTTATGATATGGCACAAACAATTTCCTTGGGACGGTGAATAAATTTATAGCACGCTGCACGCAAGTGTGTCTGTGGAATGCGCTTCCATTGCCGGCGAAGCGCTAACTTGAGCGCGTCCGTTGTTTGGTATTTTGTAGTGCCAACCAAAATGCTCTGGACAGAAAAGTTTAATGATTTTACATCGAGAGAATTCGATAGCCATTGTGTCGAGAAAATGAAGTGCGGAACGTTTTGTCCTAGCCATTCTTGATTTGCTCGGGCTTTGTGGGAAGATGCAGAGTCATGTTGGAATGTCCAGGGTCTTTGGCTGAAATGTTTGCGTGCCCATGGCTTCAACGCAGTCTCCAAGACAGTTTCACGATAAACCATCTGCAGTCATTGCGCCCAAACCACTAAAAGCGGTGGCGCTTGATTCCTGGTGGCTCTTCTTTGGTCGAAATTATCGTATGACCTCTCTGGCAGGTAAACTCGATCATTTTGCTTGTTGACAAGTTGCTCAATTGGAAATGGTGCTTCATCAGAGAAGACGATGTTTGGCAATTGGCCACGTGCGTGCAAACGGATCAACTCCTTTGTTCTTTGCACTCTAACTTTTTTTTGTTAGGTGTGAGATTGTGCACTTTTTGGAACTTTAGGGCCTTGAGTCCGAGCTCATTTTTCAAAATGTGCACGCTGTCATTCGTAGTTTGGCAGACACAGTGAGTTGAAGTTGGTAACAGTTCATGTCAGCCACCGTGCAACGAATTTATGTAAGTGCAATAATCGCTGAACGCTTTCCTCAATATACATACATAAATGCGCACAATCATGTAACACGTACTTGCTTGTTTGCAAATTAATCAGATTCAAAATTTAAGAAAAACAGAAAATTGCACTTATTCGTTAAAAACATTTACATATGTATTTTGTTTTAAGTATTTTTTTTCTTTTGATATTTCAAACATTACTTCGATTTTCACTAAGATCGTCTGAGAAATATTCGCGAGATATGTATGTTAAATGTTTTTTATGCGTAATGAAGTTTCACCCATCAAGGCAAGTGAAAAATGATTAGTAAATTGAAAGAATTTAAGGAAAAATCGTTCAAATCAGTACAGATTCGATTATAGCAAAAAACATGAAAACCATTATAACTTGATTGCGATAAAGGATCAGACAAAAGTCTACCAAGGGGCAGCACTACATATTAAGCTCAACTTTTTGAAACACCCTGTAAGCCGCCAATTTGTATTTCGATAATTTGCAAATTTTAAGGATACTCGTATTATAGCTATTCAACTAGGCGTTAGCATTAATAGAATTGGAAAAAGGTGTTTATTAATGCAGCCTTATATGACCCCACTTTGGATATTGAATTCCCCCGACAGCCTTCCTTTATGCAGAACGTGACTCTTTGATCTATCACAAGTTGCATTTATAATAGATTTTCTTTTTTGATACATGTCCAGCGTAAGGCAAACCAAATAAATTCTGTGTTGACACTGATGAACCCCTTTTCAAAATCGATGAAAAGCAAATGGAGTGGCGACCGATATTCAACACCGCTAGGTGTTAATATGATCGAGAGCGAAAACCTGCCTCTTCGGCATCGAGTGTCCTCAAGATGTTCCTTTATTCGCTCTAGTATGACTTTAGATATTATTTTTGCAACTGTCCAGTTTTCACACTCTATATGACTTTCTTTTTTTTTATGGAGCTTGACAATCATTCCTCTCTGCTACCAAAGCTCTCTCTTTAAGTGATTGCAAAAGCTCTGCTGATGCTGTGGCGCTGCTAGTAAAAGCAACGCGGGAACGCCTTGTTGTTCTTCAGTTATACAGGGTGCGCCAACATAACTTCTTTTTTTCAAAACGCAATGAAACCCATTTTATGAATCAGAAATCTTTTAAGTTTATTTTTATAATGTAGGTACATATCTAAAGTTTCGTTTTACACAATTTTGAAAATCATATCAGGTAGGTGGCGCCCCCCATTGCCCATGCACTGAATAAACCGATTTCTTGCGTTTGTCATGACCCTCACCAGCATATCAGCGGGTATGTTGACTCCCCGGACGTTGGCGGGATTTAAAAAAAAAACCCCACAAAAAAAATTGCAAGGGGTCAAATCGGGGGACCGGGCTGGGCTGTCCACTCCAAATCGCTCCTTATTGAGATAAGGTGCTCCGGGAAGGGTTCCCTCAAAACAGCTATTAATGCCCTTGAAATTTGAGCCATTGCTGAGTCCTGTTGGAACCAAATGACCCCAAAGTACAATTCATCAAGTCGTGGAAAAAAAAAAAAAAACGTGCAGAACGCCGTGGGGATCGCAAGATTGAAGCTCTCACTGTCTCAATGTTCTCAGGTGATCTGATTGGCCGAGGGACTCCAGTTCTTTGTCTTGTCATACTCGCGGTTTGTTTGAACATAGCGACCCATGTAACAATTGATTTCCGATCCGGGACATGGCCCAGAGGGGTTACATTGAAGTGATTTCGAAATACTTATTTTCATTACAAGGTAAATGGTACTTTCCGGTTTCTGGTGCAAAGAATAGAGAATGCTTGAAATCTAAAATAACTCTTTACTTTTAATGTTCTACCTCAAAAAACTTTTATTGAGTTTGTAGTTTAGCCTTCTCCGAAAGATTTCAGTGTTAAAGCTAATCACAAAAAGTTTATATAAGATGAAGGTTTGAACACTAAGGAAAACCACGCGAATGCTTCTTTATATCTAAAAACTACATATATCTTAATATCACCATAACTCATCACTTACCTTATCCACGAATTCGTTTTCATACTTCTACCGCTCCCATCACTTCCTGCTGTCGAATAACATTCACATCATACCTCAAAATATCAACTCAATTAAATAACCCTTACCGTCGTCTTTGGACAGAAGGGATTCTTTATGCAATATTTGTCGCCACAACGGAAACCATTTGCCAAATAAAAAGAAAAATAAAAAATCAGCGCGAATACATAAATACGAATATTTACAAAACCTTAACGACAGATAATAAAGGATTGTGCCTACCCAAGAGTATGTGTAATGGCAGACAAATAACTACTACCTGTTACCTGCCAACAGTAATAGTATCAATAAAACGATGCAAACGAGCCCTCAACATATCGCCAATTTAATAAAATATGCTAAATTGATTTTTTTTGTATGCTTTTGTCTTTGTTCGTTCTTATTCTTCCTTCATCCGTCTGGGTCTTTTCTACCATTTTTTTTTTTAATTTTTTATTTTATTTACAATTATACGAATGAATCTCATAGAACGCACTTGTTGCATACACAAACGGATTTGGAGTGCCCAGATCTCGCGTTTGATTTGTGCGACCGATGACTAAAAGGAAGCACAGTACTTTGGTAAATTGTTTTGCATAACAGTGGTTAAAATAAGAGGTGTGCACTGTTCATCCATCGCACCATCGCAATCAGTCACAAGTGTATGACTTTTCATATTTAGACATCTCCATAAGAGTATGATAATATTTGGCAAAGAGTTCAAATTTGGTTGGTATGACATAATTAGTTTTATAAGGTATATGCACCGAACTTATATTGATCGACAATAATATCCAATTGCCAATCAGTCAGGTGGAATACAGAGGTACACTTAAAGAAAATGTATATTCAAAATTGAGCAGAAACATTACGGTTGATAGAAGTTGATCAGATAGCCCGGACTTTTTATACTCGCCTAGACCATATTGGCAAAGGCACAACATAGGTAATGCGGCCCTGACCCACCAGGTTAAACACTGGTTTCTCCAGTGGTACCAGACACCTATGTATTTCAGGTAGACCTTGTCCATCACCTGTTGCACGCCGCCATGAAATACTCTCCTCACTTGTCAAATTGAGACTATTTTCACACTTTTGTCATGACTTGGAAGAATTAAAAGTTTCCTCAGCTTGAAAAGATGGGAATGAAGAGCTTCTTTCTATAAAATAAGAGTGTTTGTGATCTTTTAGCAAACCGAGTGTTCTGCAAATCTTTACCGTGGAAATTTACACATACTTGAAGACTTTATTATTGCAGAACGGGAAATGAATATAATAAGACTTTGTACTGCATGTAGCAGAAGGCGAAAGTCTTACAATTAGTGTTGTTTAAGCGGTACATCCGATGTGTTTTTTTAAGTGGACTTGACACGTCCGATTATCCCAATACACCGAACTATAGACCATTTGATTCGAGTCCATTGCTATGTGCTAAAGCAAACAAATGTCATCATCGAGATGATTTATTTAGCTTATATGTCAGGTGTCATTATCCCCTTTCGATCATAATTGCTGCACACCGACAGCCTTTATAATAACTATACGTCTTTCGAAAATACCTGTCCTGCGCAAGCATGCACTAAACAACAGATAAAGCTAAGACTTATGTATACTCGACTCATAACTCTACGATGATCCTCATCAAAAACTTGATTTTCGGCATCGACAGTTAAATTAAGGCGTTCTTTGATCCAGTACTTAATAATTCTAGCTATCCTGATTATTCACGTCCATGACGCCGTCGTTTAAATAGTTTAGTACTACAGAGAAATATTCTTTTGATTTAAGTTGATCTTCGTTCGAAATCAGCAGAAAATCATCTAGATTAATTTTTGGGTGTATGCTTTCGTATCTTATACCACGGTGTACGTTTTTAATCTTCGGATGCTGCTGACTTTCGAATTTGACTTCGCTATGACGTCTCTGTCTTAAGTCGACAAAACTATGTTTACCTATGCTTGGCTACGGAGCTTCTAATTGCTTCAGCTTTTCGTTGAGATTTTTTTTTTTAACAATACAAAAATTTACATTTCATAACACTACCACTAGTTTACACTAACGAACAGTTCATTATTACAATATATACAAAATTACAGGACATACATATAATCGTTGTTTTATTTGCCAATCACTTTGTCAATTAGGTCTTCTAGTAAATCAGTTCGTATCGGTGAATTCATTGCTACTGGGTTTACGTTCTGTCTCATCCTTTTGCCATGGACTCCTGCGTAATCTGCAATGGTTTCTGTTTAAGATCGCGATGAAATTCTATTTTTTTTTGTATACCATGGTGCATTTACTATGCCTCTCAATACTTTATTTTGAATACGTTGGATTATTTCGATATTATTTTGAATCGTACTCGTACATCCCCATAACTGAATTCAGTATGTCCAGTTTAATATAAGAGTGATCTTCTACCAATAAGCCAATACACTTTTCTTAAATTAATGTTCATATCTTCTCTTTTCGTCACTCATTTTTTCATTTCTAATGCATTTTCATTAATTCAATTCAGCATTACGTACATGTAGGACAGAAAAACTCTTAAAACAAGTTTAACTAACTTATCTATGTTAACTTTAACTTACTGGGTCCATGCGGGAGCTCTATATTTTACTGTATTGCAGTAAGGGATTTGTATTCCAGAGATGGTAATCGGGAGCCGTAGAATCTTTTTTTTGTAAAATTAACGTGGAATGAACGATTTATACACCACTTTCTGGTCCAGTTGACTACAGTATCTACAGCATTTTGAAGGATTCTCGTTGACCCTACTTCGCTTTTCTCCATTACAAGTATTACTGTGTCATCGACGAATGTGGCTTGAGAGGACTGGTAGGTCATTCGTAAAGAGTTGATATAATATTGGGCCCAATGTACTTCCTTGCGGTACACCAGCTTTAATTTCTTCTTTTCTTTAATGTGGGAATAAGTTTTTTCTTGCTTGATAGGAAGTATATTTTCTAAAGATAAGACTCCAGCATTGTCGTATATTCTTTGGGAACGAGTAATCTAAGTTCGTATAGCAATCCTGCATGCAATAGCTTTTCAAACGCTTTGGAATCATGACTATTTCAGCAACTTTCCAATAGCAAGGAACATGATTGAGCCTCAAACAGGCGTTTATTATCGCTGTTAGCTTACACATTGTATCTCTTTGACAAATTTCCTCATTTGGGCTTTCATTGGGCTGAAATACTTTTGCCATGTGCTCAGCAAATAACTTTACCTCTTCCCAATTGCCATGTACTACTAGCTATTTTAAGAGGTGTAGCTATATATGATAGGTTTTTAAAGTATTTTGTTGAATTCAATTCATTTGCGGTGAGCCCGGTATTAGATATTGAGTAGTAATTCAGTGAGCTAGTTGAGTTGCGATTTGTACAAAGGATGAATCTCTCTTTTTTGAGATATTAAATCATCTTCGTTGAGATGATACTTAAATCGTAGGTAGACTTTGGCATCACAAATCATATTGGTTCGTTTGCTTCGAATGGATGCAGTTTGAAAGCGTATGAGAGCTGCACATCATATTATGGTACTAAACTGCTACCATCCTCATGTCAGGCCTCATACTCGTTTTGGATGTCTTGGAGGCAACTTATAAAAAATTGGCTGGCGGCCAAATGGTCAATATGGAGGGATAAACTCTGCCTAATCTTGTGGCATTTCTTATGTTCGAAAATGGTGCCCTCCTAAGCCTTATCAATTGTTTTTCGACAACGGTTCCTTGAAAACATTTTTGGTTTTTTTTTTTTGTATTTTGATTGAAGCATTGCGTATCAGTCGTGCCTCTTTCTGCAAGTTGGACACCGTACTTTCAAATGTACCTACTGTCAATGTTTTGAGTTTGCAGCCCTTCAACGAAGAACTTATTCACTCTGATCGTTCTGGATGTTCTATCGTTACATATTTGTGCACGTACTCGTACTTTCGAATTTTTAAACACCGAGAATGCTAGAGGAGTGTTTTCCGATAACAGCGAAATAATGAATCTGGCTGATTATTTGTTGATCAGGTGACTATCAGTGTCACCTGCCCTGCATGTGTGATGGATATTTAGATGCTGCAACAGCTTATTTCCATTATTATTGGGTAGGGTCTCCACCGCCAGAGGCAATAGTTGAATTCATAGACCACACCAGGAAAATGGGCCTACGTCTGGTCTTCAAACGTCTGACTTAACCGTTAACAATGTTGGCCAACAGAAAACTGAATAGAGCGTAGATGTTTATATTTAAAACTGTCGTACCCATTTAGAAAAACTCTGCAGATGAACAATGCACAACGCATTCAAATAATAACAGTCGGATTTTACACCCACGTTTTTAAACAGTGGGCGTTTTGTTTACAAATGTTTAGGTTTTCATAATTATTCAATTTATGACTTTTGGTTGTTCATTCAGCACTCCTTACATCAAAAGGGTTTTCAAATCCTAAATTTGTCAACCTGGATTGCAACGGTCTTACATAGAAGCCACACTTTGAAGTCATAAGAATTTATTTGAGATTCTTCACGTCTTGAATAAACAACTCGTTAAAAATGACGAGAAACGATCTGCAATCATCACCCTTCTTAAAGAAGGCAAATCGCAGCGGGACGTTGCTTCGCAGTTGAAGGTATCAAGGTGCTGCGTTCAACTTACCAATGAATGAAACACGGAATACGAGTAAACTGCTGTCCTTGATAACGATCAAACGAAGATTAAGACATGCTGGACTATTTAGGCGAGTTGCTGTTCGAAAACCCCTGCTGGGAGCACAAAACGAGTAAAAAAGTTTGGAATGGGCCAGAAAGCCTAAAGACTGGACGGAAGGAGATTTCTACAGAGTTTTATGGAGCGATTTCATCAAGTTCGAAGTATTTGGCAAAAAAACGGAGAGTTTTCGTTCGACGCAGCGCTGAACAAAAGATGCTACCAGACTGTGTGGTTCCTACCGTCAAGCATGAAGGTAGTTCTGTTATGGTCTGGAGATGTTTCTCTTCAAGTGGGAGATCTGGCTCGAGTGAATGGAAAAATGAATAAGGAGGCATACAAAACAATATTGGAAGAGAACGCTGTGACCTCTCGACTAAGACTAATTGGTGAAGGATTCGTATTTCAACAGGACCCTAAAAACACGTCAAGACTTTGTCAAAACTACCTAAAATGGAGGGAAGATGAAGAAATCTTACAAATCATGATATGGCTGCTGCAATCACTAGTTTTAAACCCTATATAGTTGTTGTGGAAGGAACTGGATAGAAGGGTCTGGGATCAATGCCCATCAGCAGGAAACTGCGTTGTGGAATATACTATTGGATTGCTGGAGCAATGTAGCATAGGCAACAATTCAAACACTGAAAGCTAGAATGCCAAGAATTGTAAAAAAAAGTAATCGAATGTAAAGGTGCTTTTTGACGAAAAATTGGTTTGTAATTTTTGTTCCCTATTCATTTTACATGATTATTATTCTACTAAAGAGTTTTTTTCGATGCCAGATTTTGTTTTTCCTTCGAGCACTGAGGGCGGCCTCAAACTGAACCAGTCCCACTCTCCCAAGTATTTAAGAGTCATCCTGCATAGTGAATGGTCAATTTTTCTGCTCCGTTGTCAATATTCTCGCAGTGTATTTTAGGCTGCTTGATGGAAAAGGTTTCGCCTAGATATGTTATGATTGCTTTTTCTAAACTGCAAAAAAAAAAAAAATGTATGCCTTGGTTGCATGGGAGCTTTTCCTGTCATTTAGATTTTTAGCTTTAGTTGAATTGATTAATCTCTCTCCGCTTATTATGTACAATACGTCATGGGGAACGCTTTAAAATCTATATTCAGTCTAATCGGATGAGGATTTTGGTGCAATCCTTACTAGAGTTTCGATGACTTTGCGTGACAATATTATCCTTCAACTCATGTGTTATGTATAAACCGTCTGATGTATTGAAACCAAACCTGTATGCTGTTGTCAGGTATTCACGGATGACTGCAAAATCAGTTGTCTGATGCTGGTGTTTATATAGAATAAGATAGCATTAAGCTTCTCTAGGCAAAGATGTATTTGTCTTCCCAGTGGTAACTTATGCTGTCCTTAGGTGGAGGAGGCTCTTCAGCCTTTGCTCAACCCTTTCACTTCTTCCACAACATCCGAAAATGCAAGATTCATATAAATTGAATCGTTAGACTGAACTTTCTTACAACGAATACTAAAAAGAATAAAATGTTCAATCTTTGTAGAAAACTCTACGTTAGATATCCATTTATTCCTTCTTCTTAATATCGATCCACCTATAGCACTTTCGGGATAGTAGTTAAAGCATTATAGTAATTGTAAATTTCCGTTTATTAATCTGCTCCACGATATCTGTTCAGGATACGAATAATAAACAAATATGTTAATTGCTGTCTTTCAGACATTTGGTAGTGGTGGTGTCGGTAACATGTATCGCCAACAGTCTTTTTCATACGATAATTGTTGAAATGTCAATGGAAGTATCACTTTCCCGGTTGGTAAGTGGAACTCGCGAGGGTTTTGCATCGTATTTTTTTTTATTGGCTATTGAAGATATAATCCCTTACTACCTGAAGCATCAACTTGATCACAAAGATTCGAATTCGTTGGCTAAGATGGTTAGGAATTAGAACATCAATACTCCAGCCCAAAAAGTTGTTTGTTCATGCCCAATTATAATGCTTACACAAAAAGACGTCAATACGATATCTTTTACATTAAATTTCTTCCAATATTTTCTTTCAGTGCACTTCAACTTCTAATAGACCATTTACTACTAGCTTAGCAACTCGTGACGAGTCATAGCTCCAGATTCCATTCCAAATACATACAGCCGACACGTTGCGGTCAACATCGTGATTATAATGGACAACACGTCCTGGCTTATATCATTCTCGTCCCACCACCCACCATTGTCACCCGTGCGGCCAACCGGACCAAACTATGTATAGAGACCGTAAAGCATTTATTTATTTCATATTTTCATTCTTTTGTTCTAAAGTCGACTGCAAAATAGTTTCCATTGTTTTGTCCATCATAGTTCGCCTATCTATGCCCACATATGCATGTGTGTACGATACGGCACGCGTTTTGAATGAAATGCGAATAAAATCATATCGGGGTTGGTATTAGCCCCGGACGCTCAACCAAAAAGCCCCACTCTTGACATTCACCGGAGCGCGATTGAGCGCACTTCGAAAGTGCTTCTTCTCCTGCAATACTACTACTATACACAACTATGGCTAGTCGCTAGCTTCGAAAGGCCCCATTTCCAATTCAAGTCCAATTATTCATGCACATAGCTTCCTACGTGAAATACGAGCAGAAGCACACTTCTCAGAAACAGTCTAAATTACAAATAAAGCACATGTCAGGGAACGCATCCCTGAATATTAATTTTGCGCGCGCGGTTCGGTTTTTGAGTTTCGGAGTCGCAGTTGGAGCCGCTTTCCGTTGATTCGGGTTCTGGAGGCTCTGGATTTGTCATATGAGCGCGATTGGGTTGGTGTACGCGCAATATGATATTTGCGGCAGCGGGTACGGCTCTTGAGATATACGTTTGTATTTTGAGCGATCCGATCGATTTATCAAAAGGAAAGGGTGGGCATAAAGCAATTTCGCCGTCTGGTTGTCTGTCGGCGATGAGTCATGAGATTGTGCCATTTTGGTTCGATGCACTTTATGTTCGTTTTATGTTTGCTTTTGGTCTTGCCTCTTTTTTTTTCATTCATTGGTTTCGACGTGAATTTTTAATGTGGATATGATAGAAGGTGTGGACGGTGTTTGCTTATTAATATGGATAGTTTAATGCAGGTCGATATAAGAGTAATGGGAGTATGTTTGGCTTGCGTTGAGTATTTCGTTTTAAGTGCTTGTGCGCAAAGCTATGGTTTCATTCTCTGCGTAGTTTAAGGCTAAGGCGAAAGTATATTATGAGTATCGCTGGTGGCTTATACAGATCCTGCTATAGCACGCCCAGGAACGTTTTTTAAAGCTACCGATGGCGCAATACCCAAAGAATGTGTAAGTGCGATTTAAGACGCACGAACCATCTTCGTGCGTCTTAAATCGCACTTTTCGATTCAAACACTGAATTGTAAATGGATCCAGTGCATATTTTTTGTTCTTCTGGTTTAGAAATGCTCAGACGGGATGCATATTTCATCCCTATCATAGTTCTTCGTTGTACCCACCTCGGCACGTATTATAAGGTCAACGCATTGCCTATTGCTGTCAGATGTCATTTCCAGAGATTTACAAGTCTGATGTGATGGCTGATGTCTTAGACATTTTTAGTAGCTTGAAGGATGACAGTGATTTCTGCTTGAAATACACTGCAATCATCATCAATCCTAAAGCAACACTAAATTTTCATAGAGCATCGCAAAAAATGACACCTTCTGTGCCCTATTGTAAAGACGACCAGACCTTCTTTCTAGTGACTTGCTGATTTGTCAAGTTGTTTCCGTAGGTAATTGTATCAGTGAGCCTCCTACTTAATACAAGTGCTAACAAGACGGAACTGAATCGTGACCATAGGGTGCTGATGGCAGCAATCCCTTGCTTCTGAACCTTTTTAAACAAAAAAATCAAAAAGACTTTTAGTGAAACTATGGACAGGCTACATTTCTATTCGATTTCTTCATAACAGCCTTTCACCATACTGTGTTTTTCGAATTTTGTATTCCAATAGCAACCGAAAGTTGTTCTGATAAAAAGAAAACATGCTAATGGCGTTTTAATTACAGTTTAACATAATTCTTGAGAAAAATTACTAAAACTTACATATGTATACTCGTATTTATTCACACTATACCTGGGAAACCTTAGGTGGTGAGAAACATTTTGCAAGCATGTATGAATTCAGCATATAATTCTACCCTTCTCTTATTTGTCGGTACGGTGCCGTTTCGCTTAGTAAGGAAGGCTAAGCGAATATATTGCAATAGGACACACGCTGGATCCTGTCGGTAGGGTTTTCGTTCATGGTCTGGTTGCGACATTTCTGAGTAAATGTGATTGAGAAGTCTAAGTTTGTGTCTATTAGCTACTTTTTTGACTTCATCTTCAATCATTTCAATTTCTAGATCTCTATGCAGATCAGTGTTTCTTATGTACTGTGGTGTATTTACTATATTCCGTAGTACTTTATTTTGAAATGTTTGTATTTTCTGTAAATTGGTTTGGCATGTGCATGCCCATAGCTGGAGCCCGTAGATTCATACTGGTTTTAGAATTTGCTTATAAAGCAGTAGTTTATTGTAATTGGACAAACAATAGTATTTCCCTATAAGCCAATACATTTTACCATAGCGCATGTTCAGTTCTCTTTTTTTCTTTACATGCGCTTTCCAGCGCAGTTTTGTATCTAGTGTCATGCCTAGATATTTGGCTGTGTTTGCATGTTCTACTTCATTATCATTTATTATTCCTGGGATGCGCGGAACATTTTTATTTGTAAAGTTGATATGGACCGACTTTAGGTCATTTAATTTAATCTGACATTTTTTGCTCCATTTTTATATATTATTCACTGCCTCTGAAGCTTTTTCGTCGCTACTTCGACAGTTTCTCCCACAGCAAGGATAGCAGTATCATCTGCAAATGTCGCCACAGTTGTTTCATTGCTAAATGGCAAGTCACTGGTAAATAAGAGATATAATACAGGCCTAGCACACTGCCTTGTGGTACACCAGTTTCTATTTTTTTTCAATGTGGAGGAGTCATCTATAATATGCATATATAATATGATATTTTGTAATGATAAGCGTGATTAAACTGATTGCATTAAATATGATAGAATGGGTTAAACTACATCGTGCCACCTTCTATAAAATTTCAAAGAAGCAAGCAGCATTCTAACCTATGAAGTCCAAATGCAGGGTTTATGTTTACTCGGTTTTTTTCTGTTCAACGTCGTTTTAGATTTGATTCTTGAAATAGAAAAAATATTTTTAACTTCTGTGGATGTGTTTTGTAATTCACCACTAACGTAGTCACTATTATTTACTCACGCAGTATAATGATCTTCAAAGCAGCGAAGCACTTCAAAATCTAAAGCAATGATTCACACTTCCTCATCCTCAATTCGATCGAAAGCCTTCATACAATAAAACGCATGTGCTAATTTCCACAGCATTCCATAACCATTCAAATGACCCCTTTATGACAGCATCTCGAAACAATTCCGCATATTTACCGCGGTCTACATGCCGCATACATTCACTGACCACTAGCTTGGATGGCATCATCTATAGACGCAGAGTTCTAGAATATATGCATCAAACCCATTCACAAACACTTTAGATCCACCGTACAGCAAATTCTAGTTATTTACCTCAAAAATGGTTCCATCATTCCAATATTTACTCTAATAAAGCAAAGTAGAAGAAGAAGAAGCACAAAAAAAGATCTACAACTCCCAATGAATACAAAATAAAATTAAGGAAACAACTAAAGAGCAACCATTAAACACTAAAATAAATGCAAGTGCACTTTGATGTCAGCCGCGCTTTAGTGGGTTTCCACTACCATGGCTACAGCAACGCGCATCTCACGCATCATAGTTCTCGCAGTGATACTTGAAGAGAGCCTAGGCCAACCTGTGATATGGGTATCCACGATGCGCGCCTCAAATGGGCACCGGTGGTCAGTATCCATTAGAACGATTTCGTTTAATGGGCATTACCCAGTAGAATATGCATAGCATCACCACCGGGCAGCCGCGCAGTTCTCTCACTAATAAATGAGAATGCCAAGTGTTCTAATAACAAAACTTAACCAAATATAGACGCACAATATGTCGGCGGTTGGCGGAGACTACTTGTGTATCTATGCCTGTATCTGTATCTTTTCTCTCATTTGCCAGTGTAAATAATGATGATCATTTCACATTTTGGTTGTACAATGGTTGTATTTTGTGGTACTTTGAGCAATCGAAATCGGTTGTTGTGTTCCATAAGCACGGCTTACACGCGCAAGACCAGGTCCACCATTACTTTTGGGGTGAAAATTAGTCCTCGTCATCCTGTGGTAGTGTACTTCAAAGGCCACTCGTAATGGCTAACTCTCTCTCTGTGTTGATTCAACAAAATGAGTGCGCGGGGAACAAAAGGATTTTCGGTCAGACCTGGGGTTAAATGTGTTCTATTAGCCCGCTTGTGAAAACGAATCTAAGTAAATATGATTCTCATTTTTGAAGTTAATTAGGTGCATTTATTGGTTGTTGAGGTTAAATATCACGACCGAAACGAAATGAATTTTAAGGAGATCCTCTTTAGGGCGAGAGTGGTATAACGTAATGGTTGTTTGGATCTTTTTGTAGGAAATCAGTACGATTGGATGAAAAGAGTTTATTAGATTGAAAGAAATGCATCGCTCGCATTCATTTGTTGGTTTTTGTTGTTAGTTTTTCACATTTTAATTGGATTTCTGAGCCTTAATAACAGGGAAACTGACAGTGTTTGCTATAGTGTTACATTGTTGCTACTGGCTCATATGCTAATCAGTTCGAGATGAAGAAAATGTTAGTATTGCGTGGGAAAGATTATATGGTAACCATAAAAGATGCAATTTGTGCAAACATTGCGCAAACTCGAATGCACTCAGTTTAAGCGGTGTTAGGAGATTCAATAGCGGATGCTTACGCTCTATGATTGTTGGTTGGGGGTGATGGTTTAAATTATCTTACATTGTAGAGGTATATAGAGTTAAGGCCATTAAGTATTACTTGTTCATAAAATGTTAGAGAGCTTTCGATGCAGATGTGTGCAGCTGACTTTATGTCAAGAAAGTGTCTAGTAAGCAATAAGCACTTCATACGTAATTAGTTTTATGCATACGTCTTATCTTTTTACGCCACCTACATGGGCTATGGCGTTGCCGTAGCGCTGTGAAAGTTGTTTAGTGTTCCGTACCAGAATAGATTCAACACAATGTCTGACTGACTTTGTGTCTGTCCGTCTAAAGAGCTGAAATTTGAAAATACATAATTAAGAAGACATAAAAAATATATATATATTTTTTTTTTGTGAAAACCCTCAATAACCAAGGCAAAGGCGATGTCCCCTCCTTCCATATCTCAAAGTATAAACCCGAATTCAGAAAAAAAATTACATGACTACGAAATGAGAAAGAAATATAAACGGTCTCCTGGTATAAGCCGTTTTTCAAAAATTGAAAGGTGTATTTTTAAAAACCACCCACTATATCTTACCTTAGCTCAAGGTCTTAATTTCACGAAAATCTGTTCAATATTTCTTGAGTTAGATATGTGAGAAAGATGATTTGAAGATTTTTAAAACTCTTCCCCATATCTAACTCCCACTTTAACTCATTTAGATCGTATTCAGCTGAGACAACTACCATATCAGTCTTAGCGTACGAACCAAATCTCATCCGAATCTATTCATAAATTCTTGAGTTTGGCAGCCAATAAATATGATTTAAATATTTATACCCCGCTCCCACATCTTACCCGCATTCGATCCGATTTTGAAAATTTGTTGACCAAACTACGATACATATGTATTTACCATATATGTATCAGAAGAAACTTTCCCGAAGCGGTGGGAAAAACGAAGACTTTTACTGCTGCCCAAGGGAAAAAAACTGCTCGATGAACTATCGTTTTATCGGCCTGTGTGTATGGTTGACACCATGGGGAAAATATTAGAGTATATCATATGCAACCGGCTTGAACTACTCAACTTCCATTGTACGTGCTTCAATGTACGAGCTGACTATGCCTCCAAATTAAATACCTCCCTCCCTGCAAAGAAACATTGGAGTAACTTACATAAAATCAGTATCACCAGTGGTAACAACGAATCTAAATGTGTCCTGGACCCCGATGAACTAAATCATTATTTCCTTGATAATGATTTCCACCACCTGTACTCGTAACATTGATTATAATCAGGCTATTAAGCTTGATTCAAGAGAGGAAGATGACATACCAATAAATTTTGTCAAACGTATTCTACCACAAATTATTTCTCATCTCACCCATTAACAGGTGCATAACTACATCAACTTTTCCTCGGTTCTGGAAAATTGTAAGAGTTTTACCCATCGCAAAGAAAACTAATCCATCCTCTCCATCTGACTTTAGATCGATTAGCATTCTGCCTTCCTTGTTAAAGGTCTTCGAAAAAATAATAGCAAAGCAGGTAACGAAGCATCTATCTCTTAATAATTTGATGAGTACTCAACAATCCGGTTTTAGAGCTAACCACAGCTGTTATGTTTCGCTACTTTGTCTGCTGGACTTTTTAAAGGCTTTTGATAAAGTGAATCAGGCAATTAGAAACAATTTCGGATTCTGTGGAAGGATGGTGAAGTTGATGAGCAGTTTTCTTTCTGGTACACCTCAAAGGGTTATTTCCGGTTCATCCCTTAAAGAATTGAAGCAAGGTGTTCCACAGGGCTCAATTTTGGGACCGATACTCTTCTGCATATTCATTCCATCTCTGTGCAAACATGCTTATATCCACCTATATGCATATGATGTCCAACTACTCTTATCGAAACCTTACAATAAACTTGATGAACTCGCTCTTCTTATCAAGGAAGAAAAGGAAAAAAATTAAAGCTGTAGAATCTGTCACTAGTCTTGGCTATACAGTAAATCGTAATTTGTCTGGTTACAATAACACCAATGTGGTCATTGGTCGTATCTGTGGATGCCTACGCAAATTGTGGCTCAGCGCATATTTTACTCCATTCGAAACATGACGAAAGCTGGTGATATCGTTAGTTTTACCTCTTATTACGTACGCCTTGACTCGTTATCCCAACGTAAATTGCAAGTAGCTTTTAATGGTGCGGTGCGTTATATTTACGGCATTCGTAGATATGACCATATCTTTGTATATGCAAGAAGTGTGCTTGGTTGTACTCTACAAGAATATATCAATGCCAGGAATTGTATATTTTTACACAAAATTATTCATACTCAATGTCCGTCTTATTTGTTTAACAGACTTAGCTTCACTCGTTCCTCAAGAACTATTAACCTTATTCCCTGCCGTTGAAATTCCCTAAATTCATCGCGTTTATTTTTCATACACACTGTTACGCTTTGAAACTCTTTACCGTTGCACATTAAATCTATTTCGAGTCCTGCCCATTTTAGAAGTGCAATCCTGCTACATTTTTCTACTTTAACACTCCAACGATAAACCTACCTCCCCCCTGTTACCCGTTCTATTCACCTCTTTCTCCTCAACATCAATACCAAACCCTGCATTTCTTAACCCCTTCACAATCGAGTTTAAGAAATTTATTGTATACTAGACTTAAGTAATTAATGTATCATTTGTAGTTAAAGTACTAATTACAAAAAAAGATTAGAAATCTTAATGTATCATACATATCTGTAATTAAATAAATGAAATGAAATGAAAAATAGGCAATCGACGAACTAGGAGACCTAGCCGAGGATCAGTACGATTTCTGTAGTGAACGCCATCAAAGCAATGACTGTTATAGCAGAAACCACCATAGAGAGGAATGCTGGCAAAGATGCTCAAAAAATATTGCACGGTTGCGAAACTAGATATGAAGAATACCTTTAACTCTGCGAATTTGGATCACATACGAGAGTTTCTTCGGAAAATGAGAGTACCTCAAAATATCATTCGTATAGTGACTGAGTTTAGGAACAGAATCCTATTATACGACACCGATAATGGAGTAAATGAATATGTGATAACTTGGAAAGTTCCCCAATGGTCAGTACTAGATTCAATCCTGTGAAATATAATGTGTAATGATGTTTTGAAGTTACCAGTCACCAGCGAAAACAAAATTGTAGGTAGTAGTTTCTTATGAAGTGGAACAAACATGCAATGGAGCTGTGCGAATGGTGAAACATTGGCTAGAATTAGTCGGTCTCAACTTACCCGAACACAAGTAAAAAGACGAGAGGAATAGCCACACTGAGAGTCGGTAGTCACGCCAATGTCTTGCAACCGGCCATCAAGTTCCTGGGAATGATGATAGATGCAAGAATGTCATACAAGGAGTATCTGCAAGCAGATGCCCTAACACGCCCTTGACCAATTTTTTTTTTTTTTTAATAATATTCTTTCTTATAACCATGCAACAGCACCCCGAGATGCTGTTGATGGCTGTTGATTCTGCTCTTAAATAGCTGAAGATTAAACCCTTTTGGGAAATATGGATATTTCCAAAGTTCATAGATGGGCATAAAGGTAATGGGCCCTAGCGGGTTGCCTAGTAGGACGATTAAATAACTAATTTCTAGGCACCATTGGTGAGGTCTGCCGTGGTAGTATCATAATATAGACATAAATCTACTACCAGCCTTCGATGAGCTAACAGTTGGAGACTGGTTGATAATGCACAATCTTCTATTAAGCGAACTTAATCGTCTGTCGAATAGATGAAGATAATGATCAACTGCCGTGGCAGTATCATAATATAGGCATAAGTCTGTTACCAGCCATGCAGGATCTTCTGTTAAGCGAACTTAATCGTCTGTCGAACAGATGAAGATAATGTTTTGCGACTGAACTTCAAATGTGAGAATGATCCTCAAGTCCCGGTTTCTGTTTCCCTGTTGAGTATTTCTTTGCTATAACCAGACAGCTCAACTTCATCGACGCCGATTTCGCGATGTTGGATATGTGGTCGCACCATGTTATACCAGAGTTGACTGTAATGCCAAGAAGCTGCATACTTAGCTCACTTAAGTTTAATAATTTGGTTGTTCATTTCAAGCTGTGGTACAGTAGACGAGTTCTTTCTAGAAAAGGTAGGGGATTGAGATTTTGCTCATATTGGAGTAAAAAATAGTTTGCTCTTCCCCACTCCAAAACATTCTGCAGATCTTCACTTAATGAGTTGATTTGGTCGCATCTTTGACGATGTGATGTTCTTGCATTTTGGTCGAGCAAGATTATATTAGAATGCTGTCAATCGCAAAACTAAAAATTCTGTGCTTTGCTCACTATAGTAGATTATTGATATGGAGAAAAAATGGAGTTCGTGAAAGTGCCCTGGGGCACTTCAGTGTTTTTCAGAAAATTTATGAGAAGACACACCCTCGACCACTATTTGGATTAATCTGTTACAAAGAAAATAGTACATCCAACGGTCACTGCGCCAGATTTGATCGCAGGCTTTTGAGATGTCCATGGTAAATTCACTTGATTCCCCGTATTACTCGATCGGTCCATAGGCGGGTTATACTGAGTGAGTTTTCAAAAAATTCACAGCGTTTTTAAAAAAAAAAACTTTCTACAAATTTGTTCATAAGCGCTTTTCTTCTATCCCCGACCGTTTCCAAGATAAATGAGGTGATCTATGTGAAAACCCAAACCCCCTTTCTTGGATATCTCCGAAGCGATTAAGTTTACGAAAAAATATTTCAATGTAAAAGATAATTCCTTACCGTGTGCCTTCGATTGGCTATCTCAAAGTATGCATTCCCATTTAAAAAGGTGAAGTTTTATCCATGTCATTGAAATCGAGTACATTCAGGTCATTAGAGGTTATTCAAATACAACGTTTCTGTTCTCTACAACTTCGATCATAATTGCTTCTCCTAACGCTAGCCGTTTTCGACTAAAACGAGGTGAACTTTTAAAAAACTCACCTTGTATAACTCAGCAATTCTCTAGTTGAACGGCGGTTATCAAAATCATACTGACGATCGTTTATTATCATACATAGTGTTAAGTACCATAGTTTGATTAGAGGTGGAAATGAAAAGTGGCAGCAGTTGTTGCTTATCATTTTGGTTATTGGCCAGGATTTACTCAAGCAACTGAGACAATCTAAAACCTTGTCAATGACTCTTGAGGGTATATATCCACAAAACAAAGCACAACCCAATCTTAAGTCAAGGTGTGATTTTTTTGTGCTGAGAACTGCATGGCCAAGAGTTTAAACTCATTTCTTAACATTAGAATTTCTGTTACTCTGCGATCTCTGATTTTAATATATGAGTATATTGACCACCCATTTCCATGCTACTCGTTCGAATACAAACTCCAAGTTAATACTAATGACAGTTAAGCAATAACAACAAAGACTAAGATAAAAGCTTTTTTCAATACTTCCCTGAATTCAAAGTCAAGAAAAGCAAGCCTGAGAGAAATCGAGAGAATATGAAATATTCAGAACGCTAGGAAAATCTCTTAGAAAACGAGCATTGTCACTTATTTAATAGCTGGCCAATAATAGAGAAAAAAATAAACCAATTTGGGTTTAGAGAGAAGCGCTCTACTGTACAATAAGTGCATAGAATCGCGAGTATAGTAGAAAAAGCACTTGAGAACAAAAAAAATCTGCTCAGCCATCTTTCTAGACGTAGCACAAGCGTTTGATAAAGTCTGACATCGAGGACTAGAATTCAAACTGCAAAGAGATCCTCCCGAAAAGTTCTACTTGATTCTTAAATCTTAATCGCAGATTGTTACTTTCGAGTAAGATATGTATACTCTAATTGGAAAAAAATATCTGCAGATGTTCCCCAAGGAAGTGTCTTGGGACCAATCCTTTATCTCCTATCATATATACAAAACATCTACCTCAGCAGGTAGAAGCTAGCATGGTGACTTTTGCGGACGACACCGCAATTATGACAATTATGACAATGTTGATGAAGCAGTGAAAGAATTAAAAAGGCCATTAAATATGTAAGGAATTGGACAACAAAATCGAAAACTAAGCTTCATGAAACTAAATCTATCCATATTAACTTTACTAACAGAAGAATAAATACTGTAAGAATTAATATTGATGGAAAAGAAGTTTCGTATGCAAATACTGCAAAATATTTGAGTTTAACACTTGACTTGAAGCTCAAATGAAAGGAGCATGTCAAAAAGAAATAAAGAGGAGCTAAATACGGGGTCTTCCAATAGGGACTTCCGAACTTCGATAGTTGATAGTGGTCATATTGTTGAAGCTACATCTGTCAAATTGGCTGTCATTTAGTCAGTTTATTTTGCCAAATCACCATGGAGAGATATAGCGTTCAACAACACGTGCAAATAATAAATTTGTTTTATCAAAATGGGTGTTCTGTTCGGGCAACGTTCCGCGAGCTTCGCCCATTTTACGGTCGCCATAATCGTCCTTCCGAGAGGACTATTCGCAGTGTGGTGGATAAATTTGAGTCACTGGTTCAGTAAACGATCAACCAACACCCGTACGTCGACAAAACGCAAGATCTGCCGAAAACATCGCCGCTGTCCGTGAGAGTGTGCAGTAGAATCCGAGGCAGTCGATTTCGCGTCGCTCACAAGAACTCGGCCTTTCGCAGACCACAACTTGGCGAATTTTACGTACAAAATTCAACTGACCCAGGAGCTGAAAGTAAACGACCATAGACAACGACGTGTGTCTGAATGGGCTCTGGAGCAGTTGGAAACTGACCCTAATTTTCATCGAAAAATCATCTTCAGCGATGAGGCCCATTTCTGGATGAATGGGTACGTCATCAAAAAAAAATTGTCAAATTTGGGATGATACCAATCCACATGGGATCCAAGAGCGTCCATGAATCCCGAAAAGTCACTGTTTGGTGTGGATTTTGGGCTGGCGGCGTCATCGGTCCATATTTCTTTGAGAACGACGTTGGCCACCACCGTCAACGGCGAGCACTATAGGTCGATGATTACCAACTTCTTTTGGCCTGAATTGGATCATATGGACACCAACGAAATGTGGTTTCAACAGGATGGCGCTACGTGCCACACAGCTCACACCACATTGGAAATTCTGCACGAGCTATTCGAGGGCATGGTCATCTCACTTGGAGGTGATGTGAACTGGCCACCAAGATCGTCCGGTTTGACCCCGTTAGACTTTTCGTTGTGCGGTTTTCTGAAGTCGCAGGTCTATGCGAATAAGCCACAAACCACAGCGGCCCTCAAAGCCAACATAACCCATGCCGTCGGTCAAATTCAGCCTGATTTATGCGAAAGAGTCATGGAAAATTGGACATTCGGGATGCGCGCCACCCAGAGAAGCAGCGGCGGATATTTGAACGATGTTATATTCGATATATAATGCCAATGATAGGCCTTTCGAATGAATAAAAACTTTCGATGATATCTCACACACACTTTGTTTTATTTAAATTTAAAGATAGGAAGCGCTTAATGAAAGACCCTTTATAAGACTCAGCCAAATGTATTAGTTAATGGGAAGGAATTCCCAGCTATCAATTACCAACAAACTGCTATTATACAAGCTAGTTCTGAGATCTATATGGGCGTATGGGGTACACCTACGTCCCAAAAAGACAAATTCAAAAATGATACAAACATTCCAAAACAAAGTACTAAGAGGCATCGTTAAGGCGCTTCGGTATATAAGAAATGAACCTACACAGGGATTTACAAGTAGGGAATGTTAGTGAAATCATTAAAAGATATGCATTTAGGCACTACCAACAACTCCAAAACCATGTAAATCCTCCAAAACCATGTAAACCCTCAAATACACTAATACCATTAGGCGGCTTTAAAGATTAAGGCCGTATGACTTAATTTCTTAACGAAAACCTAGATATAAATATAGAAACATAGCCTTATTATATATATATGTACATATATTAAAGTATAAAATCATCCACGGAATGGCAGATAGAGTATCAATGATTTAGTTCGGAGCTAATGAAGGAATGAGCACTACCACTAAAGACAAACTAACCGAAACAGCACAGTACCGATACGTCTTCTCGCATTACGGTCTTTTCTGCCACCAACAATTTTAGCACAGTGGAAACAAGGATAGTTCATACTAACGAATTTCCGAAAAGAAAAACTTTTCCGGTATTGAAAAGATAAGATATACTAAGAGATATATACACAATATAGCGGAACTTAAAGCTGGTTCTCACATAGCTCGTGTACCTTGTAACGCCATCAATGATCCCTCCAGCGACAATGCCCAACTCATGCGAATAGGTTACCAATATCCCCTCGCACAATTGTCTTTCCACAAAACAGGCTCAACAAATAAATTAGTCTCTGCGTTCTTCAGCAATTGTTATGCATCCATGGTTTGAGAATTGTCTTATACAATTATAAACTCAACCTCAATTAACCCACTGAGACTGGTGCGGATATATAGATATGATGGCAAAATGATGATTGATTTTCAACCTTGGAACGAAGGGTGGCACCCTACATAGATATGTTTTCGATACAGCTACCATGCCTCGAATAAGAAATCATCTTACGTTGGTGAATTTTGGCTATCATACTAGGACAAATATTGGTTTCTGGAAAGACATGGTCCAGATTCCTCGAACTTGTTAATGCAGTATAAGCTTTGCATTTTATAATTAAGTGAACTAAGGTGGTTACAAACCAGTGAATTTCAGTTCACTACGCATAACACTGTCTTAACCTATTCCCATGTACAGATTCATCAAGGTTGATAGGTTCTCTGTTGGATCGAGGATCAGTTAAGATGGTAGAGGCAACATTTTTCAACCATTTTAAATTACATTGTGAATGAAGATATGATCCCTATTCAGAATGAGCTTTCTGATGCCCAAATCTCTAGGATTCGCATCATATTACAGCAACGACATGATCATTATTAAACCACTCAAAATGAACAGGGCGACAGGGCATGTCGGCATTTCTGCCACAACTCATTGAAAAGGCTCCGGATTCGACACATTCCCCGATGAGCGGTAGAGAGAAATGATTGTCAAGCTTCACAAAACACATAGCAGAGCATGAAAACTGGAGGAGTATCTGTATGCTTCTCGCAATAGCCAAAATAATAGCTAAATTAACTTTGCAATGAATTAAGAAATATCTGCAAAACACTATCGAAAATGAGCAGGCAGGTTCCCGTTTTGGGTTCTCCTCCAATATATCAAGTACATATGTATTTACATCTCCATCGCACTTGATTTTTGTGTAAACAGAAAGGGGCTTGAGATTCCGAGCGGTGTCAGACAAAGTTGTATACTTTTGCTTCTACTTTTTCTAGTGATATATTATTTCGAATTACCAAAATCACCCGATTACTGAAACTGTAAGCAAATATAAGACAATTAATTGCGATAGGTTTAGACTTGAGAAGTCGGATAATTTTTACGAGTTTCACATTTTCAAATAAATTGCAGCGTAAGCTATTCATCACTTGGAAGTTTTTCACTGGCAATTGTAAAAGTCGATTTCCGTATGTCTTTCAAAATTTATGGAACCATCCGCGTCCCTTACCACGTAAAATATATCCCGATATAAGCACCTTTGTACGAACCGCAACCACGTATATTCAAATGGCAATCAAGGACTAAATTCAGCACGTAAAATAAATTGATGACAAATCTAATGTCAGCTGTATCTACAATATAAAGCGATGTCGAATAATTTTGCATAAATCCACTAGTTGTATGATAATTCTGTTTGCCACTACGTTAGCTCTTAACGTTGAGTACGCGAGGTGCACGAGACAACAAATTGGTTATAAAAGATGTCCGTCTCATTCCCGTAAAAATAAAAGAAAACGCTTTGGGCCATAACACTGTATTATTGTGTTCTTAAGATCGACGGCCAGTGACCTTTATGTATACCGCTTGGATTAGCAGCCATTCTATCTTAGTTTCATGTGCACTATCAGATAGTCCCCATAGCGTTTGGTTTTACTTACAAATTGATACTCTGTTGCATCTAACTATTTAAATTCACATCTGTTTCAAATACGAACTTCAGTCATGGTAATTGTCGAAATGTGCGGAGAGTTCTCTAATTTCTTACCCCACGCTCTGAGTCGGTTTCAATGCGTTTACAAACTCGAAACCGTACGAAACCACCCATCATAGCTGCTAGTCAGAGCACATAATTGGTAATGTTAGCATACATTTAAAAAGTTCAAGCTACAATTATGAATCAGAAGTTTTACTACGAGAAACTGTTACTGTGTAAGCAGTAGGTACATATCTCCCCTGTATCAATGTCTCTAAAATCGGATGTGCTTTGTTCAAATGTCACATGGTTGAAGGTATATATATGTATGTATAATTATTCACACTCTTCTATATGATTTTGACCAGAAAATAAGCACAAGTCTATTTTCCATTATCTGAGAAAAATCCTTGATTTTTTTTACAATTATTTTCAAAATACACTCTCCAGGAAAATGTTTGAAATATTTTTCTCGAGAAAACCATACACTAGTACTTGCCATTCACAACATAAATATTATTAATTAAAATAAATTTCAAGCGCAGTCAATATTGACAGTTCTAATTAAGTATAATTTTTATTTTCCAGAAAGAAAGAAGAACCCTTCTGCTGATACCTTTTTCCAAAAACAAATGAAATCTATGACAGTCATCGAATAAACTAATATTTCTCATATCACTTCTAACCATCTCAAAAAACTACAAAAACATCTGTAAACCTAATTTCACTCAAAATAGGGGCCAAGACAAGATTTTCCCTACGATAAAAACCAATCTCGTTAAAACTGATGCAAGAGCCCAATTAATAGTGGCGAGGACATCATGTGAGGTCCTTTTAGGTGAAAATACCCAGCCTATGATTGTTTTTTAGCTGCATCTACCTGATATTTAGTGCAAACAGGTGATACCTACCAAATTCAGTCTGCTACAGGACGAAAAATAGTAAAAATTAAATGTTTATTAGTTCTAAATCTCAACAGGAGTCCACCACAATGCTGGTATCTCGGACACAAAACATTGGATTGTCATAGTTCCAGTGAAAACTTTGTTTTGGTTGTTGATTGTGTGTGGTGGTTGAGTTTCTTGGGCACCATCTTCAGTGAGAGAACTGATTAAAATCGCGCTCCAAATTAAAAATACAGAATCAAAAAAACTGTACACAAAAAAAAATTCCTTCTCTCCGAATATCGTGAGGATTTTTCAAAAAAAAAAAAGAAAAGAATCTCGGAACATCAGCAGCATCGTTGTCTTGAATTGCAGTGGGTTGCATGCGTGAGGATTGAAAGGCTATAAAATTGGTCCAGTGTCTATAATCAGTGAAACCAATCGACACGAACTCACTCGATGAGCGTATGTAGAGTATGCATATGGTTCGATTTCTCCATGATGAGACCACTGTGCGCGCACGTTCAAATTAAGCCCTTATCAAGTGAACCAAATCACTAATTGCAGTGTTTTACGCGTTTTTGGGCTTCATTTCAGATTCCCTTCTTCTTTTTTTTTTAGGTTATCGACGAGCGACGACTAAGTAACCAGAAGTTACTTTGCATTTACCAAAATAAAAGAGCAAATAAATCGTGGGCAAAATGTTCGCTAAACAATGTTAAATAAGTTATACCCTATATTTGGCTGGGTTTTAAATAATAAATTCTATCTCTCTTTAAGAATCGAAACCTACCAGTTTTCATTTTTAAATATACTGTCGTACACATGACATAACCACACAACTGATACTAGTATTTCTTCGAAAACTCATTTTGTGAGCTTTTGCGAGATGTTTAAGATGTAATTTGCAGGTGCAACATCATTTCTAAATATTTTAAACGGACTTGTGTAGTTTTTCCTGAAAGTCTAGGTTTGAAATAATTTTTCCACATTTCCTTGTACTAAAAATATGATTTTGAGGTTTTTTTTTATATAACTTTTCTCACAAAACTGAAATGGAACGGGCATTAAAAAATTCCAAACACTTTAATACAATTTACATCCAAATTGGTTCAGTGCTTTCAAAGATTATGAGTTACTCGTATTTCTGAGAATCTAAAAGATGAATTACTATGCGACGTAGTTTAAAAGAATTAGGGATAGGAAATAATATTTTTTATGCCTACCAGTTGAAGAAACTTAAATTTTGTTTGATTTACTTTAAAAATTGATATCAAAAATCAAACATTGCACATGCCACCCACGTCCGTTCTAGTTGAAGATTTGCAGACCTACTCTAAGAAAAAAGTTTGCACACTAAGTACTTCGTTTTTATTTATTTAAATTTATATAAATGAAGAATAAAAAGAGGTTAGTTTTTATTAACAAAATGTTGTATAGTCACTTTGTTGAGCGGGAAAGAGGTTCCCCCTATATAGTTGGTTTATTTAATGATATTTGATACTAGTATCTTACTTTATGGATGTATTAACAGACACCCGTACTCAAAATTGATAGCGCCAGAAAGATATGAATTAAAGGACTAAGTTTCCTAGGACATGCAGAGCACAGGTAGCGGGTGAACAACGAGATATGGGTTAATTTTACGAAAAAGGTAGTTAGTTAAACAAATTAGAGGTAGTTGACTAAGGATCTAAATCCTAAATTGGACGGTCACATACGTAAGTGACGTAGTTCAACTAGACTTCTTTTTTTTTTAATAGTCACCATATTTAGTAATGCATTTCTTCAAACCAAATTCCAAACTTCCGTTCCTCCTTTGGCATCAAATCACATTGCTCGAAATATAAGCCAATTAGCTCTTCTTCGGTGGAAAAGTGACGGACCTACAGGCGCATTTTAATATAGGAAAACAAACCAAAGCCACAAAGGGTTAGATCTAGGCTGAAAGAAGGGATATCTCAAAACATGTAGCTTGCGGTAAGTCTTTTTCTGTGTACCGGTGCATTATTTGTGAGGGCTTCCATCAACTGTCGAAAACATTGTTTCGTATACTAATTTGAATTGACCATCCGCTAATGATCAAGCATAACTGCCTTCACCAAACCCGGGTTCCAGACAAATACGTTCATTCGTCGTTAACAGAATACCCTTATCATCAAAGACCCACACCTTGAGCCAATTCTTGCCACCTGTTACAATTGAAATGGTGTATTTGGATTTTCTATTATTGAATTTCTTGATCATATTCCGTGCCCATTTCACTCTGCAGTCCTTTTGTTCCCAGAAAGTACTAAGCGTCCTAATTATGTGATAATCGGCCACAATTCTATGCAAACTGGATACATTAATGCCCAAGGCCTTCTTCATCTACCGATAGGTCACCCGTCTATCTCAGAGTATTAGAGCCTGCATCCTACCCACCATTTCAGGAGTTTTTACCTCATTTGATCGACCGGCACAGGGTTGGTCGCCCAGATCAAACCGTTGAGACATATATTCCAAATATCATCTCTAAACGGCTCTCACCGAAACACAGTTCGGCAGTAAAGCCAGATCGAAAATTCGAACAAATAATTGCGTCAATTTAGTGCTACTATACTCAACAGTTCTAATTCAAATGACCATATCTTTGGGAGTATATCAATGGATGGTATACCATTGAGTAGGTGAAAGAGTTAATGAGTAAATATGTCCTAATGAGTCCGACTGCATCAATTTGAATGACTTTTAGAATCTACATACTTCAACAGATTTAAAAACCAAATTTCAGTGATTTTTGAATTAGAAGTGTAAGAAGGACGAAAGGGTCAGATAGACAGACAAGGAACAAAGAGTATTTGTTTTGAAATTTAAAATCGGAGACCAGAAAAGAGAAATTGAAAATTTTTGGCAAGAATGCCACAAAATGAATCCATAAAAAACGTTATAGCTCAAAAAGCGTCGGCTTTGGGAAAATTATGTCAGAATATACACTGGAATTCAGAGAAGATTTTTGCCTTAGAGATGCATATATTTCTTCACACATCACAACTTCAGATCCCCCATGTAACTCAGCTACTGTCAAAGAGAGCACTATATGTACGTCCTCGCAAAATTTATTTGGGCAAAGTAGCTTTATTTTGTTCGCAAAGCATTGCTACCTATACAGAAAGCATTGTAACATATCAGCTTCTCATCTACTATGATCTCCAATAACAGTGATAAAGTAAATGCTCTTTTAATAAGTTCTAAATAAATGCTAAATTTAAAGCACCAACCAAATTAAAAAAAAAAACAAATAGTTCGCCTTATACAGCAATGTCGAGAACGCACCGCACACTTGACTGATTTTAAATAACTTACGAGTATTTAAAGATAAATATTATATTGAATTCTTCAAGCTTTCAGTTTAATGATGCGATAGTTAATGGCTTCCAAATGACATGATTAAATCGATAAAACTTCTCTTGATTACACCCAATTTCTGTAGATGATTTGTTGATTTACCATTCATTCGAATACAAGCTGAATGCGTACCCTATACAAACGGTGCAAGATCTCCATTTGCATTCAAAGCATAGTATGAATTATCAATTTTGATCGGTTCAGTTTCTCTGACCAATTTAGGTTCTCGGCGGAAAATGATCGCAGGACACGTCAACTCTCCTCGTCTCCTTTTCATTTTGGTTATATTGCTTTCGCTTGCGTGGTGCGAGTGACGTGTTCATTTGAATTTTTTGGGGAAAAACATTTGTTTTCATATTTCCTTTACTCTACCAAGACGAATTGGGAGGTGGTCCTGAGAGAGAAAAGCAGTGTTTATGGGTCGTAAAATTTGTATGCAGGCATCTGTTAGGTTAACCATCATTATGCGTAACTGGTGGAGCTCCAAATTACAATTAAGCATCGTTATTTTCATTCTTACGGGTGGTTGAAATCAGAGTGGGTATTCATGATGCATGTATTGACATAGCTATGGCTTGTGCATTTAGTATATGTGTAACTCACATTACTTATTGTAAAGTACATTTTTTTCTATACTCTAATAAATTAGCATCATTTCGAAACAAAATAATCGTGAACCGGATCTTATGTTTACACCACTTTATTGCTAACTAAAAGCGCCATGATCTTCATAAGGTTTCTCGTGCGAAAATGTTCTCCAAATTCCCATTCACACCTCAATTAAGTCATCAGAAATGCAAAGTACACAAAAAATCCCACCACCATCACTACACCACCACGACCGACACGATGATTAATCCAACTCCCCATTAAAGCATCTACTTCCGTTCACTTTGATTAAAACGAAATGTTTTAATTTCATGGAAATCAGTGGTATATAATTTTTCACTTCTCCCAACTACCGGAGTTACACGCTTCTCCGCCAATCTCGACGGGTCTTATCAAAACGAAATCATCTTACGGTCGAGTCTGTATCTGCCGTAATGATTTTCAGGTCATTTCATTGTCTCACATGATCAGTGATGTATCCCCTGACACACTAGAGAACTAAATGAGAAATCAACCTTAATTATGTGAAAACGTTTAATTACACGAATTACGGTGTGGTTAGACATGATCTGATTTCTTCCCAGGCCACTCTCACCGCACCGCGAAATGGTGTATCGAAGTACACACAGATACATTTGCTCCACAATCAAACAATGTGAAAGGTCAAACACTTAACAACCCATGGGTTGTGCACCTGTGGGAATTTGTTTTAGTTCGGGGATAGCAAGCCAATACGTGTAGGTAACTACCAAAAGCGGATCACAAGCTGTGCACTCGCTTTCTTTGCCACATAGGTCTCGCTCTTATTCTTGCTGTCCCAACCGATAAAAGATAAA
The DNA here is from genome assembly GCA_963082735.1 of Pocota personata. Taxonomy (NCBI): domain Eukaryota; kingdom Metazoa; phylum Arthropoda; class Insecta; order Diptera; family Syrphidae; genus Pocota; species Pocota personata. The sequence continues at coordinate 113,703,353 of OY720431.1, read as the reverse complement.
CCGAACGAGTGATTCGGTGTAGCTCTTTGGATCCACTGTGTAGATATCTCTGTGAATCAGCCATAAGCCAAGTTAAGAACAAAGTTCCAAGCGCTCATTGCAGGTTGCAATGGTGCTGAAATTGAAATTTCAATTTAGTTCTCTAAGTGGGGACAAAACTCGACGAAATAGAAATTCTCGACAATCTCCTCATTCCATTCCATTCCACTAGCAATGGAGATGGCATCTTTCCACTGCTACTGCTGCGAAATTGGAAATACTCTATATTAGGGTGTTTCTGGTTGGAATCAGGAATCTCTGAGCTGGTTACAGATGCTGCGCATGCTGGATCAACCGACACTGGCGGATAATTTCCCGAGATAATCAAAGGATTAACTTAAGAAATTATAACTTTGGTCAGAGGAACGTTCCGCTCTGTACCGGTGTATATGTTTGCATGGTATTGCTGCCATATAGACTCCTTCTTTCGTTCCAAAGAGGAGTGGAAACATTCGAAGGATTTCTGCAGCTCCTTGTACGCAAATTCTTCAGTTGCACGCATTATTTTCACGTACGGTATGGGTGGAATTTTTAATGAGATACACATTTAGACTGCAGTAGCATCTTCAAATCCATTGTACTTGCCGATGAGATTTTTGCACCTGCAATCGATGCGCTTTGATTCGTCATTAACAGGCTGATGAGGGCGATGAACGGAGTAGAGGCGACATTTCAATTAAGTGGTATGGAATTGAATTTATAGGTATACTTTGAATGTAGATAGATCAGTTTTAAGAATTGGTGTAGGATCTATTAATTTTTTTTTTCGTCAGGGTTAAATTAAGTTCCTGTTCTTTAGCCGTCTTAGAATAATTAAATTAGATAAGATCTCCATAAGATACTCGTACACCAACTACTTTAGTAGCAGCACTCTAGATGCTCATTCTGACACGGGCTTATTTTTTTTTACGTTGGGAGGTGGGAATCTTTCAAAGACGAAGCTGAGCCCGTACCCAGTAACAGTGTAGTATTTCCACCCACTTAACCCACCTCCCCTCCTACCCCTGGTCCTCGCGGCACTGCCATCAAGCATTTCATCGCGAAGGCGTATATAAGACTGAAGCCATATTTTTTGAGCCGTAAAGCACCATCGACGTCGCAACTCTTGCTAAGAGTAGACTCTTCTTCTGTTTAGGTCCTCCAATATTCGTATTTTACAAAGGGCTTCTATGGCAGACGGATTGCTTCCAAGAGTGTCATGAAAAAACATACACTGCCCTACTGACCCAAACTATACCCGATCAATGTAGAAAAAAACATACAGGGATGTTACAATCCGTCTAGGACAGATCGTATGATTCCCTTCCCACCTCACTAAATAAAGTAACCGTTTCGTTGCAAAATTTTTAAATCAGATGCAATGATATCTTTGCATGCATACTTCATAGGATATATTATCCCAAAACTGTTATTACAATTTTTTCTTAGCAGTGCATCTTGGAGTGCATCCCGAAATTTGTAACCGAAGTTCACGGATTCAGAGGACATATTCACAATAAGACTTACCCATCACCGTAAATAGCTTTGAAAAAGCAATATAAGTTTTTTAAGAAAACGCCTCCTAAAAGTGGTCGTGGCCACGTCAATATATGAAAGAAATTTAAAGAAAGTCAACATCTACATATTTTACCTGGACAGTTTCAGTTTCTAGCAAAAATATTGATAAATGAAATTTAAAAAAATGTAAGGCCCAGAAAGTGTGACATACAGATGAACGGACAGACGGACTTGGTTAGGTCAACATAATGTTTGATGCTGTTCACAAATATATATATTTTTGGGGGTCTACCGTTGTTATTTCTCTGTGTTACAAACTATGTATTAAACTTAATATAGCCTAGATAGAGTGTACAAAATATGCCCATTTTTTCTAATCGAATAAAGACTTTCAGTTCAGGAGTATATGCCCACGAACTTTTCTTCCATGGATTGAAATTATAAATACTTGCTTCCAAAACAGTTCTCTGCCTATTTTACTAAAATTGTATCAAATGGCAGAAGAACCACATTTCCAAGAAGCGTTGACAGCTCTCGCCACCCATTCAGACTTGTTCCTCTTGATCCTGTTGACAGTTTGATACCACGATGGGATTTCTTAAAACCGGGAATTTTCAACGGATATCCTTTTTGTGTTCTTCTTTTCGAAGAAACAAAAAAAAAAAAAAAAAATACAGAATAAGAGATTGAATAAATATAGAAGAACGCATTCATAATTAATAACCGCTCTTCGCGCACGTGATTTCAGATCCTCTCACGACCCGTTTGTGCGATTTGTCCTGGAATTATATGTCTTACTTTCATATATGTAGGTAGCTCCCTACCTACGCAGGCTCTCGCCAGGTGATGTGATAAATAAATCACATTCCATGCGATATGTGTACTTAGATTGCATATTAATATCATAAGGACGGATGTTGATGTCGTCGCAGTGTGTTGCTGTCGCTCGAAGGTAGAGAAATGTCAAGTTTTTGTTTGCCTTTTGCATTGAAAGGACGAATCTACGGATATTTTTTCTTATTCTGTCGGTGTACAATCTTTGTGCGGGTGTTACAGAGAGATAACACATTTTTATTTTGTTGGTGCAATAGATGGTGCATGTTGCATGATCCCTTACTGAGATTTATTGGTTGTCTTGTGGTTAGTGTGCAAATGCAATAAATTTTTGTTTGTGGCTTTAAGTGGAGTGGTTGACATGGGTTTGGTATGAGAATGGTTAAATTATTTCGAAATTGAAATTGAGATGTCCTTTGGGTTTTTTGTGACTTTATGGCGCCATAAGGGTTGGAATGAATTTCGTGTACAAAATTAAAAAAAAAGAAATCGTTGATCGAGAATATCCAATCGAAAGAAGCTCTTAGGAACATATGTACATAACTATTTGGATTATCCCACATGGATAATTATCCGATTTCAGAATTTCTACCTCATTTTTTCTATTTTACATAGGTCAAAATGAATTCGCTCGATAGGATGCTACTGAGATGCATAGGGCATAAATCAAAATAATATCCAAAATTCTCAACTTTTCAAAAATACAATAGAAAATCCCCAAACACGTAATCCATATAATTATAATGCCACACCAAATTTGGTTCAGAGAGTAAAAAAATCAGTGGGCATGGGCTGTACCATTAAAGTTTAGATTAAATGTACTCCGGCGCGACTATCCACCTTGTCGTGGTGTCAGAGCTTAAGTAGGTTATGCTAGGAATCACATCGAGCGTGCTTCCACTTCGAACAGGTTCAAGTAAAGGCCGACAACTAAGAGATAGTCATCCCAACTCCTATGGTGGTGTGAACTCTCAGGAGGCTTTGGTCATCGTTAAGATGAACCCCGTCAAGAAAGCTGCCAAGGTTGTTACAAGCAAAGAGACGCATGGAACCGAAGCCAAGAAGGCGGGTCCCAGCGGAACCAAGATGTGTAGCGCTGGTAAGAGGCAGAAATCCACACCAAGAATCGAAGCCGCTAAGGCGTATCCGGGGAAAAAACCCAAAACCGCAGTCGCTAAGACGGGCAAGGGCAGAACACCAGCGCCATTGAAAACAAATAGAAAGGAGGGAACGATCCCAGGAAGAGACAAATAACCTACCTAAAAGGAAAAGGGCCAACACAACTGGTCAGTTCAGCGGGGCTACACGAAATGCTCTACACCTTGCTGTACTGGATATCGGTAAGCCCAGCGGACAATATTCCTTCGAACTGGGGAAGGTGATTGGGAAGGCTATGGCCAACAAGATCTTCGAGCACATTCGTAAGAATTATTAGTACCACTGCTTCCAAATTCGGCCTAACTAATTGGAAGCGCGGAATAAGTAGAATGGACTGCAAAGAGCAGCTCTCCTATGACTTCGCGAAGAAGACTATATCAACTCTCAAACCCTGATGCGGCTCTTCTTTGGAGCTAGTGAGTTCTCACTGAGACTCACGAGGAAGCCGAAGAATAACTTGACTCCCAATGAAGGTAGTAGAAGTAAATCTTCATCACAGTGAGGCCGCCTCGGTCAACCTTATGCGGCTCCTTGCTAAGGAGCAGTTTGACTTGGCCCTAATCTAGGAACCATAGATTCTTCATAATTGGGTGAAAAGATTAGAGTCATACAACTATAGTGTAGTGTACAATCGTAGCAAAGGTAAGGTCAGAACTTGTATCGTTGCCAAGAAAAATCTTTACGTACTAATGCTCTTGGGTGATCAAACGGTGGTGGAGGTAAAGGGGAAGGACAACACATATGTACATGCTGGTGTCGGTATACCTACCGCACGGACAGCCACTTGCGAGTCGAAGTGTAGTCAGATACGTGGGGCTCTGGTTAGACCAATATCTATATTTTAACAAACATATAGATGCTGCTCTGGCCAGAGCCAAAGGTGCTTTTGCACTTACAAAGATACTTTTTTATAGCAAGCAACTCGATGCAAGGGTAAAGGTAATCTGCTACATGGCCCTCATTAGGCCCATGCTCGTATATGGATGCCCCGTGTGGTTCAACGTGGGAGCAAGCTTGTTGGAAAAGATTCGGGTGTTTGAGAGGGCTTGCCTTCATTTGTACAGAACACCAGAGTCCCAGTACATAAAATTCTATCCCAATGAGGTCCTATACAACAGCGCTAACCTAATAAGAGCGGATAATTTCGTTATCAAGCTGATTCGAAGGCACATTACAAGAGCAATGAGCTCGACGAACAACCTGATCTCCGGGGCTTATTACTCCAATTACGAGTATCATGAGAGAGTGCGCCTTAACGGCTTTGTTCCCGCAGAGGCGTTCCTCTATTTTGATAAGAAGGGTCTGATCCAGGACAGATTGGCGGTGCCGCTAATCTTCCACGTTGCTTGGACAGCTGTGGATAGGCGACTCAACTACGACAGAGACGTTGCACACGGCAGTGTGGAGCGTCTCCGGTTTAGTAGGGCGGTATCGGGTCGCGATGTTCAGGACGTACAACGTCAGTACGGTCATTTCTGGTGGTTAGCCGAAAGAGAGGAAACTCCTTCGTTGTTTCCTCTTAATCCAGGGTAGCCTGTTTGATGATAAAAGTTGGCTGTTCTTGCGCACGGCCGACTTATATAGTTTAGCTGTAGGTAGTTTCGGTAGGTGTAGCTAATAATTGGAGAAAAAAAAAAAACACAAAAAATAAAATAAAAAAAACAGCACTTGATAAAAAAAAACAAATAAAAAAAAGAAAAATTTACGTAGAAAATACGTAAGGTAGAATAAGATAGGCTAATTTAGAATAAGATAGTTTTAAGATTTATTTTAAGGTAGTTTATAAGTTTTATTTATAAGAATACAAAAAAATTTTCTGTAACTAAGTTTTTGACTAATTTTCTTAGTAACACTTAAATTTAAATTTAAAGGAACGAAATAAATAAACAATTTCAAGTTCGTTACGTCGAAAGACATAGTTTTAAGTGTTAGGTTTAGCTTAGAGCGCCCGCATAGGGCCAGTAAGTTAGAATAAGAATTGTTAAGTTAATTAAGCTAGTTTTAAGCGTTTTTTGTCTAGCTATAAGTTTAATTGAATTTATATAATAAAAATGCATTAAAAATGAAAATGAAAATACCTACCATACGACGAAAGTATTGACGTCCCCTCCGGAAAAGTCAAGGCATTGGTAGCAATGTCTGAACAAGGTAAGAGGAACTTAATCTTAGGCTGTGATGCTAACGCCCATCATACTATTTGGTGTAGCTCAGATACTAACAGTAGAGGCGCGATTTTGTTCAACTATATCCTAAGTGGTAACCTAACTATATGTAATCGTGGCAATTCACCAACTTTTATTACCACCAACAGAAGGGAGGTTCTTGATATAACAAACTTATCTGCCAGTAAGCTCAACTCAAAATGAGTCTCCAGCAAAGACTACAAGGTTCCGCTTTCGTCGCAGTAATGGATCTATCCGTTTTTCTAACTGATTCCGGTTTGGCTGATTTGCCTTTCCTGATAATTTTAACCAACCTACTGGTTCTACTCAGAGTTTCGATCTTTTCGCAAAAATTCCTATAAGAAGCACATTTAGCACCTCTCATATTCCTTTTCCTTTGATCGATAAAAATTACGGTCTTTCTCCAAATTAGTCTTTAAAGAGCTGTTTAAAAGTATTCTGGTTTCTTTACGTAGTCCTTGCAGATCTGCTCTCCACCATGTCAAGTCAATCGCCTCTTGTCTCCTTGTCATAACAAAAGTCGGCTGAGAGCCAATATTTAATAATAATAATAATTCTTAAGCCAGACGATAACAAAAAATCCAGGATATGGTTTCATTTGCATTTGTGTTGAACGTGTTCCGATCATTAGCATCACAACAAATGACTAATCCCAACTTCTTGGCGTAACAATGCTCAATGAGTTCAGTGATGGAGGAGTAGAACAAGTAAACTGAAGCAACGATGAAAGTTTTACATTCTCAATTCCTTTCATAGTTTACAGCTGCAGCAACCAAGTTTTGGCTACAGAATTGCCAAGCTTAGCTAGCCACTAAGAGGAAATTCGGCACAATAAGACCGTACGTGCTACGAAGACCACAAACGCGCTTATTTCGCGCTCATAGCTCCTGAAGGAGGTTTTCTATTAACACTGAAGGTCTGCTGGCTGGCAAGAGCAGTAGCAGCCTTGATAAATCCGAGTAAATATCATGGAAGGTATATAGAGCGCTATTGTACTATTGATTGTTTTTTTATTATTCTAGGATTATCTCTGCCTTCGGTGGAAGTGAGAACACCCCCATAGGGGCATCATATCAATGCTCGTATATTCACTTGGCACAATCTGCTAGGGTTTAACACCATGAAAATAATCCAAGCGATTACTTTAAGTTCATGAGGATAAAACACATTATCTGCGTAATTATTAAGGCATCTGGCACCTAAGGTACAAATTCAATCGGAGGTCAGTAATTTTAAATTAGAGCCGATAAGTTATGCTAAGCTAGCCCCCGTATTTTTGGAAGTGTGTAAAACAGACATCTCAATAGTTTTACATAGATTTAGTTTGATGAGAAGCGACTTCAAAATCCAACCTTAGTTTAACAACAATTTCGTTATTTGAAATTGATAAATTGATTTGGCAAAATGCTTTGGCAGCACTGAAGACAAATGTTTTTTGTTGGCAGTAGTGCACACTATTAACCTCTTATCGGTTCACAACAAATAATTGCTTTGATAAAAAAACGTTTTATCGCTTATTGCTTCATTTGTGTATGGGGATTAGAACAAGAAACATTGCGTTTCTACAATGGAATTCAAAATATGTTATATCTTCACGTTCTTACCGTGGTTCCGGGTAGTGCTAATTATGAGATCTATGCAGCTCTCTTTTACAAAGCTCGAAACGCACGAGAAAATCATACAAATCTATAAACCATTCAGCAAATAAACCCCTAGTTCGAGTGTTATGTTCGGCCGGCTAAACATAATTTCTTAGATACACTCGAACTATGGGTTTTCTGTGTTTAAGGATTTTATGTTTGAGGACTTTTACTTCTGGGATTTAGGTTTAATCTGCTTTAATCTAATTTTAAAGATTAAGAGGTTGGTCAAAATAGTTTATTAGGCTAAAGTTAAATAGATTTAGTAAAAGCGCAACTATTTTAAGGAAACTTACAACTTATGTATTTAAAAAAAAAGACTTAGAAAGTGCTGGGTATATTATATCTTTCTCGAACCCCCATGGTCTGAAACTAAAAACAATTTCACTAATCTTTCTTTGAATTATAATTTCTTCATAAATTAGTCACTGGTTAATTTTTGGTAAACCACATTTCTGACCTTCCAATTCTGTAGAATAATTTTTTTTTTTTTTAAAGCTTAACAAAATTGCGAAGAACACTAGAAATATGTAAATAAATAAATAGTAGGTAAAATTCGCAAGAATAAATAGAACTCCACTTCATTGTGCGATTCAATAACTTTCAAGAGGCTTATTCATTGCCATCAAGCGGTGCGTCGGTCATCCCGTCGCCATTACCACCATAATTTCCATACAGAAGCACACCCCGTGGCCTAATACGCGTGTAGGCCCATCATGATCAAATAAGACATCAGCTGCCCAAAAAAAAAGGAGCCCAAGTGGTAACCGTGAGACGCGACATAGTCGAGATCTGGAATAACGTCCGCTTGAGCTTTCAAATATTAGGTAAGTGGAAGGTAAACAAAAACCGATTTTTTTGTGTGTCCGCATGTTGTTTTTGTGTATTCGTTTAACACACTTTAGGTCATTTGTGGACTCTTTTCGGATTCGAATTTATGGCAGCGGTAGCCGGGAGGTGGTATTTTTTTTTTTTTTTTTTTTTCTTCCGAGATTTTCGGTGGGAAAACATTGGCTGATCGCATATACCGGGTGTAGTATGCCTGGCGGTATTAATTTTGGTAATTGAGCAAACGGTAGCCAATTACTTTGGATAACAAAGTGGTTTCTGGGTTGTCGAGCGGGTGTCGCGCGGTGGCTACTGTACAGTGGGAATATCATTGTTTAAGTTGTGCACACTTGGAAATTGGTGTCTATGAATATTATTGCTTTTGCTTTTCTTTGGATTTCGCCACTAGTCATGTAATTAACTGGAGGAAGAAGAATGAAAAGTCTTAAAGTTGCGAGCTAATTTCGCAAAGTAGCTTACAAAATCGATGTCAGTATAGAAGCAGATATTGACAATGGATGATACTAGTGGGCATACTTTATATTACTGAAGATGTTGGGGTCAATAGTATGCTACCTTCAGCATTAAATGATCAGAAAGGTATGAAATAGAAAGTGTCGGATTGAAAGTATTGGAAAAACTACGCGTAATATCTGAGTTATATTTTTTATAGGTTTTCTTTAAGTTACTGTACAGTTGTTGATTGGCCAACAAAATCAAGTGCACGATTAGGTCGCCCGTATATACTTCCGAAAATGGTTGGTTCTCCTTTTCTATTATATATTTTTTCATTAATATAGCGCTCATGGTTCCAGTTCTAAAAAAACGCACTTTGAATTTTGAATTACAATATTTTTAAGTATTTAAGCACAAAGCTTAGAAACGTCATTATCATGACGTTTACCGGTCGGGATTGCGATTTACAAAATTCAAATATTTTGAAACAAACAAGAAAATGAGGAAAATGTGCATACATTGGAGCTTAGAAGTATGTAGGTCCAAAGCATTTAGTACTAAAATATTAAATTTAATTTATTCCCGTATTTCAGAAAATCTGTAAGTAAACATAGAGCTTTTGTGTCCTGAAGTTGTAATTATTTAGGCCCAGTTAGTTCTAAACCACAAATTCTATGCATATATGTCAAAGTGTCATTTCCATGACATATCACTTACGTGAAGGCATCATACTTATATAAACAAAAATCCTAAAAAAGCCTCATATGGTAACATATCAGTTACTATATTAATAATCAAACTATGTGTGTCGCTAATTTTACCCGTGGTCATTTTCAGTACATATTGAAAAGGAATAGTTTTCAGAAAATCTTCCATATAATACAATAACAAAATCGTTAACATGATTTTTTGTTAAAAATCCAAAAAAAAAGAAAAATAAAAAAAAAAATTATTGCTCGTACATATTGCTTAGATATTCATTCCAAACAAAATGTATTGAATCTCATGCAGAGAAATAGTCACTTTTCAAGAAACAGTCAATAAGAGCAGTACCTACCTACCTATCTATGTTAGTACTGTTGTACGAGTTGTTATACTGTCATATGATTGTCTGAAAGTCTGTTCGCCCATCTGGGCAAACTAGGTGGAATATACATATATATTACATATACTCGTATATATATATATATTCTATATAATATATATTATTATTATTATAAGCTGTAAAAAATTTCGCACGTTGAAAACAAAAGTGGCACTATACAAAATTTTACACTTTTGAGTTAGAGCGACATCTAGGTTCTGATATATACCACACACCCTTTGTGGAGATACCCGTCCTCATACTTCGGTTAATTTCCACAAGAGGTGGAAAACTTTTAAAACTTTTTTTTAGAGCTATTGACCATTGAATTAAGTCCAAAACTTTAATCGGCCATATTCGAAAATTAGGTTTTTTATTCAGTGCCACTTTTGTTTTCAGTGTGCGATTTGATCACACTGCAACTAGTATAAACTAACGAGCAATTTTCGTTTAATCACTTAAAACTGCTTTGTTTAAAATACATTTACTCGTACATGAAATCAAACAATCACTTAATCCAGAAGGTTAAACAAATTAATGACTCGCGTGGTTTAACATGCTTACGTCTCCGGGTCTGCCCATTGTTGTCCTTAGTCTTGCTGCTACCTGTTTGATGTAATGCCTCAGCTTTATGAAGTGCGTTCTCGCGTATTTAGAAATTGTATCCTCTACTATATCTAGATTAAGGTACGTTGTAAGTCCGTATTCCTCACATACCATGGTGCTCTGAAGGCTTTTTTTTAGAACCTTTCAATTATGTTAATATTTGTTTGGAAAACACATTCCCATAGCTGATTACCGTCCGTCCATACTGATTTCAATATCTGTTTTTTATATCAAGACTTTATTATGTACTGAGATATGTGATTTTCTACCAATGAGCCAGTTAAGTTTTCTTAATTTGATATCAAACTCTTTTCTATTTGTGAAATCAACATGGACTGATTCATAGGTGGAATATGAAATTTATACAACATCCATTGAGAGATTTCATTTAAACTTGACAATGGACATTTTGTAATATATTGATTAAGAACCTGAAGACTTACCTAGCGATTGCTTATTGGCATTCGTCATTTAATTATTAAAATAGGTATTTATCCAATGCATCCAGTTCTCTGGTAAACCCTGGGACTATTCAGTAGTAAAAGGGAATAAGATACGAGTATATATGTATACCAAGTTCAACTTGTTCCGTGCCTTTTTAAATAAAATTTGCCAACTGTGTTTTATCACTGGTAAGTATAAAGTAAAAAATGTCTAAAATTTGGAACGTCTAATCTACTATTCGAATTTAGATATATTGTGATAATTTACATCGATTGGTCAACATGTACATATGCTTTTGAGGTAGCTTTAGTATTCAAAAACGGACATTTTTTTATTTTTTTAGCTTTATTTTGAACTTGGAAATTCTGACCGAGTGAATGGTAATAAGTATTCGGAACAGTATTAGGAATATTAAAGTCGAGGCAGATCGCTAAACCGCCCAGTAGCATGGCTTGACAAAGCCGCAAATACTATAACTTTCTCTTTCGGATATTAAATTCTCAGTGCCAGATACTTAGTCATACGTAGCTTCAATCTCGCTCTTGATAATACGTAGTTGTACTAAAAGGAAAATAATATATTAAGTCTGTTTAAAAGTAAAATAGTAAATCTCTCGATTTAAGTGCCCTGGAGTATTCCATTATCCGCTATTTTTCTGATAGTTCCTATAATAGCTTGGTCCACAAAGTTCATTACGAGGATTCTAAATATTGATTAATTTTTATTTTATTTGTCCAATGTTCTTTGTGTTAATTACAAGTTATCCTGCCATCAAATAAGATTAATTCGTTAGAGTCACGAACGCTACGCTGAATTTGTGAACCACTGCCATAGATAATTCTATGAACATTTTTGACTATTTCGAACAATTTTCTGAAAATATTAAGAACCACTTTGTAGAAAGATCCGAAACCTAGAATCTGGACCGTATTAATTTGTTCGTATGACGCTCAAAAATTATTTCCAATAACATCGGGGTAAAGTCTTTTTAGATGCGTTTCTACAATATTCGAACACTTTGAAAACTCGGCAACTGTCTTATAGAGAATTTTGAAACTTAAAATTTCGATTTTGTTTTTTGTTTTTTTTTTTTATTAAGTTACGGGTAAGATATTTTGAGAAGATTGACTACCTCTAACTTTTGAACATTTTGAAAAATTCGGATCCATATTATAGAGAATGTCAAAGTTTAAAACTTCGACCGTAATTTTTTTTTTCTCCGCAGGATGCACCGCTCAATTTGTTCACTGGATAAAGTCGTACATTTTGTAAGATTGCGTAACTTCAATTTTCGAAAATCTTAAAAAAAAATGCTGCATTTATTTTGTAGATAACATTTCGATCGTAATAATTTTGTTTCTAGCGCGTATCTTTTTGTAGATATCCGCAGTTAAAACCGATTTCCATTAAGACAGCGAATTGTGATGTTGGAGAATGGACCCTATTACAAAATCGACCAGCATTTGGTCATTCTATGATTAATATTTGGCTTGTAGCAGGAGACCATTTTTCTACCAATATCCTTAGGCTATTTTTTCGGAATGAAGATGCATTTCATTTTAAAGTTTTTAATTAAAACCAACATTTAATTGCTTCATAATTGGAAATTAATTAATAATTAAATTGCGCACATTGTATCTGATGAAGATCACAATAGCAAAACAATCATTCGACACCACAAGATTGATTATGATTAATCTTTATCTGCATTTCTATTAAATTCGTGCCATCACTCCACGTCATGTTGCAAATTATTCATCCGGGTATTCGCATCCAAATTTTATTTCTAAACCAAATGCACTCGGACCAAAACATTTACGACTCTGCCTGGGTGATTGTGAAATTATAAATAAATTATTGTCTCAGACTGGAGTATGTGCGCACTTGGGCAGTCAAGTAACTGATATGATAATCACCGTTTTCACAATATTTTCCAAGCAGCAGCAGCGCAGCGGTCCGCAGGCCAAACGTCAGGCGCAGATACAATTCCTCATTTGCAAGGTGTTTCGATATATTCGTCAATGTAATAATTTCTCATTCATCTAACACCTGCGTTTGGATACGGCTTATCCGGTCATTACATATCCCCAGTTAAAGTGCGCCTACGTCACCCCAAACAGTCATCGACTGCCATAGAGTATTGCACCGTCAGACACCGAGCATCGTACTCGTATGTGTTTTCAATCTAATCACTTCAAAGGTGAATACATCATCATCGTCGTCAGACCATCATCCCTTGCCGGCGATATTATTAGCCGGTGCCAGATTGAAAGTGAAGCGGAACTAGTTGTACAAACGTGCATATTTGTTTTAAATTTACAATTAATTCATAATTTAAAAGATATAATATGCTAATTATTGGAACGTCTGGCAAAATGTTCCCAGGCTTCGCTGGGTGGTGTATGAGTCAAGAAATTTCCTACTTAGCCCGGGTATGGTCATCATCTTTAGCTTCATCTTCTCTGTGAGAACCATTGACTTGGTGCATGATTCGTGAATTGTGGTCAAAGTTTCCAGCAGCAGAGTAGTTGAATTCTATTTTTAGGTATATACGTACATTAGGTATTCAGCTTATGCAATCAGCACAATTAGATCGTAGCCGTTGGTTGTGTACCTAGTGTGAAAGAACATGACATCACTCAATAATGATAGTCACTGGGAATGTGCACATGCATAGCACGGGTAAATCTATTGATGGGTTGATCTAGAAATACCAGAAGATTGCTGTTGTCGATCACAGCGATTAAGGGAAATTACAATCACGAACCACTCTCAAAGATAGGTGACCTTAAGTAATTGACAGTCGGAAGCAGATCCTATGGTAATAAGGTGTGTGCACTCGTGCGCGCGATCATTGGGAATTCCCATCGAATTGTAATTTCAGATTGAAATTTGCTGTGAAATTGTATCTGGGCAATTATTCTCGGAAGTGTGGAACAGATTCATTTTAATTGCTGAACTGAATGAACGACTATGAAATAAATTGAAATGGTTTCGCGGTAATTTTGAAAGGGGGTCTGTGCTTTCAACTGCATCTTGGGTTGGAGATTCATTCGCTAGCATAGCGCGATACGTATCTCATAATGTATCAATAAATTTAAATCACATGCATCTTAAATTAATCACTAGTGACTTAACTTGCAAATAGGTTTTAATTATCTACTAGTTTTACTCTTCGTCAAAATGGTAGATCTCGAGATTTCGAATAATCCTGTGCACTTTATTATTAAAATTTACTGAAACTAATAATGCATTAAATTTATTTATTTTTTGTTTTATACTCGTTCTAAGGAAAAATGTATAACAATCCTTCCTGGAGTATTCATGAATATATTCCCTTCGTATGAGCATTGTCTCAAATCTGAGCGGGAGACCCAATTAACTAGCACCATAAGGTGACTTTTATTATTCTGATGGTCTTTTGAATTTGGAAAAATGTTACCTGGTTTCAGATACTTTGTGTGGTACTTTTTGATTGTTGCCAGATGACTGGACAAAATGTACATTTAACTTATTAAAAAAAAATACCACCTTTTGCGAAAATTTACCACTTTCGGCTGGTATGTTGTATTTCGTAGAATATCATCACTGCACGGTATAAGGAAAGTACCGCTATGACTAACATTAAGTGTTTAAGAACGAGTGTTGTGATCGACTTGAACAAAACTATGCCATCTTGTTGGCAAAATTATGTCATTACATAATCCTCCACAAAACTAAAAGACAAAAAAAAAAATAAAAAATGCGACCCATTCGTACTCCTTGTTTTTTTTCCGTTAAAAGTCGAATAACGGTACTTTACTCAGTGATCGATTTTTGAAAATCGGCTCATTTCAAATATTACTCTAGCGATTTTATTCAAAATCGACATCAACATACAACATTTATATATACATCATTTGACATATTTAAGGTCAAGCATACCAAGACTTGGAAAAGTGTCAAAATTATTCTTTTTCCGATTTTTTTATTTTGAGAAAAAACAAAGGCAAAACAAAGTTAACAATTTCTTTTTAAATATCAAATATGTTTTTTTTGATAAATTGCGTGCGCCAAAGAGGATATGAATACTCTTATACTATTACAGGACACGGGGGTTGTGAAGGAGAGAGAGAGAGAAAGAAAGATTTAGTGATGGTATTAAGTTTCTGTAAACTGCAAGGGTAGCGTCTAGATAACTGGGGAGCATTTTTGTTTTGCCTTTATTGTCGTTGCTTATAATTCACAGTATTTTTTTCCGTCCACCTGATGTCATCATCATGATCAAGTTGTATTTCCATCCATATGACCACCCTACTGCCAGTGTTATGCCTTCGCAGTAGAGTTGACTTAGCTTTCGCAATTGATTCACTTTTTTATTTATTTCATGCGAAATAAATAGATGATTCTTGACATCAGGATTTGAACGGTGAACCAATAGCGTGACAAGCGATGATGTTACCACTATACAACATATATTTAGGTTCTAACACGTGCGATCAATTCGTGCACTTTATTTTTTAACGAAATCCATTAAAAGGCGAACAAAAAAAAATGTATTCACAATTTATACATTATACATATGTTCTACCAAAAATGTGGTATGCCATCTGATAGAACATATCCACCCCAACCCAAATATGTAATTTTTTCACAATCATTTCGCCGTTTTCGAGCAAAATGGCCTTATTAAAGTACTGTTAATTTTGGGGTCAAAACTCCGATTTCGCTTCGAATTGTGGACCCACCGAACCGAGATATAAAGTTTGATGAAAATCCGTTCAGCCATTTAGACTGTACTGAGCGAGAGGTTCAAGATTCGAATCCAAGAAGACACCAAACATACAAAATAAGTTTTCTCACGGTTCCACCTCTCGCGAACGTCTGACAAACATCCGAGAGTAAAACTGTCATGAGAAGCTTCTCTCAATCGAAAAAAAATTGCCCTTGCACAGCACGAGTGGCTGCGAGAAGCTAGGCCAAGCCTTGCTGTTAGCGCCAAAATATTATTATTATTAATATAAACAAAACAAACTTGCCCTTATTGGTACAAGTAAAAACGTATCTAGTAGCCGATATACTATACAAAATTCAACCGAAAGTTTGACATTTCTAGGAATTCTATAAATATATTCTTCTTTACCTCGCTGTAGCTGTAAGACAGTTTTACGCCACAGAACTTTTTGAAAAATTGCATGCTTCACTCCTACATTTTGGGAGCATTTTCTTAAAAAAAAAAAAACTGATATTGCTTTTTTAAAACTACTTACCGGGTAGATAAGCCTCCTCAGCAAGATCTCATTAGATCTTTGGTAAGAAATAGTTTCAACTACCCCCACTTTCTTGTAAGAAGAAGCCATAAAACCAGTTTTTCTAATATTATATTTTAAAAGTAGCGGACGTACACGGTTAATAGAGAGATACGCATCATTAAATTTGAATTGCATATTCACTTTATTATAGATAGGTTAGAAGGTGAGGGATAGGGTATCATTCGATACGTTCCAGAGGGACTGTAACTTTTTTTTTTTTAAATTCCCGTATTGTCTAAAATACAAATATAGAATAGTATAAGCTGAGTTGCAGAATGTTAATGAATGTCTTATGACTTTTTCATTACGGTTATGATACAACGTTTGGACTACAATGAAAGAACAATTGCAGTGTCTTCGAAGCCGAAATTGCTGCAATAAAACAAGCTGTGGATATGATTATTGAGGAAGATATTTCAGGGCAAATAATCAGCATCTATGTTGATAGTCAAACGGCCATTAAGGCGTTAGAGTCAAGATCACTAAGATCCAAGCTCGAAAAAATTTGTAAAAAAACGACTGGATGTTATCCCAGCGGCCAACACGGTGACCCCGTGCTGGGTACCGGGCCACATCTCCGGTTATGAAAAAGCGGACGAACTAGCCAGAGAAGGTTCACAACGCGGGCCCGTTCCGAGGCTATAGTATCGCTTAGCACCCTATACAGCGAGATAGACATTGAGTCTAATGACAAAGCTAATGAGCACTGGTGTCAACTAGATACATGCGCTAGAGCCAAATCATTATGGCCAATCTACGACAAAAAGAGATCTATCAATCTTATAGAACTAAGTTGAAAGGATATCCACATAGCTGCTGGCGTCGTGACGGGACACTGTGTGATAGGTAATCACGCAGCACGGCTAGGGTTAGAAGCTGCAGGGACGTAGTGGAAATAGAATCCGTTCATCATCTTTTGTGTGATTGTCCAGCTCTGGCCATCAAAAGAAGCCATGCTTTTGGCAGATACTTCCTTTCAGAGCTGGATGAGCTAGCTTGCATTGAGCTTAGAGGATTCCTGAAATTCATACATTTATATGGGTGGTTTAGCATAGCGGTCGAAGACTGACATTTTTAGGTTCTCAGGTTCTAAATATTGGGCACAATGGACTCTTAGTTGTCTAAGTGAGTTGTTGACAACCATGTCAACAAGGGCACCTAGTTACCTAACCTAACCTAACCTACATGCCCTTCAAGAATTGTTGAACAGATTTTAATGAAATTTGATTTGCCAATTTGGGCTAGTATGTCTCAAAATTATTGCAATCTATTATTGTTTGGCTAAGATTTTATGGATGGGGTGTCGAAAATCGTCATTATCAGCCAAATAATTCAAGAACATCTAAATAAGTTAAGCTGGTACGAAAGTTTGAATTAATAATATATGTTTGAATATAACATTTTTACTTTATATTAACCTTTCTGCAATTGCATTTGACATATGCATCTGCAATCGAATTTAACCCTTTTGTAATTGGATATTTTGTTTAATGTATTAAATCTTTTTTAACGGATTTAAAATCTTCAATTCGATTAAATTAGATTAACATTTTTTAGAATCTTACTCGTAAATCTTAAAGATTGGAAAATTTTCTTGAGGCGAGAAAGAAATTGCACAGGGGGAATGTTCTCTTTCAGTCCCATACCGAGTTATGACCAAAAGTGCGCTATATTAGTTGAATTAGGAAAGTAAGGCGGATTATTTTCCAAACGTAATTTTAAATTGCTATGTTCTTACCATATCTGGGACATAAATAAACCATTAATTACAGTAAACATAGTAAACAGTTTCGCCAATTACGATTGCGGATAATTTTTCCTTTGGTCCCAATAGTATACCAACCTTGTTTTAAGTAAATTTTTTGCGGCGTTTGCCAAGTCTCTGTCTATCCTGTTCCAATTATCTATCATAGCAATACTGGTTGTTTCCCGTCAATTAGGAAAGTTCACATATTGGCCCAGTATTTAAAAAGAGCGACTAAATGATCATAACCAGTTATAGGCTAATAGTTAAATTGTCTTGTATTTCAAAACTTTTTGAGCAAGTTTCTTGCGATACGCAGAATTTTCATATTCATCATATCATATGCATAGATCAACTAACCTGTTTACCTTTCCTAACCGAAAAAGGGCAGTCAGAAAGGCCTCCAGGTTGACTGCACATACTAGGAATTTTTAAAGCTTTCGATTAACTTTCGCACAATCTTATAATCTCAAAATGAAAACGTCTAGGCTTTCCAAATGCCGTTGTACCTATGTTAGATATCAAGTCAAATTTAGGTAATGCGATTCCAACCCTTGTGTAGGAAAATCAGGCGTTTCGCAAGGCAGTAATTTGGATCCAATTCTTTTTATTATCTCCTTTAATGATGTGACTTCGATCATAAAATATAGTGACGTTCTTATATAGGCTAATAACATGAAAAGCTAAAAATCTGTCAAATCCTGAACTTAAAGACACTAGCTCTGAGGAGAACAATCACTGACGCCTTGTTCTTACACTAATTGATTACAGGTCTCATTGATGTCCCTACCCTTCTAAATATTATAAATTTGAATGCTAGTACAGGCGTAATAGCAATTTATTGCATGTCCCTTTATATATCACAAATAATGGTATGCATGCATCTACTAGCCTATCTATTGACTGTAATTATAAATGTAATTAAGATGCGCAACTTAATTTCCACGGAGTAGGAAGTTAAAAACTGATATCCGTACGAGTATATTAAAACTTTTTGATTTCAAAAGAGACAGCACTTACTTTTTTAAATATACCTCTACTACGTTTAATGATCACAGTTGATCTCTATAAAAGTACACACTTAAACGAACGTGAAGATCCAATTTCAAGACCAAATGTAATTGAATCCTTTTTCCATAAAAGTGGCACTCATATAATATCACACACCAAAGTATTTCCACTTCAAACTAAGGCAAATCCACTCCTCAAGCAACCCCCTCACCCTAGGCTATTTACTCAATCCGTAACAGTAAATGTCAAAACAATAATTTGTCATATTTAACATGGCTAAAATATTGTTATGATTTTGTTTGACTCTGAGATGGGAATTAAAGCACAGATCTCCTCCAGTTACTACGAAAAGAAAAAGAAGACCACAACGATGACCATGTGGAGGCAGCAGCTAGAGGAGTAGAATGTCGTCGCAGCTTGATTGCTACTATAAAATTATGATTTTATCATTTTCAAGCCCCGGGCTAGGTAATATAAGTCAGCTCTGCTATAGCTGGTCCAATTGCCTAGAGATAAAATTTAACGTAGTGTAATTCTAGAACAGCGCGGTCCCAATTTTCAGAGCAGAGTGCGAGTGTGCCTTGCGTTTAGTTTTCATAATGTGATTGGAATTTTTTTTTTTTTTTGGTATACCAACAACGTTGGAGTGTGCTTAGGTTTATGTCGCCGGGGTAGACATCGATACTAATCACTGGTAATCAGTTGTGTTCTGCTCTGACAATGTTGATAATTCACTTTTTATTGTATCAATAAAATGTTAGGCCGTGGAAGACGAATGCTCGTACAGACGGACACGACTTAGTTTTTACGAGCGAAAATTTATTTCATTAGTATTGGATGACCGTGTTTAATGAGTGCTGTTACGGGTTGATGTGCTCCCCCTCCACAGGGGGTTGCTTAAGTTTCATATCTTGTAAGCGATTTCTATTAAATGATGACTTTGTGTATTTCAGGCGAGCACTTGTTGATCTTTAATTGAATATGCATTATGATGCAGGCAAATTAAATAATGAATATACAAAACATTAGATAGTAAGTAAAGTGAGTTAATTTATGGTTGATGTTAAAACACGGATAACTATTGGAAAAAAAAATGTAATACCACGTAGTCTTAATCTCAAATTTAAGACAATTCTATTTCCTGCTGTGTGGCATTCAGATAATGTTTATACCGAGGTGTAGTATTCATATACTCTCTTTGACATCATAAAGGACGATACTAAATTATTACGTACATAAATCTAACAGAGGATACTGCGACATATTTCTCCAGTAAAATAGGTACTTCTACCTAAAATCATACGGTCGGCAGAAAATAAAAAAATTTTAATGTTTGCGATTTGATCACAAGGAAGAGATGCCTTCGGAGAGTAAAAAAATTGTCTACGTATGTATGACAGGAGCAATAGGGTCATACCTTTACTGCAGTTACACCTTCAGATCACTTAATTGCTAAAGCATATAAATGACCAAAAGAGGGCAAATGAGTGGGAAATGCATCGGAAGCAAAGAATAAGAATCAGACTCCAAAGCTCCACTTTTCTTCGTAAGCATATACCGAAAGAAAGCGATTGACAAATACATAACTTCACCACGAAACTGAATTATAAGAAAGATTAGACCTATCAACCTTTAATAGTAGGCTCCTAGTAAAAGAAAGATGGAATGAGGTAGGGGTAATTGGTCAACAACCAAACCCCTCCCGAAGTGCCTGTTCATATACTCGTATTATTATACAAAAATGTAATAGAGTTGCGTACTAAAATCTCCACTGTATTTCTTAATTCCCAAAAGCTCCCTTATGATATGTTTGCCCTAAATGAAACTAATCTATCTTGTGAGTTCAAAAACAATGATTTATGTGACGTTGTCATAATTTAAGGAAATTAAAACTCAATTTCCCCGATCCTCACTGAGCTCTGTCTGATGAGAAGTCCCACTTCGTCGCTATAAACCTTCCTCAGACAAGAAGGTCATTTTCATTGATTGTCTCTCCTACTCCGTGTTTTTTCAGTTAAGTTAAATTACTAACAACTTAGGTATCTAATCTCATTAGACTCCGATAACTATATCGTTTCAGTGAGCACCATCTGTTCTCCAAATTAGACCGCTACCACACACATTTATCACTTGCATTCTCCTACCACAACGTTAACAAAATTCTACACTCCTCATAGAGTTTTAATTTAAATAAAACAGACTTCGAGAAACCAAATAACTTGCTAAGTAACGTTAATTTCAATTTTAACACATGCGTTACTATCGATAATGCTCCCGCGTTGTTCGATGCTGACATTTTCAATTGCTTCACGCAAACCATCCCATTTGTGCCCCAGAAGAACGCCTCGTCGTTTCCACACTGGTTTATAAAAGAGTTTTTCTTTTTTGTCGAGGCGGGTACAACCAGTAGAGTAGTCGCTTCAGTGATGAAGAGCTTAGGTCATCAGCACCGAAAATCGGCCACCTGATCCTAGCAAAGGCAGGACAATCACATAGGAAGTGTTCCGCAGTGTCATCGCCCTCTCCACAGCAGTCGCAGACATGCAAACCCAACGTGGGTTCAGGCCCTGAGAAATTCTCTTCTGAGCCTTGTCTAGCAAGCTCGTCGGAGATCTCATTTCCTGTTATCCCTTTGTGCCCTGGGACCCAAACAAGATTCAGTGAGTTCAGCCTTCCGACCGAATTCGAGGATGTTTTGCGTTCTCGAACTATTTTGAAACTGGTTAAAGGATTGAGCAAGACCTTAAGCGCAGCCTGACTGTTACTACAGACGCAGATACTTCGCCCCTTCCACCTGTTCTTACCAATATAGTCCGCTGCCAATAGGATAGCATATATTTCTACCTGGAAGACAGATGTGTGTTTTCCCAATGAGAAGTGAAGTCTAATGTTGTCGCATTCCACGAAAACACCAGCACCAGACCCCTGGCCAATCCTGAACATGGGGAAAGTTGACTTCAAATTTGCACCGTAGCCGTAATTCAGGTGTCATTGCATCAGATGGCATATCCATGAGACAGGGGTCGTAGGATAATCGTTGCGCAACGTCTTCAAAACTCCAGTGCGAATCGTGCCAGAAGCAACTTCTTTTTAAACGGAAGATGGCTCTGAGTGTATACCCCATGATATAAATATCAAGGGGGGAGGTTCATCAAGGCGTCTAGAGCACAGCCAGGCGTACTGGGGAAAGCTCCCAAGCAGCCGAGACAGACCGTTCTTTGCAGTTTGGCGAAAGCAGCAGTAACGTATTTACGTGAGAGCTTATTCCACCAAACAACTGACACATATGAGAGGGAGGGTCTTATCATTGTCGTGCAGATCCAAAGGACTTTCCGCTTCATGTCTTGCCGAAAACACCTTTGCATTGCCGAGCTTGGAAGTTTTCAGCTCGACATGTTTCGTCCAAAGAAGCTTGCTATCTAAGATTACTCCTTAATATTTGGCTTCCTTGGAGAGTTGGATAGTGACTCCTTCTCGTAAAGAGAACCACCCCAGTTTTGAGAGGATTAACTAATAGCGCATTCCTAGCGCACCAATCGTCGATTGCGTCTAAGGCCATCTGCACCTTAGAGCAAAAGAGTTACGATCACTTCACAACTGTGGCATGCATATCTTAAAACTCGTTTTGACTTCGACTTTTACAATTACCACTAAGCATATACCCACTTTTTCGAACTCTGCGAATCCCATTACCTCGAATATCTAGCCCGAATATAACCTAACCTAATCTCCGACCCCAAAACGATTATTCCACTTCATTAACATAAAAAAAAAAATAGACAGCTACCCATCAGCTCTGAAATTGTCTAATATATCCTCGGATGGTCCTAAAATAATCGGAAATTTATTTCCTCAATCCTTCAATCAGTCGTTCTCCAACCTAATCCTAGAACCTGATCATGCTTACTTTTCTTACATGAGAAGTTGTGCCAAACTTCATTAGTTTCAGTTGATATAATCGTGGCACGTGTATAAGAGAAGATAACAAAGATTCAATTTTCGTTGTCATATTAATAGCATTATTAGCAACTCTGTGCTCAGCTTCGTGAAACGTTGGTCCAATGAATTCTCGAACCCTTATGTCACGAAATCCTAGCCGATGTCACGATGCTAGCCAAGTCTGGTCATCCTATTATGATACTCATGCCCAGGTTCATCCATTTTCTTTACGCGGTCTTAGTTTGTTCGATAGATATAACTTACCTCCTATGAGGACCGTTTCAAATTGATTAGCGTACAGTGTCTTGAAAAACATAGAGAAGTTGCTGATATACTCTTTGTACATCAGCTATTAGCAGGAAACGCCGATTGCCCTGGGCTGCTCCAAATGATTTCTCTTAACACCAATCCACGTAACCTAAAGCCTGTACCTGTTCCGTCTTAATTTTCACCGCACCGTTTATGGCTGCAACGAATCAATGTCAAAAATGCTACGCATGGCTAATGGCACGCGAAACATTTTTGATTTTCATTATATCATAGCTTACTTGCACATAGAAAAATCCTTTATAATAATTCCTTTTCCAATTCCTCCCCTCTTTAGTTTTTGGTATAATTTTTAGTATATTATGGGGGCGCCGTAGCTCAGTGGTTAGGCACGAGATCACTGAGCAAGAGATTTGAGTAAAATCGTCATGAGAAGCTTCTCCCAATCGAACAAAATGGCATGAAGCTGTAAATCCCCACGATTCGTGTGGCTTAAAGCACGAGTAGCTGCGAGAAACTAGGCCTGGCCCTGTAGGGGCTTATAGCACCAAAATATTTTTTTTAGCTTTAAGCACTGCTTGTATTAAGCTGAAATAAATATTTGTATATATATGTATATTATACATTCTGGGAAATCTGCACATTGATTCGGATTATGTATTTATATAAAGTATATATACAAGGTGCGTCATCTTTTATGTCAGTATGTGAATATTGAATAACTTTAAAAAAAAACAACCGATTTCCATATATGAGGTATTTTTATTTAATTTGGTCCTTTACAATTTATTTGGACTAGTTTTTGAATACAACATCAATCAAGTGGCCGTTTTATTTGCAGTATGGCATGGCACACCATCTTGTTGAAACCAGTAACCTTCCAGACCTTTTTCACACATTTGTGGGCAGACATAATGAGCTAACATCCACCGATATCGATTCCCATCGACTGTTTCGCCTTCTCTGAAGAGAAATAGCCCAATGATGGTTTTGGTGCAAACGCTGGCCCAAACAGTCACTTTTTGGTCATGCAATGGTGTTTCATGGATCCAGTGCGGATTCTCCGTTCCCCAAATGCGGCGATTTTGCTTGTTAACGGCGCCAGAGAGTTCGTAATGGGCCTCGTCAGTCATCTTCTGATTTGCTTCCAAAAATCAGGTTCAGTCGGGTTGCCATCCAACAAAGGAGGAGTCAGCTCACCTGAACGGTGAAAAATGCAAGGCCGACTATATTGTTCCTCACGTCGACTTAAATGTCAATTCCAAGACCAAAATTTCAAGTAGAAACGTTTGGGAATCTAGGGCAGTTTTAAACGATTCTTCGATAGAGATATACAGTTGCGGATCTAAAACAGCGTATAATATGCGCAGGAATTTCCTCCAGTGTACCTGATATAAATATCACCAGACGACTGCCGGATCACTGTAATTTAATTCAGGAGGAAATTACGACAATCCGGAACGTTGGCTTTGAATTAACACAATAGAGGGCAGCTCTATTGTACTATATATACACAGTCAGTGTCTGAATCGATAATAAAAATGATACTGAAGCCAGAAGAATGGCAAATAGCAGGTGGAACAATATCAGCACTTTACTTTTGTAGAAGCAGATCAGGGGTGGAATTACCGCATCAGTTATCGAGCAACACGTGACTGATAAAAGTTGATTTGACATTACCGCTTAAAAGATCGAGTATCGAGTATCGAAATTTGGCATTCTGTCATCAGTGATCGTGTATTTATTCATTCGATATGGTTTCTGCTGACGAGCTGAGGTGCATTTGGGAGAAAATATGTGAGAATATCTTAGTTTATTGTTATTTTTGCGTTTGGTTAAATTTATTGTTTGAGATTTATTTCACGTTGAGTGTAAATAAAATTAACCCTCTGCAAAAGGAGATTTTGGTAAATATTATGAGCTGGGACAGCGGTTTAGGTGCATCCTCTAAAATTTATCTTCTCCATTATAAATAAAAATGCACTCTTATTTGCCCTGACTTTTGATAGAACTGCAATCAAGTGTGTATGTTGTGAAAGATATTTTCAGAAAATTATAGTTTTGTATACGTAAGTAGAGTCTTGTAAAGGAAAGGGATCGCTTTCATCTCTTAAACGCCCTCGTTCAATACACTCATAGCGGTCATCAGAAGATGAAAAATAAAGTTAATATTAAATTTTTAATTGAAGACGATAAATACAAAACTTTTCCTCACACAAAAATAAATAGTTTTCACATTTGTCAGCCATCTCAATTCAATGTAGTAGAATTGTACTAGTACAATCTTCAAAGTGCACTCGATACGTGACCATTCTAATGTGATCATCCCAATGTAGTTACTCGATCACTCGATAGCGTATGGATTTCATTCACTCGTTAACTGATGTCGTAATTCGACCCCAGGCCTAAACTGGGCCCGAAAAGACGGAAAAGACTATTGTTTTTGAGCCCTAACGGGGCATTGTTTTTTTTTATAATTTGCGCGCGCCAAAGAAGATATGAATACTCTTATGCTATTACAGGACACGGGGATTGTGAAGAAGAGAGAGAGAGAGAGAGAAAGAAAGATTCTAGTGTAGTGGTTTGAAACCCAGATAACAGGGGAGCTTGATTGTTTTGCTTTTGTCGTTACTCATAATTCACAGTATATTTTTATAAAATAAAGAGCTTTGCCTCCGAATCTAAGCATTTTTACACATGAATTCGGAAAAGGAAGGGCTGCGATGCACTGTCATGTGACTTTTTTAACATCATAATTGACAGAATTGTACAAAATTCATCAGGGGCACGATCAGTCAAAAGTTTGTATAACTACTTGCGCACGGTGACAACATTAACATAATTGGAAGAATGCAGCACTTAAATCACGAATGGAGGCTTCCATAACCTTTTGGAAAACAGACCTACAATGCTAACTGTCTTACTATAGCGCATTGTAAACTCAAAGTTCACATTAAGAAGATGAACCCAGTAAGTGATGGCAAGTTCTAAGCGGACATGGAGTTGACTTCAAAACAAGAATCTGCGCTATACCTAGCCACGAAAAGATAAACCGTCCGAGGCCTTTCCATTTAGACGAGTGGGACTTTACTCTTTTTAAACACATCATTTCTAAAGGAAACTAAACTAGAGGATGAGCTTTATACTGAGAACAACATCGCCTTGAATACAATAGATCGTATGACGATCACTGGCGAACTAATATAAAATCCGACAAACAGAAACACACATGTATGTAAAATTAAATCTTCAAGTGCGAACACTCAACGGATTTTCTAGAAAAAAAAATACTTGAAATATAATTCCCTAACATCTAAGGACTAGTTCTATATAAATATTTTTTTAACAAAAAGATCTGTTGAGTTATTGGAAATTCAATTTCGCTGACCCCCTTCAAATTTGTGTACTTTTTGATTGTCGAAAGCCACAGCGACGATATTAAGAAAATCACTGCGTGTGCTATTAAATTGAAGTAATAATCGCACGGGTTAAGAGACACGTAGGCATCAAAGGAAATAAAGCATAAATTCTAGCAAAGCAAGTGTTCCTTGGAAGTTCTTAGTCCTAAACAAATTATAAATACCAGAAACGGTGATTAAAAGATGAACGCTCCAGACGGTTCAGGTAAAGTTCCTTGACATCAAGCAGCTTTTCAAGTATTTTGCTGAAAGAAAAAGTATGTGACTTCTATCCGTTTTGACTAGTAATGCACAACCACTTAGACCTAGCCGTGGGCGAAGTCTTATATCGAATCAATGAATCACGTTTTAACTAACAATTTAGGTTTGTTAGCTATAACTTGGAAGTAGCAAGGCCATATCGAGAAGAACTATGAATATAAGGTGTTTTTTTTTATTGAAAAAGTATTGAAACAATGTGTTATAAGCTTGAGTTTAACTTTTAT
This sequence comes from Pocota personata, assembly GCA_963082735.1. Classification (NCBI taxonomy): domain Eukaryota; kingdom Metazoa; phylum Arthropoda; class Insecta; order Diptera; family Syrphidae; genus Pocota; species Pocota personata. The sequence goes on along the minus strand of OY720431.1, from coordinate 113,676,428 downwards.
CCTTATAGAGTTATACCGGTTTCACGTTTTTCTTTTACCATTTTTCTAATTTGGCGCTAACTTCACCAAATCTGTTTATCAATTCTATGATACTTTTAATTGAACACTAAATACCCAGGGGGCCCGGCTTTCTTGTGCATTATAAATAAACTCGATTTTTAGTAATGTTTTCTATTATCTTTAATTTAAAATAATTTGTTGAACAAAAAAAAACCTAATAAATTAGCTTTTTTTATTTCAGAATATGAAAGATGGGTACTAAAACAACTTACACTGTTTAACTTTCATTTGTTATGAATTTTGCAGAGTTTAAGTTTCAGCAAAAAAAATTATTTTTAGTTCTTTTAATTACCTTTCACACTTTGAAGCAAAAATAAATTAATTAAATATAATCGCTTTGTCTTGGTTTTTGAGGTTTTTTGTTGAACAAACATTATCAACAAAAAATATTTTTTATCTATTCAAACTTCAGCTTCAATTTTTTTTTTTTTTTAATTCTAAATGCCTATATGGTAAAAATGATTCCGTTTATTTATAGAAACTGTAAGCGTAATCTCATTTAATATGGTGGAGTGAAGTAATTTTTTCACTCACCCTATTGCGTACTGCGAATAATATTTATTTTCTTGGTCTAAAGGTTCAAAACTTCCAAGACAGGCAGATACCGCCATAAATCCATTAGTATTCCTTTTTATACCATCCTACTTGGATGCACTTAAAATACTGAAAGTCAAGTTTATCCCTAACTCACAAGGAAACTGTAGACCATATGTTTTCAAACTGTTTCAGAATTGTTTGCAATGAATAATTTTTTACAGAAGAAAATGTTAAACAAAAACTTGAAAATAACGCCACAATTGCTAAAAGTTAGATATAAGCTTATAACAAACTTTTTACTCAAAATTCAAAGCTCTTTCCGATTCCAAAGTACTCGTAGCAGCCCCAATTTAAGAAACACACTATATACTCGTATATGATGTGAAATTCCCATTAGCCCCGCATCCTGCTGTAGTATGGTGCAGAAGCATTATCTTAATTCATGATGAGCAAGGGTACTTCGAAATCTTTGAGAGTGAAATTGAAAAATTTCTGACGTTCAGCGCTGATTAACCGGTCGGTACGGATGTGCGATCAGTGAAATGGATGATTGTATTTCATATATTGCTGTTGCACTATGCATCATGATACTTTTCTTTATATTTTATAGTAAAACTTCATATTGTTGTATTTTTTTTATTTCGGTCACTGTCATCTTTCCTTTGCACATCTCATAAACTCGGTAATGACCGATTAGATTCAATTAATTCCGATACTCGGTCTTCATCATCCCTCAATTTTCCGCTAGCGCCAAACATGTTTCCTAACATACATCAATCAGCATGAGGCTGGTTATTTAACAAGAATTAGCAACAGAGCATATTTCTTCATGAGGTAAAATTCACCCGAACGATTAGCTAATTTCCACAGATCACTTCCATCATCAACTATTTCAAGTATGTTTCTTTAAGAAAATTTTAAGAAAGAAATTCAAATTAGTGTGACTCGCAAATAATGAGAAAGTTTCGTACGACCCAGTCATGCACTTTATTGCACGATGTTTTAATGCCATATCATTTAATATTCCTGGGCTATGAACAGTCTCTCCTGCGTACGCACATTGACTTGACCTCTGCAATTATGGTCCTTTTCAACTTTCTACCTATGCATACAAATCATTCACTAATTTTAGCATTTCACATTTCAATTGTCTTCTAGAACCCATGAACATCGTCGGTGGTCAACACAGCTACACGTATGTTTACGTATCCAATTGCATGTTAACTATAGTATAAGACGTGTTATCCCTTCTTCCGTAAACGCCTCTAACAGACACTCGACTCCATAGGTTCTTAATGCCTTAATTTGCCAGTGTCAATTCCGGCGGAAATATAAAACTACTCAGACTCACCTATTCCCAGGTACCCAGATCTGTAACACTTCACGTTTTGCACGCCAGACACAATGATTATCTTCAATATTTGTCTTAATCCTGCCCATCAGCATGGGTGGCAGTGTATCTCACACGGTCCCTGGATCGCACACACATTAGACTGTATAATTTAGATCTCTTGCGTAGGTTCTTGGCACCGTGGTAGTCGGTAAATTATAGGCTTCACCGAATATTGTGTGGGCTACGTTTACTACTTTCGCCATCTGGTGGATGCCTAATTATATGTAGGGCAGCCGAAATCGTAATTTCATCTAATATTTTTATTTACTCGTAGGAGCGAGGGACTAAATTACACTCAAAATGTTATCCCACGATGACAGTCTAGACGGGACATATTTGTATCTATATCAATCGCAGGTGATCCCCCAATATTTTAAAAAGATTTGACCACATTTAATCGAGTTTTGGTGATCAGAAATTTAAAAGAACGCTCCATTCAGTTTTCTGTGAGCACCCCTTTTTTAGGCTCCCTATGGCGCATTTCGTAGAATTGTCAACTCTAATAAATCTGGAATCTGATAATTCCCGAAGATCTGGTGTCCTCGGTTTCCTCAGATTTATGACTGCCGGATAAATGAACGAATGGATCTGATGGGGTTTACTAAGTCAGTGCGGGAATTTCGGAGACATCTTAATCATCCCGTGTTCGGCTCGGGACGGTTTAAAGTGAGAAATAGAGGCAAGTGAACGAGATTAAAAGAAAGTCGGGAACATTTGTCGTCGCTCAGTGGCGTGTATTAGTTCTTTGACATTCTTTTTCTGCTATATTTCGTTGGTACGAGTATCATTTCCTCCTTTTTGTATCTTTTTCTCTGAAGGTGTGGAAAGATAAATGGTTTGAAGTTTACATATGTTATTCATTGTTCGATAGTGGTAATGAATTATGTTCAACAAATTAAATATCTTAGCGTGGAAGAAGGAATAGATCTAATTAACTTAATTGTCTTTATCATCCAGTGGAGATTTATGGAAATGGTAAGAAGTGTGTTTGGGTTGGAGTAGGATTTTGGATGAAATGAGAGCATACATAATTTATTAATGCATACAGGATGTAAATATTAAAGTGGATGGATTTGAAATTTTATTGTTTATAAAGTAGCTGTTTAGCATGAAAAATGTATCTACTATGATGTACCGCGGATTTCAATTCAATACATTTTTTATTACCTCACAAGCTGGCATTATCAAGACTCCGTACGCGGGGGAGACGGGGAAGCAGGGCTTTGGCAGCTGCCCATTTGTCCGGAAGTATCTCTATTTTTCCCCATTATAATTTTTTTGATAAAATAGTAACGAAGTGTGTTCTATTTTAAAAAAATTGTTTATATGTGAATTACATATCTGAAACTGAGAATGTCACTTGCAGAGAATTTCTGGTTAAAGTGACTGTACAAAGTATGAAAAAATTCTTCGCTTTTTTCACAGTATGACATCAATAGAGTTGGTAAAATGTCTGCAGCACCTGCATACACAATATAAACGCATGGTTTTCTCTGGTTGGTAAATTTATTTTCAAAAGTACACCGCCTATACTGTCTTAAACTTGACGTTATTATTTGCATTTATTCCCTTTCTGGAAACACACTAAAATAAACCCAAATTGTCTTAAGGGTTTTGGTTTATAGCAGCGTGCAGTTTGACTTTAAACTATACGAGTATGGCGTTTAAGAGATGGCATCTACAGTTTCACTCAGGTCGAACTATTTGCTATAAATACACCTTAATGGGATAAAAAAAATCACTCACTATCCCTTAGTGGGTTAATAGTACCGGTTTACGCGGGTCGTTAACCAAAAGGTATTAAACGAAAAACTGACACTCAATCTTGAGCTGTAGGCAGTGACTTCTAATTAACTAGGTTAGGTTAGGTAGATGGGTGCTTTACGACAAATAGAGTCACTGTTCACTTAGACCAACAAATTCGGGTCCATTGTGGCCAATCGTTTAACCCTGGAAACGTTAAAAGTCCGCTGTTAGAACCACCCAGATAATGATATAAATCTCAGGAGGTCCGTAAGCTCTATGTTACCTAACTCCTCCAATTCCGAGAAGAAGTAACTTCCGAGAGTCTTCATTCTTCTAACGGATAGGGCAAGACAATCACACAGCAGGTGACGAACTGATTCAATTTTTTCTTCGTTCTGCAGCTTCTACAGTAGTCGTTATGTAGCACACCGAGTCGCTCCGCGTGAACTCCAAGGGCACAATAACCAGTAATTATTCCAGAAACGACCAGTGTATTATAACGACTAAGTTTCGCCAGAGAAGTTGATCTCTACTTGCTAAAGGCCGCCCATAGCGCCCTGGCCGTTGCGCATGTTTCCAGATGAATCCATCTGCTGTTTGCTCTATCGATGGTTTCATCTTCTATTTTCTTTCGTAGGGAACTGATTAGGGTTACTACAAAATGGAGGGCCCGCGATAAGTGCAGCGCCGACCCTTTCCTAGCAAACTCGTCAGCCCTTTCATTTCCTTCGATATCCATATGCCCTGGAACCCAGCAGAGGGTCACCGCATTGGCTCTGGATATTCCATTTAAGACCGATTTGCAGGTTCTCACAAGCCTCGATCCTAATTATAGCAGAGTCCAGAGCGTTAATGGCTGCCTGGCTGTCTGTATAGACAGTACATACGCTGCAGTCGTCGCTTATTCTAAAGGAGTTGTTTATTCCTAGGGCCTCACAATAAACTCCGGCTCCCGTGCCAACGTCCATCTTAGAACCGTCGGTATAGAACGCCAGTTCCTTTTTCTTCGTGGTTCTCAAGTTCCTCCAGTGCGTTCTGTCAGGAATTCTTATGTTGAATCTCCTTTCAAATGCTAGCGTAGGGGTCATGAAATCAGTTTCCGCCGATCTGCTGGTAGTTCCCCATCGGGATAAAATGGAGGCATGGCCGTAAAGGTTCGATGACCACAATTGGCCTTCTCTCAGTCTTACAGCCGTTTTAGCTGCCAGACTGCTACAGTATATATCAAGCGGAATGAAACTGAGCATGGTTTCCATTGTCGCTGTAGGTGTTGTTCCTATTGACCTCATGACTCCGATAAACGCTGCCCTCTGGATTTTGGTGAGGTTTGAAAGCTGATATTTCTTCTCAAGAACCATCCACCAAACTAGTGTATCATATGTGAGAATGGGTCTTACGACCGCTGTGTATATTCAGCACTCCACAGCTGGTTTGAAGCCCCACGTGTTGCTGAATGCCTTTTTGCAAGAATACAAAGCTACGCTAGCTTTTTTGATGCGTTCGGCAGTGTTATCCTTCCAGTTCAGTTTGGAATCTAAAATTACGCCCAGGTATCGAGCTGAACTTGAGATATTTAGTTCAGTAGCACCGATGTTTGCGGGTCTGAAGGTAGGAATTGAGGGGTTCTCTCCCAGCCCTTTGCTGCTGACCCAATTATTCACTAGTTGTAGTGCAAGATTTAGTCTTTCACTTAAGATTGGAGGGAATTTTCCCGAAATCAGGATGACCACATCGTCGGCATAGGCCATCGCGTTGAATCCTTTTTCCTTCAGTATCACCAAGATCTTACCCACTACGAAGAGCCATAATAAAGGAGATAGAACTCCGCCTTGGAGGGTTCCACTGCAGACGCTTCTCCGGATGGTTACATCTCCTATCATTGAAAATATAACCCTCGATTGAAGCATCTGCGCAATCCAATTGCAGAGACCCATGTCTAAATGAGCTCTGTGTAAGCTGTCCAGGATCGCGTCAGTGTTTACGTTGTCAAAAGCCCCTTCAATGTCTAGGAACTCCGAGAGAGAACTCTTTAAAGTGGAGCGATCTTTCTATACTTGGTACAACCCTGTGTAGCGCAGTATCTACCGATCTGCCGCAGATGTATGCGTGTTGTAATTTAGATAGGTCATTATAGCCGATCACGTTTCTTATGTATACATCTATTAAACGTTCCAGTGTAAAGACGACAGTCTGATAGCCATGGAATAGCAATATCCACTGACTCTTGCAGCATCACAGGTCGAATGTTATCCATTCTTGGTGCCTTATATGGAGCAAATGATTTAATTGCCCAGGCCCACCATTTATTATATTCCTCACGTCTTCCGCGCTTATTCCCGGTGTCGTCTCTGGAGTGGGTAGATCATCTTCGGAGATCGATGTACGTCCGGGAAAATAAGTACTCAATAGTATATCCAGAGTTTCTTCTTGTGACTCTGCCCAGGTACTATCACCTTTCCTAATATTGGATGCCGGCGTTGGTGTCTTGGCCAGAATCTTCCGTAAGCGGGACGCTTCGTTTGTTGATTCTATAGATGCGCAAAAGGAGCTCCAGGAGTTCTTCTTTGCGAACCTAATCTCTTTCTTGAGCAACTTTACGCGCTTTCTTTATAGGTGGACCACTCAATGACTCCCTCTTTTTTCTAATTAACTAACTAAGACAAATACCAGCTGGATATTAAAAGATGTTTTTATATGATAACGTGCGGAACGTCAACAGACACTACGATCTAAGAGTATGCAATTAGGGGAGAACACATCTTGTACACTTCAAAACTGTTCTCACAAAGAACATTTCAGGTATTTAAGAGTTCAAGGATAAAATCAGGAATGAAAGAACAAAGAGAACCATGCTGCCTATCAGCTCAAGGAAATTGAGAATCCCAACATCGAAGATACATCCCGAGGTTTTATGAGAAAGCCAGGCAACTGGCTACTGGCTTTAAGCCGTTTATGCGTTGGCTTTAAATTGTGAAGTAAATTCATTTACCAATACAAAGGGAATAATATGTATATTTAATAACACTCCCTCCAGCTGGTATGTGAGCAACAGATATTATAAGAGGACCACCAAACTTCAGTCAATGAAAAAGGAGTTCCTCTTTATTCACTATAGAAGAGATCAGCGTACTCGTAGATATTAAAAAGTTGAAAAATAGCAAACATGTTCCAATGGCTTGTGTTTTAAGCTTTTTTTTTGTAGAACGCGTGCACCAAATCATCTGCACCAAACATACAAATGTATGTATAACGACTGGAAAAGCGATAATATGTCTTGAAAGCACTACCAAGGCATATATCCCTGTCAGATTTTATCCCACTTACTATATGAATGCCTAATCTGAAGCTTTTTGTACCACACTGATTAGCTTATTCCAGCAGGGATTTCGTCCCAATGTAGGACAGAATGTTACGGTTGATTATTTAAAAATCGAAAAAGTTAAGGGGTTCATCTACCTCGAAATAAATACATATATCACAAATGACACCCTAGTGGGAATCCCACGACGATTGACCCTGGTAAATCACAGCTACTTCGGTTCAAAACTCCTAACTCGGTTTCGAGTGCTGGACTATAAGCAAGAAAACTGCTTACTTACTTACTTATGTCCTATATCCCCTTGTGGGTCCTAGGGCCTCGACTACGCCTACGCGCCATCGTGTACGGTTTTTGGCAATGTGTCTCAGCTCTCCCCAACTTTTCCTCAACTGCCGTGCTTCCTTCTCGACTGCTCTGCTCCATATTCTCAGTAGACCACCAGGTCTTCTGGCGTCCTGAGTTAAGGGGTTCCATTGCATAGCATGGTTCGCTATGGAGCTGTCACCCTTTCGGAGCGTGTGACCAATCCACTGCCACTTCCGTCGCTGGATGGTTCTGCCTATTGGTTCCTGACCCGTTCTCTCGTAAAGGTGTTCGTTAGAGATACAATTGGGCCAGAAAATCCTTAAGATGTTGCGCAGGAACCTATTAACAAACGTTTGCAGCTTTCTGGTGATAGCGATGGTCACTCTCCACGTGCTGCATCCATATAACAGCATGGATTCAGCGTTGGAGCGGAACAGTCTTAGCTTGGTGTTCAAACTGATTGACTGTTGGCTATATCCAGTTCGGTTCCACCATCGGTCGAGACAATACTCCCAAGATACTGGAAATCCTCTACTCTCTCTACCGGTTGTCCAGCAATGCATATTTGAGCCGATGAGTTCGTTCCAAGACTGATAATTTTAATTTTTGCGGTATTAATTTCCAGCCCGACGACGCCGCCTCTCTCTCCACATCTGCTGTCATTTGGTGGAGGTCCATAATTCTATGAGAGAGTAAGCATACGTCGTCAGCGTAGTCCAAATGTTTAAGTTGGGATGTAAGAGTCCATTGAATTCCTCTGTTTCCCGTCGACAAGGCTGCACGAAGCACATCGCTAATCACCAATAGGAATAGTATTGGTGAAAGAATGCAGCCTTGTCTTACCCCACTTTGGATCTCAAATTCCTCAGACAACCTTCCTCTGTGCAGAACATGACATTTGGACCCTTTGTAAGTAGCTTTGACAATAGCAATTAATTTAACAGGAATACCTCTCCTGCATAAGGCACGCCAAATAAACTCCCTGTTAACACTATCGAACGCCTTCTCAAAATTGATGAACAGCAGGTGAAGTGGCGATCGATAACAACGCACTGTTCGATGATAATCCGCAGGGTTTTGATGTGGTCGACACAAGAGGATCCAGAGCGGAAACCTGCTTGTTCGGCATCGAGTGTGTCTTTGAGATGTTGTTTGATTCGCTCCAGGATGATTTTAGCTATTATCTTAGCTACAACACGCAGCACGCAGATACCTTTCCAGTTTCCGCACTCCATTAAACTACCTTTCTTTGGAAGCTGGACGATCATTCCCCTTTTCCACTCGTCAGGAAAGCTCTCGGCTTCCCAAGCTCTCTCTATAAATGGAAGCAGAAGCTCTGCCGATGTTGTTGGCGCTGCCCCTAAGAGCTCTGCGGGAATACCGTCAATTCCGAACGCCTTGTTGGTTTTAAGTGCTTTGATCGCGGTAGTGATCTCATACTTACTGGGAATCGCGGTGCGTATTCGCAAAATGCTCCTTCCATCTCTTAAGCTGGTTCTCAACCGAAATAAGCAAGGAACCATCTAGGCTTTTCACTGGGTGTTGGCTGGGGCTGCAACCACCTGTCAGCTCTTTAGTGATTCTGTAGACGGTCCTACTATCGCACCTTCGTGCAGCATCTTCTGCTTCTGTAGCCAGCGCGTTGATGTAGTTGCGCCTGTCACGTCGCACGCTACGCTGAAGTTCTCTCATCTTCATGCCATATAGGGACTCTAGCTCATTACTCCCTGCTGCTGGAGCGGCTGCAATGTGAGCTTTCAGCTGTTTCCTTTCGTCAATCCGTCTCCAGGTGTCCTCGGAAATCACGCCCTATGTCTTTCCTCTGATCGACCGATAATTCTTTCAGCACCAGATGTAAAAACATTTTTCACAGCACACCAATGATCTTGGATGGTTGTGTTCAGTGAGCTGCTGATTGCTTCCACACCTTGCGAAATGTGCTCCCTTAATTGTTGGCGCACTGAGGGATCACTAAGTCTATCGATGTTGAACCTGGGCATTCTTGTATTGTCGTGGGATTTTCGAACGGCAGCAGTGCGTAGTTGAAGAGTAGCTATCATAAGATGGTGATTTCGTACTATCCCCACATCTGCCCCTCGCCTGTTTCGGACGTCCAGGAGACTACTTCTAAAGCGGCGGCTGATGGCAAAATGGTCAATTTGATTGAAGGTTGCTTGCCTGTCGTTGGAAACCCAGCTGACTTTGTGGCAGGTCTTGTGCTCAAGCATGGTGCCACCTATCACAAGGCGGTTGACATTGCAGAAATCCACAAACCTTTCGCCATTGTCATTGCGGTTGCCTAGTCCATGCTTTCCGATTACATGTTTGAGCCTTCGTTGTCGTTGCCTACCTTGGCATTCAAATCCCCCATCACAATGACAATGTCTCCATTTGGTGTTGTATTGAAGACGGAGCTCTCCTTCTCGTCCTCAGACAAGCCCTCCGTTGGGGCATAACACTGTATGATGGTGACGCGTCGTACTCTAGTCCGGAATCTGGCCGACATAATCCTATCACCATAAGGTTGCCAGGAAATTAGGCCTTTGCGTGCTGTTGGTGTTAGCAGCAGTCAGACTCCATATTCCCGCTGACTTCCAGATGGTCTTCCGGAATAGAGTAGTACAGTGTTTTGCGTTGGGGACTGTTACTCACCCGCTTCTAACCATATGATTTCGCTTACCCCCAAAATGTCCAGTCTATATCGCATGAATTCTTTTTCCAATTGAAGGAATCTGGCATTCCAGAAACCTATCTTTGTTCGGGTACAATAGACAAAAGTCGTCAACATGTGACTATTACTTATCCGAGGTGTCGGTTTCTGTAGCGATCAGGGTTCGGTAACGCAGGTTGCTGGCCCACGTTACCTAGTCTAGAATCAAGGCCCTAGACAACCCGCACTTGCAGTTTTAGCCTACACGCATAAGGGTTTATACGTATAGTTACCCGGGGACCACCATTAGGAGGTAAAGCAAGCACTTCATCACGAACTTGATTGTTGATCTACTGGCCCAAGCCAAGTTTTGAGCAGTCAGTAGTTTCTTTGGAGAGAAAAATCCTTCGTCGGATAATTGCTCCTGTGTGCAAAAAAAGCGATTGAAAGAGCAGATATGAAGAGGGCGAAGAGATGGACACAAAACTCGAAATCTTTTTGGCGGAATGGAGTTAAAGAACGTATATTAATCTAGAGATTGATTGATCTGCCTATAAACCTGTTTAGTTACAATCCTAGCTAGAAATTTCTCACATCTTTTTATTCTAAAAGAAAATTCATGAAGTTCAGTTACGGATAAAGTTACGGAAACTCGCCTGTAATGTAAAATTACGGTGAATGAAGATTACCAGCTTTGCTCTCCAAATTCTATTAGTTGTCGGAAGTTGTTGATGTAACTTGTCATGGGTCGGCAGTCACGTATGTTATTAAGAAAGCTAATCGAACCTCCTCTTGCGAATGCGAATGGTCAGAATTTGAAATGGGTGCAAAGAAATTTTGTTTGATAAATTGGGAGCAGTTGGACAATTTTCTCTTTTTTTAGCAAATAAAACTTTAGTGATTAAATAAATTTATTCTTAACTAGGTTTTTTTTTTTGTAAAAATGCGAAATATTTCTGCTGACAGACTTGCCAGTCTTATCACAGCGCCAGCATCTGCAGCTCTTTATGTGCTCTAAAACATTTTTCGTATTTCATGTGCGACCCATTTTCGATGAATTCCATGAATGATCCGAAATCTAATTTATGAATCAATTTCAAGCTTGCAAATTCCCCCAAAAAAACCTTATCACCGGTTTATCCATCACCAAATACATAAACACGTCTTCGTTTTAAATTTAGAGAAATTCCCATCATCTAGATTTCTACTGAAGCACTACTTATTCATATTCAATCAAAGGCGATGATATGTTGAACCAGTTTTAACAGCCACCGACACCCATGACTAAGCGCACGCTCCACAAACATTGTGCTCTGGATTCTCAGAACCATATATCCAGTCAGCAAAAAAATGCTTCACATTATTCGACTTCAATCGAAATCTGCGTTTTTTATATTCTCTCATCTAATTAATGATACAATTTGAAGAAGTTGGCGAAACCAAAGAACACTTTAGTCACACCCAATTCTGACGCAATTTGCTCAGAATTTCGTCAAACACCATGAACAGACAGACAGCACATAGTGTTAAAAACGAAATGTATGCCAATTCGAAACTTTTATGAGATACCAAATACGAAATGCAAACACTCTAGATAGTACCCGGAGATGATTAAGTCGGATAGCAGTGTTAATTATTGCTAGGTTATCCGTCGCGCATCTACCCCAAATGACATTCGAACAATATCGATTGCCAAGAGAGCCAAGTGTCATGCAGGTGAACTGATCACCGAATAATTAAACAAAGACAGGTGTCGGTGCTGGTGGCATTGCTAGATCTATGAATGAAGCAGCTGAAGTCGACTTTCGCGAGGCTATATGGAATGTGTGCCGTGCAATAAGACGATTCCAATCTCTATTCAAATAAATTGAGTTTTAAGGTGCTAATTTAATTTGACAACAATTCTCGATTTTGGGAGCGGCCATCTGATGATTTTTCTTCTCACCGAGGCGACGGCGACGATCACTTCATTAAAACATCTCCGTAAAAGATAAACAAACCGAACATGGACGGAATGGAACCACAGCTGAAAGAATTGGATGTAAGTTATGTCAATTGCAATTGTGCAGATTGGATTGCGCTGGAATCGGTCCTTCTGCATAAAAGAAAAATGTCCAAGGTGAGATGAGTTTTGTACCTAAAATTGTTGTGGGTTTCCTTCTGTTTTCTGATGATGCAAGTATTGTTTTTAAGATTTTTTTTTGTTGATTAGTTTTTTGCAATTACTTGCCATTCTATTTGTTTGAAAAGATGTGTTAATGTAAGATAACGACGAAAGATTACGGTTGCTGCCTCCACTATAATATATGCAGTCACATTTAAGAACACTAGAACTAGTGAATTGTAATTAGGTATACAGAATTTTAAGTTTTCCAAATCCTACTCGTAAAACCAGTTGAAGCTTTTGATAATGCATTTCTTTTATTTTTAACACATTTAAGTGAAAAGTATTAGGGGCGGAGATAAAACTGGAGATCAAAATAACATAAAAACCTGATTATGATGTACTAGATACCAAAGTAGCGGTACGCAACTAAGTTTTCAATAGATGGCTCCAGCAGTAAGTGCTGGTCGATTTTGACATATCCAAAACGACACGACTCGAGCTCAGGCATATGGTAAACAAACTGTTTTGACACATTAGTGATTTTGCTTTGGCGTCATATACTTTTGTTTATGTGAAAATGTCTGATTATGTGCCAAATAATCGTCATTTGCGGGAAGCGTTGATTTTCTTCTTTCATTCGAAGAAAACGGCGGCTGAAGCGCAACGAGAGCTCCACAAAATTTATGGAGATGCTGCTCTAAGTGAAACAACGTGCCGTGATTGGTTCCGTCGCTTCAAAGACTGTGATTTCGATGTTGATGACGGAAGGCCAAAATCCTTCGAAGACGCTGAATTGGAGGCATTGCTCGATGAGGATCCGTGCCAAACGCAAAAACAGCTTACTTCAGCATTAGGAGTTACCCGACAAGCCATTTCTTGGGTTCCTTATGATTTGAAGCCAAGGGACGTTGAGCGACGTTTTTTCGCCTATGAACAACTGCTCCAGCGGCAAAAAAGGAAGGGTTTTCTTCATCGCATCGTGACGGGTGATGAAAAATGGATTCATTTCAGCAACCCAAAGAAAAGAAAGTCATGGGGACTGCCCGGTCATACTTCTACGTCGTCGGCTCGGCCGAATATACACGCTGCGAAGATTATGCTGTGTATTTGGTGGGACCAGGTCGGTGTCATTTATTATTAACTGTTGAAACCCAACGGAATCATCTCTGGGGAACGGTATCAACTTCAATTAATGCGATTAAGCCGAGCACTGCACGAAAAATGGATTCTACAGCATGACAACGCTCGGCCTCACGTTGCCAAATCCGTTAAAACCTACATGGAAACGCTCAAATGGGAAGTCCTACCCCACCCGCCATATTCTCCAGATATTGCGTCATCCGATTATTACTTGTTCCGTTCAATGGCACATGGTCTGGCTGATCAGCAGTTCTGCTCATATGAAGACATCAAAAAATGGCTTGATTTGTGGATAGCCTCAAAACATGAACACTTTTACCGTAACGGTATTCGATCTCTGTCAGAAAGATGGGAAAAAGGTGTAGCTAGTGATGGGCAATACTTTGAATGATTCATTTATAACCATTTTTTCACAATAAAGTTGCATTTTCATAAGAAAAACAGCGCGAACTTAGTCGCGCACCTAATAGTATATAAAGTAAATAATAGAGCTACCTAATATTTAGAAGCACGTATTTCTAAAACCGAAATATGGTAAAAAGAAATATTTTTATACGGATATCTCAGTTGGTAGAGCATTTATGTAACAAGTTACAAGGTTGCTCATCAAGGTATTAATTGTCGGCCATTTTTTTTTTTTTTTTAATTTGAGACCAATATTGTCTTATTAGGGTCACATGCATGACGTCTACTAACCGACTTTTAATCGCACGACCTACTGGACGACAATTTTCGAGTCGGTGATGTTTTCAGTTGTCACATTATCAATAAAATTACTGAAAATGGAGTCGTAGGCGCGTCTCGTTTCTCACTTATTTTCTGGCAACGCTGTTTACGTCCATAGCAGGCCAATCATAACGGAAAACCGTTCATATTTGCGATAAGCGCAAAATCAGTTTAATTTGTGGTCAATAAATGTTTTGGCGTCCACACTAATTTTGTCTGCAATAATTTAATGTATTTTTTCAATGTCAACCTTACATTTATTTAAGTAATATTTGTTAACAAAATTATATATTTTGCAGAAAGGCAAATTCTTTTTTAAATTTTTTTAAATTATATTTTTTTTTTCTTAAATAACCGTAGAACGAGGAATGTGTTTTACACAATTGGAAAAACATACATTGCAAAAATGCAAAGCTCACAACCTTACTGTCGGGCACCATGAAGATGGAAAATCATATCGGGAAATAGGGAAAATACTAGTGTTTTTTTTGTTTTTAAATGCCATTAAATGTCCAATATTTAAAGAAAAATGAAACAGTTGAAAGTTTCCAATGCAAACCGCGAGAAGATATATTTATTGTGCGCCAAAGTAAAAACAACCTCACTCAACAGGAAGAGAAATTCATGCAGTTGTTGAGATGTCAGAAGTAGATTGCTCGAAGCAAGACTCGTTGAACGCATAGCCAGGAAGAAGCAATTGTTGACTGAGCGAAAACGAAAAAACCGTTTGGGATTCGTTCAAAAACATGAACATTGGATTGTCGCTTAGCAGAAAAATGCACTCTTTTTTGATAAAACTAAGACAAATAGGAATCCATCGTCAAACGCAGTGGTGGTATTATTACGATATGGAGTGATATATCCTGGCGTGTCATTGGTCCAATTCAGAGAATTAAAGAATATGTGGATAAGTTGCAATGTTGTAGTATCTTTCAGAGCGAAATGCTGCCATATGCAGAGGAATACCTGCCAGTAATTTGGAAGTTCCAACAGGATAACTATCCAAAGCATGTAGCGGCTTGCCCAAAAATGTTTCAAGACAATAATATTACTTTATTGAACTGGCCCGTATGTAGCCCAGCTGTAAATAATATTGAGAACCTGTGGCAGCATTGTGAAAGGAGATGAGCTAGATGAAAATTTGTAAACCTTTACAGTTTTTATGAAGAGACCAAAGGGGTTTGAGAGTCCATTCCAAAGTCATTATGCTAAAATTTAAAAGAATCTATGTCGTTCGTAATGTAAACTGTAATCGATAATCATGGTTACTCCACTAAATATTAGAAAACACTGTAATAAAATGTAGCATTTATCAAAATATTGAGGTGCTTCTAAATGCATGCACGGCCTGTTTTATGTTTTCTCTCAATTCATTAAAACAATTTAACGATTAAATAACCATTCCAAATATGTCAATCCATGTGTACATTAAAATAGAAAGTTTCAATAACTGCATTGCATATGTCAAACATTAGTTAAATATATAGAGATTGAATAAAATCTATTGAACCACATCCGAGAAATAGCCAATTTTTAGAACAAGTTACTAAGTAAAGTACCGTTACATGTATTTTTTGGCAAAAACCTGGTACAACATCGTTTTTAATGCAATTTTATTTGATAATTCATTGGACTTATTGCTATACAAAAAACGCTTAAAACTAGCTTAACTAACTTAACTGTCTTATTCTAACTTATTGGCCCTATGCGGGCGCTCTAAACTAAACCTAATACTTAAAAATATGTCTTTCGACGTAACTTTCTTTAATTCTTTATTTATTTTAATATTATTTTTATTGTTAATTACTAAGAACAAATTTTAATAAAATGAAAAAAACTTAGTAAATGGACTTGTTTTTTGATTGTTCTTTTATATAAAACTTAAAAAAACTACCTTAAAATAAATCTTAAACTTCCTTACTGTACCTTAAACTATCTTACTTTACTTAACGTAATTCCATACGTACTTTTTTTTATTACTATCTACAACGTACCTACGAGTAAAATACCTAAACCTAAACTATGTAAGTCAGCCATAGACGAAAAACAGCGAACTCGAACATCAAACAAGCTACCCTAGATTTTGGGGAAACGACAAAGGAGTTCACCCTCTTTCGGCTAGCCACCAGAAATGTCCGTACTGACGTTGCACGTCCTCAATATCGTGACTCGATACCGCCCTACAAGACCGGAGACGCTCCACAGTGCTACGTGCAACGTCTCTGTCGTAGAGTGTTCTGTATAAATGAAGGCAAGTCCTCTTAAACACCCGAATTTTTTCCAACAAGCTTGCTCCCACGTTGAACCACACGGGGCATCCATATACGAGCATCTGATCCAGGACAGATTGGCGGTTCTGCTAATCTTCCACGTTGCTCGGACAGTTGTGGATAGGCGACTCAACTACGACAGAGTTGGCTGTACTTTGCCCATGGCTGACTTACATAGTTTATGTTTAGGTAATTTAGCTTGTAGGTAATAATTAAAAAAAAAATAAAAAAATAATAATAATAGTGGATATTATTATTATTTTTTTTGGATGAAGAAAAATAAAAAAAAAAAAAAACAAAAAAAAACCAAAAAAACAGCACTCGATAAAAAAAACAAAAAAAAAAATTTACGTAGAAAATACGTAAGGTAGAATAAGATAGGGTAATTTAGAATAAGTTAGTTTAAGATTTATTTTAAGGTAGATTGTAAGTTTTATATATAAGATCAATCAAAAAAAAATTCATTCACTAAGTTTTTTCTCTAATTTTCTTAGTAACACTTAAATTTAAAAGAAATAAATAAATAAATATTTTTCACGTACGTTATGTCTAAAGACATAGTTTTAAGTATTAGGATTAGCTTAGAGCGCCCGCATAGGGCCAGTAAGTTAGAATAAGAATAGTTAAGTTAGTTAAGCTAGTTTTAAGCGCTCTGTCTAGCAATTAAGTTACAATGAATTTAAAAAAAATAAAAATGCATTAAAAGTGATGAAAAAAAAACATCAACGCTTGTCACGCTCTTGGTTCACGGTTCAAATCCTGATCTCAACAATCATCTATTTATTTCGTCTGAAATAAATAAAAAAGTCGATCAATAGCGAAAGCTTAGTCAACTCTACTGCGAAGGCATAACACTGGCAGTAGGGTGGTCATATGGCTAAAAAAAAATGCAACTTGATCGTGATGATGACATCAGGAGGACGGAAAAAAATACTGTGAATCATAAGCAACGACAACAATAGCGAAAAAACAAACAAAATACTCCCCAGTTATCTGGACAGCCACCCTTGGAGTTCACTGAAACTTAATACCAGCTGAGTTTCAAACCAACTACACCAATCTGTCTTTCTCTCTGTCTCTTCCCCTTTCCGCAAAACGCACGTGTTCTAAAAATTAGTATAAGGGTATTCATATCCCCTTTAACACATGCAAATTATAAAAAAAAAAAAATATTCAATGCCTCTAACTAAACGACGAAGGTGTCTGACGGGTGCAGCTTTGAAGAAATTAGATTAATATGAGCTAATACTGCATCTTTAAAGTCACAATAATTTTCAGATGTCTTTACCACCGCAATGCCAGTCTCCTACGTATCCAATACCAGGAAATTGTCTTCATCCAGAGAAAAGTTGTAGATTAACGTGGAATCCCTATGACCGAGACACTGAGTCATCTTTCTTAAAAAGTGGACTGAGAGAAATTTCACCAACAAAATTGCTGGCGAAGCTGCAGTACCAGCAACGCGAGGAAACATGCGTGGAGTTTATTTAGCCATCAACTACATTGAATCTCTGTTGTGCCCCGAGAACAGGCCGGATTTGATCACAGCAATAAACTGCGAACCATCATCAAGCAGTTTGTAGAATAGAACTCATCGATCCATATCCTGTTTGTCGATTTTGAAACCGAAAATATCTGCACCACTCCGCAGAACCTTGGCATTCCGGATGAAATTGTTACACTTATATGCGAATTATATCGAGATGTGCTTTGCAAAGTTCGTTCCAAACGCACCGAAAGCACTCCGCTCAACATCGAGAGAGGTGTAAGGCAAGGCTGTGTGCTATCATCAGTACTATTTCTGGTAGTATTGGATAGACTGACGACATAAAGTAACATCGAAACACCCAACAGCATAAAATGGCTGCCTAATCAAAGACGGAACGATCTGGATTACTCGAATGACATTGTTATATTTCCCGATATTCAACACTAGTTGGCATGACAGACCACGAATGCAAGAAATATTGGACTTAACACCAATATTCATAAAACAAAGCTGAAGCAGATCGGAACACGCAGCATCACGCAATTACAGACAGAAGGAAGATGTGGAAGAGCTCTGCTACTTAGGCAGCATGGTTAAAAAAGGAGGTGATTCGGACCTGGGTGTGAAACCACCACTCATTTAGAAAAGTTTCGAGCTCATCACGTCAGTGTGAAGTCAGTCCTACTGTAAATAGCGAAATCTGGAGGGTTTATTTTAAAATAAAGATGTCAAATAAATAATAATAAATTACCACTTTGGTTTTTCCCAAAGTTTCCATGAATTTCTGGTTCATCATTCGGTTGGAATCCAGAAAGATCCGATAGTTGGGTTCGTTTGGCCATACTTGCCTATATTTACTGTGGTCAGTAAAGGTGAGAAGATTAACATGGCCCTAATGTCACTTGCGATAGTAAAATGCTCCCGTTTATAACGCTTTTCTCAACAACCGTCCTAAGATGACTCTTGTAGATCTCGCTAAATGGTCTTAGTACAGTACTGGTGCTGCGAACCTTTGGTGATCGAATAAAAACTTTATCTGGTCTTTAGAAGATGAAATGCGGTAATAAGAAAAGGTATACAATTTTAGAAAGGTACTGTTAGAAGGTGCGAGTACCTTTTGGACCCACTGCCCTCGCTCCAAAGCTAGACATCGACTCTATTTGAACTCTGATGTAAGATTATGGTTAGTACATATGTACAAATATAGGTCTTTCAAGCAGATATGTTGAAGTCCATTTATATCAGCATCCATGGGCTACATTTTAGCCTCAAATACCAATTAATATAGAAATAATGTGCATGACTAGGTCACACGTTCTTGCACTTATATGTATATACATGTATAATTAATTAATTGTAATTAAGGGTGGCCGTGGTGTAGTGGTAACATCAACGCTTGTTCGTCGTTCACAGACTTTCACAGTGTGCAGACGTATTTCGGCTTCTCCTTTAAATCCGTAGTGCTTTGAAGTAGATTAATAGACAGTGTAATTTCAAGTGGCGAGTTAGCCTATAGGTAGTTGTGGTGAACCGTCAACCCAGGGTCTTGGGTTCAATTCCCAACCAGGGAAAATTTGAATATAAACTTTTTTTTTATGACTAAATTAGTGAATAAAATTAATTATAAATAAACATTCGATGGAAATTGAGCGGTCCGCGCTCCCAATAGCGGGACCAGCTGGTGGGGTGACTGGATCAGCCGATGCATTACAGAAAGACCAGCCAGCAACAGTGGCAAATGCAAGTATGGGGAAAAGGAGAAGAAAGTTGAAACCTTCTCCCAACCTTGTAAAGCGTCCCTCCACATCAGCTTTGGCTGAATTGCTGCCAGCTGGAGTGAGGGAAGGGGCGCCGATTACCGCAACAGCAGCAGCAGCAGATAAGAAGCGACAAAGGTCGGATGACTCTATCGACTTCCCGTACATCTCCGACGGCGGGGAAGGCCGCTACATCGGAGACGACAACAATTGCTTCGCAGTTCTGGCATCCTCCGAATCGGATGATAAAGATGAAGAAGTACAAAGTCTGACCAGCAGCATCAGACAGCTAGAGCAGAGGGTGCTTGCCATTAAGGCCAAACAAATGGCAAGAAGAGAGAGGGAGCGGCAGCTAGAGCTCCAGCGCGCTCAACAACAAGAGAAGTAGCCAGAAGGCCAGCTGCAACAACAACTAATGCAGCAGAATAAGCAGCAACGACAACAGCAGCAGAAAACGCTGCAGAAACCGCTGCAGCAGCAGAAAAAGCAGCAACAACAGCAGCAGCAGAAACAGCAGCAGCAGAAACAACAGCAACAGCAACCGCAGCAGAAGCAACAACAATCGAAGACGACGAAAAAAGCGAGTGTACCGCCAATAAATACGTACAAGATTGAGCTTATGGACACCATTAAACTATGTAAGTCGGCCATAGGCAACAATTTTTCTATTAAACGATTAAATGAAGACAGGCACGCTATCCACTGCAATACAGTGGAACAATATAAAAAAAATTAAAGATTTGTTAAAGGACACGACGACGGTGTTCTTCTCCTTCACCCTGAAGGGGGAAAAGCGGCAAACAATGCTGCTGAGGGAGATAGATCCGTCTACTGATCCGGAGACGCTCCTTGCGCTGCTTAAAGAGAAAGAGTGCAACGAGCTCGAATTTGTAGAGGTCAAGCCATTCACCACAGCTAAGGCAAAAACGGAGAAGCGGAAACTGCCGTTCTTCCTAGTTCAGCTTTCACCCAATAGCAAACTGGATGGTCTAAGGAGTATTAAAGTTCTAGTCTACCAGGTTGTCGCATGGGAAAAATTAAGAAGGAGCGAAAACATTTTACAATGTGTTCGCTGCCAAAGGCTCGGTCACGCCGCGTCGAACTGCGAAAAGCAGCCTCGATGTGTCAAGTGTGGAAAGAACCACAAAGCAGAGGAATGCACTCTGCGTAAAGATGGAGTGGCAGATAAGAGCCAGCTCTCATGTGCTTTTTGCAGGAACTCGGGACACACCGCAAACTATCGGGGTTGTAATAAGTTCCAGTACATTAAGAAAGTAAATCTGGTTCGTCAGGAGAAGGTCGAAGTGAAATGTCCACCTGCTCCAATTCAAACACAATCCGTGACTTCCCAAGTGACCTACGCCCAAATGGCGGCAGGTCGGGGAAACGCGGAACAGAAAAGACCGAAGGTTGCTTCTCAGGCCCCAGAGCCTAAAGCACCGGAGGCTCAAGCTGACTTGCTGGCCATCTTGCTCTCTATCCAAGGGAAGATGGAGCAGCTTCAACGTCAGGTCTCCTGTACCTGAAGCGGGTGGACCAGATCTACGTACATCTGCCGAGCCTAACGCACCTCCAGTCGTAATGGGTACGAACATGGAGGAGGAACCCTTGAAGATCCTTGCGGTGAATGTGAATTCACTGATTAGGATCGAGCGAAGAGCTGTATTGTTTAAGTTGCCAGAAGACCAAACCCCTGATGTGCTTATGGTTAGCGAAACAAAGCTATCCCAGAAGCACAAATTGGGGCACAATAAATACAATATTGTCAGAAGAGACCGACCCAACTCCACACAAGGAGGAGGTGTTGCGATCTTCATACGCAAACAACTGCAATTTAAAGTTATGTACAGCGGTGAAGTGCGAAGGTTCCAGGAGCTGGAAGCGTGTATCGTGTGCATCCCTCTCCGTAGTGGAAAGAGGATGTACTTGGTGGCACTCTATGCACCTGAAGCTACTCAATCTACTTTATTTATTTCAGAGCTCGAGACACTTTTTCGATTCCTAGGGCTGGATTTGGAGGAGAATTATTTCATCATGGCCGGAGACCTCAATGCCAAACACAGAGATTGGGGAAATAACACACCAAATCGTCGGCACAGGTCGGCACAGTGTCGAGTATAAACTCGATTTGAAAGCTACAGATAGTCCGTCGTTTCCTAGAAGTGGCTCCTATCTGGATCTTATGCTGTTCGACGTACGGTTGCAACTGGACCGACAAACTATAAACAGCCTGCACACATTTGTGTATGACAGTGACCATTGCGGACTCAGTGCCGTAATAACGATTCCCAACGAAATTGCGGAGTTAGAGGAGTTTGTCCAAACGTACTCCTACAATTATAGTAGGACGCGTTGGACTCGCTTCTCAATAACTTTGACAAGAACACTCTCCTTGAATTCGCTCTACCCACCGTCCAATAGGAATCCGTCAAACGAGGAGATTGACTGGTACCTAAAACATATGGACGAGACAATTAAACGAACTATGGACAATACGATACCTCGGTATCAACATACTGACAACGCAGACATATTCCGTAATGCAACAATTGACGCACTACACCAACACAAAAGTAGACTGCTGTCGAGACTAAAAACCTTGTACAGACAGTTTACTGACAGACAAAACTCGGAGGTTAGGATGCTGAAGTCGTTGATTAAAAACCTCCAGAAATTAATCAGGGATAACTACAGACTTTCTGTAAATTTGCATTGGAACAACAAAATTCGGGCTGTAAAAGGCAACAACCCGAGTATGTTCCCGCAAATAAATAGAATATTTCGGAGAAACAATCAAAATGACCTTCCGTGTCTTAAGATCCCCCGAACGACGAACAATGGACGAATAGATAACGCAGTAGAGGATGACAACTTCTTTGTGATCGAAGATCCGCAGGAGAAAGTAGAGGCTATAGGAGCGACTTTCCAGGAAGTGTACAAGGTGAATGATACCATTTGCCCGAACCACGACCTGGAAAATCGCGTCCTTGAGCACAACTTCTACCTTCGAAATGATATAGAGCACTGGCGATCCGAGAACATAGGTTTTACCAAGTTCAATGACGATAACATGGCAAATAATGTCATCGCCGATGAAACGGTACATCCCCCGTTCATATCGAAGGTGGAGCTCCAAGCGAACCTCGACTCATTGAGGAGGAAGAAATCTGCGGGAATCGATGGAGTATCGAACATTGTGCTTCGACATCTCCCTCTAGAAGCGGTGGACGTTTACACCGCTCTGCTTAACAATGCACTGAATAATGCACATTATCCAGCGCATTGGAAAACAGCAGTGATACAACCCATCCCCAAAAGGGGTAAGGACACCTCCAATCCGGCAAATCTCCGATCGATAAGTCCCTTTCGAACATCAGCAAGGTATTCGAAAAAGTGATCATTAGAGCCCTGCTTAAGTGGACTGAGAACAGTAATATAATTCCGGATAACCAATTCGGTTTTAAGGCGGGGCATGATACAATACATGCGGCGTCTAAACTGGTATCGGATATCCAATGGAACAAAAGCAAGAAACAGTGCACGGGTGCCTGTCTGATTGACTTGGAGAAGGCCTTCGACACCGTATGGTTAGAGGGACTCTTCTACAAACTAAGCAGGCTGGGCATAAGCAAACTACTGCTGTACATACTTCATAACATGCTCACCAGTAGACAGTTCATCGTCAAAAATGGCAATGTGACTTCTGCTGGAACATTTCTCATTAAAAACGATCTGCAACAAGGTGCGGTTAATTCACCGATCCTTTTCAACATTTACACGAGCGATCTCATAGGTTCACTTCACCATGTCATAGCGTACGCAGACGACTTGATCGCGTACAGATCAGGACCAAAAATCGAGGTCATTGCAATTCTCTTGCAACGTGACTTCGATAAGATTCAGCGATATTGCGATGACTGGAAGTTGAAGATCAACTTCCAGAAATCGGAAACCATTCTTTTTAGGACGCCGTTGTCTGGTGCCTCTAGGGATACCAGAAAGAATTGGCGAAAGTTCTCAATAGTTGGACCGCACGGACAGCCACTTGCGAGTCGAAGTGTAGTCAGATACCTGGGGCTCTGGTTAGACCAATATCTATATTTTAACAAACATATAGATGCTGCTCTGGCCAGAGCCAAAGGTGCTTTTGCCCTTACAAAGAGACTTTTTTTATAGCAAGCAACTCGATGTAAGGGTAAAGGTAATCTGCTACATGGCCCTCATTAGGCCCATGCTCGTATATGGATGCCCCGTGTGGTTTAACGTGGGAGCAAGCTTGTTGGAAAAATTCGGGTGTTTGAGAGGGCTTGCCTTCGGGCTTTCCTTCATTTGTACAGAACACCAGAGTCCCAGTACCTACAATTCTATCCCAATGAGGTCCTATACAACAGGGCTAACCTAATAAGAGTGGATAATTTCGTTATCAAGCTGATTCGAAGACACATTGCAAGAGCAATGAGCTCGACGAACAACTTGATCTCTGGTTCTTATTACCCCAATTATGAATATCACGAGAGAGTGCGCCTTAACGGCTTTGTTCCCCCAGAGGCGTTACTCTATTTTGATGAGAAAGGTCTGATCCAGGACAGATTGGCGGTTCCGCTAATCTTCCACGTTGCTCGGACAGTTGTGGATAGGCGACTCAACTACGAGAGAGACGTTGCACACGGCAGTGTGGAGCGTCTCCGGTTTAGTAGGGCGGTATCGGGTCGCGATATTTATGACGTACAACGTCAGTACTGTCATTTCTGGTTGCTAGCCGAAAGAGAGGAAACTCCTTCGTCGTTTCCCCCCAATCCAGGGTAGCCTTTTGAATGTTTAAGGTTGGCTGTACTTTGCCCATGGCTGACTTACATAGTTTATGTTTAGGTAATTTAGCTTGTAGGTAATAATTTAAAAAAAAAAAAAAAATAATAATTTTGAATGAAGAAAAAAAAAAAAAAAAAAAAAAAAAAAAAAAAAAAACAGCACTCGATAAAGAAAACAAAAAAAAAAATTTACGTGGAAAATACGTAAGGTAGAATAAGATAGGGTAATTTAGAATAAGTTAGTTTAAGATTTATTTTAAGGTAGATTGTAAGTTTTATATATAAGATCAATCAAAAAAAAGTTCATTCACTAAGTTTTTTCTCTAATTTTCTTAGTAACACTTAAATTTAAAAGAAATAAATAAATAAATATTTTTCACGTACGTTATGTCTAAAGACATAGTTTTAAGTATTAGGATTAGCTTAGAGCGCCCGCATAGGACCAGTAAGTTAGAATAAGAATAGTTAAGTTAGTTAAGCTAGTTTTAAGCGTTCTGTCTAGCAATTAAGTTACAATAAATTTAAAAAAAATAAAAATGCATTAAAAGTGATGAAAAAAAAACATCAACGCTTGTCACGCTCTTGGTTCACGGTTCAAATCCTGATCTCAACAATCATCTATTTATTTCATCTGAAATAAATAAAAAAGTCGATCAATAGCGAAAGCTTAGTCAACTCTACTGCGAAGGAATAACACTGGCAGTAGGGTGGTCATGTGGCTAAAAAAAACTTAATACCACCTAAGTTTCAATCCCACTACACCAATCTTTCATTCTCTATCTCTCAAATTTCAACAAACGCCCGTGCCCTGAAATAATTTGATGTTATTTATATCCGATTTGGCGCGCGCAAATTAGAAAAAAAAAATATTTGTGTTGTTGAATTGTAAATCACTCAGATTTAAAATGTAAAAGAAACGTTAATTTTTTTAAATTCGTTAAGTTAAAAATTTGTTTGTGCATTTTCCATGGCATGCCTTGTATAAGTCAAATACTGTTCAAATATTGATTTCGAATAAAATCGATCGAATCATAAGCAAAGTACAGTTAAACGCTTTTCTTAGAAAAAAAAACTTGGTATTTCATCTGAAAGCATTTTTTTTTTTTTCAAAATCGACGTACCGTTAATTTTGGGGTTAGAATGGAAATTCCAATATCACCTCGAATTGTGACCCTATTGACCCCAGATATGAAGTTTGATGAAAATCCGCACAGTCGTTTAGGCTCTAGTCGTGCATACAGGCAGACAGACAGAGACAGAAAATAGAGACCCACTTTATTACGTTTCTCTATCTTCATAATGTCAATTTTGATTAAAATTTCGGGATCGAAACATTTTCGGGAAACTAATACTTGCCTTATAGGTGCGAGTAAAAAAAAAATCATCCAATTCGGCATGTATACCATGAAAACATCGCGGCTACTACGATGTAAAGGCAAAGATTCAAGACTCTCTCGGGCAAGTGCACCAAACAGCAAGCATTCCGCCTTCTGTATCGCCTTTGTGTGACTTTTCTCGTCTCGTCGGACCTGAACACTATTGTTTTGGCCAAGCAAAGTGAATGTCTCTCAAGACGGATATTCGGAGTTCGTGAGTGATGATCTGTGATTAGGACAGCGCAGCCGTGCGGTGTTTGGATGATTTTCTCTCGATGCCTGCAGGCAAACATTGCCCGGACGGGGACTCCCTTTGTCACACCAACGAGATTGGGATGGGAAGAAAAGATGAACTCCTTTTAAGTGATCTCGGTTTCTATTTTTATTTATTTATTTTTTTTTCTTGCTACTCATAATGAAAACACATTTTGTAACAATTGAAATTGGGACACCCTTGGATGTATCTACACTTAGCAGACGATCTCGATGGGTTAAATGAATTAAACGAGCGCAGAATAAAATGTATCTATGCAATGAATTATTGCTCAATTGAAAAATGCAGGGATTAACAAACGAACTCGAGAATGGATGGATAACTCTCGATGAATCGCGATGACTGTGGGCGGTTTATTGGGAAAATATTCGCGCGCGCTCGTTTGGTCTCCAATTGAATTGAACCATTTGGATGGTAATGCAATGATGATTGACTCCAGACTCTGGGCAGAGTGGCAGATACTTTAAAGGTGGTGTGGCAGTGGCGGACCTGGCGGTGGTGATGGATTAAGGTTGAGCATCTTTGACGACTACAACGATGACTATACTGCTGCTGCTGATGATGATGATGATCATGACAGAGATTTCGGAGCTGCGGGAATGTTGACGTGGGAAATTTTTTTCTCGGTTTCGGGATCGTGGATTAATAACGATCATGACCGTGTTAGAGTTTCTTGTTATTTTCGATATTGTTTTCTTAGGAGTTCATAAATTTTAAATTCGTTTGCGCAATCATTTCGCGGATTGTGGGGAATTCATTTAGCTGTAATTGCGTAAGTCAGAGGAAGCAGCACACAATGTCACTATGCAAAGTGCTTACGGTTGGGCGCTAAGGTATTGAGGATAATTCTGTAAGTTGGGATTGAGTGAATAGGTAGAGATTTTGGTGGACATTCTTGGGATAGTGAAGGAAGAACGTAATATAGGAGATGTATTGCTAGCAGAAACTTAGTTGGTACAAGAATCTTAAAATTCATACAGCTAGCATGAATAAATTTAATTTGTTATTAAGCTAAAGTTGCGAAAAAAAAAAGAGTACTTCTGGTCTTCTGTTTCATTTTCATAACTCTTCTGAGGAAAGATAACACGACCAACCATTTTGGAGGGCAATTTACCACGATTTCGGACGAATACTGACACTGAGCATACAATGCAACAAAATCACTAGACGATGCGAGCTATGAGTTCAAGTATTAGACTTAGTTTTTATCTCTTTTTGGACGGATTTGTGAAAGAGCAAAGAGTAAATAACTGCAATACTTCCTCGCTCCATTTTCATAATAGCTACTACTCTTTATCGACTACGAAAACCCACCCAACACCTAACTCAATGTAAATGCCCCAGAGGATGCATGAATAATGACCGATGCTCGCCATATAAAATGTCCGCAAAATCTGGAATCACGAGCTCTCACTAGGTATCCACATAGGTAAGTTTTATTCGACTACCTACTCGAAACCCCTGGTTTGTTGAAGATTGTGTACTTGCAAAAGCTTAAAAAATAGAAGTATAAAGAGTGGAGCAAATCGAAAACCAAACAAATAAACGATAAAGAAGCTCCCAGAAGAAAAAAAAAAAAAGAAGAGACCATCAACGAGAGATCGAGAAAATGGTTGCTTACTTCCCAAACAAGAGTATAATGTAAGGACAAATATGTATGTAGTAGAAACACAAACGGATTTTTAAATCTGGAGAGACCATTTCTGTGGGCTGTTAAACAGTTATTTTCGTAGGGAGCATGAAACAACTCATCTGTGAGACATGGTGGGATGAAAATATGCCCTATTGAAACCTCAACACCAATCTTCCGATTTATATAAAAGAAGAACGCCTCACGTGCTCCAATTGCAGTGGTATGAGCTTTCTAAACAACTGACCAAATGTTATTTTTCCACATCCTTGAGAAGATCCAAGAAAATTAAAATGATATCGGTTTTAGGGTCACGTATGACAAAGTGAGTATGCACGAGCTACATATATCGTGCCATGTATTGTTTTAGTATATCTGCTTCTTCAAGGTCAAAACTTACGTCAAAGAGACTTTCAAAACCACCAAGGGCTTAAGGCAAGACTAAGACTGATGTGGTTATAAATGAAACGAAGTATACTCTGTCAATAAACAACGATTCCCCGGTCCGATG
This sequence comes from Pocota personata, assembly GCA_963082735.1. Taxonomy (NCBI): domain Eukaryota; kingdom Metazoa; phylum Arthropoda; class Insecta; order Diptera; family Syrphidae; genus Pocota; species Pocota personata. Next base: position 113,648,329 of record OY720431.1, on the reverse strand, counting down.
CCTTCATCAAAACAATACGATGGATAGATATAATTTCGAGATATCTCTGCTAATTCTGTTAACGATCTCAGGGAGTTTTAACCTCACTAAAAACTCCTTCGATTATAACCAATCTAAGAAAAATCGACAAATGATTATTATTTCTTATTATTATTTGTCTTGTTCAGTTTTTGGGAAGCCATTAGCCATTAACTCGTGTGACCTTATTCTTCGCAGTCTGCGAACGTTATTATATAGTATACATTTAGAAAGACTTCTATCTTAGGGTTTAGGTGTATCTGCAATCTTTGATCATATCGCATTGCATTCTTTTTAATCACATCTGTCATCGAGTTTATCTGTAAGTCGCGGTGTAAGTCTTCATTCCGTATATACTCGTACTATGGGGCATTAACAATTCCGCGAAGGACTTTGTTCCGTAATGTTTGTATTATATTGGCATTTATTTTCTTTGTACAGCAGTTCCTTAATTGTAAACTATATCTCCAGACGGGTTTAAGTATTTGCTGGTGTAGCATATTCGTAGTTCTATTTTGAATTGACAACTCCGAGTTGCGTCTTAGCAGCCAGTATACGAGTAGCTTTCTATATTCTATGTTTAACTTTTCTGCTTTCTTTTTAACGTATTCCTTCTACTTTAGTTTGACATCTAAGGTCGTTCCTAGGAACTTACCTGTATTATCATAAGGAACTACTTGAATGTTGCTAAAAACATGGAGAGTGTTTATTCTATTGTTTGTAAATTTATGGTGGATTGACTTGATGTCATTAAGTTTAATGCGCCATTGTTACGTCCAATCTCTTACATTATTGACTGCATTTTGCAAGTTATCTGTAAATTTACTTCTCATTTTTCTACTACAAGTATTTCAATATTGTCTGCACATGGAGCCATCATGACGTTGTAGTCCAGCGGTATACATGCATACCTCTAGTGTATAAACAGACTTATTTTTTTTTTTTTTTTTTTCAAGTGCTTTCTCTATCACATCGATAATACGGTGCACTTGATCTATCATTGATTGCTTATTCTTAAATCCAAACTAATGATATTGGCCAGTACTCCTAAGAAGTAACTTCTGTTGGTGGCTTATTTGGTTTCGATATAACGACTACTTCAGCGATCTTGAAATGATGAGGTACATGTGTCAGTTCAAAACGGTCATTGATTAGAAATTTAAGTTTTATTAAGGCAACGTCCTGAAATTTTTTCATAAGGTATTTTATACATGCACATGTCTTTTAATTCTCTTAACGAAATAAAGGGTATTTGTTAATTATCCATGAATTCAATGTTTTCATTCACTACGTTAGGTAGGAAAAATTTAAAGATGCCTGAAAAGTGATCTGAAAAGCGATCGGCTTTCTACCTTAGTGTTTGCAATGGCGGTCTCTTTAAATTCTTCGCTGCTTTAAACGAAATAGTCAGTGTTTTTGTCAGTCGTCAAGTTACGTCGAAAGTCGTCACTATTTACAACTTTAAGCGTTTTATTTATCCCTTTCGCTATAAAATAGTCGACAAGATCTAGTGTTTTTGCTGGATTAGTTGGCCAATAGGTTGAAGTTCCAGTTGAGAAGAATTCGCATTTAAAGTTGCATCCTGCTTGGTATAGTTGATTTCCCTTACTTGTTACTCTCGAGCCCCAGTAAGTGTGTTTTGCGTTAAAAACAAGCCCGACGATAAAGCTGTTCCGCAACATCTTAAAAAGGCCAATGTAATTTTCTCGTTATTTTAAATTCCTTGTTTTTGCTTTGATGTTAATTGGTGTTACAGATTCTAATACGAGATGCTTGTATTAGTCAATATTTTCATTGCATTAAAATATATGTATGTAAATTTTTTTTTTTTTTTTGTCGGGGCGGGTACACCCTACTGGAGCACTCAGACTCAAAAACAGGTCCATTGTACAACCAGGCAGAGAATCCCATTTTAATGTGTTTTTTCGTCTTTTGTAAAAAGACGAGTAGACGCTTCAGTGATAAAGAGCTTAGGTCATCAGCACTCACCACATCAGCACCGAAAATCTGCCACCTGATCCGAGCAAAGGTAGAACAATCACATAGGAAGTGTTCCGCAGTGTCATCGCCCTCTCCACAGGAGTCGCAGACAGGGGTAGCGGTCAAACCTAGCACATGGAGGTGCTTGGCAAAGGCGAAGTGGCCCGCAAGAGCGCCAGTAAATTGTCTGCAGTCTTTTCTGCTAAGGGATAGCAAGAAAGCCGAGGATTTCTTACAGACGACGGGGGCCATTCGTTTAGCCTGCCTGCATCCTGGAGAGTTATGCCACCTTCGATTGTGTTCACTGAAAACCCAGTCGTCAATGGAAGCCCTAACCGAGGACGCTGGCAAACCCAAATTCTCTTCTGAGCCTTGGAGATCTCATTTCCTATTAACCCTTTGTGCCCTGGGACCCAAACAAGATTAAGTGAGTTCAGCCTTCCGACCGAATTCAAGGATGTTTTGCATTCTCGAACTATTTTGAAACTGGTTAAAGGATTGAGCAAGACCTTAAGCGCAGCCTGACTATCACTACAGACGCAGATACTCCGCCCCTTCCACCTGTTCTTACCAATATAGTCCGCTGCCAATAGGATAGCATATATTTCTACCTGGAAGACAGATGTGTGTTTTCCCAATGAGAAGAGAAGTCTAATGTTGTCGCATTCCACGAAAACACCAGCACCAGACCCCTGCCCAGTTTTAGAGCCATCCGTGAAAATGCGACTACATTCCTTTCCTGGCTCAAACTCCTGCCAAAGTCAATCCTGAACATGAGGAAAGTTGACTTTAAATTTGCACCGCAGCCGTGTCAGGTGTCATTGCATCAGATGGCATATCCATGAGACGGGGGTCGTAGGATAATCGTCGCGCAACGTCATCAAAACTCCAGTGCAAATAGTGCCAGAAACCACTTCTTTTTAAACGGAAGATGGCTCTGAGTGTACACCCCATGGTATAAATATCAAAGGGGCTGAGGTTCATCAAGGCGTCTAGAGCAGAGCCAGGCGTACTGGGGAAAGCTCCCAAGCAGCCGAGACAGACCGTTCTTTGCAGTTTGGCGAAAGCAGCAGTAACGTATTTACGTGAGAGCTTATTCCACCAAACAACTGGTGCATATGAGAGGAAAGGTCTTATCATTGTGGTGTAGATCCAAAGGAATTTCCTTGGCGACAAGCCCCATGTCTTGCCGAAAACACCTTTGGATTGCCGGAAGACTGACACAGCTTTGGAAGTGTTCAGCTCGACATGTTTCATCCAAAGGAGCTTGCTATCTAAGATTACGCTTGAGCGTAGATGTTAGAACTATTGAGTGTGTTCAACAGGGAGTCAACCAGCATGCGCTAAAGCGGTGGAGACAGAACACCATCTTGTGGGCAGCCCCTATTTACACCTGCCATGACAAGTCGGCCACAATCTGCATCTACAGTCAATGTTCTGTTCACCAGCATTGCTTTTATCCACAACACTAGTGATTCTTCTACGCCATGACTTCTGGCGGAGCTACACATGCTGTCAAAAGTCGCATTGTCAAAGGCACCCTCAATGTCAATGAAAACGCCTATCGCGTATTCTTTCCTGTCAAGCGCACATTCTATTCTGCTGACCAGATTTTGAAGAGCAGTCTCGCAGGATATTCCGCGTTGATAGGCATGTTGCATCTCTGACAGAGGATGTATCCTCAAAGCAACTTTGCGCACATGTAGCTTAACCAGTCTTTCCATGCTTTTCAGCAGGAAGGACGTCAGACTAATAGGTCTGAAGCTCTTGGCGAGAGAGTAGTGATCTTTGCCGATTTTCAATATGAAAGCTACTCTAACTGTTCGCCAGGGGGTTGGTATATATGCCAGTGCCAAGCCAGCAGTGAAAATTCTCTTCAGAGTTGGCAGCAAATGACTAATACCTTGTTTCAGCATAGCTGGGTATATTCCGTCAGTGTCAGGTGACTTGAAGCTGTCAAAAGATGCAACAGCATATTTGATAGCTTCATCCGTCGCCACGCCCGATGCAGTATACCAGCTGCGCCGAGTTATTCGGCTCAGCCCCCTACAGCTTCACTAGTTGAAACCGGTTGCGAACCGATGGTGACCTGATTTCCTGGGAAGTGAGTCTCCAGCAGAAGACTGAAAGCATCCGCTTTCGACTCAGTGAAAGTACCATCAGGTTTCCTGAGTGATTCTGGCTTGATTGGTTTTCCATTCTTGAGAAGTTTGACCAACCTACTGGTTTCGCCGAGAGTTTCGATCTTGCCACAAAAATCTCTATATGAGGTACTTTTCGAAGTTCGAATTAACTTCTTATATTCTCTTTGTTGCGATCGGTAAAGATTCCAGTCCACCTCCGAATTTGTCTTGAGTGACCCAATTAGAAGTTTTCTGGTTTCCTTACGAATTCGTTGCAGATCTGAGTTCCACAACGGAACTGACCTTCTGCAGGGGTTTTTTGTCAGCGGACACGTTAGTTCAAAGTATCTGGTAAGGGTGCTGTTCAGGTCTTGAACGGCTTCCTCTACCTTTTAACTCGTTCTAAGTTTGTGTAGATCTTTAATAGATTTGCCTATCTCTTCATTAAGCCGTATCCAGTTGGTTTTTCTCGGATTCCTCCTCTGCTGCAAAGGTGTAGCTTCGCATTCGATTTGGAATTTAATGTATCCATGGTCTGAGAGGGAAATTTCTGGCGGAACTCTCCAGTTGGTAATAGGCTTGAAATACCTGTTGGACAGGGTCAAGTCAATCACTTCCAGTCTTTGCGCCGTAACAAATGTTGGTTGTGAGCCAACATTTTTGATGGTAAGATCAGACGATAGTATGAGGTCCATAAGATGATCTCCCCGTGCATTGCATTTGCTGCTGCCCCAAACAAAGTTTTGAGCATTAGCATCGCAACATATGACAAGACAATATTCTATGAGCTCGGCCACTGTCCTTGGTGGTGGGGGCAGTATCGAGTCATATGGGAAGTAAGCAGACGCAACGACGTAGGTTTCCTATTTACCGTTCGTTTTGTAGCTTATAGCTGCAGCAACTAAGTCCTTGCCACAAAATTGTCCAAGCTTAATTGCCGAGAGGGAATTTAGTACAATAAGACAAGCCTTAGGTCTTTCTGACCACTCATCATAAAGTACCGTGTTATCACGCATACCTCCAAGGCCACAAATGCGCTTGTTCCGCACCCAAGGCTCCTGGATAGATATTATGTGAGTACATACTTCTGTACAAGTTGCAATTCTTAAGGTTTTATTATCCATTGTTCTTCAGTATTTTTTACAGCGATTGCATGACTTAAAAATGTTATAAATTTATCCTGGTTGTCCAATCTCTGAATTATGAGACTTAGCATTTCCTTTAAAGCGGCTTCTTTTTTTACGTGCGTTTTTATTAATATGTCAGTATGATTTATTGTTAACGTTATGTTTATTTACTCCAGTAGCCCCGAGAGAATACGTCTAGAAGTAATTGGCAAGATGTCGTGTTTAAAGTAAGTAAAAATAAGATGAAGAAAAATAATTGGAAGCTAGTCTACTAATCAACTGTAATTGGGGTGACTCTGAATATTTCTTAATGAGTTTCCAAAACTAGTTCTCATATCATAATTATAACAATATTATTAATAATAATAAATCTGGATAAATAGTTTCCACTCCAAGCCGCTACTTTGATTTTACTGTAAAGCTCTCTCCGCAATTTTAGGAATTTGGATAATATTTCCATACAAGAAAGATTTTAAAATAAAAGTCTGTATAATGGAGTCGAGGGCTGCTACATATGGTCATATTTTGAAATATGGCCTTATATTAGGCACCCTTATAGAATCAACTGGAAAAGTTGAGAACAAATTTAAAAATACAATTTTTCTTAAATTTCCACTTAATTTAAGAAAAATTATATTCTTAAATTTGTTCTCAACTTTTCCAGTGGATTCTATAAGGGTGCCTAATATAAGGCCATATTTCAAAATATGACCATATGTAGCTTTTGCGAAAGGGTCATAAGTTGATATTTCGAGGTATGGTTCTTCGACTCATACACTGGACGGCCTTTGGCCTCACATGCAGTTGCTCAGAAAACTCTTTTTTTTTTTGCATACAAATGTATAGTCGATGGCTAAGCGATAGGCTTCTATAATATCGGAATTTGTTAAATAATTATATGTACATATATACATATGTACATTATTTGCTATTTATTTCCTAATCACTTCGATTTTCGTTTTTTCATTATAAAAGGAGTGACAGGTGGATTTACACACATGTGCCTTATTTCCCACAACTTATTTTACGTAAAAAAAACCTGATTAATGTCAGATATTGTTTCACAATAAATTAACTAGAAATTATATCATCGACCTCATAAATTAATTTATATATAAAATTAAAGCTAAACTCAACTTCCCATCCACCTTCATTAACACTCATCAATTGTATGCAAATGGGAGAGGCCAGCTACAGAAGACAATGCTGGAGTAAAAAGAAAAAGAAGATGCAAATGTAGTGATCCTATTTTAAACACCCTCTAGATCACGAATTTCTAGATCAACAATCTGACTCATATCGATCGCCGTCATAAATCACAGCGGCTTTAAATAATTTATTAATTTAAATTTTGATAGAAATCTTCGGACTGTTTAGTAATTTATGCCAAAGAAATCGAAACGAAAATCAAGAAAATACCACAAACAAAAAGGCAAAGAGGCAACTCGTTATTAAAGACCATGGAGACAAAATCAAATTTCGGAATCGATGGTATTCCGGGAACCAAATAGGCTACGAAATGATTTAATTTCTTCGGTGCGATAAATCAGATAAATCTGAGTGAATATTAAGATGTCTCCAGTAAATCATTCAATCTTCGGGCACTGCGATGGATTAATTAGTGGTTTTCGTATCGCATGGATTTTGAATATTCATATATGAACCTCGAACTGGTTTCCACTAGTCTCAGTGTTAAAAATTCGGTCGCAGACCTAAGCCCCAACTTGTTGCGGTCATATTGGCATGTGGCTTGTGCTTCTGCGCAAATGTAACCACAGCTATGCGCATGCCACTGCGATGACAGAATGAATTACCAATGAGCGGTGCATCGTGAAGCACATGTCAAAATATTCATTGTTGAATATTAATTGGAAATTGCTTAGACTTCTGGGGGCTGGAAAGCCCGCTCCGCTTGGTGGGTTGGTTTACGCCAATTTTCCAGATGCAGCTTAAGCGGTTACGTGTCGCATTCTATAATGATGGTGATACGTAGCCGCCTATCACTTGCTGGTAACGCTCCCATTTCCCTTTAACGTTTGTACACACACCCGTTGACCAGAGGCGATAATGGTGGAATTGAGAATTACTGCCGATCGTAGTTCGATGTACCTTGGAAGCGCACTTCTTCAACAGACATTTGATGCGTAGTATGTGCCTTCTTTTTGGCCAAATGGCTTGAAATGGAATGTGTCAATCGTCGCCGTTGCAGGCGGAGTGGCCGTACGCCATATAGTCGTAGATAGATACTTCTTCTTTCTGTGCGCATATTCTGATTTGTATGCTTGCTCGCTACGGAATAGGCTGTTTGTTAAATTGTTGTGAGTCATCCAGATGGTGTGGATTATGAATTACGAATCGCGAGGTTTGCGTCAAGTGAACGGAAATCTTCATTCAAGAGTGTGAACACTTTGGAATCTTACAGTGTGTGCTTCTGATGGGCCCAGAAGGAGTGGTGCTGCCGGTGGTGAAGGGGGTCAGTCGTAGGTGTACGATGCGTACAAATAGCGCCGGATGCTTCTGTTTGAATTGAACACTGAATTATTGATTTTTAATTGGTTACGAGGAATTGCATAGATAGGAACATGTGTCGTACAAGAATTTATCATAAAAAGAACACCAAGCCATAATGGAAATATGTTCGACGTAACGAACGAATGTAATGACGTGGCCAAATACACTAAAACGGTTTTAACTCATGGAGAAAGTGAAGGCTTAACTTGTACTGAACAAGCGGCAATCAGTTTATGAAATGGGCTAGCAATGCACTCGCGTTATTCATAGATCCTTCAATGAAATTCTTAAAAATCAATTTATATTGGCGGCGTGGACAGTAATGTAAGTAGATGGCAGCATCTCTCCTAAGAAATGGAAGAAAGTGGGTAAACTGGCATCTAAATTTACCCAAATACTGTGAAATAATCCGGGTCATTTTCCTTCATTGTCAGGTGTCATCAGGCCAGGGATCACGTCTCGACCTTCCTGAGTTATCTTTTGAGAGGTATGACTGAATGGAGAAAATCATGGTATGGTTTTCTTTCACCCGTGACATTGTGTTGGTCCTCTCTTTGCAATAATCTAATGTAAGTATTTTACTATGGTTAATAAAGGTGTTATATTCTGGCAAAGAATCTTAGAGTTTCTCTTATTCCTCAATAAATATGGCTTGGTTGTGAGAAATACTACATAATCTCGGCTTATTGCACTCATGTAAGACCAGTAACTCTGGACAATTTGTGAGGACAAGGGAACCTCAAGATTGATCTACTCTTAAGTTGTAGGTTTAGCTTAGCGTACTGATATATGCTAATCTCTCGAAGGTCAAGTCTCAATTATCTTCTTTGTGTTAATTAGTTGTAAGCTCTTATAAACGGAATTAGTATCTTTTACCAGGAAATGTGATATTTATCATACTGACTCTGTACCTTGAATGGAAGCCGGGAGCTCAACTATCTGAAAACTATTAAGAAAACTATGACAGCCCTATACTCTTACATAATTGCCTTTGGAAGAAATTGGGGAAAGTAACCACAAATAATGAATTAGCTTTACCTATGTGTTTTCACCTGTGTGTTATCTGACTTAAAGTAACCTCACTTTGCGGTGTCCTGCACTAGAAAGCTCCCATTACTCTTTTTAACCATACAAGATTGGGATGGTTAAATGACACGTTTTTTTATTAGGCCAGGGATGTGTAATCTTCTAAAATTACCAGTAACCTGGGCTACTGGCATGCACGATTCGCAAACATGAATACTCGAAGGCAAGAATACGCCTATGTACTAAACCATAACCTTCACACTTCAACTACACTCCCCGCGGGACTACCGTAAGGTATTACTTCGCGGGACTGGTTAGCAGTTTATGCTCTTCTTTTCAAGTTTGCTGCTTCAAAAATTGGTTCAGCGTTTGCCGTTCTTTGCTCCATGAGAGATGTTGTCTGGGCTTCATTTTCACTGTTGCTTTACTAACTCTTTCCAAACATCGAAGTTCCTTCATGATTATTGCTGTAACCTGTTTCACCACATCCCATATTGTGCTCGATGCTATCATGAGGTTTACAGTATTCTCTGGGGTTGGTGTTTCTCCAATTCTTTCCTCTAGTTCTGAGCACTTTTATCAAAACGTGGGCACTGAAAAAGTACGTGCTGCACATCTTCTCTGTCCAATCCGCAATTTCAACAGGTGGAAGATTCATTGATCCCGAACCGGTTCAGATACGCTAGAAGCCGCCATGTCCGGTTAGGAGATGGCTGAGGTAGAAATCTACTTTTTCATGCTGCCGGTCCATCCATTTTTGATATTCGGTATAAATGTATAGGTCCATCTTCCCTTCGAAGACTGGTTCCATCTCTCCTGACATCCTCCCACACTCCGCTGTCTTTCTTCCAGCTTGACATCTTTTACTGAAGCTTAAGGGTCCTGAATTTTGGCATCGTAGGTCGTTTGTAGCTAACCAGGCCTTTGGGATATTATGGGTGTAGCCAACTTCAATGATTTTATACCATTAGACAGATCGATTTTGTTTTTAACCTCATTTCGGTTCTGTCTTCATCAAATCTGAATTAGAATTATCCAGTAGGCACTTACAGATCCAAAACATTATGAGAGCCTATAATTTTCCCGAACTTAGAAGTACTCATATTTGTGCACTTACCTGTATGTATATACAATTTGTATTAGCTATCAAAGTTCTAAATTGGAAAAAGGATTAGGACAACAAACATATGTATAAAATGTAGAAAAAGTCTGAGAAGTAGCAATCTATGAATTTGGTGAAAGTGGGTATTATAGTAGCAATGGGTTTATTTCTTAGGACATGTAAAAAATGTCTACGATTGTAACAAAGTGACAGCGCCGTTAAGCATGGCAGAACTTAAGAATTTCTTTCGGAGAAGGGTAATATGGAAGACCAGGAACCTTCAGCGATTTATTAGCAGCTCCGACGGATTTAGAGTGAAGAAAATTTTGGAATTTCACAATAGACCAACTCTAATTTCATCTGATCGAACAGCCTGTATTTCTGTAAAGGTTTCATAATTAGCAATGAATAAGTTTATACTTCTTATCGAATATGCTTCATTTCTCGTAAGCTATCTTAGCACCAAGGTTATCTTTACTATTTCGAGAAGATGGCTACCGACTGATCTTTTTAGAAGCGTTGTACTCCTCATAGGTATAGTGTAACCTTCACATTTTTGGCACTAAATCTGTCGCAAAGACAAAAAGCAGTAATATTTTGGGTCCGGATGTATTTTTTTGTTGATAGCCCTTAAATAAAATGTTTTAATAAAGTTTTGCCAGTTTTTCGTTATATTTGTTATTGTTCTTCCTGATTTTTGTGGTAAGTACATTTTTCTTGTAGAAGATTTTGAACCAAAATGGGAATTTTTCACCTTCCGTGTCTTGAAATTCCTTGAAAAATATTGGCAACACTTCTAATGTGCGACTTTATTTTCCCTACTGTAGTTGTTTAGAAGTACTCTGGTTCAATTAAATTGAAATTTGTTCATATCGACAGTATCTTCTATGTTTGTTCAGACGCTTTTATATTTATCAGCGTTCGCGTCAAGTTTTTGTCGAAGTCTCAGCTGATCTTGTTTTAGATCTTTTTTTTCAACAAGGGAAAGAGGTTGAACTAATTCATACTTTGTAGGCAAGACAAAGCAATAACCGGAACCATGGCGAACAGGGTTGAAAATATACTTAACAGCAAGAGGAAAGCTGCAACAATTAACATGATAAACAAGGATCAAATAATAGTAAGACAAATATCCTCCTGGCCCTAAATCGATCCCCAATCTGTGTAATAACTGGAGTAATCACCGAACACTCCACGCTATTGAAGCTATGCTCCGTAAATAGAAAGCAATAACAACAATTTATGCAAAAGCTGAGGGGACGAGGAGAAGGTCGAGTTATTTTAATATCTGTTGCACCACTGCCCCGCTCTATAGGAAGGTGCGAAACGTAAACTAGGAATGTGAAGTTATTTCCCACTGAAAGTGGGCAATTATTTAACCAGAAATTTTGTGAAGTACTTTGTAACATACTTCGAAATATGGCCTTATGTCACGGCACCGTCTTTAAATCATAGGTGGGAAATAACTTCAAACAATTTCTGGTTAAATTATTTTCCAATTTCAGTGGAAAATAATCCCACTTCTTTGTGACAATTAGTTTCACTTTTAATGTAGCGTTATTTTTCCACTTAAAGTGGGTAATAATTTCACTTTATTTTAGAATTCAGAACTATTTTCTTGTGTAATTTACTCTTCCACGTGTGTTACTGTGCCGTGACATAAGGCCATATTTCAAAGTATGGCTTTATGTCGCTTTGCGAAAGTGTCATGAGGCCATATTTCGAGGTATGGTATGAGGGTATATTATGTCACTTTCAAATGAATGTGATTAGTACAAGAAAAACATAACTATACGCCACGTAGCGGTGCCCTGAGCACCTGCATGTGAGGCCGAAGGCCGTCCGGTGTATGAGTCGAAGAGATGCTCATAGTTTTTTTTTTTTTTTTTAGCGCCAAACAAGTACTGTTTAATTCGCATCAATTTTTAATTTATTCAACTTTTGAAAAAATTGGAAAATGTTATATTCACTTACATTTTACTAAATTTTAAATTAAAATTCGAGGCCAATTAAACAGTACAGTACAGTAGAAGTTATTACCATGCACCAACCAGGATCTAGTGGATGTCGGATTCACTTTTAGAAACAGCACTAACTGGTTTACGAATAAACCGGTAATAGGAAAGGTTTTTTGTGAAATTGTCTGTTCTCACCGAGTGGGCGCAATGTGTTTTCATCCGTCAAATGCTCTTCATCAACATAATTTAACCTTACATATTCCAAAATATAGCCTGTGGATGTACGAGTACTCTTGCATACATATATTCCTTGTATACTGAGCTATTCGTCCAATTCTCAGTTAACGAACTTCATTAATATCTAGCCTGGACCCTCCGAAAGTCTGTTCGAACATTTGTTTTTGTTTCTTTAAATTTGTATAATTAAACTATTCGAGCTATACATGTCCGAGCCCGAGCGGGGAACAGCAATCAACAGCCACCGAGAATAAAAGAGAAACGAACAAAATCTAAGTTTCTTGAACCACTACACCAAAAATGGATTTGTGCCTCGAATCTGAGTGCTCCGGTATTTGAACATTTCCGAAAATGATAAAACTATGAAGTAAATAAAATAAATAACTTTTGTTGAACGATATAAAAATAAGGCGAACAATAATGTGTCCAATCATCTTCTCCTATAAATCCGCTTTTGTGGTTGACATAACCCCAAGATTTTATCTCGTGCAATTATTACTTTGTATAAGTGTTACCTTATATTGAAAAATGACAATTAGATTATTACTAGACTTCACAGAAACAACTCTAAGGTGTTATTATTGAATTCTTCGAATACCACAATTACAACTGTAATAATCACTGGTTGAATTGAATTGATTCTAATTGCGTGAATCATCATACTCGCCACTCGTTAAAGTGCAGTATTTGTTTATGAGTAACTAAATTCAATTAAAATGTTAATTTCAGTTTCGCATTTGTAGTTGAAACCACAATAGCATATGCTCTCATGAAAACGTTAATTTCCCATATTGTACAGACCTTTTCACCTTTTTCAAAAACCTTCGTGTTAAAATCAGATTTCCCCATACATACATATGTATCGAGATGAAACAAACTCAGAGTAATGATGACGCTTATGACGATGATAAATTACGCTTCGAGTTGTGTTGGTCATAGATAAAAATTATTTATTTAAAATTACAAGATTCACAATTTGTGATTTTGAATTTTTTTCTGCTTTGTAAAGATGTGTGCTTGTTAATTCGATTGCACAAATATCCGGTCCTCAATCAAATACAATACACCGTACCTTTGCGCTTATAAGTCAACCGTGGGAATCTATTTACTCTACAAATCGATGGTGGTTGATGGATGATAGAGAGGGGAATCCGTTGAAAGTGAGAGTGGGTGACTTCATGTTAAACCTTTATAAGGTACAATGGTCCATGTAATGCACTTGTAATCGATTTTTTTTAATGAATATCTGGAGATCAATAACAATTTTTGTAACATTGTAATTTAACTACGATAGTTATCTATCATAATTAATTTATAAGTGGTTAGAAATAATAGGTTAAGGCGAGATGTCTCTGCATGTTTTTCCACACCCAGCTTGTTGGATGAGCAGAAGATTTACATACGGATCTGAATTGTAAATCCGTATATAAAATTATTTTTAATCAATAGTTTTCCCACATAGATATCCTTAATTGCATAACATAAAAGTGTAACAGAAAACAGAAACCCACATTGGACAAATTCTTGTTTGTCGACATTTCATTACAGTCTGTTCCGAAAGAATTAATTTTTGCGATATGCTACGAGTGTGTTATGTATACCTATTTCATTGATTAATACTACCCAAAGATGGGAATCCAAATGACTAGTTTGCGAAGTAACAATAGTTTTTCAACATGTGCTTATCAGTAGACTACAACAGCAGTCGACAATTATTTTGTTCTTTGATGGGTGGGCTCCTGTTTTAGTTCAATCCGTGTCAGATAAACTCGCATTTATGTACATGCATCCATGCAAAACAGATCGCTTCTACTAAGAGTCTCGTTTAACTGCAATCTTTTAATTTTTGTTACAGACAAACTAATTTTTAAAGAAACTTTTACGATTTAATGGTGCACATCTAATTTATGCGATATATTAACACTATATTTAAATCGAAATTGTTAAGGCATCCGTCCCGATTCCAGGTTTTTAGCTATCGCCCTTTAACCTCCTGTCTACCAATACCTGTTTTTTTTTTTAGAACTTAATGAAACTTGCAAGGGTCGTTGATATGTGTTCAAATAATATAGGAAAAAAAAAAAAAAAAAAAAATTCTGCCTCAAAATTTGGCTTTTCATTCGTACTTTGTAAAGTAGAACGGTACTCAATAAAGTACCGCTACGATTTTGTATGTACTAAATGAAGGTCGCTCGTTGTGTACATAATAGCAAAAGTGAAATAAAAAAATTGAGAATTCATTTTAGTGGGGCAATGGGAATTGATCAACGCTAATATTAGTTCTGTCATATAAACCTTATTAGGAAACAAAAACATCAACTTTCTCATTATTGCCCTTAAAACTAAACAAACTAAACAAACTAAAAACTTTTTTTAAAAAAAAAAACAACTAAATATAAAAAAATAATGTTCTGTAAGAATGCTTTTTTCTGACATATCAAATCCATGAAAATTAGGAAAAATATTTCTTTTAGTGTGAAAAAAGCTCATGTTATATCCGATATATAAAAATAAGTAGGTATTAAAAATAAAAAATAAAAAATCAACTTTCCTATTGATTGAATTAAAACTATAACAAAAAAACATAAGAAAAACAATTTACTGTTGGAATTCTGTTTTTTTAAATATCAATTTCATGAAAATTGGAAGAAACAATTTCTGTTTGGTGTGAAGCATAAATAAATCTGTCACTTTTTGCAATATACGGTTGTTTTTTTGTCACAGACATATCTTCTACAGCGATTTTGTTTAGTACCATATGCAGGCAGGTGTGCAGCCTTTTGTTGACGTCTCTCTTTTGAAGGTATCGGCACTATCATCACCTTCCTTTTTTTGTGTTTCGGCAAAAGTTCATCTAATTGCTCAGGATCGCTCTCGTCATCGCTCTCGGTGTCATTATCAGTCACTAATTTTGTTCCCAAATTAAGTTTATATTCACGCAATTGCTTGATGTTTCGCTTCAGCTTTCCTTTCCTAACTTCTGATTCCCTATATTCTAACCATGCATAGACAACAGCTAGATCAAAATGGTGTGCAATGACTCTAATTGTCCATTTTTTTGTTCGATTATGTGATGGGCAAACAGAGAGCATACGATCGGTAAGATCGACACCACCCATGTTATGATTATATAATTTTATGACTTCAGGCCTCTTTACTTTTTCATAAAATTTATTAAGTTTCGACCACCTTTCGCAGTCATCGTGGTTTCTGTCGCAGTAGCAGGTCGATAGCCTTAATACTGGCTTATTATCTAGCCACATTGTCGCAGCAAGTTTGCCGTCGTCCCTAATTTTAACTTCAGAAGTCCCCCGTTTTTTCTTTCGAAACTCTTTCTCTTTCGTCATTATACAGTCTCTGGAAATTCGGTTTTTCATTATAGTACCAGTACCATGGAAGGCCCGCCGCAGCAGCTCTTCACATAACTTAACAGTTGTGAAATATCGATCAAAGAAAATCAAATGCCCGGGAACCAAAGCAGCTTCACCCAAGCCAAATCCTTGACTTTTCTAATGTGGGAAAGTAGAGTCTCCTTGGTACACAATCATATCGCACACAATTCCTTGTGGGGTAGCAAGAACAAAAACTTTCAAACCGACAGGATTTGGTTTGTTAGGAAAATTCTGTCTCATAGGACACCTTCCTGTAAATGGGATTATCATCTCGTCAATGCATACAGATGCAAGCCAATTTTGCTGGAGGCAACCCTTCAAAATTCTATCAAATAGCCGTCGTACCTTCCAAATTTTGTCAATTCTCTTTTCTGCTGTAACATCTTCATCATAAACACATTTGATGTTCTAATAGAGTAAAATCTGTTACGAGTCATCGCCTGAGCAATTATTGGAACCCGCCACTTTTCTGCCCAATACATATCCAACTGAGGGTATTGGAGTGCAGACATAATCATAGTTATACCCAAATATACGTTCAATTCTTTTATAGACAACCCTAATGATCTACCTTTTATCAAAACAGAAATTCTATTTGTGCTGTCGACGATTTGGGAAAGGATGTCATCATCTATATATTGACTATAATATTTGTGCCACCCCCAATTATCTGTATTTTTTTCTACATAGGTCGATTGCATTAGATTTCTTACTTCAGGTTGGAAAATACGCCCATTCCAACCTTCAAGAAAAACACCGTTGGATTCGCGGCTTGTAGACGCTTGTCGCTGATTCTTTCCTCTACCGCGAAGTAATCCTCGTCCTCGACTTATCGTTCTGCCTGTCCTACGTTTTGTTGTTGAGCCTCTCAAGACTAATGAACTGTCAGAGACTGCTGGTGAAGAAGTCGGTAGATCCAAATCTGCCTCATCAGAGGAACAACTACTGCTTTTTGACCTTAATCCACGAATATTTTCAGGGAAAATATACATAGGATCATCAGCACAATCGTCACTGGAAAAATCCACTTCGGATTCATCCAAAGCCGCAGTTATTTCATTTTGTGACAGTACTGAAATCGAGAAAGTTAAACTCAATTGAAAACCGAAGTACTGTACGAAGGACATTAAAAAAACGAAAAAAGTGAGGCTCCCAACCATTGTACTTCAAAGAGGACATAAACATTTTTTGTTCTGTATTTTCAAGGTTTCGTATGGTTTTCATAAACTAATTGCAATAGTTAATCGTTTTTATATTCTTTTTAAAATACAAGCAAAATAACACTGAATCTACTCAGGATTGCAAGAATAAAATTAGATTAACTTACCCCTTCTACAACGCTTAGGTACACTTCCACCTCCCGCCGCCATTTTACAAGTGACAGACCGCACACAACTAACGCATTTTTATTTAATATCAAATCAAACCAATGGATGGCGTTAGCAGCAATACTTTTTGATATTGTAGCAAATACTCCCATCAGTTCTATGTACAGTGGAAGGTAGGAGTTTAAACCAAACAGGCATGCTAGCGATCATGTGTACGCAGTAGAGGGTTTAGAAAATTGGGGTCTACTGTTGCGGTGACCTCCTCGTTCGATCAAAATCTCTGTCCTTTGACCCAAACTTTGAGTTTTGGCAATGGTGACCGTCGAAGTGTGAGACGGAGTGGTAATGCGTTTTTGGTCCAAAGTGAGCATGGGCAGAAATCAATGCGCAGACCGATTCTTCAGCAGTGCGCAGACCGATTCTTCAGCAGCTCAATTCTTCATGCAAAATATGATGAATGCGTTCCTTCGATAAACCCACAACCTCTGCCATCTCTCTCACCTAGATTCGATTGTCATCCAATATCATTTTTTGAACTTTTTTGATGTTCGAAGGTGTCTTTCAAAGCATGTATCAATAGATTCTTTCGAACAACCGGTGTAATGGACTGTAAATAGTGCCTTTAGATGAGTCAAGGTAATTATCATTTCGAAAGTGGTTAAGAAAGATAACATTCATACGAAATCATTTTGATTAATTAAGCCTGACTTTATTCATTCTGACAATAGTGAAGAAGCTGTGGGCAACCAAGGACTGGCCAGTGATTTGTACTTGCTCTTGTTTGTTTTAGAGTTTCTATTTGATACAATGTTTTTCCTACAGATCCTTGCAATAATTTGAAATATCTTCTCATGATCGCTGTTGTATTCACATTTGTGAGCGTGGAAACGAAACAGAATTTGATTGGTCGAAACCGACCGTACAAAAACAAGCCACAAATAAAGAATTTACACTTGCCTTTGCCTTGGTGTTTGAAAAATATTTTTTTTTTATATTCGAATTCCTTGGAACATTTCATTCTACCTTTCGTTTGATAGGTCGCATGATGGGGTAGAAAAATAGCCGTCTCCGTGGATCTACCGGCTCTATATGCATGTTGACGGTAATGAAGTGGGGACGTGTTTAGTACGTCCTCCCTTACGTAGTTGTCCACAACTTTTTCCATTGTTTTAAGAAGAAACAGTGTTAGGCTGATTGGTCTGTATGACTTCGGCTGTGTTGGATTCTTTTCCCCACTTTTGGTATGAACACAACCTTTGGAATATATCCCAGTGCGAGACTACTTTTCATTATTCTGACTGGGTATGGTATTTGTCTTTCTTGTACCTTCTGTATTAGGGCTGGTGTAATACTATCCACACCTGGTGACTTGACTGTATGTATACAGAACTATGTAACTTTTCTATCTCTGCTCTCTTCTCTATTTAATTTGTTTTTGTCTGCTCTCTGTCAATAAAACATAGCTTCTACTTCTTTATTTTTAATTTTTACTTTATAAGAGCAAGTATGTATTGGTTTCCTGCAAATGTTCGATCTTGAGATTTTAATCAAACTAGGCATTACTATAATAGTCTCAAAACAAGTGGGTCTCTAAATTCTGCCTGCCTGTCTGTATGTATGTCCGACTGCAGCCTAAACGGTTGGATGAATTCTGTTCAAACTTCATATTGGTGATCTATAGGGCCACAATTCAAGACTAAATTAGAATTTTCATTCTAACCCCAAAATTAACAGTACTTTATTAATGGCAGATTTTTTTTTTTTCAAATTTGAAAATTTTGTTCAACCGCGAATGTGGCGTAATCCTCACCTGCACCAAATTTGCTTCCATGGTGGCCCTACAATAGCTGACAACATCCTTTGATTCTAATAAAAACATACACTAAAAGCCAAATGAATAGGACTAAATATGCCATTAAGTTGAAGGAAGAAGAAGGTTCCTTGGAACAAAAATGTACTTACACTTTCTAACAAGGGCATTGGCCAGAGTGTCCAAAGATGTAATCTATAACAAGTTATTAGATCCATGTTGAACTTTGACCATTGTTCATCCACCCTGGCTTAAAGCAAAACCAACATCAGATATAATTTACTACAGTATTTATCAATATGGTGAACACAAAGTAGTGGCGTTACATAATTGAGAAAGTTTTGATAAGTGTATCCAAAGCCAGCGCCATAAGTAAAATATAATTAGTACCGATAGTACGCGTATGCTCTTAAAATGTATTGCAAGTTTTTTTAATTACGAGCATTGGATCGATGTATATGCCATTTAGTAAGGCTCTGTCATCCCTCCGACAATGATTTTATTAATGACTTTCTATTTGTTATGTAATTGCAATTCAATACACGATATAGCACTCTCGACATTGCCTAATCTCAAGTGAAAAAATTTGAATGACTTTGAAGCCCAATACCAAGCTAGGTTCAGTGCCTCAAACATTTATTGATGTCTCCTACCTTTGAGGTATGTATGTTACAAAACTAAAAATTAATAGAGCTGATATTGAAAAAAATGTCAATCTCTGGTGCTAGTACAATAAATGCACTAATACTGTTCACCAGGATCTATTTTGGATCTTTTAGATGAAAAAAATGCTGCCAGCTTTCTTGGATTCTCAAACTTTGTAAGCTCTTTTTTTGCTTCAAATAAACTCCCAAATAGCTGCAAATACTAATGTTTTTTTTTTTTTCAAAAAATCCTAATTATTTATTCTATTGAATAACAAAGATGTGATCCTTTCTTTGTACACTAATATATTAATTCTGGTTATTGCGAAAGAACTAGTCGAAGGTAGTCTACTTCTGAAATTTTTTTCATGAATTTCAAAACCTGCTGCAGTTGAGAAACTTTCAGAAGTAAGCTTTTTGCAAACTTCTGAAAGTTGTGTTCCTAGTGAGCAAGGCGCTTTAGAATTTAATAAATTTACAAACTACCTAATGAAGAATAGATAAGGTTTTGGGGTAGAAAACATGCATCTATTGTAGGTTTCACAATTCTTGCCAGCCACACTTTACCTTCAATTCTTCAGCAATTCAGTCAGCCATGCACAACTCCTGGGTATAACGACATTGAAATTCACTTCATCTTGCATTGAATACAAATTAAGAAACAACAGTTAGAGAAGAGCCAACACTGCCACTACCGTCTGGCATGTACGCCAAAGGTTTGTACTAACTGATGTCATCCTAATTATGCTCTTCATCTACGGGATTGAGGCAACCAGCCGCAACTGAAATTTCAAAACTCAAGCCCCAAATGCATATCTGATGTCACGGAGCTGTTCGTCCTCTCACGGATACAAACGACACACTATGACTAGCTGTATTCCATAGCTAATTTGGTTAAACGATTGTATCCATTATATTTGTTGTTATGTTTCGATGAAGCGATATGCTTTCATAGATATTATGATAGTATCTTCCTCTCGTTGCTAAGATTACTGTTACATTAAATCTAGTTTGAAGATACGTTCTTTTTTTTTCTGTGCGCCATGCGGCAAAACGTTTTGTTGTTGGCTGTGTGGTACACATGTACATCTGGACCGAGTGAAAATCTCTTTATTATTTCAAGCTCGTAGTTCGGTTCGGAATATCGTGACGGACGTGATACAGGATACCATGTCGCAAGGTGATTCCCAGGATTTGTTTTGATTTCTTTTCGTTGCACTTCGTGTGGATTTTCTTTTTTTTTACTGATGTCTAGTAGAGAAGGAGGAATTTCCCTTGCACATTGAGAATGATGCTATTTTGTTTGGTATTATCCATATGATAATCAATTGATCGAAAATCTATTTTATAGGTATAATATTGGCAACAAGTCGAGAGAGCAGAGATGTTGAGATATAGTTAGTTTTGTGGTTTATCGATTGGAAATGCCCCAGAGTCATAAGCTTGCGGTAAATACAGTGAAACGAGAGAAAACAAAACTCAACTTTTGTCCCTCTTTAGTAATCATGAAGTGAGGGAGGACAGACTTGCAGACTGAAGATAGTCATGCAAGTGCACTCGACGCCCGAGAACAAGGTTTTGATCGTGATTTTAGCCGAAGCCAGAGAAAAAAATCCATACTGCATTTTTGCCTTTTCGCTGTCGATATTATGCTTGAAAGTTGAACCAGGAACATGTGTTATGGCATGTAAGGTCATGCCACAACACATTATTATGTCTTTTTCGTCGAAATTCCTGTAATTATTGAATTACACTGATTTGAATAGCACAGGAAATGCGTCTTTTCTTGTTGGCAGTCTATTTATTTAAGTTAGAAAGTGTTGCGGAAATGTAACGGGAAGACACCACAAGCTATGAAGATTAATGTTTGTTGGACAGAGTCGGAGATTTGCGGGTTATAAGTTCAGAATTGACCGAAGAAGATATAACAATTTGGTTTCCAATTTGTATTTTGCTACGGGATTGCTAATATATCTCAATGGCACTGAACCAAACAACTATTCTAATACAATTTTCGAGATTTTTCTCAATATACAAAAATAAATAAAAAACAAGAGAATATTATACTTCTTCTTCTTCTGTGTCATGACAATAACACTGCATCCCGTTTTCGTCAGGATGTTGAGTACTTATTCACTAGCATAGTACTCCCCTAGGGGATACCTCCGCATACACCCCTTCTGACCAAACAACTTCTTATCTCAGCCTGGATAAGCCTACTTTTTAGCATTTGTTCAATCCAGCAGCAAAGGCAGTTGTCAATCGTTAGATAAATAAACGCAGTCATTATAATCTCAGTTTTGATATTTTTGAAAGCACAGCAGACAGCAAAGCATAGTGAATGCTTTATTCTCAAAGAATTTTACCCACCAGTGAATGAAAAGCAGTTTTCACCGATTTATCTTTACGGAGTGCGTGCTGGGAATCCGAAATTAGACTGCTATCCAGCTTCGTACGTATACATCAAGCGATCTTTCCAGGCTTTTTAAAAAGAAAAGAGGAACGGCTGATAGATCGAAAATCTTTAGGAAAGAGTGAGTGGCTTTAACAGATCTCGATATTAAGACCATCTTCATCAGTCATCAAATTTCTTCCCTTCAAGATCTTGGTGAGTAGCTTGAAAGTAAACAGTCACTAGAGTCTGAGTGGAACCACGGGCAAATGTCAAAGCTTTGTTACAGCTCCACCGCAATAACGCCATCGAGTCCTGGTGATTTAAAGGAGAGGAAGCTGTTCACTGCTGGAAATATTCTTCGAGGAGTGATTAAAGGCTAAGAAATGAACCTTATTATGGCTATTTGCATGAACCTTATTTATGGCTAAGGGAAGCCTTTGTTACCAAATTTGGCATATGGTAGTTTTTAGCTTCAGGGCTTACATGAGATTCTCTAAATATTGGTGCTCTTAAACATTGGTCTTAAACCGGTATATTGCAGGACCCCAGGTTTCCGCCAAGCTATTACAAGTGTTCCATCAAGCTCTTTTGAGGTAAATAAAATTTATTATTTTATGGCTTACCAGCTCAACAAAATAATTGTTGTAACGAAAAGAAATGTGACAAGGATCTTTTCTATAGAGAATTTATTTTCAAACTCTTTGTGGGTGGCCATGGTGTAGTGGTAACATCATCGCTTGTCACGCTGCAGGTTTACAGTTCGAATCCTAATGTCAAGAATTATCTATTTATTTCGCATTAAATAAATAAAAAATTCGATCACTTGCGAAAGCTTAGTCAACTCTACTGCAAAGGCATAACACTGGCAGTAGGGTGGTCATATGGCTAAAATGCAACTTGATCGTAATGTTGACCCCAGGAGGATGAAAAAAAAAATACTGTGAATTATAAGCAACGACAATACAAAAATACTCCCCAGTTATCTGGACGCCACCCTTAGTGTTCACTGAAACTTGTAGACTCAGGTATTATATCTGAGTTTCAAACCAATCACACCAATCTGTCTTCTCTCTGTCTCTTTCCCTTTCCACAAAAACGCCCGTGTCCTAAAATGAGTATATGGGTATTCATATCCCCTTTCACACGTACAAATTATTAAAAAAAAATAATTTATTTTCTTCAAATTCACATTTAAGTAGATATTCGTATATTAGACGCACTCATCCGTAGGAAATGAAAACTTAACTTATTTTACCTAAGTATATTATAATGCAGTCACTAAAATTATTCCAGATATTTTGTTCATTAATTTTTTTTTTCCAACATATGTAAATTAAACAAAAAACACGGTTTTTATTTGTTAGTTTTCATAAAAACTGATTATTTTTTAAGAAGTTCCAAAGTCTCATAATTGTCAGAGACCACTATTCTAAAGGGATATTCGCTGTGGCGCAGTAGTTAAGTGTGGGATCGTAGAGCGGGGAGTTTAAAGTTTGGGTCCCAGAAAACGACAAACAGTTCTTTCACGATCCACTTCTCTCGAACCTCAAGCGAATGTTTAGTCGCAGCAGCATTTTTTGTTTATCCATCGCTTTGATATCACAATCTCTGTTTGATGCTTGATCGTATTACTCCAAGTTAGTTTTTAAGATGGTTTAGCCTAATATGCAAAAACCAAAATAACAAAATCAAAAATACTTCGGTTCTTTTCTTTCAATTTCATTGTTTACCTAGAAATATATATGTATATTTAACAAATTTGGAATATGTAATTAAAATAATGGAATTCGCCTATTACCTGTCAATGAATGCGTTGAATTTGAATATTTACTGATGTAATTCAAAGTGAATATTTGTTCAAAAGAATTCTAAAAAATAAATTTACTTAATTTAATAGAGATAAATAAATTATAGGTAATCTTATAATATGGTTTATTATTAGATTTGCTTTAGATTTGTCTTGTGCAATATAACTTTTACAACACAATTTACTAAACTTTATTACTCATCGGATTGATTTGATTCAATAATTTATGACATTAACTTTCCTACCCACAGCACACAAATTGCTTACTCTTATACTTATGTACATACGAGTATATTATAAACCAGATTAGAACAGCATCCACATTTCTAAATTGCGAAATCAATTAAACAATTACTTCATATGTCAGTCCATATTAACACCTACGGCGCTAACTGAACTGATTAATGCAACTCGACTTCAAAATGCAGTCGTTTTGTTAGCACTGGCTCTCGCGTGGCACTGCAGTACCATCGATTGACAATGCCAATCGACCTACCAGCGGATTGTTGTCAAAGTGTAGGCGCTAAGTTTTCTTTATTATTCATAGAAATCTGCGAGACAGCACTGTAGAATTTAATTTAGAAACAGCCGCTGTAGCTGCTGCTGGCTAGTTCTATCCAGCCGGAGATAGTTTAGGCCAGGTCTATAGCACATCAATCATACTGAGCACAGTGTGTGTACACAACTGCTGAATCAGTTAGTCGATCGTCATCTCGATCGGCAACAACGATTCATTTATTATCTGGATAAAAAGCGACAAGTCGAAAACATTTATGTGACTGTTGATTGCTGCTAAACAAAATGTCCTTACAGTCGTCGGTGGAGTGGTCACATTTCAAGAGTTGATTTCCAATAATGATAGACGATCATAGCTAGGTAATAAAACAGATGTACACTACGGGAGTTTTAGTGGATATGTGATTTGGTTTGGTGTGTTGCCGAACTATATCATAAAATGACAGAGAGAAGGAGTGAGGAGGACCATATGACGAAGTCTACCATATACGATCATAAACCAATAGGGCACCACCTCAGCACAGCGGTAAGACTGTGTCCCAATGGTCACACATAGCCTACACACGGAACACAACGTAGCGAATGCGACTGTGAAGAAGGACCGTCAGATACTCCAAAGATGATACGAGCTGCAGTACAGTGAAATGCATAAATGTCTTGGGATTTATGAGAACCCGACGTCGGTATTCTGGTAAATTTCGAATGCTTGTCTTTCGGTGTTGATCTCCTTTTTACTCCTGGTCTGTCATCGTTCTTGGGGGTCTTTGGGATCTCTGCAATCGTCGTTCTTTGAAACGCAGTAATGTGTCAACTGAAAATTTATATCCACAGTGTGTGCACAAAGAAAGCTCTGCTATTTAAAGCAATCACTAAAGGGCAGTGGGCTATTTCGTATCTTATAGGTGTATTATATTTTGACGCCCAAAAAATCACTCAGTCAAATTTGTTTGTCTTATTTTGTCAGAAGCAATGGATGCACACGTTGGTCTTTTAATGATTTTCTAGGTGGTCATGGTGACCACGAATAGTATGCCCTGTGACTAACCCAAAGATAGCTCGCAACACTTACGTAGTTGAGAAGAAATTTGCAGTGCTCTGCTCATATTGAGCTTCTTGCATTTATCTACAGACGATTCAGAAACTTCTGACAGCATAGCCTGCAGAATATGCCGGATTAACGGATATCTAGACTAGAATGAAGTCCCTATAGTCTGTCTTTTTTCTTTCACTCCATGCAAGATGTTTCTCAAAATGGATGTTATGAATGAAACTAACAATGGACAATGACATCAAGTTCGAAAAAAATTGCAAGGACGAGAAACTTTTCACCTTTCTTTATTTTGGTTTCTCCCTAAAAAGTCAGCTCCATTTGGAGCTGCCTAGAATATCTTTTCAATAATCTACGTGACCTATCAAATATTATAATCAGTTCTCGCTTCATTCGAAGCCCCAATTGATTTTCCGCCTAGTACTTCAAAATAACAGAATACGATCGCGTCAGAATGGTTCTAGTTTTAGTCCAAGTGTGCTTGTACGTAATTATAATGATGACATCAATTTCAACCTAACCTAGTCTATTTGGATAAATCAAATGACATGAGAGTTAATCCAGTATTGTTAACCTAACAGCAAAAGTTATTGTAGGTTAGCTGCGAATAATGAATAAGCAGTCCCTGGCCAAGAGCGGCAAAAATGGAGGGTGTGATGGAAAATATCACAAGATCCTCGTGAAATTTCTGTAACGGAGCGAGTAAACGTCGTCATTAAATAAGTGTCCTATTCCTATAGCGAGAAGGAATTAAGCTAGCCGTGCCGAGGCCTGAATGATGCTGGGGGGTAATACTCATACGAGTATCAGCACAGCATCGATATCGATAACAGATGAACTATCTAGGAGCTTGCAGAAGGGGGGTGATAGTACAAGGTCCCATACTTTGCGAGAAGTAAGTGCTTCACACACCCAAGTGAAGAAAAAACGTGACATCGAAAGGTGAAGTCATGGCTACTCTGCAAAATGGTAAGCTTCCAATCCCCAAAAGGAAAGGGAAAACAACTCCAAACGGAGATCAGCCAACTTTTAAACGAATAAAAAATCTTAAACGTCCTGTCAACCAAAGACCAAAGAAGCTACTGAACTAGGTACTAGTCCAAGTAAACCAAAGGAAGGCTGATACATTGGTCTTCAAGTCAATAGGCCAACTTAAGTATGGGGATATCCATCTGAAGGTTAAGAGCGATTCAGAACTTAAAGAGCTGGGCCAAAATGTCAACCACACTGGGAAAACGGCCAAAATACACCTTCCTATTTAACTTAAGAGATCTGTTTCTTAAATACCTCTTAATTCTAAATCCAAGTCGAAAAAGTTCTGTTACAGAGGAGTTGAGGACGCTGACGGACGAGGTACTATTGGAAGTAAAGAACCTTGATGAGATAACAATCAAAGAGGAGATCTGTTATGCACTCATCGAACAGCTGGAAAAAGCTTACCACTTTGAATTATCGGCAATTAAGTCACTAAGCAAAGCCTACAGTAGTACACAGTTGGCAGCAGTGAGTCTACCGATAGAGGCAGCAAACAAAATTCGGGTGGATGGTGATTTGCCGCATTCGTGAGAAACTTACACCACTGAAATGCTACAAGTGCATGGATTATGGCGCCTTCAACCATTTACTTACTTTTATCAGTAGCTCAATAGTAAGAAAAACGGCTCGGAAAACATTATACAAATAGTGGCCACTATGCGAGATTATACCACAGCAAAGGAGAGAAAGGTAGCAACCGGTTAACATAGTACAAAGAATAGGTTAGAAATCGGGCACCTTCGATGAAGAGGCATACAGAACTATGTTCGTGGGTCCCACGCTCTTGACCACAGCCATTAACAAAACAAAACAGATGATCAATTACATTGCAATGTGACGCATCCATGTGCGAGAAGATTGTACCAATGCTCCAGAGGTAGAAATAGAGACAGCAACACAAATCAGAGCGTAGAAGGATAAAAATAGCAATCAATGAAGTTATCAAAACTAATGGGGAATGGGCGTATTAGTTGGTAAAGAAGAAACTGAAGAGCTTTCGGTTAATAACTCCCACCTGCCCAAGCTTGCTGGAAAACATCGTCAGTTGGTTGTTTCGAAGACAACTACAAACCACACTGGAGACCAATTACTATGAGAAACACCAATTCCTTTAGTTACCAAAGAACAAGTAGTCTCAGCCACTAACAGATTTGGAAATAAAAAAGCACTTGGGCTAGATGGCATACCCAACCGCCCTTAAGACTGCAATTAGAATTCGACCGAACATTTTTGCGAATATCTATAGCTCGTATCTGATTGAAGTAGACCCCTTCAAAACGATGGAAAAAACAACGCCTAGTATTAATCCCCAAGGAAAGTAATGCCCCTGGAGATCCATTGTCGTTTCGCCCACTCTGAATGTTGGATATGGCTGAAAAAGTCCTGGAACATATCATTACTAACAGGTTGGAAGCAGCTATTGAAAACGCAGGAAGATTGACAGAAAACCAATATAGTCTCCGAAGGTGACGGTCAACGATAGATGCAATCTGAGTGGTGACAGTGTGACAAATTACTAAAGACAAAGGATACTGATATTAAGACACAGATGGTGGCCCCAAGGAATATACTATCACAAGTTTTAGTGTTGGGTCCATTTCAGTGGAATGTGAAGTATGATGGGATACTCAATCTACCTATACCAGGAAGAGCTAAAATCGTAGGCTTTACAGATGATATTGCGATAGTCGTGGTCGCCAAACTACTGGAAGAAGCGGCCCAAATACGCAACAACACAATCGGGATTGTTAAACGCTGAATTGAATCTATGAGTTTAAAACTAGCAGAGTATAAATCGCAAGAAGAGAAAAACAATCCCTCTTACGATAGGGGGCATAAGATTACATGGAAGCAAGCCATCAAATACCTAATTAGAGGTCATGATTAACACAAGGCTCTCATTTAAACTTGAATATATTAGTGCCAAAGCCTCACGAGTGAATAATGCACTCATACGTATCATTCCAAATCATGGAAGAAAAAAACAGTTTACACAACACTTTCTTAGACGAAACCATTTTTAACCGAAGTTCACTAATTCTGATTATATAGGTATATTTGAAATAAAACGTATCCATAACCATTAGTACCTTTAAAAAACAAAATATGCATTTTGAAGAAAACGAACCCCATAAAGTGAGCATGGCCATCGACATATTTCATTTAGACAACATTTTCCAGTTTATAGTAAAAATGTTGACAAAAGCAACATTTTTTGAAAAGTCTGCGGGCGGATTTTAAAAATGTAAACACTTGTATTGCTTTGGATTCTAAAAAGGCTATATGAAATTTTATATTCTTAGCTCAAAATGTAAGGCCCAAAAAGCGGTAACAAACGGACGGACGGACATGGCTAGATCAACATAATTTTTGATGCTGATCACAAATATATACGAGTACATATACTCTGCCTTTATTATTTCTCTATGTTAGAAACTATGAATCACACCCCCTTACACAAAAGGATGAACAGATGTCTGAATGATTAAGATTCAAATCTGCGCAAATTTATCGTGAACGAAAGTAATTAAAAATTCCACAAAGTTAACATTACAGTCAGAATCACTTCGCGGCTTTAGGATAATCGGAACAGTTTAATCGATTTAACATGACTTGGCTACGATTTCAGTCAACTCTATTTTATAATAAAATCAAATTAAATCTTAGACAAATGAAAATAATTCCTTCGGAATTATGTACATACATACATACCTAATACTTTAAACCAACTTAGTGTCAACTATCAATCTAGCCCTTAGACAATTTCAGTAGATCCGATGTTTCGAGTTTTCTGGATCTGCTATCCGTCATAAAAATCTGGAGCTTAGTAAGCGAAGTAGTTTTGTTGGTCAGTAGTTTTGTTGGGCAGTAGTCTCCGCAGATCCTACAGATATTTTTTGGCCCAAATTATTGTTACTCTGGCAAGCACGTGTTGGTATGCTCAAATCAGAGCTAATAATATCTACATAGGTAATATGCAGTACTCGCACTTAGACTTCTACAACCATCTCAAACAAAATTGCAAAAAAGAGAAAGATGTATAAAAACATAAAAGAAATTACAATCCATCTGGAACAGATAATATGATACCATATCTTCCATTCTCTAACCCACTGCTTATAATGTAAGCGTGGCTATCACCACTTGTAACCGAAGTTCCTGGATTCTGTTTAGATATTCACAATAAGATTTAACCATCACCATAAGTAGCTTTTTTTGTTTTTTTAATACAACACCCCCAAAAAGTGGGCGTGGCCGAGTATAATGTACGAACAAAATGTAGAGAAAGTCACAGCCTACATGCTTTATGGAGACAATATTTTTCCATTAATCTAGATATATTGAAAAAGGTAATTTTTTGAAAAGCGTTCTTGTTTGTATATAAAATTTCATGTTCCTAGTTCAAAATGTAAGGCCCTAAAATTGGGAACATACGAGTATAGACGGACGATCATGACTAGATCTATATAAATTTCGATACTGAACAAATATGTAACTTATACTTACAGGTGTCTACTGTTATTATTTCTCTATGTATAGTCAAAACTAACCATTATATTCGTTTGTCTATTCGCTCGTGTGCTATTTAATTGGCTCTATTTTCTCTTGAAATTATTAGGGCTTACCATTTGTAAAACTGCTCTAACGATTTTCAAAAAAATTTATACTTAATAACTGATATCTAAGTCATTTTCGACATACATATTTATTTACTTAAGGGAATTTACAGAATTTAGCGTAAATACTGCACATAAACCCGTAATAGAGCATTTCCTGTGTTAAAATTTGTTACTAAAGCCAATTGTATTGCATCTTAGATGTATGTAAAGGTTTGCTACCATTCCCGCATCTTAAGTGACTTAGACGGGTCACATAACAAAACTCTTCATCCAGATCTTTCCTCCAAGTTTAATAAAGGCACTGATACTAGAGCACCATTTTCTTTCGCTCAAAGCAATTAAACTCAATTCCTACTTCCCTCAGATGCACCCATCTAGAAAAAAACGTGTCATAGTCGGCTGATTATAAACCTTTTGAGTTCAACCCTGAGCTGCGATCAAATCATAGTTGATTGGACTTGGTCGATGCACTACGCTGTATTTTCATATACAGGAACTGAAAAAAACTAAGTAACGTACGAACGAATGGAGGGAATATATTTATTTTATTTAAAAATATGCTTGTCATAGTGTTTTACAATTTCACGTTTATTGGAGGAGCCTTTATCGCCAATCCTGTTGCTTTCATTACACTAACGTAAGCTCCCTCGCGTGGTTTGGTTTTCCATGTTGCCTTAAGCTTAGAGTGTGGGATTTGAAGGCCATCTTGGGTGGTTTATTAGAGTGTCTATTACTTCATTCGCATTCGCCACATTGTACAAAATGTCTGTCGAAGGAATTTTCCTTCATAACAGCTGATAATGATCAGTTATCTTTAGAGCACCAACTTTGTTATCCGAAGAAGCAGCAGTTTCCTAGGGTCAGTAATTTTAGAAAAGTTTTAAGATTAAGTGAAGCATATCAGCCTAATATTGGGTCACAATATTTGCCTAAGGAGAATTAAGGTAAATACACGTGTATTATAAAATCAGGTTCCTATAATTTTGCTCTGTATTTAGTACCCTTTCCTGTTGGACACACTAAAATAATACAATTTCCTTTTAATATCGTTATGAACTAGAATCAAAGAATTCCCAGGGGAAATCCCTACAAGGTGCCTCTTTCAAATGGGGACCTGCAGTGTCCCTGCAATGCGTCTGGTGTGTGCAAATTGACCAACGACAACCTGTGGATTCAACCACCCGCTGACCGTACTAACTCTACTGATGAGTGAGTTTAAAGGCTTAACAGCGACTTAAAGACCATTGTGTGTGCTGGGATACACAACAACGAATAATGGACACACTTCTCCCGACACATCAGCGCACACTCAGAGCACTTATGTCAACTTAACTGGCCAATCATGATGACAGTCATAATTCTTTTTGATTCGAGATTTCACTTGGCAGGAGCATTGCAGGTGGTATTCACGCTTAGTATCTTTTCTGGATAAGGTAAATGAAAGTTTTTTTTTTTTCTTCATTTCAGCCGGCTTGGACGATACATAACAAAAAGCCATTAACGCATCCTACACATGCAATTGCAGAGGAAGAACGATATCGGGTCAGATCATAAAAAGTCATCGAGGTCAAGGCATGTACGCAAGTATGACATTCCTCGCGCAATGGTCCCACGGTCTTACTCCAATCACGGCTGTTATTCTGTCGTTCAAATTTCAAAGAAATTATTTCATGTTACACTTTCCGTGGAGAATGAGAATGTATCACGCTATCCACACAGGGATTTGGTTACTCTAACAACTAGATGACCCCTTCGTGATAGCTTGCCTTCTATTTTTATCCGAAAGAGATGTCGCTCATAATTTGTGGTCACAGAAATTTGTTGGTGTTATAGAATAGGTAAAATGTCACCTAATTAAATTGACGCTGTCACGCAAGTGCTGAAAAGAATCAGTGCTACTGGTCTTTTTCGGTTTCCATCTATACAATCTTTTTTTCCCAGATCATCTGGTTGATAATCTGGGAAAGTTTTTGTTGTATGATTTAGGTGGGCTGGAATACCAGCTGTTAGGGATGGGAGTAATGTGTTTATGCATTCTTAATTGGACAGAGCTGTACATGTTTCTCTCAGGTGTCAAGAAAGATCTATTTTGCTTCCCCGATTTGGAGCTCAAGTGGATGATATACTCGACTTCGAGCACCTCCTCCAGTCCAATTGCATTGATGGACACGAGTATTTTGAGTGGATTCAATGATGGTAGATCTTCTTCTGATAGTTGGTAGACATCCAGGTGATTCCTTCTTTTGTGGATCAATGCTCCACATTCTTTAAGTAGATGCCCTGGGGTTTCCTCTACGTCCCCACCTACAGCGATCCGTCAGGAAGCCTATTAGAATGCGGAGCCGGTTTTATTGATGTTGATACAGACCTTGTTTTTTTTCGGTTGTAGTTCCCAAAAAGTTCTTTGGCCTGTCTTAGCTTCGGGAGTTCCTTCCAAAGTTTGACTCTCTAGTGGTTTTCTTCTCATTTTAGTTCTTCCCGTATTTCATGCGGTCCCAGCCTGCAGAATGGTTCTGATCCGACGAAGTCGGTCTCAGATCCCTCTCTTGTTAGTTCGTCATCTGCTTCATTACCCTCTACTCTCATGTGACCTGGTACCCAGTAGAGGATAATTCTATTGTTCTGCCCAAGTCTATTTAGCTTTCCAAGATACTCCCATACCAGTTTTGACCTGATTTCATGCGATATTAGTGCTTTTATGGCGGCCTGGCTGTCCGACAGTATTGCGATTTTTGGGAATACCTAGGTCCTTATAGTACCACAATGGACCTATTTCTTAAATAATTGCAGCTGTGCTTAAATCCAGGTAGCTACTCGAATCTAACCATAATATATTATATTATATTACCTTGGAAAAAGTTTTTCTTTGGAGCAAACGGAAATAAAAACTGCTGGAGAATACGATGGCTAAGCTAAAAGTTCTGATAGACTTCAAGTTCGAATCTCTAATTGAAGTTTAGAGTAAAAAAAACAAAAAAACCACAACAAAAAACATTTCAAAAATGTTCAAGAATTGCTGAACAGATTTCAACGAAATTTGGGTTGAAGACTTAGACTGACATGTTAGAAGTATCATTTGAAAGTAATTGAAATGTTTTTAATTACACCGAACGTGCAGACATGTTTTACTCAAAACTCAAGAACACTTTGTGCCAATAGATTTATTATAATTTTCCTTTTACCTCCTCATAAATTTACATACTCAAACTCTGAAGTTTTTCCAAATTTTTCGCATTAAGAGTTTCAGAGGGTTAAGAGTTTAAAGGGGGAAGAGGAGGAACATCTCCAATGCCATAGTCCTTGATCTTTATTGTTCAAGGACCTTCTTCCGAAAACTATATTTTTTTATATTTGTTGTCTCCTTGGAAGTTTAGCTTTAATTTGGTATGTCATATGATGGGTTATAAAAATATTTATTTTTCTTTGGGTCAAAGCCCCTCCATAAATATGTTTTTTTTTTTAAACAAAATTTGTTTGCGTAATTAATTTTTTCATTATCATTTTCAGCCAAGTTTTCTGAGGGTAGGGACGGTGCGTTTCTTGTTTTCCTCATTGCAAAGTGCTATTCACAAATCTATCGATAAACTGTTTGCAAGCGACTTTTCCTTTAGATTGCTTACTGAACTGGAATTCCTTGTACGTATGTTGAAATCATAAGGAATCTTAAGGAACTTCTCGTCCCATCGACTCATTGGAAAAGTATATCTTTTTGACAACGAATTTTAGAGATTTTTTTGCTTGCTTAAGGTCAAGTATTGGTTTTCTAAAAATTTTCGATTCATTTTGAAAAATTGTGAAAATAATTTTGTTAAATTTTAGCGGATTTAAAAAAATATATATATGTCGATATATTTTAAAAATTTCAGCTGAATTTCAATTCTGAGTCATTCCCAAATGAACATCACATACATAGGTGCAAGTATGTGTGATCCCGTTGTGCACTATATTTTTAACGTGAAACTGTGGAACAAAACTGCATTCTAAACTCAAACCTGCGAAAAATGTCACATGTGTTGTTTCTGAATAAGTCTTTACTGTGAGTGTGCTTAGAGAACCATATTCGAGTATGTAGATTTAGGGATGGGAAAGTATCGATACCAGTATCGTATCGAAAGAAAGTATCGATAATTTCAAATATATAAGTAGGGGAAAAATTGAGAAGGAATTTAGGTACATACACATTTTATACGCAAATAGTTAATAAACAATAGATCAGATCAATTTTAAATCACCTGGTGAAGACTGATTTTATATAGAACAGCGAATTTGATTTCAATGGTGCATCTCAATTTTGGATGATGTGTGAAAATATTTAAGGGAAAAATGACAGCGACGGAGATGAAAACGTTACGAATGTAAGTGGGTGTATCAATGCGAGACCCAATTAGAAGTATGCATATTCGCGGAAGCCTTCATATAAATAAATTGATTGTGAAAATACTCCAGGCTGAACGCATACGCTGGTACTGCCATATACAATTAAGATAGTCGGGAAATCCTGTCCGAAAGCAATAGCGACCAGCCGACGCACGAAGAAAAGGAGCGAGAAGAAATAATTGGATAACTCAAATGCAACAACAGAAAATTCGCGGCCTAAGTAAAGGTGTAATACAAAATATAGAGCCCTGTAGAATGATATTAAGGTTTCCAAACTTCGTCAAACACACAAGCGAAGCAGCAGCAAGATGGAAACGTGGGAGGAATATTTAAAATAAGATGTACGAGAACGTACGTGCTATATGTTTCAACGGGTGATAAAAAAAAAAAAAAGAAAGAAGAATAATGAAATTTGGTTTTATGCGACTCCTCACTTCAATCCGAAGCATTTTCAATGAGAATTTTCGACTTTCCAACAGCCAAGGCATTTTGAATCTTCAGAGTTTTAAACCGTGAATCCAATAACGTAGAAAATGCTATTAGTGAGCACAGTTTGATATATCCAAAGCTCTTTGAGAGCCGTGAACTATATTAAACGAAATGAGCAGAAGAATAACTTAGTTTATTAAAGGGACCTGGACATAATTTAGCGGTTGCTGAGATACAGAACTTCAAAAAAAGCTTATTTTCCGACACACTCACTCACTTCGTGATCATCAAGTATACTTCCGGTGAACATAGAACCTTGAAAATTCGGTACAGAAGTAATGCAGAATGAAATGAGAAAATTTTATTTTTTAATATATTTTCCATAAAATTGGTGGGGCGTTAGTTCAAAAATTGTTAAAATATTTATCCAAAAAAGGAGTGAGATTCTAAAAATTTGTCAAGTTCAACCTGATGCAATCTTGAACTAGACTCGATGTCGTTTTGGATTGGCAAGAGAAAGTTGGCATTAATTTTGTGGAACTCGTGCAGTAAGGCATTTTGGTGACGCGGTTAGCTGGGAGTATGTTGCTCAATACCGGGAGAAACATCGTTGGAGTAGAACTAATAGTGCTTGTGATTATACGCATTGAAGTATTTAGCCAGACGGGGGCGCAGTATTCGGCGGTGGAAAAAACCAACCCCAGGGAGGCGGAGCGTAGTGCTTTAGCGGGAGCGCCCCATGTCATTGAGGCCAACTTTTGTATAATGTTGTTGCGGGGTTTGAGTTTCGCTGCAGTATAAGTGAGATGTTGTTTAAACGACAGCGTACAATCCAGAATGATTCCAAGATATTTTGGTGAAAAGTTGTGGATAAACTGGACGTTATTAAATTTTACCGACAATGTAGTGTTGGCAAGTTTATTGTTAAGATGAAAACAAGTAACTTCCGTTTTGCTCATGCTTGGACACAGTATCCACTTTTCGAAGTACGAATCTAGTGTGACAAGGTCTTCCGTCAGTACTGCTTCAGTGGGTCGTCAGCGCTAATACTTGGTCCGAACAGCTACGCCCAGATCTAAACCCAGCGTGCTCTATAGGAACCACTGCGTTGATGACGGGTTCGATTCTGTTGAATATTAGCCTTTCAAAAATGTTTTATACAGAACTGAGTAGAGCAATTGGGCGGTAGCTTTCTGGCTGGTCGTTGGGTTTACAAGGTTTAAGCAAAGCGATTACTTTTGATATCTTCAGATTTACGTGAAAATGCCCTGTTTCGAGTATGTTTGAGAAAAAGTGCGAGCCAGGTCTTAAAATGGGTGCCACTGTGTGTTAGGAATTCCAGGAATATTCCATCTAGTCCAGCAGCCTTGCCTGACTTGAGCAACTTCAAGGTGAATGGACTTGAGAACTGTGCTAGTGCGTGAGACTCTGATTTCTGCAGCTTAAGATTCTTTTTGATGAGTTTGCTTTCGATTTTATCCGGGGGGCCTTGGAAAGCTTTACTATTCTATCAGCTATCGCGTTCGGGCTGATTGATGCTTTTGGAGCGGCTATTGGCGTACTGCTGCCGAGTTTGCGCAGCAGGCTCCAGGCCTAATGGCTGGAGTGCACAAAATTTGTATTTTCGACCGTGTGCTACCATTTTTCGCTACGTGCCTTGTCGAGGGACTGGAGTAGCTTATCCGCCGTTTCGGGTAGGCCATTCACTTCGAACTCTTTGTAAAGGCGATCGCTTTCTTCCGACCAACCAGGGATGTATTGTTTTCGATATCTTCTCGGAACGTATTTCTTGGCTGTGGAAAGAATGGTGCCAACTTGTCGATCATAGTTTTTGGCTAGCGGGTGTGTCCATCTTATATTGGCGTCCAGGTCTTTTGTGTACCCGTCCCAGGAGGCTTTGGTGAAATTCCATCTAGGTATCTGAATGCCGATGTCAATGACAATGGGTCTATGCTGGCTATGGGGGAAGTTCCCGAGGACTTGACGACTGGTTTGAAGAGGACGTAGGTCGCGATTGCAGCTCACAAATGTAAGATCGGGGTTGTAATCCCTAAACCACCGTCTGTTAAAGTCGCCCACATAAACAGCTGGGTGCTCAAAGAGTGGTATGACATTTCGTGGCCAAGGCATGGGATTGAGGCTTATATACTTTGGTGATGTGAGTGCCAGCGACTTCTACGGTGATACAGAACACATTGTCTATGGAGCTTTGCTGGATTAGCCTTGCGTTCTTAACGTCGTTGCAAATAAAAGTAGAGGAACCATATTCTTCTTGGAATAACACTCCGATGGCTGTGTACCCATAGATTTCGCCTCTTTTTCTAAAGATATCTTCCGAAGCCGAATAAGTTTCTTGGATAACTGCTACGTCGATGGCATTGTCCTTAAGCATCTTTGCGAGGTATTCGCCTTTGGACTTGCTTATACCTTTAATATTTAGTTGGAGAATGCGGAGTGAAGGTCCTATTCTCTTTGTCAGGAAGCTCTTAGAAGAATCGTTTCTTTTGTTAGAATTTTTTGACTGCATTTAGTTTCGGTAGTAATCTTGATTACCAGGAGATCAGTGATATAATTTGATTGTTTGGCAGCATTGTTGTGGTAGATCATTTAGCATTACCCAGGATGCAGCACGTGGAGGCGATCTATCATTGCATCTCCATTGAAACTGATATCGTATCAATAGTATCGGAACATCCCTAAGTAGAGTTACTTTTGAATGCCCTTCTAATCATGATTTCACTGCTCATCTAATAAACAGCCGGGAGTAAAGCTATGAAATTCTTCTCAATACAGCAATAGATGTAGTCTGTTAACTATGACCATCACTGACGATCTCGAAAATAGAATCAGGCAAATGTATTTGCTACTTGGAAGACATTCCAGGTTAAGCATATATAACAAACTGCTTTTATACAAGCAAGTGCAAGTGGGGTACAACTTTGGGGTCGTATTAAACTAAGCTGAAAACTTCCAAAGCTCTGTCAGTCTTCCGGCAATGCAAAGGTGTTTTCGGCAAGACATGGGGCTTGTCGCCAAGGAAAGTCCTTTGGATCTAAACGGCAATGATAAGACTTTTCCTCTCATATGCGTCAGTTGTTTTGTGGAATAAGCTCTCACGTAAATACGTTACTGCTGCTTTCGCCAAACTGCAAAGAACGGTCTGTCTCGGCTGCTTGGGAGCTTTCCCCAGTACGCCTGGCTCTGCTCTAGACGCCTTGATGAATCTCCACTTCCAAAATAGTTCGAGAATGCAAAACATCCTTGAATTCGGTCGGAAGGCTGAACTCACTGAATCTTGTTTGGGTCCCAGGGCACAAAGGGATAACAGGAAATGAGATCTCTGACGAGCTTGCTAGACAAGGCTCAGAAGAGAATTTCTCACGACCCACGTTGATTTTGCCAGCGTTCTCGGTTAGGGCTTCCATTGACGACTGGGTTTTCAGTGAACACAATCGAAGGTGGCATGACTCTCCAGGATGCAAGCAGACTAAACGAATGGTCCCCGTCGTCTGTAAGAAATCCGCGGCTTTCTTGCTATCTCTTAGCAGAAAAGACTAAGACAACTTACTGGCACTCTTACGGACCACTTCGCCTTTGCCAAACACCTCCATGTGCTAGGTTTGAGCGCTAACCCTGTCTGCAACTCCTGTGGAGAGGGCGATGACACTGCGGAACCCTTCCTATGTGATTGTTCTACCTTTGCTCGGATCAGGTGGCAGATTTTCGGTGCTGATGTGGTGAGTGCTGATGGCCTAAGCTCTTCGTCACTGAAGCGTCTACTCGTCTTTTTACAAAAGACGAAAAAAACACATTAAAATGGGGTTCTCTGCCTTGTTGTACAATGGACCTGTTTTTGAGTCTGAGTGCTCCAGTAGGGTGTACCCGCCCCGAAAAAAAAAAAAAAAAAAACTAAGCAATAGAAATATTTTACTCGTACAATATTTCACAAATAAATTGCTCCATAGTACTGATATATTAGGAACAATGATATCCACAGAGACCTAGGAGTAGCTACCGTCGTAGTTGAAATAATAAATTTTGCTCGCAAACTCCGTATTCGTTTTCGTGGTCAACGCCATACTCCAAATTCTGGACGTGACAAACCGTGTGCGTGACTACAGGGAATGAAACCGCTCGATTTAGGCCAACGAGGAAACTTAAACTGCTTGATAAGGTAACTTAGTTATATTCAACAAAAAGAAGGGAGGTGTTTTTAGGAAATAAAAATCTCACACTACTATGACGCGTATATGAAGATTTTTAGCCACTCACATAAGAAAAAATTGCCAATAAACTATAGGTCCCTTTCACTAGTGTGAGAAAAAAAATATATATATATATATACACATATAAAACACGCAGTACGCAGTACATTTCAGCAGATTCCTGCTAACCGCAACCAGTTTTCAGTCTTTATTGTTCAAAAATCTTGCCTGCTTAATACGATAGAAGATACTATCACAATTTTAAAGTGTTAAATTTGACCCGGATTTACGAATACATAAAGTGAAAGTATCGACAATCAGGTATATCTTACCTACACTGACTATTAAAGCCAAATCGTAACTGTCACTTATAACGTATTGAAGTCACTGTTTTCATCCGAAACTGTGACATTACCTACAAAATATTTAGTGTTTAAAAATTATTTAGACATTTATTATGACTCACAGAATGGACAACAGGATTTCAATCCATGTTATTCATGATCGTTTACCCGAGCAAAAGAGGTAATTAATACCCCAAATAATTCGTGTCCCATCTCCTGGGATCTCTATCGCTTAATAGTCTCCACTCATCAGCTAAATTGGGAGTAATACGAAGAAATAAAAACACAAGCTGTACAAATTTGTGACCATTATACAGCGACAGCCATATCGTTGGTGCTCTGCTTCTCGATAGTCTTTTCAATTGAATTGATCCACTATGGGTGATCTAATTTATGGCTAAATAAAATCCAACATAGCCTTGATTATATATATTTTCTCCACAGAGACATTCCTTGAAATTGGAGACTAAGGTGATAAATTTTCAAATTGAGATTGAATGATTCGTGGAATCGTAAAACGTCCCCATATCCCATGTGCAAGTTATTGGTCAACCCGACGACAGGGCACGGAAAGAGATGCTGAAGACCTAGTCCGAGATGTCGTATCTCAGACTGGGATGGTTTTTATGCTTTGAAATCTTTTCGGTTTTATAGTTTTGATACAGATATAAGGAGAGTACAGTTTTGTTTAATAATATTTTATGATATCGTTAAAATTGTTTATGTGTATTTATTGATGAGGAATTTCATTCGTCATTCATAATTGACGAATCGGCGCGTCGTAAACGCAAAGCGGCTACGACGGCGTGGCGAGGCGGTGGCGACACCACATTCCTATTGGAGTGCTTATCTAATTGTGCATTTAGAAGTGTAATCACAGAGATTCGATATCGGTTCTGTTGTGCCTTGTGCGCACATAAACAGAGAGGAACACTTTTATTATTTGATTATTGGAGATATGAGGATCTCTACCCTCGTAAGTATAAAGGCGACGCAGACCAGATAGGAGATTTTTATTACAGGTTGTTTGGGTGTTAAGTTTGTTTGTTAAACAGGCTCTGTGTGTAGGCCTACACTGCCGGGCTTTTAAATAAAGGGAATCGAAATAAATTTCTGTAATTTGGAATGATGTTGACCTTTTGATTTATTGGATCTGCCTACAGACCGTTGCGATCAAACACATTTAACCAATTTGATGAAGTTTTGGATAAAAAAAAAAACCGATTTTTCATTTTAGACGGCAATCACATGAATTTATGTGCTTGCCATAAAATACAAAATTTCTCTTCCTTTTTTCGAAGCTTAAAATTAGGACGGAACCATTCTTTTGTTAGAAATCACGTTAAATTCAAGATCGTAATAAATAGGTATTATATATGGGTATTGACTTTAGTGATCTTAGTTGTATAGATAGAATAAGTTGGCGAAAGTAGGCGTGGCAAACACGCCGTTAACGTGAAGCTGTCTCACCGAAATTTCTCAAAACCCTTTTTCATTAATCTTAAGACTCACAATTTACAACTTTGAGCAACTAGTTGGCATTGATTCAAATTTGATTTAGTACATATTTATGTTCGGAAGATTTTTAGGAAGAATTTAAACCATGTGTTACGTTTAGTGCTTAGAGTCAGTTCTGTCATTAGGACTATTTCCTCCTAAGCAGAAGAATATATACCACTCTGATCATCATCCGTTTGGACTAAGAGTATGCGCTAGTAAAGTATGTTGTAAAAATACCTGTAACAATTAGATCTTATTTTGTATAGCAATTACAATTCTATTTACAAATCGGTGTTAAAGTCTTAGGTTCGAATGAGGACAATAGGGGTTTGTACCATTTTTCAAGGACGGACTTCGTGTAAAATTTTTCCCTTGCCAACTTCATTCTGCGGTACTACTGGCGTGGCGACACTGATATTTGCTGATTTTTTTGAAATTCGATCCAAATCCAAGTCCAATTATTTTACCATTTTAAATTCCAAATGAGTGTCTACACTTTGTTTACAGGTTCCAAGCCGAGACAGAATTATAATGAGCTTAACGATTCGTTTTGGAAGATTCTACCCAGGCTAGATACATTCAACTTATTACTATTTATATTAAATGTGAAGCTCAACTCTCCATTTGTTATTTTTCGCTTTCATAAAATAGGGTTCTGTGAAATATTTTGCTTTTGGATTTCGTATATTTTAGGGACCAACTGAAATTTATTTTTTTTCTTTTCTACATCATTTCAGCTAATTCTTTTTGTAAGAATGAGATGCCAATATTGTGTGTGTACACATAACTTCATCCACTTCCATGTATACATATCTATTTATCTTGTACATTGCTGTGTTTTGCTTACCTCGTTTGTCCGTAAAGAAGTTAAGTGTTTGGTCTACTGGTAGAATTTTTGTTAATCTTATCCGAGGCTATACAAACTTATTTTGATCTAATGGGCCCCACTACTGGTGTAATACACCTAATTTACTTAATATTTTAGATGACGATATAGTCCGAGGTAGACCTGGGCCTCAGCCAAAAAGTTTTACCTGCCACCTCAATCCAGTTTTGGACACCAAATAGGTTTAAGCCACTTTATATTTGTGCGCGTCACCTATAGCGAGGTCTTCCTTTAGCGCGTCGTTATGATGTCCATTCGCTCTACATGTTCTAGCCATCTCAGGCTATGAATCCGAATTTTTCTCACTAGACCGGTATCGTTGTGCAACTGGTATAGTTCGTTACGGTATCTTCTCCTCCATTTCCCATCGATACAACTGGGACCAAAAATCTTTGAAATCAACCAAGAGTGTTTTCATCCACCTTTGATAACGTCCATACTTTTGCACCTTAGAGCAGGACTGGGATGATGAGCATCTTATATAAAGTCACCTGTCAGAGAGATTTTTTTGTTACTTAGTTGACTTCTTAGCTCAAAGGAACAGCAGTTGGCAAGAGTGATTTTTCACTAGATCTCTGCGCTGGTATCATTATTTGAATTTACAATGGAGCTTAGGCAGACACAGTTCATACTGACAGCTCGCTGAGTTCTTCTAATTATATCAATGTCTATGTGAGTAGCAGTCGTACAGACTTCTAAAAGATCGTACCCCTAAGATTAGCTTGAGAATTCTGTGAAATTTTTTCAAGTATTATGTTAAAGAAATCACATGATAGTGCTTCACTTTATCGTAGTCGTTTTCTGGCATCCAAGGCATCATTGATGTTGCTACTACTCTTGATGGAACAGCGTGCATTCTCCATCGCCTTCGTCCTCCTGCTCATACCACGTCCCTATAGACGCTATCTAGGCAACTTTAAAATATGTGAAAAGGTGGTAAGTATCGATTTAGAGCTCCTGGGATTGTTTCTTTTAAGATTTGCAGTAATGCAAATATAGTGGACTGCCCAGGCTTGAAACCACATTGATACACACTAATCAGATTGTTGACAAAAGGTTTAAAGCGTGCACATAATATGACAGATAAGATCTTATACGGGATGTCGAGAAGACATACATTTGTAGTTGATGCAGTTCAGAGGGTCTCCCTTCTTAAAGATCAATAAGACGGTGCTGAGGTACATTTTGTTGGGAACAATTTCATCCGACCATGTCTTATAGATGAGTTGATGTATGCTCTATAGCATAGCGGTAGTTAGGTCATCGGCTCCAGCAGAATTTAAGCTTAGATATTGCTATCTTCAATTCACTTTGGTCAGGTGGAATAAATTGCTGAGATTAAATACCCCTACATCATTCAGTTTCCATCGATATCAGTCAGCATGTCTTGTGGTTCTAGTTTAGTTGATCTCCGTCTGATGGTTTTAGGTATTAGCTCTCCTAGATCTTCCCTGATATTTTCCACAATTTTTAAAATTTCTTTTATTATTAAGATAATTTCTATTTCTTCCACTATCCATCGAGTGACATAAAAAGTAAAAGCTGAAGACCTAACGAATTCAAATACTTACTTACTTAGGTGGCGCTACAGTCCGGGGTGGACCTGGACCTCAACCAACAAACCCCTCCAGCCAGCCCAGTTATAAGCCAGCTGCCTCCAGTTGCGCACGCCAAGTTGGTTGAGGTCCCCTTCCACTTGTTTGCGCCACCTACCACGAGGTCGTCCTCTACTGCGCCGTTTGTCCGGGGTGGATTCGAAGACTTTCTTGGCTGGAACCTTGGACTCCATCCGTTCTACATGACCCAGCCATCTTAGTCGTTGTATGTGAACTCTTCTAGCTAAGTCGATGCCATTATAAAGGCCGTATAATTCGGCATTGTATCTTCTCCTCCACTCGCCGTCTATGCAGACGGGACCAAAGATCACTCGAAGAACTTTTCTCTTGAAGTAACCAAGGGCATCTTCATCCGATTTTGATAA
Source organism: Pocota personata (assembly GCA_963082735.1). Classification (NCBI taxonomy): domain Eukaryota; kingdom Metazoa; phylum Arthropoda; class Insecta; order Diptera; family Syrphidae; genus Pocota; species Pocota personata. The sequence goes on along the minus strand of OY720431.1, from coordinate 113,604,930 downwards.
AGTCCATGCTTCTGCGCCATACAGCAGGACTGGGATGATTAGTGTCTTATAAAGAGTTACCTTGGTAGTTCGGGATAGGGCTTTGCTACTCAATTGCCTTCTTAGTCCGTAGAAACACCGATTGGCAAGAGTAATTCTTCGTTTGATCTCCCCACTGGTATCATTTACGGAGTTCACCATAGAGCCTAGGTAGACAAAGTCTTTTACTACCTCAAACTTATATCTGTCTATCGTGGTGTTCTGTCAGGGACGCCGATGTTGGGTGTCTTTTTTTTTAGACAGCATATATTTTGTTTTGCTTTCATTGACCGCTAAACCCATCTTCGCTGCTTCGATCTCAATACTCGAAAATGCCCCACTGACGGTCCGCTGAGTTCTTCCAACTATGTCAATATCATCGGCGTAGGCGAGTAGTTGTACAGACTTGTAAAAGATTGTACCTTCGGTGTTGATTTGTGAATTTCGTACATTTCTTTCAAGTACTATGTTAAAGAGATCGCATGATAGCGGGTCACCTTGTCTAAAACCTTTCCTGACATCGAACGGATCGGTGGTGTTGTGTCCGACTTTGATGGAGCAGCGAGAGTTCTACATTGTCATTCTGCACAAACGGACGAGCTTGGCAGGGATGCCAAGACTAGACATGGCTCTGTATAACTCGTCTCTATACACGCTATCATAAGCAACTTTAAAATCGATGAAAAGGTGATGCGTATCGTTGTTATGTTCGTGGGTTTTTTCCAAGATCTGCCGTAGTGTGAATATTTGGTCAATGGTGGACTTACCGGGCCTGAAACCGCACTGATAAGGACCTATCAGGTTGCTGACGATTAGTTTTAGGCGTTCACATAATACGGCAGACAGGATCTTATATGCGATGTTGAGAAGACTTATACCTCTGTAGTTGGCGCAGTTCAGAGGGTCTTCTTTCTTCAGCATCGGGCAAACGATGCTGAGGTTCCATTCATTGGGCATACTTGAGTCCGACCAGATTTTACAGATGAGCTGGTGCGTGCTACTTACCAACTCATCTCCTCCTGCCTTGAAAGTTCGGCGGCAATGCCCTCGGCTCCAGCAGCTTTGTTGGATTTAAGTTTAGATATCGCTATCCCTACTTCATTCTGATCGGGTTGACGGGAATCTTGACTATCATCGTCACTATTGAATGGATCGTTCTGCTTGACAACAGTCTGCAGAAATGTTCCTTCCATATCCTCAGCACCGACTGCGATTCTACTACTATGTTACCATTTTTGTCCCTGCATTCTTCTGTTCTGGCTTTGAAACCCTGGCATGTCCTTTTAACCTTTTGGTAAAATTTTCGAACATCATTCCTGCAATAAAGTCTCTCAATCTCCTCGATCGAGCGCTTCTCATGCTCCTTTTTCTTTTTTCTGAGAAGATGATGTTCCTCTCTTCGCCTCCGCTCATATAACTCACAAGCAGCTCTAGTCCTTCTATGCAGCGCCGCTTTGTACGCCTCTTGTTTTGCTGCATGTGCTTGCCGGCATTCGTAGGACTTAAGGACTTAAGATTAAAGGAGACTCGATCGGCAAGGGCTCTGGCTGTCTCTTGCGATTGTAGCCGTCCGACCTCAAACTTCCTCACAGTATTTCGTTGATTTCACTCTGTTGTGGATATCCGCATCCGTACCTTGGCAACTACTAGGTAGGCGATGTGATCGATTTGGTTAGCGGTTTTTTGATCAAAAGATAGCCATGTCCCCTTATGGATATCAAGACGTGGGAACCGCGTACTAGCTACGACAACAAAATCCTGTCGCAAAATCGACTAGCCTGAATCCGTTGTCGGATGTGATGTCGTGTAGGCTGTGCTTTCCGACCACGCTACTAAAGACGTCCTCCCTTCGTAGCTTTGCGTTAAAATTACCCAGGACAATTTTAACGTCGTGGTTAGGGCATTGTTCATACGTGATGTCCAAGAGCTGGTAGAAGTAATCCTTCGTCGCGTCGTCCATTTTTTCGTGAGGGGCGTGAGCGCATATTAGGCTAATGTTGGTGAATTTAGCCTTGACACGGATGGTCATGAGGCGCTCGTTTACATACCGGAAACTCAAGACTTTTTACCTAAGACTGCCTCTAATGACAAACCCACACCCGAATAGACGCTGTCTTTGTTGCCTGTAGCAATCGCCGTAGTAGATGTCGCAGTCTTTCATCCTCCTTTTGCTCGGCCTATCCCATCGCACTTCTTGGATGGCGGTAATGTCTGTTTTACAGCATTCTAGGGCCTCCTCAAGTTGTTCGACAGCCCGTGGTCTGTAGAGGGACCTAACATTCCACGTGCAGACACGAAGGTCATTGGCCTTTTTACGTTTGCTTGGGTCGTCAACAGTAGAATCATCCGAATCCGAGGCTGTTGGTTGCTTCGTAACCGAAGGTTTTTTACGTGGTAGGGAAGTTAGCCCGACGGCACAACCCCCAACCTGGAGGGCCAGTTCCTTTTGTTATACTAGGACGAGGGGCCGGGTACACCGGTGTCAGTAGCCCACTACGGGAGTATGAGCGCTGCCGTTGGCCCATTGAGGGCTCCTCCGCCACCATCTCTATTCCAAGGTCCTGACTAGCCTTGGAAATTCTTTACCGACCTGTGATCCGAATATGTCGAAGCAGCTCAAGTAAGGTATGCGTTGGCCAGTAGACGACACCATTGATTCTATCTGGAGAATTTATCCGCTGCACGTCCTCCTTTTGAGGAACTCTTGCTAGACTTCTCAGACGCATATTTCAGCCAATAAGGTCAACAAAAGATGCCTCGTCCAGTTAAAAATATGTGTTCTGAAGTTCACCCAGATGTGCTTGTCCAGCTCCGAGTGTTCAGCTATACATATGTATATCATCAGACTCAGCATACGCTCATCGTTAGTTCACTATTAGATAGTTATCCAGCGGGCACCACGAGGAGGTGGTGATGCGATTTTACCCGCCAACGAATTGAAATATGTACATACATATGCATAATTTTTGTTTTTTTTGTTTGATAAAATTATAGAGATGTCCTACTATCCTCTATCAGAGAAAGAATTAATGCGAAAAATATAAAAAAAAGTAGATTATGTAATCATAATGACGTAGTTAAATACATGAAGTCTTCTAGCGGCAAGCAGTTTTTGAAAATAATTACACAGCATGGGGTTAAAAACACCCAATATACGTATATATATGTATATATTATGTATAGATATCTTTATAATACGTACCATATGCCGAAACCCCAATTCCATCAAAATGCGTTATAGATGTAGACGAAGAGCCAGCACCGTTTTTATTTACGATACTTTGGCAAACGTGTAACTTCAAATCGCATAACGGAAGAGCAACATACACTTAAAAAGGGAAAGGAATAAACTCGAAATTTCTCCAACCACTACATTAATGCACAAGTATAAGTAGTACACAAGGACGCACTCCTTGTCGACCAATGAACTATCCCTACAACATGCTCTAGGCTCCATGAAGTAGTCGTTATTAGGTTTCCAAGCCAGATATACTGGTACTACAACATTATATCTGTAGGTTCGCCTTTCCGTATCCTATCTATTCCATCTCGGAGCCTTCTGAGCACGGGATTAGAACTAAAAGTATATTAAGAAAAATTTGTCTTAGAATCTGTAGAGAAATTAAGAAAGTAAGTAAACATCACCCACACCTGACCCATCGTGCCAAACAATTGTATCCGAGATAAGGTGAGATTCCAACAGCACTATAGTCAAAATTTACAAAAAGTGGTTTTCCGCATAGTGGCTGTTCATATGTCTGTCTTTTTGCAGAGTGTTTATCCAAAGTTGTATTCAAGATTGTACTGATCTTGTTCGTAATTTAATTAACGATTTTGAAAATATACTTAATTTTATGCTGTTATGCATGCATTTCTTCCATTCACGATAACTTGAGCAAAAGTGCATATTTTCGACGATTCTTCTTGCGTTGTATTCGGCTTAGTGGTGACTGGAGTCCCATTGTTTCTGGAGTCAAACAGAGTAGTGGTTTTGAAAATATCATACAATTAATTTTGGGTAATTTCGATCACTAAATGATTCTTTTTGCTAACTACTAATGCGAAGTAGACCTATAAATGCGTCGTCTTTGGTGTCAATCAAATTGCAGGTTTTGAAAGTATATTTAATTTTGTTTAATTTCTAAATTTTTTTGTTCATGGTTGCATGCAAAATTACACCGATTAATATAATTTTATTTTGAAAAATCATGTGTTGTTCTCACGATATTTCCATGGTACTGGGTAAACGAAAACAGTTTTCCCCTGAAAAATGTTGATCAATAGTACCTAAACACGCCCTCACGTGAAAGCTCCTCTGCATACGAGTAATGCCGCATAATTGGTTCGCAATTTCGGATACACTGGCAGTGTGTTTGGATTCACAAATTGGTATGACTTTACAAAAAAAGGAATTGCATTTTGGGAACGTACTTAACATAATATAAAAAAAAATAGTTTTGCTACTGTAACGTAAATTTTGCGCTTAGAACTTACCAACATAGAACTCACTAACTGGTTTGGCAATTATCTTTTAAATATGACAATTCAACAATTTTGATATATCAAAAAATCAGCCTTACTACTGTGATGAAATTTTACCATTTATTTCGCAACTTTAAGGACTAGAGTTTGCTATAGTGACTGAACCACGTCTATTTTAATGTCAGTTTCCTTATCAAGTTCGTAAAAAGTAGGTATTCCTGAGAAGTTGCATGGTTGCTGAAACACCGTAAGTTAAAACGTCCATTGTCTATTATATGGTTGTTCAGTTAGGTGTGCGACAAGGATAATTTGAAAATTTTTAACTCTCTATTACCAATATGGAGTGTGATAAACCTCGGAGACCATTGGGATACGTCAAACGTTATCTTATCCACATGAATGCAATTTTGAACGTCTCTTCTGAAAACTACTCTATCATATGGCTACAGATATGTAGAGGAACCCAATAAAGTGAATCTCGGAAGTTCGTACCTGCGTCGTCTATACATGTGAGTATATCTGTTCTCTTAAGTGTGTTCTTTGTGGCTATATTTCAGTTTTAAATTGGAAGTTCCACACTAACCTCAAAATTATAGCTAATGTATTGCTTTTCAATTTGCCAATGATTTACTTCAAAAGTGAAATATGTGATTTTGTGAATGATTAACATATAACAACCATAAAATATATTCAGTATATACATACAATATATTTTTTTAATAAATTGTTTACTTGTGTTTTGTATACCTATCTGCGATTTTGAGTAATAATATTTTTAGTTTTTGCAAAAGTACATTTTTATGTTTATTCTGGTAGCTTGATTTTTCTTTTGTTTTGAACTAGTTTATTTGCAGCATAACGCAAACTGACATTTTACCCTTTACTACTACTCCACAAGATTGGTACAATTTTCATAACATCACTTCTTAAATAATTTAATCAAAAATAAATTACATTCTCAGGCTTTCCCTCCTCCTTTTAATGCCATTGAATTAATTTAAACTTCAAACAAAAACAAAGCATTCTTCTCCATTCATTGCATTAACAATTACCATTTAATGACCATTCAAATGACCTCCTCTCAAGAAATGTTAGTAAAAACACAACATTTAATATCAATTAAGGTCTGGGAAAACGAATCAAGAGCAAAAACCCTCACGACGAACCTTTGTCCATCCATTCACTCGTCGCATTGCGATCCCTTTTTCTCGAATCGAGCACAACGGGTGAACATTAATTTCATACTACCACCTCACTGATTACCACTAATTGTTTCTTTTCTTTGCCAATGAACTGCATCACATTGTATTTGCGCTTTTACATACAGCAATCGCTTAAAAAACCATATCACTACGGTCTGACAAGCTGCGTGTGTGTATGTGAAAGTGACCCCACAGCCTAGGATAATCGCTGCGAGGTGCACAAGACAACACGTCCCGCGGCAAAAAAAAAGTGTAGAAAGCCAAGGGTTCTTTAATTAAGTCAAATGATTTCTATTACAGAAGAAACGATTAAACTTAACACTGTGTAGCTGATGACCAGCAGTGATGGAACACATTTTGACGCATTAAAATTTTCAAAACGCAAAAAATACAGAACATAGACAAAAAAAAAAAAAAAACATTTATGAATAAATCATTCGGGATGACTCCAAGTGTAGCATGGGTTCAGCATCAGCCATAGCAGAAGCATCACCATTGAATGCGTGAATGGAACGTGCAATTTCCACATAATTGCAATTTCATAATCCCTCCAACCAAGAGGCTGATAATTATTATTCCAACTGTTATGACTGGTGGCAGCAGTAGCAGCACCACCACTGGCCGCTAACCCGCGTGTCGCAAAAAATAGCAACAAAAAAGGCTGCAACCTCAACGACGACGCATCGTTGCAAACCGTGAGAGATTTAGGTCCCCTACTCCCGACTTTTTCTCGGTGGCACTATGAGAATGAAAAATATGAGGAAATACTCATATCGCCAACCATGGTGGAACTGTTGTATTAGGTAGCTGTGCATTACCTATGATACTTTGTTTTAGCCTAAAACCAGGAGACATGTTGGAATACGAAGAAACATCGAACACCTATCCCCGAAATACACCGCACGGAGAAGCAAATACCTGGCCTGGAAATCTGACTAACAATGGACCATCTAAATATGGCATGGCACGCATTTGATGTAAATGCAAAGTAATATCGAGACACAGTGTACCACTTTGCAGGCGATATTGAGTCTACCATCTCCCTATCATTGGTGGTGCTGCTACCGTCCCAACCCTCCCGGCCAAAACAAATGGGTTCATTTGGACTGCTGGTGCCGCTGCTTCTCACCTTTTCTCTGAGTGCGGGGGGAACTACGCGTGTGGGCTGATCTTTGGCGAAATGAATGGTGCATCCAAATTCGGACTAAAAGAAAGGCTATGGGAAGAATTCTATATGCGGAAGACGGCTGTTGAGTACGACCGAAACAATGAGCGCTGGGAACAAAATATTAGCTGCACGCTCAGAATGAGAGTTCGCCAAGCATTTTCATCGTGCATAGTACAGATATCAAGTGAAACGCGACTACTATCTATCGATGGTATCGATTGGCATAGCACCACCGCCACAGTACAGATTAATTCAGACTACATGTAGCATGGGAGTTATTGTAACAGCTCTGCAATACGGGTTGTGTTGTGCAGGAGCAGTGGTAGTGGCAGTAGCGAGCAACAATAGCGTTTACTAACTTTGGTGCACGCCATACGTCGATAGATAAGCGCCACAAGATAATATGCTGATTGGCATTAATAATGGATTATCACGAAATCGACTGGTCACACCATATGGAAATTATTATTATGCCAACATATTCGTCCAGTGTGTTTGAGTGTTTGCATGTTGGGCTTGTGTGCGGTATTGGTCTAGGCAAGGGCTTTAACGTGCCAACAACAAAAGGAGCTGGAGCATGAAGTATTCATATTTTGTGTCTTACATTTTGCAGCAATTTTTTGAGAGGCATCGAGGAAAAAGAATCGGAATTCGTGTAGTTAATACACACTTCGAAGTGTCGGACAGTCGTGAGCTGGATTTTAATGCAGTATTATGCTGGAGGATCAACGAGTTGCACGAAATTCGAGTTCTAGAATGTAATTTTATGAAAAAGTTTACTTTCTCATAGTAAGAGGATATCGTTACAGCAATACGTCAATGAAGAGGAAGAAAAATATTTGCTAGTGGAGTTGACGTAATCGAGTTTTTACGTCAACTATTTTCTTTCATGTTTCGAAAATAAATTATTAGAAAATTTGATCCTGGACATGCGGCTGGGAATATTATCCTATACTGATTTTAAAATATTCTGCAACAATTAGCATACCAATTTTGATAATATAAAATAAACATTACAGAATACAGCCTCACTAGAATTTTTTTTTTTTTTGTGAATTCAAAAGACATAGGTAATATAAATAAATTTGCACAATGTAGGTACACAGAGAAATAATATCCTTTTATAATCAGTAAGAATCTACAAATAAAGTCTAGCATCCTATAACGATTGCTAATGCTGGCAGTATGTTCGCTATACCTTAAATATCACCCATAACGTAATTTTACCCAATCAGAAAGCTGTTCAAGTAGTCACTGGAACGAACAACAAGCTTCACAGCTTTGCGAAAGGCTTTGTATATTTAAGATTTGAGATTTTATTTTTTGTTCATTTTTTATTCATTTAGAAACAAATGTATTACATAAATACGATACGGTTAGCCTGACAAACCCGTCAGTAAAATTGATAACATTTATGTAGCTCTGTTTTGTACATAGGTAAATACCAAACCTTAACCAATTTTCTTTGAAATAAATAATCAATGAGAGTTTGCCTTGAACATTGGATAAAGTAATTTACTTTTAAGATTAAGTTAAAACACTTAAATCGCTTTCAAAAATCAGTAAGGAAAACACTAAAATAAATACTGGAATATAAAATAGAACATCATGAACTGAAATTGTATTTCCTTCTTGGGTTTTAATTCTAGGGATATTATTTAAAGTTGATGGAATAACGTACTCAAACTAATGTTTTCCTTAAATGTTTCCAACAATTAGAACATCATAAACAAGTCAGTAAGAATGCCATACATATCACCACTGTACTCTAGCCAACCACTTACAATCAAAAATGTGTCAGATATTCTGTTTGCCCAATTTTTAAACTACACACGAGTAGTTTAAAATCATCGGCAAGATGCATAAACTCCCCGAAAATAATGCTTAGTACAAGCAATTCAATTCACTTTGTAGACATCAGTATTTTTTATTGGTACTTAAAATTTGCTTCAAAATTTGACTCTTAATTGAAATATAATATAAAACAAATTTGAAATTTGGAATTTAAAATTAAAATAATTATTTTAAAGACTTGTAGAGTGAACCAAAGGCAGTTTGACCTACGTATCTTGAGTAATTTTGAAGACTTCGAAGCCCCTTTCCTACATCTCTCTCACCTCATTCCATTAAATTTCGATGACTTTACTCTCAATTTTAGTCGCTTTCGGACTATCAGCATGCTAAAGTAGAGTGGCAATTAAATTGGAGATATGTCAATCTCTTTCCTTTCAAGAGTAATGAACCTTAATTCTTTCCTCTTGAATACACATACAAATATTCTAAATAGCTTTAATAGTAAATTTTCAAAATTCTTTGGAGGTTAGAACTGCATTACAAAAATAAAAACAATGCTTAGCTTCTTTGGATATCATATTTTAAAATAAAAATTAAAAGTAAAATACATGCTTTTCTATGTTTGTATACTGGTTTTCAATATGTTCATAAGTTATTATTTTGTTGGTAGAGGATTGTCTTTTCAAAATGACTAAACAAAAAATCTAGCTTTAATGGTTCTACAGTTAAGTAGAATTGATACTGCTTTAAGCCAGAATTTTAATTTTTACAAATTTAAAGTCTATTGCAAGTAGCACTATTGATTGATATATTTATATTTCATTCACATATGCATGTTCGTTTTTGATCCGAATTTACTATTGGAACTCGACATTCTTCTTTCAAAACAATTTTTCGTTAATATACCTATCATAAGTATGAAAAGAACAAAACGTTTTGACGAAAAAAGTAAGGTTATATAACTTTCAAAAATGATCATATATGTATGTATGTACGTTCCTCCTATCCTCTGAAGGAAACATTTTCTTCCTTTGTTTATTGCTGATGGCATGGGGATCATACATGCAAACAGAATCAAGCATCTAGATACTGCAACAATATATGTGCTTATGAGGAAACAGTTTATATAATATAATCTCGTACAAGAATGAAATGCATAGGTAGGTAGTTTTTTAAATGCTTTAGGAATAGCGATGTATCCAACACGGAGGCTAGTTTCTTTTGGATACAGCCGTTTCAGTGCCATGCCCAAAACCCGCCATTACTTACACTTATTTAAATGATTGCTGCATAATATAAATGAATTTGTCGATCAGAACCTAGTTTTATTATCACGTATGTACCTATAACAATGCTCACACACATATTTATCCGGTCAAATATACAAATTTCTTCTTTTACCTACAAAAAGTAACGAAACCTTATAAACAGTATTTTTCCACACTGTACCTCCATACAATGACTTTTAATCAGTACCAGATATAAGTATATGTAGAAAAAAAGGCGGAAAGAAATATTTGCAATTCAACGCAGAGTACCACACATGTATCGAGTACCTGTACCCCTTCGGCTATGCTATGCGCAATCAAAATAAAGTATTCGCTTGCTCTCTGTAGGGATTTGCACATCGATTTGCCGACATTGTGAATAAATACACCGGCTCCTCGGTCAACAAAAATGAAAAAAAAAAAATCCTCACACACTCCTCCTATATCGCAGGAAGAAGAAGAGATGGACTCAAATTAAATTCCAATTCATTTGCTACCAGTTCGCATTAACATAAAACAAATTATTCCTTCGTGACTTAACCATAAATGACTTTGGACAGAAAATAGGAGAAAATATCAACGCGAATAAAAAAGCAACGAAATTTTTGTGTTTCTGTTTTCTGTTTGTATCTGCTTTTTTTGTTGTTGTTTTTTATTTTTCGAAATCATTTCCATTTATTGTAGCGTCGAATGTATCTACCCGATTGGGTGTACCTCCAAGATTATCTAGGTAAGGTTTTAAAATCCATTTACAGCCAATATGCTAAGTTTGTCTCGAAATAAAACGAAAACCCAACAAAATTGTATTTCCAAAAGAAAAGTATTGTCGTCCTCGCGAATCCACCTGCCATCAAGCGATGTGTGTGTGCTATTTGGCAAAGATTCCCCAGAAATCTCTTCGGCTACTTATCATATTAGGGCATGATCATTAGATTTTACTACTTCGTGATTGAGTGTTCGTTGTTCGTCTATGATCAAGAGAAACATTTTCTAAAAAAAAAAAAATCACAACCATGCCCGGACAAAAATGCATGAACATGCTAAAGAGGAAACATATGATTACTTTGAATCCGCCGTGGAGTTAGAAAGATATATCCAAATCAAATAGTCAGACTCTAATTATGGAGCCTTTCTCTCTATTGGCGATGACTCTTTCGTGCGGAACTTTTATCACCCACAATCTTCGATGACTGTAATGATGGTAATCGCTGCCGACGTCATTGCATCTTTGAACACTTACCTAGCTTGAGGGCTGTTGTACTCGATTTTAAGTAAACACCCAGCTATTTACGAATCCAATTTACTGATGGGAGCTATACAGTGGTATTTCAAATGAATTCAAGACCACATTTCTTAGATTTATTCAATTTATGGGTTTTTGTGATACTCGTACTTTTAAAATCATCAATCTATTTCTTATGATAATAACGAGAAAATCGAGAAAACAACTTCACAGACTCAGTTACCTCAACAGGACCTCCTGCTACTTTACTACACTGACCTCATCCAATAAAAGAAACCGACAGGTAGTACGCGACAAAAGAACTCATAAAGCAAACATTGCTGTTGTCCTAATAATTGTACAAACACTGTGAGAGTCACGGCTTCTTATTAGGACAACCGACCACACATTGGTGTAAGTGAGTTGACTTCGTTGGTCTTCTTCTTTTGCACCCTATTCTGGACGTAGAGTGGTGATGAACAATAACAAATACTAATGCTGATCAAACACTAGGTATGCGCGGTGGTTTTAATGTAAACTGAGCAATTTACAGATCGGCATAGCTCTTTGATACTCAAGTACGACACAGGAGAGAGTATGACTGCACTGATTGGCCTTAAAAATAAAAAAAAAAAAAAAAAAAAAAATTATTTTACTCGGGCTACATAAAAGCGGTTCTCTACTCAAGGATCATGCTCTAACAAGTACGATTTCTGACCCAGAAAACTGATGCCTTATAGTGCATAGAAAATCATTGTTATCTTACTGAGTAAAAGGGTGAATTAAGCTTGGTAATAGAAAGGTTATCCCTCAATATGTGGTTTAATTTCGGGACTAGTGTCCAATTTACAACTTATTTCAATTATTCATACATGAAGATATAAAATCCATAATTTACTTTACTTGTTGGACCTATGCCTCAACCAACTAGCGTCTCCAGCCAACTCGATCTTTTGATAGCCACCCCCAGTTTTGCACACAAAATTTGTTGAGGTCCCTTTCCACTTACATGCGCAACCTTAAGTAAGGTCTTCCTTTACCTCATCGTCCTTCCGGGATTCGAAGACTTTTCGAGCCTGAGCGTTGATGTACATTCACTCTATATGTCCCATCTCAGCCGATGAACGTCTCTGTACAACCGATGAAATTCGATACAAACGGGACCAAAAATAACTCGAATGATTTTTCTTTCAAAACAACCGGGGGTATTTTCATTCGCCTCTGATAACGTCTTTGCTTCTGTGCCACATAGTAGAACTGGGATGATGAAGGTCTTATATAACGTCACCTCAATTGTCGATAAGAGGGCTTTGCTGGCAAGAATGATTCTTCGCTTGGTCTTTGCGCTGATGTAATTTCTTGAGTTTACAGCGGAGATTAAGTCCTTCACTACCTCGAATTTGTAGGTGTTTGTTGTGACGTTGTCTCCAAGGCTCCGATGTTAATTGTCCTTTGCTGACAGCATATATTTCGTCTCACCCTCGTTAATAGCTAAACCCATCCATCTCGCAATGTGAGTATTGAAACATTGCGAGAATGTTTCACAATACTCACGAAAGCACTACTGATAGCCCCCTGCGTTCTTCCAATTACGTCAATATCGTCGACGTACGCGAGTAGTTGTGCTGACTTTTGAAAGATATTAGTTTCAGAATTTTGTACAATCCTTTCAAGTAACGGATGACCAGATAGCAATGATAATTTTTTCAATTGTTATATTTCAGAAGCTGTCAAAGTTACCAATGACATCCAGCTATCAAAATATTCTGTAAGGTTTGCCATTTGATCATGCAATGTTTGACGCTTCCCGAACGTGTGGGAATTATTAAAAAAATATTACCGAAATTCCATCTCAGTTGCCAACCTCCAAGCCAACCACTTTGGACGAGTTCGAGGCCAACATTCGATACTTTATTGCCAGAATAACGCCGTCCATATTGGACCGAGTCATCAAAAATTGGACCGACCGCTTCAAACACAGCCAGGGAAGCCGAGGCGGCTATTTAAATAATGTGCTATTCCATACATAATGGCATGAATGTGGCTGCAAAATAAAGCTAGAATCGATTTGATATCTCATACCGTTGTTGTTTTATTTAAATTTATTTTCCTATCGTTCTTATCTGGTCACCCTGTATTATATTAAAGAAATCACTTGACAATGCGTCACATTATCGTAGCTCTTTTTCAACATCAAAGGCATCAGTGATTTTGTTGCTGGCTTTAATGGAGCAGCGTGCATTCTTCATCGCCGTCCTGCACAGAACAACGAGTTTGGCACGGATGCCAAAACTATACATGGCTCTGCTTGGCTCGTCTCCATAGAGGCTATTACACTCATGGAAATAGCTATAAATCCATACAAGTTGTTTTCAAAATCTAGTTTCTTTATTTTTGTTCGATCCTTTTAAACATATATAATTCTATTCTATTCAAGTAATGAAAGACATAATGGAAAAGTAAAAATAAGAAAATATATTTCATTTATACAATATTATTAAAGCAAATGCATGGAAATGGGTATAAGGGGAGTCGGACAGAATCCCGAAAAACATAATCCCGCAAACCCAAAATCCTGAAAACCAAAGTCCCGAAAACCCAAAATTCCGAAAATCCACAATCCCGAAAACCCACAATCCCGAAAGGCCAAATTCTCGAAAATGAAAGTGAACACCTTGTACCCACTCCAAATCCTACAATGACCCCAAGCAGAGGGGTTGCAGGGGGGCAGCAGGCCCCCCCATACATATTCTACTGTTTATGCATTGTGGATATAATATATATATATTTGAACATTTGACAAATTTTTAATTTTATATAATTTTTCGGGATTTTGGCATTTCGGGATTTTGGTTTTTCGGGATTTTGGATTTTCGAGATTTCAGTTTTCGGGATTTTGACCCCAACCCGGATATAAGTCCACACATATTAACATTAATTCGTATACAAAAAATAAATGGTTTTAGTAATGGGTGTTGCCCCCATGATGCAGAATGACCTCGTAAACCCTATTGTACATCGATCTGATTAGATTTTGTAAGCATTCTGGATTTCTCCACGCATGGCAAATACCGTCTTTTAGTTCATCAGTGGTGTTGTATTGCTTACATTTTTTCGTAAACAAGACGAGACAGACTTTCCTATACGTTTTCTATAGTGTTAAGGCCTTCATGCTGTAAAAATCCACTCTTCTCCTAATGTGTTTTCTCCAAATTCTAGTAATACTTCTTCCAGCAAGGTCAAGGCAATTAGAAGAATTCACTTTCGTTGAAATTCAGCAAATGGGTGTCTTTTCTGTAAATCAAAATGCTGTCCAAACCATACCGACTCCAACATGTTTCCGGTTCTTTACGAAAGTCGTACCTATAAAACCGATTTCAGGTTAAATGTTGTTTCTTCCTTGCCCATTCTACAGACCAAGACATATTTTTTAGCGAATTTCTAGTCTTTTTGTCTTGTGCTGTTCTTTAAGTGCTAGCTTTGGCATTCTCTTAGACCACTTTATCGTTTCACTGCTGTTCAAAATTTGTCGGAGTCGTCGGGAGGTTATTAGTAAGTTCAAATCTTGCAAAATATTCGCTGAACTTAATTCTTTTTTGTGAAGCACTGCTAATAATATCCCTTCTATAAATTATTGGAATAGGACCCGTCCGCTTCTTGGAGCCACATTTTTCGCCCAAATTTAAAAAACTCCCAATACCATGCGATCTTTAAATTTTTTTGCAATTTCGTGATTTGATAGACCACAATCTTTATAAACTTTAATTTGCTGCTTCGTACCTCTCGGCATCTCTAATTTTAAAACAAAATATCACCAACAATTTTGTAAATATCAACAGAAATGATTAAAATATCACATAACTTTCTTTTGCACGCAATATAAAAACAAACACTTAATACAATTTTCGGGAAACCACAGTGGATTTATAACTATTTCCAACCCTCAACAGACGTAAACTGACAACATTCAGTGATGAAGCTGTACAAATAAAACTTTTTGATCAAACATGCAAAGATCGTGTAAAAACATGCGTGATTCGTGACATCAAAGAGCTTGTAGTTTCTTTTTTTAGATCTATAGCTACGAGTATTTCCATGAGTGTACGAATAAGAGTATAGGCGACTTTAAAATCGATGAAAAGGTGGTGAATATTGAGAGTTTTCCATCCAAAGTTTTTTCTAAGATCTGCAACAATGTGAATATCTGATCTATTCTGGACTTTGTTGGCCTAAAATCACACTCAGAATGTTGGCCAGATAGGATCTTGCATGCGATGTTGAAGAGACAAATACCTCTTTAGTTGGCGCAGTTCAAAGGGTCTCCATTCTTGAGACTCCAGCAGCCCTGTTATTGTCGTCGGGTGGACGAAATTGTTGATCGTGATCGTCACCTTATGCACTGTCGCTTTAAAAGCCTCTTGTTATACTGCGCGAACTTAGCGGCACTCTTCGCCAAACCAGGGTTTTCTTTGTGGTGGATGCGAGAAACCCAGGACGTCAGAGACGGCGTTCTTAATGGCCTGCTGACAAAGATGCCATTGCCTATCTGCGCTTAATATTGGCGATATTGCCCTTCTTGAGATGTTCAAGGACACTCGATCGGTTAAGGCTCCGGCAGTCTCTTGAAATTATAGCCGTAAGATGTTAAATATTCTCACAGTATCTATCGCTATCTTCGCTTTTCAAAACAAAGAGATAACCCATTGATTCTCATGTACCCAAATGCTACCTGAGCCTTCTCTTATACGAAAAATTGTTTTTTAATAGTGTTAAACATGAAGGTTGGCAAAATAAAAACTCCACTCCTTAAAGATGATGCGCCTTGAAGTCTACATATGGTAAAGGTACTCCAGCACTTTATCTGCTTTAATTTTGAATATAAAAACCAAAGCATTGAACAAATAATTTTGGAACTCCATGCTGAGAAAAACTTTTAAATATTCTCTTTTTTCTCTCACTTTTGCCAAAATGATGAATATATTTGCGAGCCTCAGTCATCTCGAGCAGATTGAAGATGGCTGGGAGTATGGGAATGGGATGATATTATTTTTGTTGGCGATCATGCTTTTTAAAACAGGAGTTATTTTCGATACCTTCCAGGATTTTGAATTAGTTGTGTAGGACGAAATACTTTTACGTATGCGTACAAACACATCTTAGGAAATTGAGGGTGCATGCAATCCAAACCAATTGCTTCTGATTTTATGGCAAAGGCAGCTTTGAAGATCCCCCTCTACTAACCCAAAATTGACAGATGCGTCGGGAGTGGGATTATAGATAATTGCCCTTCTATGCTATCTTAAAAACTCCATGCGAGAGTCTATGCAGGAGAAAAATGTATAGTATTAACGTCTCTGAAGCCAAATTTTTGCCTATGCCGAGTTCGTTGATATTTTTCTAAGCTTTTTTCTAGTGCTTAATCCAGGCTTGAATTTAGAGGCAATAAAACTTCGATTTAGATAGTTAATATCCTGCTTCACACAATTTCTACTCTGTCTGAATTCAGAAATTCTAAATCTTTTCCAACTTTTAAAAGCTTTGTCCCTTTTTTCAGTGAGTGATTCTAAATCGGGAGTAAACGACTATCAACTTTTGTAACGAAGAACAAAGGTTTTAATAGAGCCATGAGACTCGAAAAGATTGTTGACTTTATAAGTAAAGAAATCGAGATTAAAGTTAAAATCTACAGAAACTAGCACATGGCTATAAACCAGTGCAATGCTTAAAGAGGTTCGTGATGACAGTGGTATCTTTTATTTGTGGAGGCTTGTACATAATCAAATCAAATATGCAAACAATTTTAATGAATACTCGTAGGCACTCAATACTATCATTGGAATTTGTTCTCTGAACTAGTTTACTTGGAATATTTTGCCTAACAAACACCACAGCCCCACCAGAGCATTGAGGATCGAAAAAACATACTCAGCACTCGATCTATTTGAGCTTTCAAATTTGAATTTTTTAGCAATATAATGAAAAAATGGTAAGACTAAGTGTTTCTAGTGTGTAGATTTAGTGACGATAACGTAGTTAGTATGTTGTAATTTGGGATTGCTATAAGCAAAAATCTTTGATTAGAAGGCTGTGGGGAAACAAAAAGTGAATAGATAGCCCACAGTGATGTTTCGAATATGACAGACATGTTAGAGTAGAATTCATGTGTCGTTTATTGTGACGTATATACCATATCAAATAAAGACAAACATTTCAAAAGCCATTGTTTCAAATTGCTCTAACTTTTACTCAGCCTTCTTTTCAAAATGATTATAATTTCTGCCGATCACAAAACTATGAGTCTGCAGTTAAATGCAACTTTTTCTTTGAATGGGTTATTATTATTATTATTATTATTATGGCTTGGACATTTTTTTTTTTTTTTTTATAATTTGCACGTATTAAAGGGGATATGAATACTAATTTTTAGAACACGTGCGTTTTTTTTGTGGAAAGGAAGAGACAGAGAGAAAGACAGAGTGGTGTGGTTTGAAACTCAGGTGGTATTAAGTTTCTGTAAACTCCAAGGGTGGCTGTCCAGATAACCGCCGGGGAGTATTTTGTTTTGTTTTCGCTTTATTGTCGTTGCTTATGATTCACAGTATTTTTTTCCGTCCTCCTGATGTCATCATCATGATCAAGTTGCATTTTGGCCATATGACCGCCCTACTGCCAGTGTTATGACTTCACAGTAGAGTTGTCTTAGCTTTCGCAAGTAATCGACTTTTTTATTTATTTCATGTGAAATAAATAGATGATTCTTGACATCAAGATTCGAACCGTGAATCAACAGCGTGACAAGCGATGATGTTACCACTACACCACGGCCACCCTCAATGATGACATGCTGATGAAGGTTGAAATAATACAAGGATTTGACATTTTAGCGATTCAGTTAAACAGTTTTTTTTTAATCCATTTTTTCTTAAATCCATCTTTTATAAATTTTGGTAGATATTGATTTTGAACAATATTTACGGAGTAATAGACGAAAAAATATCAACGCTATTTTATAGCATATGTTCACCATAATCCATGTAACAAATTTGATCCGCAAATTTATTTATTTAACCCATTCAGAGAAAAGAAGCGGAGCTAATTATCCGCCGGAAATAAAAGAACTTATTCGTGAAAAGAAGAGAGCACGCAAAATATGGCAACAAACCCTCGCTCCCCAACATAAAAATTATTCCAACTACCTATGCAAGAAACTTAAAGCTATCCAAGATCTAAAAAACGGGGAGACTTCTGTTTATCTTGAAGGCTTAACTGCCAAAAAAGCACAATATACTCGCTCTGAAAAGCCACGAAAACTATCAATAAACCCCAAATGCAATCACCACCGATCATAAAAAGCAATGGCGAATGGGCAAAAGATGACAAAGAAAAGGCGGATCTATTTACTGAGTATTTAGAAGAAACTTTTAGGCCATTTGATGGATAAGCATTGACAGGAAATTGTGTCGTTTACCGAATTTTGCCAGATAATAAAAAACCTGAAACCGAACAAATCCACAAGGAATTGCCAAAAAAGCGTGTTTAAACTCCGGTGTCTAATAAATGCTTCGCTTATATTATTATAAATTTCAAATCAATTGAAAGTCGTAGATGTTATAATAGTTTCGAAACCGGGAAAATCTCCAAATAGCAACAAATTATACAGACCGATATCGCTACTACTAATAATATCAAAGGAATTTTAAAAACTCCCATTGAAGCAAACGCATTCATTAAGAGAAAAGACGCCTAATACGCGACCACCAATTCGAGTTCCGAATCAAGCATTCCACAATTGACCAGGTTTATAGAATAACCGATGAAATTGAAAAAGCAATAGATAGGAAACAATTTGCACTAGCGTTTTCTTGACTTCTCTTAAACCTTCGACGTGGTTTGGCACGATGGCTTGAAGTATAAGCTAAGACGAGTTCTTCCGGAGCACCTACATAAGATCTTAGAATCTTATCTTAAAAATATACTTTTTCGTGTTAAACACAGAAGCGAATATTACGAGTGTAAGGAAATCGCCACCGGAGTTTCGCAAGAATGTGTCTTTGGTCCTAAATTATTCTTACTGTACACTCGGGACATACCTCAAATTAAAGGCACCATTGTAGCTACGTTCGCTGACGATACGGCTATTCTGCCAACGGAAAGTTCAGTCGAGTTAACAACTGAAAAACTCCAACGAGTTTTGGATAAAATCAGCGAGTGGACAAAAATGTGTCACATTGCTCTTGACGAGACCAAATCGACGTATGTTAACTTCACTTACAAGAAAATAATCGACCTATCCGTTTTCGTTAACTTGGTATACCGTATGCAAACGAAGCTAAATATTTCGGAATGTCACTGGACGCGAAACTTAAGTGGAAGCCGCTCATTAAAAAGAAGCGCGACGAGCTCAAAAATCGACTTTTTGGGTATTGGTATTGGGTAATTGGAAGATATTCCAAGCTAAGTATATATAATAAACGGTTTTTATATAAACAAGTGCTTAAACCTATGTAGGCGTACGATACACAACTCTGCGTTTGTACCAAACCAAGAAATAGAAATTTTGTACAATCATTCCAAAATAAAGTTATAAGAACAATCGTGAATGCTACCTGCTATATTAGAAACAATGATATTCACAGTGACTTAGGGATAGCCTCAGTGGAGGACGAAATAACAAACTTCACTCGCATGCATCGTATTCATCTTCATGGTCGTTGCAACCATGCCATCATCCAAACTTTGGACGTCACAAACCTTGTGCGCCGATTTCAAAGAGCGAAACCGTTCGATTTATCGCAATAAGAAATAGCAGCATGTAATAACGGTATCAGCAATTGCTTTCGCTGGAAATCTACCTGCCCCACACGAATATTTTTGTTTAGATTAAACTACTTGATAAGGTTATAACTTAGTAGTAGTAAACAAGAAGAAGGTAATGGTGTTTTTAGTCAATAGAAAACTGACACTACTATGAGTACCCAGTGTCTCATACTGGCTAAGCGAATTTTCACCTACCCAAAATCACTGGAGCCGTTTTTGAGAAATTCGATGATTTTCAAAATCCATTGGTAAAGTACCGTTCATTTTAGGCTTAGAATGAAAATTCGGATTTGTTCTCGAATTTTAACAACAGGTATGTATTCTAAAGTAAATCCGTTCAGCTGTTTAGGGTGCAATAGACACTACATACACACAGACAGGATAGACAGAATTGAGAGACAAGCTTTTTTGAGATTCTCTATTATAGTAATGTCAAGTTTGATCAAAATCTCGGGATCCACAATTTTCAGGAAACCAATAGAAATGGGCACGTTTGGGTCCCTGTAACTTCTTACGAGTATTATCTTGTTAAATATGACTTAGGTCATCAGACTCAGTTCACCACTTTCTATACGGAAACGGTTAAAGGTAGGAGAAAAAATTCTCAGAAGTGTTGTTGTAAAGAATGAAGGGGAACGTGAATGACCTTGAATGTTCTTGATTTTGGGGATATGAACTTTTGGAATAACAAATCGAAAAAAATCTTTTACATGAATAAATTTTTTCGTAAAATTAATCATTTCGGAGATATCCAAGGATGAATGTTTCAGTTTTTAAGAAAGTTCACCTTTTATGTTCATATATAATTTACATATATTTACTCCACATTTTTACACCACCTCAAATTCGGCACTAATAATAGTAGGAACACCAAATACCATATACCATGTTAGTTCTCGTTTAGGCTGTTGCCGAGATACAAGACTTCAAAAAGCATTTATTTTGGGACTGACTGACGCACTGTTCATCAACCTCTAAGGTATTTCCCGTATATATAGAATCTTGAAGTTTAGTACAGAGTACTAAGTAGACAAAGGAAAAAATTAGAAAGTTGGATTTTCCACATAGCTTCCAAAACTTCTAGTCAATATAGAACCTCCTAAATTGGTACAGAGTAGTGCTTGGGGTGTAGACAAAGAACAAAAGTCGAAAATTGTACTTTTGCTTAAAATGAGGGCGGCATATCATACGATATATTATTTTTAAGGCGTTGATAAGTAGATTCGAGAACCTTATATTTTATTTCAATTAGACATACTCCGTATAGTTAAATAGTTATGATTACATAATAACTGGGCTGGGCACTCGTGCTGTGTTGTTTATGTAAGTAATATTGTTATCGACTTAGTCTCTTAGATATTAAGGGATATGGTGAGGTGTTTAGTGTTATATGGGGTATTCATTGCTATATGCGATATTTGGTGGTATTTTGGATATTTTAGGATATGTGGGGGTATTAATGCTATTTTGGGCATATTGGGATATTTTAGGACATGTTGAGTATTTAATGTTATATGGGATATTCATGGTTATATTAATTTTTCCCGAGGGTGGGTGAACATTTTTTAAAGACACTATGAGAACCGTAAGCACCTGCTCATATTAGTATGAGGTTTTTACTCACTAATCAACACCTCCCTCAACAACAACTTTAAATCCAAGTGGCTAATAAGAAAGTTTGACCCTGTGTAGACGGCGCAATAAACTTCTCTCATCCAGAATTTCAAGGGCTGCATTGTTGATGTGTCCTTGTTGTCGATTTTTATTCTTTCACGAAAAGATCTTGATTTCATCTTCTATTGTAGCAATGCCAAGATAACTGTGTATAACATGGTTTTTTACATATCAAGGTGCATTGACGATTGTTCTTGGCACTTTATTTTCAAAAGTTTGTAAATTATTGATATAACTTTTTTTGGTACAACTTGCTTGTATAAAAGCAATGTGTTGAGCCTGGAATAGTTTCTAAGTAACCAGTATATGTCTCTGTACTTCAAGCCATGTCAAAGGCTTGAGATATATGAAGGAATATGCTTGAGCAAATCTTTTTTTTTTTTTCTTTTCTTTGTCAATTGTAGAATGTTTGCTGCTTTTCTAGGCAACGCTTTGCTAAGAACCTAGCCTGTGGGGTTTCAGTTTCTTTATTACTAGCTTGCTCACTTTCCTTTAGCGTTGCAGTTACAATTATGTAATTTACGAGTGTTATGTCTGACGTATTGATATTTTTAATAAGCCTTTGTCCAGCGAACGATTCAAAAGATTCTTCCAGATAGGCGGTAAAGACTTCAGCTTCCTGTTTATCATCCCCGGCCTATTCGTCGCGATTTTCCTTGAATATTTGGTGATATTTTGGAATATTTTAGGAAATTATGTGGTATTTAGTGTTATATAGGATATTTGGTGGTATTTTGGGATATTTTACGATATGTGGGATATTTGGTGTTATTTTGGTATGTTTTATTTTTACTAATAATATAAAAATAATACTAATTAGTTGAACTTATCACATTTTTATATCAGCAATTTTTTTTAGTGACATATTTATATTTTTGTAAGTATCCGTTTATAGGACCAGGGGCGGAGCTACCATAATGAAAACTCTAGAGCTAAATTAGACATATTTATTAGTTTCCCGACTCGGCAAAGTGCCCTGAAGCCGAATGGATTACATTTGGATTTAGTGGACCTCCCAATGCAAAAATAAAGTCAATTATTTTTACCTTAATTCTCGGATTTTCAACAACTTTTAGGCTATGAATGAATTATTCGTATGGGAACGATGTTAGTTATTCCAAGCATTCAGTAACAAAAGCGGTCCATTGTATAGGTATTTAAGTCCCTAAAGAAAAACCTTGCCAAATTGCATAATAATCTTAGTAAAATGGAAAGTTCATTGTCATAACAGCGAGGCCCAAGATGCGCAATTTCGGGCCGGCGAAAGCAGAACACTTTTAAAGCACACAAGACTTACATATTGGGTCTTTAAACACAATACCCAGCTATATTACTTCAAAGCGATAACTTAAGATGAAATTAAACTTAAACTTAATACCACCTGAGTTTTAAACTCACTACACCAATCTTTCTCTCTCTCTCTCACTTTCTACAAACGTCCGTGCTCTGAAATAATTTAAGCCCCTGGCGCGCGTAAATTATAAAAAAGAAAAAAAAAAAAAAAAAAAAAACTATCAATCAGGAATAGTTTTTTTTTTTGTAGATTATGCAGAGAAGACATGTTAAAAAATGTATCCACTTATCAGAAATTTGCGTATCGATGAATGGACTTTCAGATTCATCAACTGGCGAGTGGTACCATGAACATATAAGAGATTTTAACCTAGTGAAAATTAGGCAGACCAGATAAGTTTTCGCTATACACAAGGCGCATCAGTTGAATGAGTCCGAAATTTTTTCTTTTTCTGCTGTGTTTCAACGTTTGAAGGATTATATTATAGTGAATGCAATTATCCAAACAAAATGTTAAAGTAGTTACTTTTAGAATTTCTACAGCTTCTTTGTTCTATTTAATTGAAAAATCAAGTATCATATATCTTCGCGTTTGAAATTGATGTTATACTATGTTCCCACCAAACGAAATCGCGAGGTTTCGTCAAAATTTTCCAAACCTCCGAGGTTTTGCCATACATTTTCGAGATTTCAAACCCTCGATATTTCGGCGAAATCTACTTGAAATCCCCTTGAGTTCATCCGTCCGTGAGAGGTTGTCAAATCGAACAAGCCTACAGCGTGAACTTCGGTTTATTTTGGTGTTCATTTATAGTTGTCAAAATATTAGATGCCAAATCAATGGCGAAATTGTTCGGTTCCATAGGGATGCGTTCGTAAAGGTATGTGTGAAGCGTGAAATGCTCCTGATTGGCCGAAAAATAAATTGGATTTAATATCGTATTAATTTAATAAATGCTATGAATTCTTTTATTGTATTATTTTAGTTAAATCACTTTCCATGTCAAGCATGCAAAATATGAGGTTCAACACAATTTTAAAAAAACCGTATTGTAATATCTATTCCGAAATGATTTAATTATCCTGGAAGTGAACCTCGAATTATCCTAATTATTTTATGGAAATTTATTACCCCCTTTTTCAATTATGTTACTTCTGCAAACTAGAAAATCCGTTTTTTATTGCTCAAATTCCCTAAACAAAATATCAGGGCATTTTTTATACGCTTTAGTTACTTATTACTAATTACTTGATGCCATAAAATAATTAGGGTAATTCAAGGTTCACTTCCATGAAAAGGAAACGTGTGCACCGGAGTTAATTAAATCTTTTCGGAATGGATATTACAATACAGTTTTTCTAAAACTGCGTTGAACCTCATATTTGCATGCTTAACATGTGAAAGTGATATAACTAAAATAAAACAATAAAAGAATTCATAGCATTTATTAAATTAATACGATATTAAATCCAATTTATTTTTCGACCAATCAGAAGCATTTCACGCTTTACACATAGCTTTACGAACATATCTCTACTGAACCACTTCAAAATTGACAGCTAATAACATTTGAAATCACTTCAACTCGGTGGGAAGGTCTTACTGAGGTTTCGGTAAAAGTTCACCCAAACCTAGCGATTTCGGTTTGGTGGGAACATGGTATTACACATAACGCGCATTATTGCCGTGAATCTTTTAAGCAGAAAGATTATATTCAACACTTATTGAAAGTATTGTATATGAATATGTATGGAATTAACATGAATATGTGTACTATTAAGCCTATATCACCCAACTCTGTTCATGATTAAAACTTGATGTACCTAAGACGGGTGTTGTTAGTCCGTCAACTGTCTAATATTCGTATGTACCAAGATTTCCAATAATCCAAAGTTAAGAAGAACTGCAGAAAAAAATGTCATTTATAGCAGCAGCGACTAATGTTTGCTAAAGATTACTTGATGAAAGGTCAGTAGCAAAAGGTCGTATTTGAGGATTAAAGGATTCTTAATTTTGAAGAAGCTAATGGAAGTAAAGTTTTTAGTTGGCATCTCAGCAAATATGGATGGGTTATGCTAATGAATGACACTATTGATATATGTATGATATTTACATTGATAGTACTATAATGAGTGCTCCAATCCTACATTCATATGCCAGAGATGGCTTTTCCACAGTAACTTGCCTCTTGTATCGAATCCTGTTCGAAGGATTTGCCGCTGTTTCACATTCCTTACGATATATGTACTCTTTCAACGTGCCAAGGCGAAAGGTATCAAAACGAAGGAATCTTCCAAAAACAGCGAAAAAATCCCCATAAAGTTGTAGATGTGTGGGTGGTCACGGTGTAGTGGGTAGTGTGTTCGGTTGTGACCCGAACTGTGCAGGTTCAAGTCCAGACGGGGAACAGCAACCAAAGCCACCTGAACATAAAAGAAAAACGAATAAAATCTAAGTTTCTCCAACCACTATACCAAAAAAGGTGCCTGGTAGTATAATTGACACAGAAAATTGGATCTGAGTGCTCCGGGATTTTTTAAAAAAAAAAAAGAAAGTTGTAGATGTGCATTACATAATGTCTAGTCTACGAGTATTCTTGTTTTCTTAAAATAAACAACATTTTCTTCTTATTCTCGCTCAATTATGTATTTACGTGGAATAGCAATCGCCGTAAGACTAAAGGGTTACTTTTGCTTACTTTTCGGAGCAAACCCTTTCTGTACGCCAGCTCAGAATTGTAACTAACAAAACCAGCATCTCCGATACTTGATGTTATAGAATGGTAACGCAAATTTATTCTATAAATCAATCAAAGTGATTCATAGAGCTCTGAATCGATTTATTACATATGTGCCCACTTATTTGGTACCGCTAATTTTAATACACTGTTGTTCCCACTCAATTTCCAAATGCTTTAACATATGGGTGAATGTTCCTAATTAGATTTTATGCCCCATCAACGCCCACATTTGTATTCAAATATAAATAAATTAATTGGACTTACACGTGCTTTTAATTATACCACCAAATGTCATTCCATGACAAAAACAAAACAAATTTATATTTTATTTAGTATTTATTCTTTATTGCCGTCGACACAATTAGTAGTTGCTTTTATTATAGTTTTAGGAACCTAATGTCACCACAAACAGATGCCTAAATCAAAAAGTAAAATTAAGCATTAGAGACCACACCAAATGTTAATTCAACGATGAATCATGTTTGCTAGAAATATAATTTTGCTATTTACCATCTATTTCCATACACGTATGACCCGTCTCGTCTAGGCCATCATTATAAAACAAAAATCGAACAAGGTGAACCGAATAAAAAAAACTCAATCGCTCGTAAAAATTTAGAACAGTATCTGATATGTCCATTAAGATCTTATCGCAGCCATTTAACAGTATAAAAACAAAGAAATTTTACATTTTATTCTCCTTTTTTTTATAACGATCTATTTTCGAAAATTAAATTTTAAAGAAATGGAACCTGAACTTAATTACAATTACGGTGTTGTGGGGCCGAGAAAACGTGATTTTGATTTATGTTTTATGACGTGCTTTTGAATTCTTCAAACAAATGTCATACACTTATTGATTCTGTATGTAAGACTATCGATAAGATTTTAATTTATGTCGCCAATAAACATTGAAATTACTCCAATACCAAAAACATATCGATGGAATATTTGACGCCAGTAGACGACCACACAGATTGGTAAGATGTCAATGGATTTTCGTTCTAAAATTCATACCTCTTATTAATGTGGTAATAAGAGTTCAAAGAAATCGATAAGCTTCGAATTGTAAAGTTGTAAAAGTATTGTACGAGTATTATATATTAATAGTATTATATATTAATATTAAAGTATATTTGTAGTTTTCTGAAATGTTTGAAACTGTTTTCTGGTATTATATACATACATACGAGTATCATATACATAGAACCGAACCTACATATGTACCTAGTCCTGTCATAAGTTCGGGTACAAGTTCAAAAAGTTATAAAATTTAAAAACGAAACATTCTGGATTAGTATTTATAAAATTGATTTACTTAAATAGCAAGCAATTAAAAAAAAGGTTTATTCAAAATGACGCACGGTTTCCAGAGATACGGACAAGGCTGCTGTGGTTAAAGTTCTCTAGAGGCTCTCCAAATTTTGGTGGGGTCTCTTGCGTACTCCCCAACACTGATAACAAACAATAATCCAAAGGATTCACCAAACTGCATGATATTTTTTGCATTTTGTGTGTGTGTTCTGAAAAATAAAATAACGGTACGATTCCTAATGTTATCTTCATGCAGTTTGCGCTGGAAGTTTTTTAACAGAATTTATAGCAGGACTAAGTATGTTACATACGAGTACATTGTGAATGTAGTTTATCTGTTGTAACTAATTCCAAAAAGAGAATTAGTTTCACAAGTACCAAACTAAAATAATATCGTCTAGTCTGAAATGCAATAAATAGTGGGCGCCAGGACTGGGTCTAGGAATGGTTTACGATGAAGATTTCAATTCCACATAAAAATCATTGAAACTGAATGCGAGAGGCACAACATGTAGTGGAGATAAATTTGCTTATGTGATGAGCACGAGAAAGCGCTGTGTCCGTCATTTGACAGATTTTTTTTTTTTTCCTTTTTTTCTGAAAATTAGTTTTGATTTTATTGTAAGTTTGAATCGTCTTACAAGTAACCGAGGCAAAACCCCTAGCATGTGATTTTGCTAACATCATTTTTGAAATGATTGTGTAAAATTGTTAAGCCAACAACTGCTTTCAGATGGCGACGGTGTTGACCTAATCGAAAGATCGGACTCAGAGAATGCTGAGCGTAGTGACTCGGGTAGAATGTTAGAATGTGAGGCTCAATATTTTTGAGGTTAAGCACTTTGCCTAACTAATTAGGTTCTATTGTAATTTCTAAAAATTTCATCGGCGCAAAGACCATGCTAATATTTAATCCCACAGGGATATCAACTACTTTTCTCTGGGCAGAGAAGGCAATTGTATAAAAGAATCTTCTAAACCATACCTAATAAAGTGGCTGTAGCGTTGTGAACATTTTATTTACCAGAGAAAATATTGTAACGATTTTTTCTTAGAAGAAAGTGAGCGTGACTGCCACCACTTTTAACCAAAATTCACGGATGACCGCAAATAGCTTTGAGTAAGCAAAATTATTGTATGCACGCACTGTAGAAAATGTTGACGTCTACATATCTACAAGACAATATTTTTTCAGTTTTTGTTAAAAATATTGAAAACAAATGATTGTCCAAGTGCGAGTCCCGACTCACGGATTTAGTGTTCCGCACCATTATTTAAATTGTATCCTAATTTTACTTTATAATTAATCCGCGAGAAAAGAAAAAGCTTTGTTTTTACTTCAAAGTGTCAGGTCAATCAAACAGTTTTTGTTCCATGTCTGCCCATATGTCATACTCTTAACACTGAGACCAGACAAGATCTTTTGTGTTGTTCCCCTATGCCTTATGGCAAAGTAACGTTAAATTTGATCTTTCAAAAGGTTTAGATTTCAAAAGGTTTAGAAACGAATCCCTTTCCGAAGAGTTTGTGCCTGCTGTAATGGCGCACAAGATGTGCTCAGCAGTCTCTTGTTCTTCCAGGCAGAGTCGGCATTGTGTAGGTGATAGTTCAGCGAACAATGTCCGGTTAAAAAGTAGTTTAAGAGCATTGTATCTTTTTTATGAAGAGATAGGAGCTCATCATTTAATTTTTTGTCCGAAAAGTCAATGAATTTCTTAGCTTGACGAAGGCCTAGGGTAGAGTTTAATTTAGAGAGCAGTTCTTCTTGATCTAAAGAGTTCAGCTTTAATCTGAGGTGGCTTAGTGCAAGCCACAGAAAGATAAGAGGCCTATGAATGGTAATGAAGAGCGGCATCTAGCGAGCTCATCCGCAACCTCAT
This sequence comes from Pocota personata, assembly GCA_963082735.1. Classification (NCBI taxonomy): domain Eukaryota; kingdom Metazoa; phylum Arthropoda; class Insecta; order Diptera; family Syrphidae; genus Pocota; species Pocota personata. The sequence continues at coordinate 113,576,057 of OY720431.1, read as the reverse complement.
TACCTTCAACTTTCCTTGAGCAAGAACCCATATTAGAGTATTGTTGTTATGAGCAGCTAGCTGCCAATTCCAGGCAAGCTTAGATTTAATATAGAACGTGTGAAGGGCCTTTATTGCCACTTGACTGTCAGAAAGAATTATGATTCTTACTTTACAGAGATTGCATCTGAGGCACTCTATAGCGCATAGTTCTATGGCGAAGATTTCTGCCTGGAATATGGATGAAGAAGGTAAATTGGACTGCTATTTTATAGTTGAGGCCGAAGACACTCGCACCAACTCCGTTCTCCATTTTGGATCCATCGATATACCACGTTGAATGCGAGTCATTTAGAGATAAACCTCCATTGTCCCGGGGTCAGGATGTTGAAAGGCTGTAACAAGCACCGCTGGAATCAGACGCTTGTTTAGGATTTGCATAGATCTTTGAGATCGCCCAGTTTGAAGTCTGAAAAGAGGTAAAGTTTTGTGACATTTATTGCGGCAGCTTTCTTCACTCTAATGTGAAGTGGGGGAAGTTTCAATAGAGCTTGTATAGTCGATCTTGGGCAGAAACGCCCGTAATACCAATGCCTGTTTTTAATTTTTTTTGTTTGTGTGGAGATTTACTCAGATGATGGATATATTTTTGTAGACCAGTTTATCTACCAAAAATGTTCGCCATACAATCACTATCGAGAATCCATGCCCTATTTGTTGGCCCCGTCTTCGCACAATACACATTATTAGTTTAGATTTGATTAAAATGTTAATTTATTGTACCGAATTTTCTTAATTTTATAAATTGCACACTATGAACATTAGTTATTGCTGTCAGCCATAAAGAGAGTTTTATAAAAACTGTAACTAATGTACAATTAAACATAACATGGCCAATTATTGAATTTTAAAAACTTCAGATAGTTTTCTACTTTAAGTAATGTTATTCAAAAAGCTTCATTTATAATATGTATAATGTTTTTCCCCAAATACTGTCTTCTTATCTCCATTAGTACGGGACTGATTCATGTAAAGTGGAATCTTTCTCACCCGTCGGTTACATTACGAGCATTCCTCATTACGCTCTGTTATATGGGGCATGTAGTTAAAGATGTAGGAGCTCTCCTCTCGCCTTAAATATAGTAGAGATTGAATCTAGACTATTGACTATAGACTAAAATAGTTCTTTTCTTCGAGGTCATATTGAAGTAATCGGTAAGTGTTTCTGGTTTCACTTTGTTGCGCAAAGGGAACCATTGATCTTAACCAACAAAGCCTGTAGAGCGTGATATAACGCTCGCCACTTAACCCATTCTTTAAAAAATTGCAGTTTTTGGTAGAGAAGGTGCGTTAAAACGATTTTTGGAAGCCGATAGTTTGGTAGTTTGGTGATTCGCATACATTGCAGATGTAACTGAATGAAGTGCATCCTTAACGTAAACATGTACAGCAGAGGTGTATTTAGCGGTAGACGAAATTTTTTCTTTATGAAGTATCTCATCAGCGTCTCAACTTCCTCGTACTGCGAAATTCCCCAGTCCTGAGCCGCATAACACACATTGAATCTCATTACCGCTTCAAGCAGTTTATACGTCACACTAGGAGCAATGTTTTTTTTTCAGTTAGAATCGAATGTTTTTGTGGCCTCCTTCAATTTTTCTTGCAGATGTCTTGGTGTGGTACCTGCACTCTTTCACCTTCTCAAGCTGTATATTTTCCTTATGCAATATTTCTTCTCGTGCGTATCGCCCAAACCCACAATCTGCAGTATTGATTCAACTTGTTAATCATAATTTGCATCATCGTTGGAGTTATCGCTATTATCACAATGTGATCAGCGTACAGCAGGAGATTGAACACAATCCCCTCAGGCGAAAAAGTTATAAGATCGTCTAAGAATATTGAAAAAAGTAACACCAAGAGACAACCCTGCTTCGCTCTCATTGTTGACTAGAACCAGCTAGACATTTTCTTCCCATCCCTCACTGTCGTTTTATTTTCCTTACAGAGACGTCGTATCACCTCCAGCAGTTTTGTCGATACTTCTAGATTACTTAGTTTATAAAGGAGAGCATTTTTGTCGATGGAGTCGAAAGCCGCCTTGAAATCTACAAAGAATACGTATAATTCATTGTCCTTGTCTAAATAAGATCGTGCTATGCTTGTTAGCATAAATATGTTGTCCACTGTAGAGTAATCTTTCCTAAAACCGGCTCGGCAAATCATTCTCTGACCAAATCATTTAGGGGTATCCACTCTGTCAGGCGTATGCCTTTATAATTATTTGGATGTTAGGGATCCTTTCTTTAAGAAATTGAAATTATATTTCTTCTAAAACCTTCTAGCATTTCACCCGTATTAAATGTATAATTATACGCTTCAGTAAGACTTTCCAGCAATTGCTTAGTAACATACTATATTTAAATAACTCACCTTGTACCTTGGTGTACATTGTACACGTGTTTACATCTGTCGTAACCGTATGATTCACAGCTTACGATTCATCAACACTGTGCGCTGACTGCCTCGACTTTTTTCTGACATTTTCCGACTTCTTAGTCGGACATATATCCGCCTTGTGTCTCAAAAACCAACATTTGGAACATTTAAATTCACCAATTTTCAATGGCCATTTCTTTTCTCGTCTACTTTGGTACATATTACTGCCACTTCCAACACCCATGGCTATACCACAGTTCCAGATGCCTGCCTTTGCACTTCACTCTCTTTAATGAGAGTCTCGAGACTCAATCGCACCCCAAAAGTTCTCATATGAAAAAGGAAGACTGTACAGCAGCATTCTGAAAAGTGAATCACAGTCACCACAGCATCAACAAATTTCGTCACATGTTTCTTCACGTCTCCACCGTAAGTAACTTCTGAAGCATTAGTTGTTTCAACAATGTCGCTTTTATCGCTAGTCCTTTTGATGCATAGATTGACTCTGGCTTGAGCCATATAATTTGTGAAGTGTCACATCCTCGAATCTACATCAATTCAGATGGTTGTATTGATATAACTAGATCTGTTTTAGGCTTTCCGCCCTGCTTCAACCACTCAGATATCGCAGAATCACCAGTCGCCTGTTTCGAAGAAGTCTCATTCCCACAAGTTGTTCTTTCTTGCATACTTCACGTATGTACCTACATATATCTCCTTTTGTGTCAAACTTTTAAGCCGTGGGTGGCCGTGATGGTAGTGGTAACATCACCGCTTGTCACGCTACAGGTTCACGGTTCGAATCCTGATATCAATAATCATCTATTTATTTCGCATGAAATAAATAAAAAAGTCGTTCAATTGCGAAAGCTTATGTCAACTCTACTGCAAAGGCACAACACTAGCAGCAGGGCGGTCATATGGCTAAAATGCAATGGTCGTGATGATATCAGGGGGACGGAAGCTTTCTCTCTGTCTCTTCCCCTTTCCTCCAAAGTTTCTTGTCCCGAATCCCTTTTTTCGGAGTCCAAAATATATTGCTTCGAATTTTTTTTTTTCGAAGTCATCCTCAGAATTGTTCTATGCCAATAACCTGTAAAATATTTAAATAGAATCGAAAAACAATTTGTGAACGCAAAAATGAAATACTTTATTTACTTTAGCACGAACAGACTAATTATATAAAATTAGATTTTACTTTCAATTTAAAAAAAAGGAAGAAGCAAACGTGAACAAGAAAAAAAAAACAATAAGATGTCCGGTTTGCCGCATAGATGGACATCGATAGAGATGGGATCTGATCTCCAACAACAATTTTAAAAGGTTAAAAGCTGACAAAAAGTTAACTGAGAATTATATTGCATGTGAGCGTTGAGAATTACCGATGCAGTACCAGGAAGTAGAATATAGGAAACAAATGACTGTGTCTAAGACAACTTCCCAGCCAAGCAGACATTAACTGTCCTCTCTACTTCCTTCGGCTAGCTACATACAAAAATGATATATTCAACGGAAGTACTTCCTCGAACCTCTATTGCACTACAAAAGAAACTGTCAATTCCACAGGAAATCAGACTGGACATCTCACGGAAGTCATTGTCATTGTATCTCTCACATTAGAAACTGTCAAGACATACAACAATACAACAACAAAAAACCCACAGTCGAACTCTAATTCATATTCTTACCCCGGTTCAAATCAAATCGATGCACTTCTCTCCCATTTACTCATCCATCCGCATAACGTAACGATTATTGTTTCTCATTTTGCCCGTATTTATTGTGTTCCTCGTTTTTTGTGTCTGTCCACCATGTTCACAGGTTGATATAAATCAGTACGCGTCCACATTTTCTTATCATAAGTGCACACAGAGGCCGTGGCTTCTTTGAATGTTGCACTCTCACTCGATCGGAATACTAATCACGATGGTACCCAATGAAGCCGGATGTGGCATCAACAGTCCACCCTGTACATGGTCATGGACAATCCTAGAACCAGACCAGAACATTTGTTTCACAGAAAGAAATCGATTTGGTTGCATACTCGTATACACCGGTTGACACTCATGGGGAAGTGCCATGCGATTTGGTATTCATGTGCAGTACTCGAAATGCAGACTAGACCGCCCTATGTGGCGGGTGGATTTCTGATGCGGATGATATGGCACCGAACCGAAGAAGTACTCGCTACTAGCGCGGCAGCGTTCTCGTCGACAACATTCGAAGACATGCCACGCGGACGTAAACTATTTTCGTCGTTCTAAAATGGAAATTCGTTCAGTGGCCCTAAAGAATTGAATCCTTGAGATGTTTTCCCTCGGATTGCCCCTGAAAATCAAATTGTTCACCGTGATCACGTTTTAATTGTTTTAGAAAAGACACAAAATTATCCAGCTGGCGCCAATGGGCTTTACATAATTAGCATGTTCTCCTTTGCGGGCCCCTGCGTGCGGCATAGAAAAGATTGTCATTCCGAAACGGATTTCCCTCTGAGATCTGAGTCGCGCTTATGGGAGAGCATCACAAGTGGCGTCTCTGCTGTGTAATTTTCCCAGGAGTACACGGGGTTCTTTTGTGTTTCACTTAAACAGTCAATTGTCATTGTGGACACTAATTCACACAGCAACAAGTTGGTATGGGATACTTTCAGTCGCGGGAGATTTTGGACTTTTTTTTTAATGGTGGTCATTACGTAGACAGTAGATGACAGTAGCTGACAGCAAGGAAATCATTTCTCTCCTATTCAATAGTCTATTTCTTGATCTCTTGTTTGGGGTTTCGGGTAAGGTCAATTATTTTCGTTATTACCATGGTATTCGGTGAAAATGATACGCGTCAAGAGATGACCTCGATCTGGTAATAACTGCGCGCAGAGGTGACTTCATTTACAAGATAATATCTTCACCCAATTTTCTTCTTTCAAGTCTCTTTTTTTTTGAAAAGTATCTCTTGCAAAGATCTCTTTATATAACACAAACGTTCGCAATTATGATTTCAGGTTATGTCCAGACCGGGCACGGACGTTATTATCTCCACTTAAGTGAATACGAGGTCAGTTTTTGGAAGAAATTTTTGCTAATGGGCCCACTAATGCACTTTGGTCCCGATGATATGATTTCTGGAGATGCGTGGTTATAATTGTTGAAGTTAATTGTATGATTTTAGAAAGTGACAGAGAAGTTTGCACAACAATTTTAAAGTCATTGAAAGTAGAAAGTGGGGTTCAACAAAATTGAAAGAACGAGAACGACTGTTCTATCACTTACCTTATTTTGAAAAGTATCAGATTCTAATATAATGCCCTTAGTCTAGCTGCATTTACTGTTTGTCTAATTCGCTTCATCTGCATTCTACAAACAAATTAATTTCCAGTTTCATACAATAAGATTATCACTGTGTAACTGAATCATAGTACATAAGAAAGCTTCATCAATGTTATCGGTTTTTGGCGAAACTTTGCACCTTCGTCTGGTTCAACTTACCGCATGAAAAACTTTACTTCTGATACGTAACCAATAAAACCTACCAGCAAGCATGATCCTTAACTAGCTACGTTCAGTTGAATACGTTAAGCCAACGAAGATGAGGTTTGCCTTTCCCGCGTGCTGCTTGTGAGGTTGGATTCGAAGACCCCCGATTCGAGTGTTAGTATTAATCCGTGTTAGTATTAATCATAATGACAAACTTAGATATCTGCCTCAGTCCCATCAAGAACACCGTTCGTCGTCGAATCTCCAAATACATATACATATGTATGTACTTATCTTACCTGCATCAGTCAACTCAGATATGACCATAGGTTGTATGAAAAATACTTGTGTCAAGGACTCTACAGTATTTTATATAGTTTTGTCCTATTTCTAGTTTTCTAGGCTTAAGATTGTTCCGATATTAACTAATCACTTCATTATTTTTGGCGCTCACATTACTACAAGCAGGTAGATGGGAAACTTGTAAAATTAGCTACCAATTATTTCCATTGTGATCCAGGGAACCTAAAAAAGAAACCACTGTTTAAATCAACGCGGATATGTGCGAAGTGCGAAGATACGACTGCCAAGAGCCCTCAATATTTTTTGGATTGCATTTCTTCCTTATACCCCGAAATATGCCTCGTGAACAATAATGACATAGTGCTCATTAAAAATTCCAGATATAACTATAAAAACGGATATCTTTTATCGAAAACTAGCTGCCGCATGTATTCAAGTTGATCCAGCTCATATTCGCTCTTCTTAGCTGATTTTTCTACAATTACTACCGAAAACTTTTAAGAAGAAAAGTGCATGGGAAGGATCCATTTTCGACTCTCTTCTACCAAGTTCATCCCTTCATTTGCCGGAATATGTGACATATGAATACCACAATACACAAGAAAGGGTCACTGTATTTCACAATAGTTTAGGTGCCACTTGCAGAGTATCAGTAGTCTTTCTCTTAACTGTAGGAATTAGAGGCCTCTTAGCTGTCGACATACAAGCTGAACAAATTCATGGCTGTATGATGGTTGTGACGAAAGAGTTAGAGAAGACTGAAACTTTGGCTTGAAAAATACATCGACAATTTTTAAACTCAAGGAAACAGTTGATACCTAGAGATTCACATAAGATTCAAGCGTCCACGTATATATGTATGTAAAGGCGAGATCTTCATTATCAGCGACAATCTGATTAGATCAGTCACTTCTTTCGTAAATTCTAGTAGTCAACCTCCTATCAAATACATGGTTGTCAGGTGCAGCCAGATTGTATAACGCATTATACCACGATAGAATAGAGAAAATGCCTTAGTCTCATTTCCTTGAACCAGAGTGCGGTCATCGGTGCCTGGCTACTACTGCAGAGATCCGGAGGAATAAGTTTATTTAACATTGTTTCAAATGTTGAAGTGGGTGTCAATTTTAGGGATGCACTTGTACCAAATTCCTCTAAAGGGTTCCAAACCGGAACTCTCTGCGAATATATTTAAATTTGAAAATAGATAATTTTCTAGTGATAATAGACTAATAGGCTTTAAGTCTATGGATATGGAATAACTGGTTTTCTAAAATTTGGGAATGAAAATTACTAGTATTTCCCTCCAGACTATCGTTAGCCTACTAACTTTCTACAACACATCGCGTATAGAACCGTTTGAGCCGCCGAACAGTAAGTGATAATAATTACCCCCTAAAATCCTAAATTTCCCCCTGGGCGCAATTCCTTATAGGTTGAGAACCCCTAAAAAGTCTTAGCTTTAGATCAGACTAGCAGACCTGCCCGGCTTCGCTCGTGCAAAAAAGTCATCATTTTGATCAAACTTGACTTTACTAAAATAGGTCTCTCCATTCTGTCTGTCTTCTTTTTTTTCGGTAAGCAGAGAGGGAACTTTACATAACGCGCTACAGATTACGCGGTGGTGTTAGGTTCTTATTGACTAACCCTTACCTCCGCTAGCTTAGACCCTCGCTCTGCGGGACCACTGCCAGATATAATTTCGCTGGGCAGTTTACAAGCCCGTCCTTATCTGCGTTGACAACAGTCTGAGCTCGATTTGTATTTGAGTTAATCGTATTGAGTTAATCGTAATTCCATACGAGTATTGAGGGGAGGTACCTTTTTCGAGATATAGCTGTATTGTTTTTGCAAATCTTTTATGTTATCAATATTTTTGCAAGCATTCAGCATTTCATCTACTGTAACTTCAGGTACAGTTGATATTTGATAATTGCGCTGCTCTTCTCATAGCTACTTGGAATTTTGAATGGCTCTGATAGTATGTCTACTTCGGCTCTCTGTTCTTCAAAGGTTTTTGCCAGGAGGTTCTGGGCTCAGCTTAATTTGGATCAATTTCATTGTCGGGCCTTATTTACTGCTCTCCAGTATTCCGGCCATCTTCGACTTCCTGCAATATGTTTAGTTGAATTTGGGTTCCTTGTCGTATTTCTTCGCTATGTGACCTTCTTCTGCATCTTATACACAACTTTAATATGTCTGGACTCTTACAATCTTTGGATAGATGTCCAAAATCCTGACATCTAAACATTACTTCTTAGCCTACATATCACTCATCCAATCTTAACTTCGCCGGGTTTTAACAATTTGTTGGCTACTTCCGCTGGTAGACTGTATAATTCTAATTACCAATACCTAGGCCGTAAGCCTGATATCTTAAACTGTTCGGTGAAAGTAGATACAATATCTGCATTTGTCATTATTTTGTCAAGGTCTTTGCATTCTACGTTTATTTCGCGTGTTAAAGATTTAATTTCCACTTGTTTACCCAGAGCTTTTACTATAAGCTCCTTGTATTGATACCTCTTTTTGGCTTTCTAATCTTTAAGCTCCAGCAGCCCTTTTGTGTCCGTCTGACACATACTATCTTTGCTTCGACCTCCTTAAGGTTTCTATCGGTTTTCATTTGTCGCAGGAAGTTACGTTAGAAATTTGAATGCCATGCCCTTAAATATGTCGAAAATGACTGATAACCACAAAATATAGGTAAACCAATAAGTTTGTACCTCTAGCTGGTATTATGTGGGCCTTTCGTAGTAGTCGTATAAAGTAGTCTTTATATAGTATATTTAGATTGAGACCATTTGCTTGGCTAGTAGGTATTGATATCTTACGAGTAGGTTTAGACTTTTAATACCTATGCTGTCGCTGGCTTTGCAACCCTGGTTTTTGTATTGAAACCTTGGGTTGACCTATTAATATTTCTCTTGAAATTTCAGAATTATTTTTTTGTGTCCCTATTTACCTCGATTTCGCGTCGCTCATGGTCTTTGTTTTTAACAACTGTTTTTCGTATATAAGGGTCTCCAATGTTATAAATTTATCTTGCAATCGCAGTACTTCATCATTAAAGTTGCCCATGGTTTTTGGATATGTCTACGCTCACATTCAATGCAATTACATAGGTAATGGTAAGAGTCTAAGTCGAACAACTAGTGCACTGGTATATAGCAAATTGATCAATTTCTTTGGTTATCTGCATATCAGGTGAATTCTGCGTTTAAACGCGGGGGGCGAACAAGTATGCGTCGCATTCTTAATTTTCTCTATGGCCACATAATTGCAACTAGCATTCAAAAAACAAAATGTTCGTGATATTGTGCTGAGATTTTGAAGTATCAGCTGCCCTAAAGATGATTCTAGCCTGGTTTAGAGTCTGTACTCTTTCAATGCTTTGAAAATTAGTTCAAGTTTGAAATGAAATGGATAGCTCTCTATCTTTTCTCTTTACTTGTCATTCCTAAATCTCTTTGTGATACATATGGCGTTTCGGACTTATATAGGTATAGCAGGTAGTATTTGTATCCTTTTCTGCTGGCAAAATCAAAGGTAATAGATTGTAATAATTCCAAGGTATGAACTCTATCTTGCAATCACAATCACTGTTCGGTTTCATTTCGGTTATGTGACGTCCCCACTCACTCAGAACGATGATAGCCCTCCAAGGACCATTTTTTTTGTTTTGCTTTTCTAATGTAACACATTATTTATAAGTTTTCACTCACCATCTCATTGTGACTTAATTGGTTACAATTTCAAAATGATTGCCTCATTTCGATGAAATGAAATTCTTACCCATGCACCCAATGGTGCTGCTGGTTGGTTAGTAGTGGCACGACCATGCTGTATGTCCTGCTCTTTACAACCTAACAGATAATTCAATGCCCAACAAAAGAGCAGAGGTTACGATTACACACGGCAGTCAGTTCGAGCACTTAGCCAAAGATTGGCTGCTATAAGTTCACAAATGCACCAATGTACTGCAAATACCCATATGAGAATAAATATGAATATTTGAAAGACAATATTATCCCAGCTCGGATGGATAAAATTGCTAATTTCATGTCGATATGATTGCCTCATTACCATGATTGTAATAAAAATAAATTAAAATAAAATAAGTAAGACTTATGTTTTCTAAGAATGAGACGTTAAGTGTGATTAGACAGGTGCAGCATTTGGAATGACATTTATGCAGTGCCAAGCATATGCACTTATCGGTGACGACTTACTGACATCGAAGGCATGAGTGCTTATTAGTAATTATTTCAATAGACAAGGAAATTATAAATAAGTGTTTCCTTCAATAGTGATTAATATCTTTTAATCTTCTTTAATCCACTTTTTTTTAAAAAAAAATGATTATTTTAATAGGATTATGGTCGTAAAGGAGATTAGTAACCAAAGATTCACGCCTAGTCTGATGCAGTCTCTAATGAGTTTTATAAGTCATAACGAGCGTCTTACGAGCAAAAAAAAAACACTTTGCTTACGAGTACGGTCTTGAACTCAATAATTAGGCGTTAAGTAGAACATCAATATGTTATTCTTCGATATTGTCTAGGCTCCGCGGTAAGGTTAATATTTGATGCATTTCCGAAGCCTTAAGCCGCACTGATATGAACCAGTCAGATTGTTGACAAAATGAAACAAAATTTCATAACCAATATTTATTAAGCTTTTAACTCTAATACCAGAGGAAGTGAAGCAATTTCTGTAATGGATTATGCATACGAGTAAAGGTGCTAAGATTCTACTCACCGGGCTGGTAAATGTTTTCTATTATTTTCCGTGTTCTAAGGAAATTGATCGTGTTAAAAAATCGTATCCAAGATAAGGTCAGGTTCTAACTGTATTTTACTCAAAACATAAAAAAAATGAAGTTTTCCACATGGCAGCTGTGCGTCTGCTTGTCTCTCCGTCTGTATGTTTGTCCGTGGCATTGCCTTTCGCCTACATCGTTCACGACAACTTCTGTGAAAATGCACTGATTTGACTTGCTTACAGAGTCTTGATCTGAAGTAAGACTATATAGTGGTGAAAATCGAATTAACGATTTTGAGAGTACAGGTTATTTTATACCATTTTTGAGTTAAATTTTTTCGCTCGCGTTAATTTGAGCATAAATCGACAGATTTAAATGATTCTTCTTCTAAACTATTAATCTAAGCTGGAGCTCAAGACATGTGGACTCTGGTGCTAAAATCCGATTAGCGGATTTGGAAAACACTTCTATCAATTGAAATAATTTTTTTTGTAGGTTGTAGAACATGAAGATCATGCCAAATTTCGTGCAATCGGATTAGGAGTTGTGTAACATTGTTCCTTCAAATATGTGTACATTGTGTACATTTGTTGATATATTATTCTGTTTAATTAAGACCACCTTACCACTGGTGGGGGGTGGTTATAGTTTAAAATTAATACACCTTTCTGTTGGAGTTGTCGTATTCAAATCCGACGTAAAATTTTATTTCACACATTTTTATAGTATAAATTATGCTGACACGCATACTAATATTACCTGATCTCTTATTACATAAAACTTAAAATACGTAGGAACTTATGCTGACTCGGCGGCGCTGAACAAAACTGATATTAATGATAAAGAGTTTCTCGCGGTGTCTGTTTCCCGTAAGGTGCATATGTACGCAATTGTACAACATTTAACCATAACCATAACCATAACCCCCATATAACAAGTGACTTTCTATTAAATTCCATCAAACATGATTTTCAAAAATTATTTTGTAACATGGAACTCATGTATGGTTCTCTGTATCTATATTTTGATTGTGGTGTAGTTCTATACGCTTCAATTTTAGGGGGGGACATTAGGGTTCAAACCAACGAAGTCAAGACTCAAAAATGTTGAGTCAAAATAAGAAGGCACCAAGGATCAGTCATAAGTCCATTGCTGTTGATTATGGAACTGCACTTTTACAAAAGACGTACGATATATTTACGTATGCAGATGACAATGCACTTAAGCCTGAAATGCAGAAGAATAATATAATTGAAAAAAATCGTTTGGAGAAATCGAATTTAGAATAAGCCGCAGTTCCTTAGAAAAAAGTGTGGAAAGCATACAGCAAAGTCAGATGATATTTGGCCCCTCAAAAATAGGAGAGCCGACTCGAATTAAATTGGTTTCTTAGGTTAGGTTACACTTAACCTTCACTATGTGCATTATCGTCGCTGACCCCAGTCATTTCAATTTAATTGGCTGATTTTTCAGGAATACCTCAATTAATATGTTTTCGCACTTTGCAAAACAAACAGGATCATGAGTTTTTATCGAATGAATATAACTAGACACTTGTACGTGTTGCGGGGTCAACACATTTTTTTAATAGATACATATGTATGTACTTTTTTTGGTGCTGATCACGTTTGAACAAGTTTTCGGTGCTTTTCAAATGATTTCAAAACTGTAAGAAGCAACACATTTTATTACCACAGTACTGTAAGCCTTGCTCACTATAAAATTCAATTTTTGATTTTTCCACGTCGCTTGGGGTTTTTGCTTTACTCATTTTTTCACCAAATAAATTACAAAGGCTTTCATTTGAATCTTAATAAACTAAATACGAGGGGCGGCTGATAAGCTTGCGGCCTGAGATAACAACAAGTCATTTTCTCATTAGTGATAGCACTAACTGCGGCACTCTTTATTAGTATAAATATCACCTCGCTTCAATAATAATCTCATTTTGTTATTATTTGTGGTTGGATAAACATCACCATGTCAGCCGAAATCAGAAATTATCGCAACTTTGAGCACTGCGGCGTAATAAATTAGCGCGTTATAGAAGGAAATCGTCTAAAGAAATTTTCGAAGACATGTCATCAACTCTTCAGGATTTTGGGCCTTCGTATATCATGGTCAAAAAATGGGTTCGCTTATTTCACCAAGGGCGAGAATGGTGTAAAGAGGACCCTCGCCCAGGGCGTCCTGTGTCAGTGGTCACTGAAAAAAACATTGGAAAAGTTGAAAAATTAGTGCTGGCCGACGGAAGAATAAAAATGTGACAGATAGCGGACGAGTTACACATCGGCAAAGAATGGATTGGAGAAATTTTGCACGAGCATTTAAACATGAAAAAAATTTGTGACTGCTGGGTACCGAAAATGTTCATGCCGTTCGACAAGCTGCAAAGACTTTCTGGAGTTAGCCGGGGATAATCTCGAAGAAATTTGCAACCGAATCGTAACTGTACATACGACTTGGGATCGCCAATACGATCCGGAGTCCAAACAAGAGCCTATGCAGTGGGTTTAAAAAGGGAAGAGGCCACCGAAGAAATTCAAGGTGAAAAAGTCGACTTCGAAGCTTATGGCGACTGGCTTTTTGGGACAAAGAAGGTGTTTTGCTGATTGATTACCTGCCAGATGGCAGGCACGTGAAGTGGTCGTACGAAAACGACGTAGGAAACTCAGTCACGGAGTGTTGATTTTGCAAGATAACGCGCCTGCTTACATAGCGCGGATTTCGAGACAGGCCTTAAAAGACACAGGTTTTTTAACAATAGACCACACACGCTACAGCCCAGAAGGTCCCGAACGACTTTTTTTCTGTTTCCCAATTTGAAAAAGGACATACGAGGCCGGAGATTTGCAGATGAGAACGAGATCAAGGCTTCTGTAGAAAGTCGTTTTGAAGACAAAGAAAAAGAATATTTTTTCGGTGGTATTAAGGCACTGTATGCCCGACGTGATGGATGGTGTACCTATTCAGTTAACGCAAAACAGAATGCGTTAATTTTCTATATGCAACACAAAAAGATAGAAAACAAATTATTAAACAATTTTGTCGCAAAATTCGCAACAAGAAAGCATTCTCTCAAATAAAAAAAAAAATATCCATGAAATTGGAAATACTATCCCTAAGTACTCTCAAAAAACATACCTATTCAGTTGGTGTGCAGTGTATGTATGCCAACTAATCGTTCAGCCAACCAGTGATCTACCATCGTTCGGGCAACCAGGAAACAAATAAACGCATTCATATAGCTTACAAATAATAATAAATGAATAAAAGATATATACATATATATATATATATATATATATATATATATATTTTACAATAACATATAATTGTCTGTAGTGCTGAAATGTTTTGTTTTTGTTATCGTATCACTTGACACATTTGCATTGTGAATGGGTGACGCTCTCCTGCAAATTTCCGCTAATTTATTTATTTTGATACCATTATGTACAGTTTGATTACGCCTCTCCACAACTGAAAAATCGTCGTGACCAGCAATAAAAAATGCGTGTATTAAAAAAATTGTTTAAATCGACGTCCGGGACCGTAAATCGCATTTGTTCCTAAGCTGTTTTACTTCTGCATAAGGGCAAGATTTGGTTTCCCGAAAATTTTCGATCTCGAGATTTTTATCAAACTTTACATTACTATAAAGAGAAACTCATAAAAGTAGGACTCTCAGTTCTGTCTGTCTGTATCTATGACGGCTTAACGGATTTTCTCAAACTACAGAACTGGAGTCAGTGGATTCAGAACTCGAGGTGATATCGGAATTTCAATTCTAACCCCAAAATTAACGGTACTCTACTAAGGACCGATTTTGGAAAAAGTCGATTTGATCGTAAAGGGCTTTAACAATTTTGATAAAATCTTATATTTGAGTTAAAGTAGATATATGTATGTATGCTATCAGATGTTGTACCATCTTTTTGGCAGAAAATACGTGTAATAATTTATCTACTTATTGACCGGTTTTTGAAAATTGGCTGGTTTACAAATGCGGCTAGGGTGATTTTATTAAAAATCGATATTTTAGGAATTTTTGACGTATGCAATGTCATGGCATACCAAGTTTTGAAACATTTTCAAAATAATTTTTTTTCAAACTGGGCAAATCCTTTCAGTGAGAGCCCTTCTAATATAATCAATCACCAAACACATACAAAGCCGGTAGGTGGATTCAACATTAGGTATAATTATATTTCGAAGAACTTTATTCGACGAGCAATTGTTTTCCAAGTTCTGGTATTGAGAACTATTTTAAAATTGTTTTTACAGCTTTTCTCATGCATCTTGTTAAGAAGGGTCGAGTTTATAAATGTAAAAATGTTGCATTCGTGCAAATGTCACGTTCATTATTGTAAAAGTACTGCATTAGCATTGCAGGAGTTCGGCAACACTTGTGTCATAAAAGAAAATTTACAGTCAGTATGCTGTCAATTCGGCATGTGTTTTTGTTTTGTTGCCGTGCTGCATGAAAATGGCAGGAGAGAATATGTATGAACATTTTTCGTAAATTGTTTAATTTTTACTAAAATATATGTAAATACATATTTATTTGGCATTTAAAACATGAGATAAATATACTTTTTACATAGGACTGAACAAGAACAAAAAATCTGGTCTGATGATGACACCAAATTAATAATATCCCTTCGGCTTGGAATGGAATACGAGTTCATATCTGGCGGAGAAAGAATTCGGTGTTGTGGGAAAAACTCTTAACAAAGGTAAAAACCTGTTTTCCCTTATTTCCTTATGATAAGGACGAAGTTGTGCGAAAGTTTCAAAACTTAAAGATTTCGTACCAATACATCAAAAAGAGAAATAAGCAGAGCGGGAGGGTCATCTCTTCATGGGATTACTTTGATGAATTTGACGTGGTGTATGGAACTTGTCATAACATTGAAACACCAGGTGAGCTCGTGGCAGAAGTCTTTGGAAAAAGTGATGAAAGTGAAAGAGAAGGAGAGGAAGTACAAGAGACTCCTGGAAAGAAAGCAAAAAGAAATTCCAAAAACACGAAGGAAATTATGCAATTTTTAGAAAAGGAAGCTGAGGAAGATGAGGAAATTATTATAGTCGAACGCGAAAAAATTGAAGTTGAGAAACAGCGATTGGAGGTTCTCATATCGTTGTAAGATGCATTGGAAAGATTGACCAATTAAGCAGCCAGTTTTTTCACCAGTAAATTCTGATTTTTAACTTTGTGATTTATTACTGATTAATTTTGTTTTTATGGTTTAATTCTGCTTCAGTTATTTGTCGTACCTAATGAGCTGTAGTACAATTTTTTTATAATAAAATATGCATATCATTAAACTACAAAATTAACTATTATTTTATTGCTTTGCAGGTCAAGTTAAATATTAAAAGGTAAGCTACAGACTTTTTAAGATGAAAATAACATTGCGATTCGGTTTCTCTTGGCTTTAGCTTCATTAGCAGCATGAGCTGATTGATGTTCCTCCAAAAAGTAAATTCTATTATCATTTGCTTCTTGTGACTGAGCTGCCGAGTCAAGTTCTATATCTTTATCATATTCTATAATAATATTGTGTAGAACATCACAAGCTATTGATATGTATTTAGCATAATCCAAATTCTTAATGTCAATGAATTTGAGAATCCGAAACGTTGATTTTAATCTTCCAAAAGCTTGTTCTATACAAACTCGTGTTGAACTATGTATATAATTGTAAGATCTTTCAGTGGTGGTGAGGTGTCCGTTGTCCCGATAAGGCACCATCAGATAACCATTTAGTGGATAAGCTGAATCCCCTAAGATATGGCCATCTTGGATTATTCTTTTGGAACCATTCTTCAACGCTTTTTCAATTGAACTGCATTCCCAAACAGTCATCATGGCAACTACCAGGATAGCCAAAATATATGTCAATGAACCTTTGACTATGGTCACATATAGCCTATAAAACAATAGGGCACATACCTGCATATTAATCGAAAAAGTACTCTCACGATTATTAGCTCGTGGGGTCTATTTTGGGTGGAATTATTGAAACTTGTGTTCCATTTACACATCCAAGGACGTTCGGAAATGCATTATTTCTTAGGCCTGCGAATTAGTTCATTATATTTTTTTGCTCGTCGGTTGAATCTGGCCATTTTATATGTCTCTTTCTTAACTTGAAAAGTAATTTTGTTACTTCAATAAAGTATTTGAAAGCTGCTTCTTTAGCAATGTTAAACAAATTACTTATTTGCCTAAACGAGCAGTTAATGGCAAGCTTCCAAATAGTTACGTATAATGCTAGCCCGTTTTTGGCCTACCGAAATTAAATTTTTCCAAAATGGGATAAGTTCATTCTCAACAACCTATTGGAAAGTTTGTATTAATTTTTAAACTTAACAAAGGCCTTAAAATTTTCGAATTATTTGAAAAGGTACTTTAAATGTGGACGAGGACTGGAAACTTAACAAAGGACTTAAAATTTTCGAATTATTTGAAAAGGTACCTTATATGTGGACCTGAACATACGGAAATGATTTCGAAAAACATCTTCGGGAAATTCGTAAATAATTTTGTAAAAATTCCCGTTTTTTGGAATATGCCTCCAATTCTTTGCTAACAAAAAATATATTTTCGTTTTTTTCCTATTTTTCCTCTCCGATAGTTTTTTGTTGGTGCTTTCAAAGTTAATGCCATCCACTACATTCATTATAAGTCTTAATATCATTTTTTGTTCGTACATTGTTAAGGATTGATGGCGATTATAAAAGATATTCAAAATATTTAATATTCGATCTGTCATCGACGAAATTGTTTTCAAATCTGTTATATTTGACTTTATAATATGCAATATGAACTCATTTTTGTCAATGGATGAATGCCGCATTCATGGAGCCACATTTGCCTTCATAAATGTATTCTATGAATATTTGTTGCATGGCATGGGCAACATTATTTGCAATTATTAACTCACTCAAGCTCGTGGAAGCAATCCTTGATGACATAGTCTGTCTCCTTTGTGGATAATAGAGATGAGGATTTAAACTCGTCTCTTCACTATATAGTCTCCTACCTATGAAAAAAATAATAATAAAGAGTGTTGTTTACGACACAATACTAAGCAAAAAAAATATATATATTTTGTAATTTTTTTTTTTCTTGTTTTCCGCCTTCCACATCCTCCGAAAAAATGTCATCTGCTCCGAAAACAGTCGTTACGATGTGCCAAAATCAAAACAAAGCTAAATTTATTACACCACGTATGCGACATTGAATTTGATTAGGACAATATAACTAACTATTTTCTGTGGGAGGTCCAAGCGGTTTCGACCTCTCTATACTAGCTGCGTTACAAAACAAACATGCTATTAAACTTCCCATATCAATTGCCGATAACAACTGCATTTTTCCACTCCCAAATTCAGATTTTATTACGGTTAACTGCCATACTAGTTCCGTTTAATGTGCTTTTGCTACCATATCCGTACGACATTTCGCAATGCTTATTAATAACAATAACGCAATTTAAATGTTGACCACACATATCACTTTTAATTTGTTACCATTAATTACCGCAACAGTCTGACCGCATAGCTCTAAATAAATCGCACGTTCATTACCCATTTACAACGGTCTTAATAAGTACCTGCAGCACAAAAACCAACAACAACAGCAACCAGAAATTATTAATTACGCACTAAAGCGGTGCTCGAGTGAGTTCTATCCCCAGCACCCATTAGGCCTCCATATTTGTCATAATGTGCCTCCACCTTCCAATTTAAGACCGAGCACCTCATAGTATATCATGTTCGGGGGGGTTCCATGGCACTTGACTGGGAGTCACATTGCTGTCATACCAATCACCCAGCAAAAGAACAACTGCTCTAGCGGTAGCTGCTCCAAGTTCCATCTGCGCTGCTATCGATGATAATGATCATGATGATGGTGATTAGGACACGGCGTCGACGACGCACGGTTTGGAAATGATTTACTTTCGAATTTGTATGGGTAGCAATAGCAACGGACAAGGTGGAGTCCACTCCAACTACAACCATGGTGGGTCACCTATAATATTTACGCATTCAAATGGCGTGCGCTTGAATTTCGTCCAAAGACATTAATATTTTAATTCGACGCGTTTTATGATCATTTGAGCATTGAAATTGAAATATTTTATTATTTTTTTTTTTTTTTTTTTTCGTTTTATGCTGTTGATGTTTGATATTTGAGAATTCCATTAATAATCTGCCCCGGCCGATCCGTACACACACTGTGTGTGTCGTTTATTGATCTTTAAAGGCCTCTTCGTTACCAGTACCAGAAGAACCATGAAGACACCACCAACAGCCGAGCACTGGAACACTTCTTGGGCTTTTGCGTAAGGCCAGCGTACGTTCGTCCGTCTGCCGTTCGGGTGGTGACTTTATTTTATATTACCACTGATTTGAATATCGTTTCCTTTCTTGCAACAAATGCAGCATAACAATTTGTCTGTGCCGCGCCACGCCACTACTATCGTGGTCGTATAATGTTACTCGCGTTTTTTTGCTGTTTTATTTGATGAATGAATGAAATGCTGTTCAGAATGGAAAAAATCGATTTTTAATTCATCACCATACAACCCTCCATACGTACCCCCCCACCAACTGTGATGGGTCGCCTTCAGGAGCAGTATAGAAGTTGCTGGTTGAGTTCATGGTCGACAACGACGATGACGACCACTGCGGCGGTGGCGGCAAATTATGCATAGGTGGCTTTTGTCAGATATTAATAAAGTAACTGCAAAAGGTTTTTGGGCACATTGAAGGGCCTTTGATGTGTCGGTCGAAGATCAAAAAGGTATCGAACATAATGTGCATAATAACATATTTTTTATCGAAGCTTTTGATTTTTTGGGAAAATGCATTGAGACGCAGTCCGAAGAAGGAAGTTCTTAACTCAAGTTTTATTTGAATTGCTTTTTGAATATGTAATTTAATGGTGGCAATGACATTTTCATTTTAAGATAACTGATTTATTAAAGGAAATTAATTTCAATTGTTGCCGAGTTGCTGACTGTAACCAAATCGTGTCACGAATACACTGGGGCGCTCATTTAAAGGTTATGTTTTTGGAGGCTTAAAACATGAGATATTGCCTATATATAGTTTGTACTGGTCGTCGGCTATAAAATTAGAGCCCCAATTTGTTTTTTAATTCGTCGCAAAATGCATTAGCTATTGATTGTCGATTGTCTCTAAGTAAAATGTCATATACCTATATAAGGGTGGTATGTGGCACACCAATATTAGGAGATAAATAGGAACAACTTTTGCAGCTGCACCTACAAATGGCAAGTCATTTGACTAATCTTTGTATTACAATAATACTCGTATAATTAAAAAAATTAAAAAAAAGTGGGTCCCTCAATTCTGCCTATCAGGCATCTTTCGGTCTGTCGTATGTCTGTATGCATGACTGGCTGCAACCAAAGGGGCTGCATGGATTTTCTTCAATCTTCCTATCACATATGCAAAGAGATGGTTTTCCAAACTTTTTTAAATTCATACGATAAAACACCTTTACACGAGATCCAGTTTAGAAATTGCATTAGCCAGTGTCTAGCAATCCGAACACATATATTTATTTTGGAATGTATGCTGAAAACGAGTCGTCTGTCTCACTTGTCACTTGCATCATTAGTGTATCTGTTTTGATTAGTGAAATATTTTATGTTTATCGAGCTGACTATTGAAAATTTAAAAATATTGTAAGGATAAGCGTTTTTCTTAAGGAATGCATTTACCTTGCAGAAATTTTAAAGAAGAAGATTTTTTCAACCGATGCAGACAGATATTTTGTTTTATTTTTTTATTTTTTTTTATATTAATTAAAGTGTTTGTTGTTCAATGTTGTTCAATGCCCAAAAACAAAACATCTGCTAAGTGATGACTTTTCCATGGGAATGTGTGCAAACGATTTTAGAATACACCTATACAAACCAAATTTCAGCGGAATCCGTTTGGTTGCGCATTCGCTTGCAGTCCTATCCCGGCTTTCCTTTCATATGAGACTATTTTCGCATCAGACTGAACTTAGAAAACTACTTACTTAATTTTCTGGTCGATGGTGAGCTTACTGGAATCCGTGATTGTTGGGTATTTAAAACGGACGTTCGGCATTGCTTATCATTTTTAATTCGGAGGTTACGATTCACAAACCCTCATAACTGGAGCGCTGCTCTCCATTCGGTCGATATGTCTGAAACAATGTAGTAGTCGGACCTTGGCTTCTTGAATAATATTCACATCTTGGTACAGATCATAAAGTTCCTCGTTGTATCCCGTATAGGATCAAATGTCCGACCAAGGATTTTTCTCCGGAAAGAGCCTATTACATATTGGCCTTAGTGCAAATATTTGGCCTAGTGTCGATCTACAGCAAATATACCTTTTTGTAGATAGAGCATATTGAGCTGGTTTTTAATATACGAATCTAGTTTTATCAAAATGGAAGTACCTGGTTCTTGCCTTTTTAATATTTTTTTTTTTTATAATTTGCACGTGTTAAAGGGGATATGAATACCCTTATACTAATTTTTAGAACACGTGCGTTTTTTGTGGAAAGGAAGAGAGACAGAGTGGTGTGGTTTGAGACTCAGGTGGTATTAAGTTTCTGTAAACTCCAAGGGTGGCTGTCCAGATAACTGGGGAGTATTTTGTTTTGTTTTTCGCTATTATTGTCGTTGACCACCCTACTGCCAGTGTTATACCTTCATAGTAGAGTTGTCTTAGCTTTCGCAAGTGATCGACTTTTTTATTTATTTCATGCGAAATAAATAGATGATTCTTGACATCAGGATTCGAACCGTGAATCAACAGCGTGACAAGCGATGATGTTACCACTACACTACGACCACCCTCAATATGAAATATGAGTAAAATCTAGGAAAGAATAACGATTTTTAAGGACTTTTGATACTCCATTTGGTTTTTAGATAGGATAATCTACAGTCCATTTATACTCCAAACTTCATCAAAATCTCCCAAAATGAGAAACTAAGGACTAAAGAAAAAAATAACAACTATGACCGAATATTGCAAAGCAGGCTATTCTACGCTAGAGTATTGTTGTATGCTTTCTTATTTTTTTGTTTGTCGAAATTATCGTAGATATTAAATAAAGGGTCATAACAATTGTGTATTTAAATAAAATACAGAATAATTGAGATATCGGGCTAAAATTTATTCCAAGTGTAGTATACACGTTAAATTTAAGTACGAAATACGACCTCGTTCATACGACCACCGCGAGCACGTTTGCAACCATCGATTCTTTGGAGCAAATTTTCCACCACTCTTCCACACATATCGGCCGGAACGTTAGCAATTTCGCGTTCGATATTGTTCCTGAGCTTTTCTAACGTTGTTGGCTTGTTGGCATACACCATTAAGGCAAAAATGAGCTTCATCGCTGAAGATGATTTTTCGATGAAATTCTGCATTTTCTTCGCTCTTAAAGTTGCAACCACCGATTAAGAATTTCGGTAGTAATTTTTAATAATTTCCAAACGATGCTTGTTCATGAACTTCACCATGTTAAAAATGTAAACCTTGACTAAAGTTTTGACATTGACAGATCATAACAAAAATTTGTTTTTGTTTATGGTTGCGCCAAAGGGTGTGTGATCTTCATAGATACCAGTAGCCCGGGGTACTGGCATGCACGATTCACAAACCTGTATGATCGAGGCCAGGAATACGCCTACTTACTAAACCACACCCTGTACACTTCGAACCACTCTCCTCGCGGGACTGCCGTTAGGTATTACTTCGCGGGGCTGATTAGCCTTTTAGGCTACGTTCTCTTCTCCGCCTAAGGTCGCTGAGTATACGTACTACCACATTACTTACGACGGTCCAGTTTTCGACATTCTGAAGCATGTAATTTACGACATTCTCGGTAGTGGGCCACACTCCAAATTGGTCCCGAAAGACGATCCTCTCGGGTTCATACTGTGGGCAATGAAAAAACACGCGTTCTGCGTTTTCCGGGACATTTTCACAATGTGGACAGTTTGAGATAGTTTCATGTCCGCGTTTGAAGAGGTATTCTCTGAAACAGGCATGTCCCGTCAGAAACTGAGTCAGATAAAAGTTCGTTTCGCCTTGTTTTCGTTTAATCCATACATCGATCTCTTATATAAGGCGATGCGTCCATCTCCCCTTTACGGATATGTTCCACTGCTGTTGCTAGGTAGCAATACTGCGGCTTGTTTCGTATTCTCTTCTTTCGTTGTCTAACCGGCCATTTCTAACTCGTTCGCTTTTTGGTATTGTCTTTTCTTCAGCGAGTAAGTCGATGGGTAGCATTGAAGATACGATGAGTATAGCATCGTTCAAGGCAGTTTGAAACGCAGTGGCTACCCTTAGTGCGCTAAGACGGTGAAGGGATTTAACTCCACGCACGTACCACTTAATTTTCGCGGCACTTGCTCATATTTCTGCTGCGTATATATATATAGAACTGGCAACTCCTGCAAGTAGAAGTCTTTTATTTGGTTTTGGGCCTCCAATATTACTCACTAGCCTTGAAAGTGTACTAATATTAGGTGCGCAACTAAGTTCTCAATAGATGGCTCGTCATGAACCGAGCTTAGACATATGGTAAACAAACTGTTTTGACACATTAGTGATTTTGTTTTGACGTCATATACTTTTGGTTGTGTGAAAATGTCTGATTTTGTGCCTAATAATCGTCATTTGCGGGAAGTGTTGATTTTCGGGACGGTTGACGATCGTCCGCGTGGAGGAAGGCCAAAATCGTACGAAGACGCTGAATTGGAGGCATTGCTCGATGAGGATCCGTGCCAAACGCAAAAACAGCTTACTTCAGCATTAGGAGTTACCCGACAAGCCATTTCTTGGGTTCCTTATGATTTGAAGCCAAGGGACGTTGAGCGACGTTTTTTCGCCTGTGAACAACTGCTCCAGCGGCAAAAAAGGAAGGGTTTTCTTCATCGCATCGTGACGGGTGATGAAAAATGGATTCATTACAACAACCCAAAGAAAAGAAAGTCATGGGGACTGCCCGGTCATGCTTCTACGTCATCGGCTCGGCCGAATATTCACGCTGCGAAGATTATGCTGTGTATTTGGTGGGACTAGGTCGGTGTCATTTATTATTAACTGTTGAAACCCAACGAAACCATCACGGGGGAACGGTATCAACTTCAATTGATGCTATTGAGCCTAGCACTGCACCAAAAACGGCCACAATACGAGCAGATGCACGAAAAAGTGATTCTACAGCATGACAACGCTCGGCCTCACGTTGCCAAAACCGTTAAAACCTACCTGGAAACTTTCAAATGGGAGGTCCTACCCCACCCGCCATATTCCCCAGATATTGCGCCATCCGATTATTACTTGTTCCGTTCGATGGCACATGGTCTGGCTGATCAGCAGTTCCGCTCATATGAAGACATCAAAAAATGGCTTGATTCGTGGATAGCTTCAAAAGATGAACACTTTTACCGTAACGGTATTCGAGCTCTGCCAGATAGATGGGAAAAAGTTGTAGCTATCGATGGGCAATACTTTGAATGATTCATTTATAACCATTTTTTCACAATAAAGTTGCATTTTCATCAAAAAACTTAGTTGCGCATCTAATAAACTATTCTCGCCTTTAACATTGAAGGCTCCAGTTTGGGGAACAAAAGTCTGGCTTACCCGCCTCACCCCCATGTATAAATTTTGGCTTTGGCGAAAATGGGTTTAGCTGTTAACGAGGGCAAAACAAAATATAGGCTGTCAAGGACAGTCAACATAGGCAACTTGGACAGAACGTCGTAATAGACGGCTACAATTTTTTAGGACTGTTCTACTCTAGTATAAATTTAAAAAAATGGCAGAGATCAAGCAAAAAAATCACGCTTGACAACTGCTGTTTCTCTGGGCTAATAATGCAATTGACCAGCAAAGTCATATGTATATTTAATGTTGCCTTGAGGATGTTGAGCTACGGAAATCTCATCCTACATACTACTATGCTTAATCCTGCAGAAAAGTCGATCAGCCTTAGTCCGTTTACACAAGTGCTGTCGTGAAGGCTATGTTTTCCGATAGTCCTTTTCAAGATATCTTCCTTTCTAATTTTGTGTTAAAATCGTTAAGGAGCAAAGGCGTTGCCGATTTATAGAAATATTTGTACGTTATCTTCGTCGCTCTCCTCGGAGCGTGAGTGCAAATGATTTTAATCTGAAATATGGCCTTGATGCCCATTGTCATCAATTCACATGGCGAAAGCTAAGACTTGTTGCCTAAATTTGCTGAAAAACAAACAAACTGACATCCAAGAAACTCTGCTTCTATTCGTGTTAGCATTTTTCGTAGTTAATGTTGTAGGCCAAGCGTAACGTGTGTTGGATCTGTAGTTGATTTACCAGGGCTATTCTTTGTCAGTCGCCTAATAATTAAGGTGTTTCGTGAACCCAATGCTCACCGTAAGTGCACTATATTATAGTAGGTACTTATCCAACAGACATCAAGTTTTTGTTTGCATATGATGATCCACAACATGGTCAATGCTTTGGAAGTTAGATATTTCTTCCTTTTCTGCACTCTTCTGGAAAGCTTTCACTCTCCCATTAGTTCTTTATGTAGAAGCTCTGGTGATATTTAAAATGAAATGCATTACGTAAGCCATCAATCTAAGTTACAAAGTTACATTACTTCGAGGGATTAACTAACTAACCCATTCGTACCAAGCAAATTTGAATTACATTATTTATGAACAAAAAAGTGTTGGCTCCTACACGAATCAAACTAAAGATTCTTTCTCAGATCTTTTTTCTTTCCTGTTCCTTCCGATACCAATCATATCTACCTTTACCTTTATTCCATTAATTTACTGGCGCTTATGGAACAAAATTATAGACTTCTCGTAATGTAGATCAACTTAGCCCGAGGGTTCTTACTCTAAACTAAATCAAATCAAACCACCTCCAACGAAGGCGAACAATGGGCGTCCATGAATTTATTTCGATTCCGATTGAGATTATAAGTTTTGATTTCCTGCTCGTGATACTTTAAGATGGTCTACTCCTACTATGGCTTGTGTACTACAAACCACTGTACACAGAGTATCACATCTTCTGTATCTTCATTCAAAATGCATCGCATGTGCATTATTAGACTTTTGTGCACCGAAACCAACCTATGGGAAGAAATTTTAAGCCATTTTTTCGCATTGATTCCGATTGGAGCCGCAAAAATTAATTGCCCCTTTGCACGCGTCGTCTCCATTGATCAAGACATTACCGCGCGCGGCGTTCACTCGTGCTCATAGAACGCATTCGTATGCGGCAATAATGCACTTTCCATTGTTGGCTGGCATCTACGACTTCGAATTCCAATTAGTTTCCTTTGGCCATTCGCTACCACCGCTCTCGCAGCACCCTAAACCAATAATACCGATTCAATGCGAATTTCGACGCAAGGTGATTTTCATCTTTCGATACGAGCAATCCGAACGCATAACTCTTTGCAGTCCATGCGCTGAGGAGAATACTTAGACCGTGTGCACGGTATGTACGAGCACAGGGTACAGATTGTCTGCAATTGAAGCAGATGGAATTGCCATAATGCAACACAGTAACAAACGGTTTCATACCACTTACTTTCGCAAGAACCAATTGTGCAATGCAAAGCGCACAATGCCAGAGACGAAGATCCTTATCGTCCTGGTAGAAGAACAATAAAAGTCAAACCCATAACTTATTCGATTGTCAAAGTTTTCGAGCCAAGATTGATCCGGACCGTCCTTCATGGTGACATTTGATGGAATGGTGCAGCAGTTGCGTGTTGCGATATGGATTGTTTGGATTGTAAGATACGACACACGCATTTAACTATTGTGAAGCTGGATTTGCGATTGAAGCACATTTTCAGCTTTAACGATAGTTATGTGAAAATACTATTTAAAGTTGGTAGGCAAAATTGTGATCTCATGAAAGCACACGATTCATCCACAATGAGTTCTGGAAGGCAACCGTCATCTTCAATTTTAACAGTTCGATTATCTGATAGAAAGAATATAATCCAAACTTTGAACTTGAAAAATTTAACAATGCTAAGAGGTTTGACATATTTAGATAATATACTTATACACTTAAGGGGCTAAAGCAGGTTGAGGATTTCTATTGTAGCTGTGAATGCAGAAGCACTTTCAGATTTAAGATTTTGCTGCAGAATGTATTCCGCTCTGGCTGCCATGTTGATGTGCATCAAGGGATCATGTCTTGGATCATGTTTTAGTTTGACCTCAGTGTTTTTGGCGTACGACTCTCCTCCATTCAACTGATATGAAGACGCCTGTAGAGCTAACGACAACAGTGCCATTGTTCGTACAACAATAATAACTTGTACTTGTAATACTTTCATTCTGTACTACTTGGTCGTTTGTGGTTGCAGTCAATAACTGCAATGTATTTTGAAAATCATATGTTTTGTGAAACTGTTCCATTTTTTATAAAAAAAAATCGAAACTTTACTTGCCAGAGTCTTTTCGTCACTATCATTAGAATTTTGCAGCAGAAGTTCTGGCCTAGAACTGAATATTGGCATTAAAAGACCGTAATAACTTTTAGTGAATATCAGCCATATTAGTCATCCGGCTTTGGGGTAAAGTTTGTAACTTATAGGTTACGAACTCATATTACTCTTTCAATTCTACCAACGTCATTATTACAATAAAGATTTTTTTTTTTTTTTCGAGTATTGAAAGCCATATCTGAAACAGGGATCATTGACGGCATGCATAGGCTTACTCAGATCCTTAGCGCTATTTGTATGGAGAAGGGGAAATCTAAAGAGGGTCCTCAACTTTGCGATCAAGTATGGGCCCAACTTTTGCTATTAAGGAGTTAACGGGTATCATTTTTTTTTTTTTGTTAATGGGTATGCCCTGTAGCTCGTTCAAGTCATCAAAGAAGGGTTTTCAATGAAGTGTGTTTAAGTGACACAGGAAGTACGTTCGATGACAACATCAACTCAAACCTCTGCAGACATGTCGTAGATTGATAATCCTCGAAGGATTTTTTAAAACTGTTTGCTTTTTTTGATTTGCTTTCATTTATTTTTGACCAAAGGGCATTCGTGTTTCTGCCAGTTTAGATATTTCCTTCGTTAAGTTTGATTTTACACATAACAATCCAGACCGCTAGAAATGAGTATTTAGCATTTTGTTGTTGATAGATCTATCAACAACATACATAAGTTGAACAAGTTATATAGTGGGATAGTGATTTATAGCGATTTGTCACCGAACTGGCCAGTTCGTTCGCTTTTTTTATTTCCACTAATGTCACTATGAACTGGCACCCAGATAATTTGTGCGTTATTCTGCGTACTCAGAACCTGAAGCTCTCCGTGACAGAGTTACACTATTTTGTATGTTATTTTTGTAGAGGTCAGGGCTTTAATGGTTACTTGATTGTAATGCAAAATTCTGGTCCCGTCTCTAGCTCTAATTGAAAGGGAAGGAAACATATTGCTCTCTGCATTTCGAGTACCAAAGAAGCATTGAGGCAGATACCTTGTTCATAAGAGTGATAAATAAAGCCTTGGAGAAAAGTGGTAGGTACCGTATAAATATTGATTATTTTAAAAAGTAATTAATTGCAAAATAAGGAACAGTTTTTTCGTTTCACTAACTTTATTTTCCAAACTTTTCGATATTTTGTTGGTCCTCCTTTAGCTCTTATTACTTTTCCCCATACTCTGGACAAGTTTTCTGAATTCAATAGAATCAATGTTTTTCCATTCCTGTTTAAATGTCATTTTCAAACCGATGATACGCTGCGGTTTCTAACCAGCTACTTAAGCAATGACCCTTTCTCATACTGAAATACAGCTATCGTTTAAGCCTTGCTTATTTTAAATTTGTTGCATTTTAATTCAGAAAGATGATAACAATCTTTTTCTCTTTTTCGGAGAAAACCTGAAATCCCTGTTCATCACTGACTTGATGGAGGCCAGAGTTGGAGAGACAATCTGTGAAAAGGACTTCTTTGTCTGAGGTTGCATTTGAAGGGACAAAATGAGACTCATCCTCAGACGGAACCCATTGGAGTTGTGGAAGATTAAAATCCCCAAGGATAATGACATCATCGCTGGGATCCGTAACATCAAAGAGAGAGTCTATAGCATCTATTGCGAGTTGGTAGCCTTGAATTGGTTGGGAGGGGCGAATGTAGCAGCAAAGTAGGTACAGATTACGTTTAAGAATGGTAATTTTAGCGCAAATAAACTCAAAATTAGCGGTATACGACGATTTATAAAGTGTTGAGTCGTAGCGGTTGTGTGTAGCCAGGAGAACTCCACGGCCAGAAGAATCATCGTCTTTCTCGAGACCATCATGGCGAAAAATGTTAAATTCGGAAGTAAATGACTCATTGCTCTTGAAGGCAGGGGAGAGATTTGTTTCAGAGAGGGCGAAAACATCGTAGGGCAACTTTTGATAATTAAGGAACACAGTGGAGGTTTTGGTGCGCAAACCGCCTACATTTTGGTAGTAAATGGATAAGTGTTTAATAGTGTTTTTATCTGCGTTAGTAAGGCGTGGTTTTGTACAAGTTGGTATGTTAGGAACGAAAATAATTTTTAAAGTTTGTGCGAGTTCGTTGTAGATGTGAGATACGTTTAGATTCAACATGGGAAGCAAAAGTGGACAGATCATTTGCAACATTTCTGGGCGGAGACTTTCATGATAGCGAACGAAGATCTGTTTCAGTTCAGCAGGATCAGTTGGGAGGCCTTCTTGTAGAAGCGAGACCATGACGTTGGTCTTAGTAATCCCGTCGATACAGATGGTGTCGTCTTTATCATGTAAGTAGGCTAAATATAGACGCACATTATTATAGATCTTGTGGTCTCGAAAGCGTGAGAGAACATAGCGTCCATCTTCGCCAGAATCAGTAAGTTGCTTCGAAAGTCTAGCAGTAGGCGGAAGCAATGGATCTAAGAAGGAAGGAGGTGGTGCAACTAAGTTTGAAGAATTAATAGTCGGGAAAGTGGGCGAGTGAGAAATAATGGAGGGGCAAGACGATTCAGAAGGTGCAGAATTGAGAGTGTGGGAGTGAATGTAATTCGGAAAATTGACGGAGGTCGGTCTATTACGATGAGAAGACGTTACAGGTGTAAGATCAAATGACACGCGATTGATATTGTGGTTATTTCGAGAGTGGAGGAGCACCAGTCAGGAAGTAAGAAACAGAATGGCCGTTTATTTCATTAGAAATAGTTAGTTTTCTGAGCCTACTGTTCCACTCAGATTGCGTCCACGTGGTTCCAAATTTCGATAAGGTGTTGATGGTGCAAGTAGAATTAGCGGTCTTTGCTGGTGGTGGGTTGCTGGTTTGTGGTTGGTCTTCACATACGCGGGCAGGGAAGGCAGTCAAAGACGTGGAAGTTGAGGGTGATGCGGTGTCAATGAGATCGATGTGTGCAGCGGAGTTAGCGTTAAGAAACTCTTCATGCAATGATTTATCTTGAGAAGAGTGTTTCACAGACTGAATGAAGTTGAGTTTACTCGACACTAATTTGAGTTCGTCTATGATGTCATTCGTTGCTAACCTTGAGAGCATCGTGGCAGTTAATTCTTCGATTACGGAATTCAAAGCTAGATGAATTTCACCAATACAATCAGCGTAATGGGCAATATTCCTGTCAAGCTCCTTCAATGAGGTGGTGTGGCCGGAAAGTGTCTCAGATATGGATGACATATCACACATATCACATGGATATCCTTGAGAACTGGGGAGGCGATAGAGCACTTGGGGTTATCGGTTTTGATTTTCTTATTCTTGAGTTCGTCAATTCCAGCGTTAATTGATGTTATAAGAGTGAGCAAGTGATCGTATCTTTTATTTCTTTTAAAACGGAACTGTGATCAGAAGCGTAGTTTCCTAAGGCGTTGTTGATGGAATCACAGTTGTTGCTACATAATTCCATCGTTTTGATAAAATTGTGACGCGGCTCCGATTTCAGCTCAGCAATCGAATTAGTAAGCGTGCAAAGTTGTTCGTTATTTGCATTTGATAGCAAGCATTATGTGTGCCATAGAAATGGTTTTACATTCATCACAGAGGAAACAGAATAGGTTGGTGTATTCCTGCAGATGGACTTTGGCATTCCTGGTTAGGCCAATGCAGATAGGGTGGAAAAATTTATTGTAAATACCTTTGCATTCTATCATATCAACGGAGTTGGAGATCATGGTGCAGTTAGTGGATCCGCAAGACGTCATGGTGAATAGCCGGGGTGAATGTTCAAAGCGGCACAGTGATTCAGATACGGTGAAATGGAAAAAGAGAAAAACGGTCGCACAAAAAAAGAAAAAAATCAGTGAGTTATAAAAATGCAGGGGTGAGTGTACGCAGTGACACAGATACGTTGCAGTGGCAGAAAGAAAAATGATCACAACAAAAACACGGGTCAATAAAAAGAAAAACAATTGAAACTAAGCAAAAACCGCTTAAATAGGTGCGATCACACAGTTGTGGTGTGAAAAATTGGCTGACGCGATGACACAGTTATAATAAGAAGAAGAGCTCGATTGCAAAGTTAGGCAACATCTAAAATCTTGTATGAAGTCTCTCTTAGATGTAACTTTGTGAGAAGGGTCATCTGAATTCCAGGATCATGCAGACGTACCCCGAAAGAAAAAGGCTGACGTTCTAGGCAGAGCAGACTTAGAGACCTGGTTTGTAGTTCCTCAATTAGCGATAAACTATTGCGACTACGTCGCTAAAATGATCTGTAATAGTGTTGCACATGACGGGGGTCAAAATATAGGTCGACTTGCCTTACGAAATAGAACTACATTTCTATTAGTTCTATACTGGCAATTTGTAGTGAGTTTCTTCATCTTCTGTGGTAGTGTGGTAAAAGGGGCATTGTTGTCCATAGAAGCAAACTAATGTAGTCGCCGGACCTTGACTTTATGGACTGCATCCACATCTATGATATGAATAGCTCATCGAGTTATAGTTTATATATTCTACTCTACGAGTATTCGCATTTCTCGCACATAAGACCTAATATTCAACGAACGATTTTTCTCTTCAAAGAGTCTCAGCTTTCTTTGGGATTTTTTTTGTAAGGACCATCTATCTATAGAACCTCACATTTGTTCTCCGAGTTTTGAGCCCAGTCGTTTTGACAAACTGCTATAACAATGGTTTCGTAAGCTCATTCCTGGTTGGATTTTCACGAAAGTGGCATTTGTGGACATGTTTAGTCCGAGGTGAGTGAACTGCTTAATTACATACTTAAGTTGGTAATGACGTTCGCGGTGGAAGTTATTTCGAAAGGCGCTTTGGTATTATTTTGCGGCGACGCAAACGTCTTTACACGTTCACATAGTACCTATGTACATAATCAAAAGCAAGTTTTATTACCCTTAGCATTTTTATTGAAAATGAAACTTCTTGAACATCCCTAAATCTTAACTCCAATCTGCCACACCATATAGTTCCCAACTATTCCTTCTTTTCCTCTACATATGTCGTCTGTTATATATACAAGCATGTACATATGTATGTACGTACTTCAATCCTCCTTAATACAGCTTCGAATAGAAAATATGTACCACTAGGATCGTTTTCATTATTTCTTTTTCTTCTCACATTTGTGGAAAATCGATCTATTTCGGTGTGCATACTCGTTTTATACTTCGGAATTAGTTTCAGGCCGAGGGGGTGTTGGTGCTGATGGTAGAATAGTCTCTGTTATGTTGACAACACTTTGCGTTCATCTATCAAAGTCAAAATAGAGAAATGCCGCAGAACCTTACATTTGCAGATCCGTAAGCAAAGACTTCATGGGGCTCTGCCATCCTCCTCTAACCAGCAAGATGAAAGATTGCACTGGATCTGCAGTGAACTAACTTGGTCCTATAAGTCACACAAAAACAAACCAAAATTGTCGTAGGGCGAACGGTGGAGCCATGCGAACAACAGCAATCATCATTCCAACATGTGGGGAAGACAAGTCAACAATTTTATTGCCAACATTCGTTCCTGTCATCGTGTGGTAATTTGCATATAATAAGCCAAATCAGTGGATGGCCACGTTTCAGAATTAAGGCAACGTTTAGACGGTTTAGTATTGGATTGAATGTGCGTTGGGCTTGGGTTTTGACTGCGTTTGGCTTAGTTTCGGTCTCAATTTGTGTTTGCCATTCGTCACTGTTGACCTGGATGTTTTTTTTTTTTTTTTTGCTTGGCTAATGAGTTTTACCGGCACAAAAGATAGTTTTCATGCTTTTGGTAATAATTAGGAATTAGATAATTAGCTGTAAATTGTAGATGGTATTGTTGTCATGTTTATCACCGAAGTGAATTGTGTAGGAAATTGGACAAGACTTAGTGTTATGAGAACATGAGGTGGTTACTTACAGTTCCTAGGAAATTGTTACACCCAGATCGAGGTTAACAAGTACTTTGTTTTGTAGAAACCAATGAGGAAGTGTTAATCTGATTAATGTCCATGATAATAGAAAATGCATAGCTAATTAATAATTTTGGTTTTACAAAGTTATTCCTCAAAGATGGAATTCCACTTGATTTTGTTAGCTGGTTTCTTCCACGGCTAATGTGCAATTTGAGATCAGGCTGAACTGCATAAGTAGTGTTAGGTTGAATATAAAATATAGAATAAAATGTGGGAACATTTTATAAGTTCACCAGTCTCAGTGCTTTTATAGATCAAACTCACTGCCATCTTGAGCTAAAACTTAAGACATACTCAGTATGATTAACTAATTATTAAGTGCATCGCGTACTTGGGAGGTTTATCCTTTATATTGACTTAAGACATACATACGAGTATGTACATCTAAGAGAGTAGAGAGGTGTTATGTGTACTTAGTACGGATGAGAATACAATTATTTACATTTTACAATTTATTACTATAAAACTTAAACTTCAAAAGATAATTAAATAAAATTTTCAGCATTAGGGTATCTTTTGAGCCACACAATATCCTATAAGACAGTGCACAATTTGTAATTCATTAGGTTGAGGTCTGGCTGGCATGATGTCAATCCTAGGTACTGACGGATCGGGGTACATTTTCTAGAGCCAAATCTGGTCAGTTTTGGCTTATGTCCTGGCGCAGAAAACGTCTCCTGGTACATTTTGGACTATGTTCTGATGCCTTTTCTGCAAAATTCAAATCTGTGACCCCGGCTTAAGAGACACTACACCAAATAATAACTGATGTTTTGTCCTTTCGGGAACCTTGTAACATGATAGGACACTTCTTTAGATGCGAATATACCCTATAATTTCGTTCGTTAAACTCTTCCTGCACTGTGAAGAATTTTTCGTAAATAAACCGAATTTTTCTGCGAAGACAGTTGATATTCAGACCCTATTTTTAAAAAGGCCACAAAGGTCAATAATTGTCCAGTATGAAATCCACAAGTTTTTTTTGACTCATTGACTTTTGCGTTACATTCATCGAACTCGTGCCTTGAAGGTTTTAATGTCTTCCCGCCATTCGTATTGTGCGTGGACGACCAGATCGGTGATGCTCCTTAAAGGAACCAATAAACAAATATTTATTTGTAATGGAGGATATACTGGAATGAAAGTCATGTTGTTCTGTGCATTGTTGGCCAGACACAACATTCTGGAGATAGGTTCGAAATGGCCGTAGTTGGAGAGGGAGACGAAAGAGCGGTACGGATCTAAGGTTGCGTGGGTTAGTCTGAAGTGAAATCATTTCCAGTAGTGCGGGAGAATCGATCGTGCCAGTTAATAATTGGTGTACATAAAGTATGTCAGCTACCTCGCGACGTTTTATAAGGGTTTGTTAAGTTAATTAATTTTAGCCGATTTTCGTAGGGGGTAAGATATAGTTTTCGTCCCATAGGAGACCACGTAAGGTAAAACGGATAAACCTTCGCTGCACGGCTTCGATTCTAATGGAGTGGGTGTCGTCAAATGGTGACCAAACTTGACTGGCATATTCAAGGAGGGGTCTAACAAAGGTGATGAAGAGACTTTGTAACGTAAGGGTTCGAGAATTCTTTAGACCAGCGTTTTATGAAATCGAGAGAAGAATTGGCCTTGTGAATAATTTGATCAATATGGGAACGGAAGTTCTCCCTGTCACAAATACTCGTAATACCCAGATCGCGTATAGAGGAGACTGCGGGAACAAGCTCGTTGCGAAAGTAATAGGTTCTGAGAGGTGGGGGAAGTCGCTTACGAGAGAATGTTATGGATTGACATTTGCCGACGTTAAGTTCTAAGAAGTTTTTGTCGCACCATGTGTATAATTAATTTAGGTCGTTTTGAAGTAAGAGAGAATCAGTGGGGGTAGATATTATCTTAATGGTTTTCATGTCATCCGCGTAAATAGACAGTGCTGAGTCTTTTATGATGTGATCAATATCGTTTATTGTTAAGACAAAAATCAGTGGACCAAGGTGACTGCCTTGAGGAACATCTGAAGTGGCGTTAATGGGATCAGAGACTGGAAATCTAAACAGAACAGTGTGCTGGCGTTGCACTAGGTACGATCTCAACCATGAGATGAAAAAGGGGGGAAACCCGAAGGTTTTAAGTTTAAGGTAAATAGTTTGGTGACATAATTTATCAAACTCCTTGCTGTAGTCGGTCGTAATGACATCCACTTCCTTACCTTTCTCTAATGCTTGCAGTGTTTTAGAAACGAATTCGGTTAGGTTAGTCGTAGTGGACCTACCCTTTAAGAAACCGTGCTGTTGTGGAGAAAAGATGGATTTGCAGTGAAAATAAAGTGAGTCATAGACAATTCTTTCAAAAAGCTTAGCTACGAGTATAGAAGAGAGTTTGGCTATGGGTCGGTAGTTTGATATGTATTTTTTACTAACTTTTTTATGGATAGGGAAAATAAAAGAGTCCTTCCATAATTTAGGGAAAACAGAGAGTTGTAAGGGACGGACATAAAACATTTACACATTTGTTTTAGAAATATGGCCGTCAGACCATCAGGGCCTGGGGAAAAGTCATCCTTAAGATTAACGTGAAAAGATTAATCTTTTCACGTACCATTTCAGTCCTTATGTCAACTGAGGCAAGGGAGGTTTGTGGGCAGTTGTTCAGGTAGCTAAAATAGTCAAGATCCGGTTCGTAAACGTGGTCAGAATACGATTGACTGAAGAAAGTCGCAAAGAGGTTGGCGATTGCTTTAGGGTCAGTAGATAATGTATTAAATAATTTTAGAGTGGAAGGGAAGCCATCGGACTTTTTTTGACGTTTATAAAGTGGTAAAACGCCTAGGATCTAGGCTTAATTGTATTCTGTCGAGGTATTCGAGATAGAGGGATTCGTAGAGAATGGAAAAGCGGAAATAAGCTTGCTGGTAGAATGAAAAATCTGAGGACTATCTGGATCTCAGGTAAGTTTTCCATAATTTGTTTCTGATATTGCGAAGAGTACGTAATTTATTATTATACCAAGGAGTAGATGACGAGCAGTTTCTTCGCGGCAAATATGGAACAGATTGGAGAAGGCAGTCAAAGTTTGCTGTGTAGAAGAATTCGAGAGCGATATCAATGGGGGTGTTATTCTTTAGAAAGAGGCTGAAGTTTAAGTTATTGAAGGGCGAATATAACAGCAGATAATGTATACGCTTCGTTTAGATACATTTATTTTAGCACATACGAGTTCGAATGAAGTGGCGTTTGATATTTTAACGAGGGTTGCATCAAGACGATTATGAATGGCTAGTAGAACACCGCGACCGAAGGCGAGGTCGTCATTAATCTGGCCATCAGCGCGAAAGACTTCGAAATCGGAAGTGAATAATTCACAGTTTAGGAAATTGGAACAAACGTTGGTTTCTGTTAGGGCAAAAATGTCGTAAGGAAGAATTTGTGAGATAAGATGCACCATCGAAGATTTGGTGCGAAGTCTTCTAACATTCTGGTAGTAAAGGGAAAGGAACTGCGGAGCAATTCCGACTGAATTAGATGGAACGACTGGATGGGAGTTAGGGACGGAAATAATTATTAAAGTTGTTGCAAGTTTTATTGAGATACGAGCGACGTTTGGAGCCAATATGAGAAGCAAAGGTCGAAAGGTCTTTATCCACAGTGAAACAGAAAATGTTAAGACTCTCATGAAAACGGGTGTAGATTTTTCTTAGGGCCACAGGATCGATTGGGAGGTCCTCTTTTTGAATCGAAACCATGACATTCGTCTTTGTTTTGCCGTCGATGCACACGGAGTCGGGCTTGTCATACAAATAGGCAAGGTAAAGGCGAACAATTTCAAAAAGCCGGTGATCACGTAGTTTTGACATAATATAGCGGCCATCGAGGTCATTAATCGTTGACGTGTGGTCGGCTAGGTAGGTAGGGTGCAGAGAAGGCGATGGAATTGTTAAGAGGAGCCGTGGACGAAGAAGGGGCAGAAGTGCTAGGATAGGCTAAATGAGAAGAGTTTGCAGATCTACTGAGGGTGTAAGAGGATGGGGGAGGATTGAGAGTATGGGAATGAATGAAATTCGGGTAATTATCAGAGACTGGTCTAATAGAAGGTGGGGTTTTGGATGTAGAAAGAGCAGAGACGGGCGTCCGATTAAATGAGACGCGGTTACGTTGAAGAATTGTGGGCCTGGAAAAAGTTGAAATAGGAAGAAAGTGTTTAACGGATTAGTAGAAACATTGGTGATTTTGTCGCGGAAAGGAGAAGGCGGACGAAGCAGAGGGGTGAAATTGGGGAGGATTCTCCTTTTGAAGCTCCAATAGGGGTCTGGTCTAGATTGAAGATGGGAGTGAGAATTAGATTTACGATTAAACTTAATGTTGTCAGCTTCCAGGACCTTGGGATTAACTCTTCTCATACTTATCTTATCCAGGTGAAAAACATTTCCAGATGGGTTGAAGAAAAGCCATCCGTATTTCTTGGGAATTTTGAGGCTGAAAGAGCTGGATTTCTTGGCATTTGATGGGGTGATTTTCATACAGTCTTTGATGGTGATGGTGAACTTCCGTTGAAAGAATTGTGTCATCCAGACGGTATCTGCTAGCCGAGGGGCTCAATTAACGGTGAAATCAATGTAATCAACGGATTTGCATTTGTTGCCGATTCTGAGTTTGTCAAGCCTTTGATTCCATTCGGAGAGGGCCCATGTTGTTCGCACAACTGTAGGTGGGGGTTGCGTAGCAAGTTACAGAGCAAATCTTTGAGCGGGTTGTGTAACAGATCGCAGAGCAGGTGGTGGATAAGCTTCGGTTTCCAAGGGGAGGTTATTTTGTGGTAGCATGAATGAAAATGGAGGAGAAGAATGTGGTTCTGGCGAGGTGGTGCACGCAAATTCTATCATCTCGGCAAGAATCGAAGTATTATATACAGAACCGGAGTGCGGCGGAGGAATGTTGTCAATTTTGTTAGACATCATTTTAATTTTTTCAGCAATGTCACTCTTCATGACTCGGGAAGCGGCCTCTTGAAAATCTGAACTTCAATCAGGCCGCACTTACGAAACACTACTACAGCGATGAATGATAAAAATAACTGGCATTTCCTGCAAATAAAAGTTCTGCGTCATTTAGATTTAGAGGGATGACGTGTGCCTTGTATATTCTTGTGAACTAAACTATCTCGGTATTTGCGACGATAACTTAGAGATAACTTTTGTCCATCCACTTTACGAATTTATTAAGAGCTGATACCATCTACTACTTTTCTCTCTCGGCAATACTGATCACTTTGCTTATATATTCTCCAGCTTTCGGGATCCCATTTCTATAATCTCTATATGCCACATTCTATCCTCACACTTACATATGGATCACTAAATTAGGTAGAAGAAATATTTTAAAGTTTCCTAATAGGGATATTTAGAATACAGGTACGCCTTTTTCGCCGCACATTGAGTGCAACAAATTCGGTGACAGTAGTTACTATGCCCCTCCTTTTCTGAAACAGCACTGTAGGTACTACGAGTATTTCCATGTTATTTAATTTTTTGTTGTCAGTACATACGTTCCCACAGCAGATGAAATGTAATTTTCAATGCCAAGGTTAAAACAAAAGTCTTGAAAAATCAACTTGTATACATACATACATACCTATAGTGCAATTGACCAAATCGAATATATATGAAATCAATCATTGCTTCGAAGTTCAATGTTAAGACACGCTTTAATTTGACCAATTGACCTTCAAACCAAAACAATCATTTTGTAGATAACTTACTATTGTCAACATCGATTTCTCTCTTCCTTCAATAGTTAGTCTAGAAGAGAAGACCTTGTACAAATTTCGCTTCAATGCGTGCAACACTTCATGCACTGAGCTGTCTCATACTGCAGACCTTATTCACCTAACATGTACGCGAAAAAGAAAAATATTTTATTTATATTTTCCATAATTAAAAGGTGTGTGTTCAATGGAAATACTCGTACTCTTTCTGTGTGCAGAAAGATAGCGATCATATCAGCGAGAAATCGTTGTGAATGAACAACACGAGGCGCTTTGCTCAACACAACACAACACAATTGGATTTTAACCCAATGACCTAAGGTTAAAGTTAATTTTTAATTCAACTTTGCACTTGTCTTGACTCTTGGAACTAAGATGGTCAGATATGTAAATAAATCCATAACCATGAGAACTTTTGTCGGTTTTATGACATAACAGAAACAAGGCGAATTTATCATAAATCAGGATGGATAGGTGGACAGATTTACTATAAATTACATGTATGGGCGTAGTGCGGCGAAGAACATTGAAAAGACAAGCAAGATTCAAAGTTATTACAGGTAACGAATATATTCCAACAAATTCACATAAACTTTGAAACCTGAAAAATTTAGGAATTAGATCAAAAATAGCTATGACTGTAATAGGGTAAACTGTGCTCCTTCAGTGGCGGGGCACATTCAGCAAAGCGATTTTCGGTATAGAGAAGAAATAAAGGAATATATCCTCACTTCGTTGGGAAAATAAACCTTCACCTTAACAGCTAACACCCGAGGATATAAAAATAAATCACTTAGTCTTATGTATTATGTTCTTTAATTTTTCGTGTATTTCCATCATCAAAGCCAAAAAAATATGGCATGAAAAAGGGGTGAAATTTTAAGGTTGGCCACGGTGGGTAGTGTTTGCTTTTGACCTGAGGTGCAGGTTCGAGCACCAGCGGTTAACAACAACCAACAGCGGTGTAAGCATAAAAGAGAAACAAGTAAGATCGACGTTTGCCCACCCACTACACCAAAAAAGTGAGTCTTCTGATAGTACAATGAATAGCAAGTCTGAGTGCTCCAGAAATTTTTTTCACTTGAAAAAAAAAAAAAAAAAAAAATTGTTTTCGACTAGATAAATTGGCAACTTTCGAGATACGCATCAAGGCAAGCGCGTTATTATAAACACTAGTAAAGAAGTGATAATGGATAATTTGTTCATCTCATATCTGGTCAGTATCGAAAGTTAAGTCGATCTAGCCATGTCCGTCTTTTTGGGCCATAAACTTTCAGCTAGGAAGATGGAATTTCATACTTCAAAGAACGGTTTCTCAAAAAACATTAAAATGACCATAATTAGCAAAATTTATTTTTATTTGATAGAATTAACATCAAAACCAATTTCGAAATTGCATTTAATATGGCATTCAGTCACCATTATTGTCTATAATGGCCTTGCATCTTCTGCTGCAACTTTCGCTTAAT
This sequence comes from Pocota personata, assembly GCA_963082735.1. Taxonomy (NCBI): domain Eukaryota; kingdom Metazoa; phylum Arthropoda; class Insecta; order Diptera; family Syrphidae; genus Pocota; species Pocota personata. Next base: position 113,535,408 of record OY720431.1, on the reverse strand, counting down.
TATTTAGCGTAATCTTTGCTCATACCCTTCCAAATAGCTTTAACGGCCTGAATACGTTGTCGCGTAGTATTTTTTTTTACCCTTTAAGTCTACTCTTCTACGATGGGTAGTCTGAAGTTGTTATACTATTTTCTTCTTTCCATCACTTGCAGAGATAACTTCGCTGGTTGAGATCAGTATCAGTTTTTTTTTCGATTGCTTCAGAGATAGATAGCTCATCGTTCACATTACCACATATTAGATGTGTCACCAAAAATACCAATTCAAAATCATTCTTATTCACGGATCTCATTACAAATTGTTCTTGTTTTTACGGAAACTTAAACTATGTTAGAAAATTGAACATAATGCGACAGAGGAAAAAGGACGGCAAGGAGCTTTGCAGGAATAATGTGAGACACTCTCCACCCAAGGGTAGGAGAAAATCTTCCATAGACAATTTGAGGACCGCTGGAGCGAATGTAGTGTATATTTGAGGGTGGCCGTAGTCTAGTGGTAACATCATTGCTTGTCACGCTGCGAGCTCACGGTTCAAATTCTGATGTCAAGAATCATCTATTTATTTCGTCGATCAATTGCGAAAGCTTATGTCAACTCTACTGGGGAGGTATAAAATTTATTCATTGAATTTTCTCAATTCATTATGCCTTATATTCTAAGCAAAAAACGCTTAAAACTAGGTTAACTAAGCTAATATTTAAAACTATGCCTTTCGACGTAACTGACTTTAGTTCTTTATTTATTTTATTATTTTTTTTTTATTGTTAATTATAATATACTCGTAATACTAAGAAACAAATTTTAATCAAATGAAAAAACTTAGTAAACGAACTTATTTGTTTTGATTGGTCTTAGATATAAAACTTAAAAAGATACCTTAAAATAAATGTTAAGCTACCTTATTCTACCTTAATCTTACTTTGCCTTACGTAATTCTATATGTACTTCTTTTTTTTTTTTTGTTTTTCTTGTTTTGTTTTCATCCAAGTGCTGCGAATTTTTTTTTTTTATTGGATTATGGGTACGTTGGATTATGGGGAAATGATGAAGGAGTTTCCCCTCTTTCGGCTATCCACCAGAAATGTCCGTACTGACGTTGTACGTTCTCAATATCGCGACCCGTACCGTCCTACTAAACCGGAGACGATCCAAACTACTGTGTGCAACGTCTCCATTGTAGCTTAGTCGCCTATCCACAGCTGTCCGAACAACATAGAAGATTAGCGGCACTGCCAATCTGTCCTGCATCAGACCCTTTTCATCAAGATAGAGGAACGCCTCTGGGGGAACAAAGCCGTTAAGGCGCACTCTCTCGTGGTACACGTAATTGGTGTAATAAGCCCCAGAGATCAAGTTGTAAGTCAAGCTTATTTCCCTTGCAATGTGCCTTCGATTCGGCTTAATAACGAAATTGTCCACTCTCATTAGGTTAGCCCTGTTGTATAGGACCTCATTGGGATAGAATTTTATGTACTGGGACGGTGTTGTGTATAAATGAAGGCAAGCCCTCTTAAACACCCGAAACTTTTCCAATAAGCTTGCTCTCACGTTGAACCACACGGGATATCTAAATACGAGCATGGGCCGATTGAGGGCAGATTACCTTTACCATTGCATCGAGTTGTTTGCTATAAAAAAGTCTCTTTGTAAGTGCAAAAGCACCTTTGGCTCTGGCCAGAACAGCATTTATATGTTTGCTAAAATATAGATATTGGTCTAACCAGAGCCATGCACTCCCACGATTGAGAACTTTCGCCAATTCTTTCTGGTATCCCTAGAGGCCCCAGACAACGGCGTTCTAAAAAAATGGTTTCCGGTTTCTGGAAGTTGATCTTCAACTACCAGTCATCGCAATATCGCTGAATCTTATCGAAGTCACAACTGCAATGACCTCGTCTTTTGTTCCTGATCTGTACACAATTAAGTCGTCTGCGTACGCTATGGTGAAGTGATCCTATGAGATCGCTCGTGTAAATGTTGAAAAAGATCGGTGAATTAACCGCACCTTGTTGCAGACCGTTTTTAATTTGAAATGTTCCAGTGAAGTCACATTGCGTGTTGTAAAGTATGTACAGCAGTGATTTGCTTATTCCCAACGTGTTCAGCTTGTAAAAGAGTCCCTCTAACCATACGGTGTCGAAGGCCTTCGCCAAGTCAATCAGACAGGCACCCGTGCACTGTTTCTTGCTTTGTTCCATTGGATATCCGCTACCAGTTTAGACGCGGCATGTTTTGTATCATGCCCCGCCTTAAAACCGAATTGGTTATCCGGAATTATTTTGTTGTCCTCAGTCCACTTAATCAGGGCTCTATTAATCACTTTCTTGAATATCTTGCTGATGTTCAGATGGAGACTTATCGACCGGATATTTGCCGGATTGGAGGTTTCCTTTCCCCTTTTGGGGATGGGTTGTATCACTGCTGTTTTCCAATGCGCTCGGTAATGTGCATTATTCAGCGCATTGCCTCTACCGTCTCCTGCGCATCTTCGATCACAAAGCAGTTGTCTTCCTCCACTGCGTTATCTGGATCTATACCTGCTGTTATCGGTATTCGCCCATTGTTCGTCGTTCGGGGGATCTTAAGACACGGAAGGCCGTTTTGATTGTTCCTGCGGAGGTATAACACTGACAGTGAGGTGGTCATATGACTGAAAATGCAACTTGATCGTGATGATGATATCACGAGTTCGGAAAAAATACTGTGAATCATTAGCAACGACAATAACAGCAAATTAAAATTCTCCACAGTTATGTGAGTTTCAAACCACTCCCATCAAAAACACCTCTCTTCGATATAAAATTGTTAGTTATTGCCACTAAGTTGAGACTTATTAAGCAAGTTTTCTATCATGAAATAAAAACGTTTGGCAGGTGTCTTTCGTTGCGTTGCGAATTTGATTCTACAATTGTCACTTGCAATGCCTATAGCACAGCTAATATTGACGTGAGGATGACCGTGTAATGGTTTAAAAGTTTCTTCTAAATGCAATGCAAATATTTCAGCATGTTCTTTATCGCACTTAGTCCATTCTCCGTAGGCTTTCTTAATTAGCGGTACTTGCTTGTAAGGTTCTTAAACGCCCATGGCTTTCCAGAGCGATTAATTTGTGTTTTTGTCCGCAGTTAACCTTTCAGGATAGTTCCTTATTTTTTGATTTTTATAATTTTTTCTTTGAGCTTATTGCACAGACCCATAGTGGGCAGTTTATATGATTGAGTCGGAGTTTATTCCGTGTATGAGAGTTTATAAGACTATGTACTAACTTCCTAAATTTAGTTTTATGTAAAAACTACAAAAGCAATTTTTAAATTTTTTTTGTATATATATTATATATATAAATTTAAGGTACTTTTTAAATTGCTAAAGCAAAAGTAGATTTCCACACGCTTGCACACGGAGATTTTTATTAGTCAATACAGCTTTACTTCTTGTGTATACAATGGAAAAAAAAACTGGTGCTTATATGTGCTCCTTTTTTTATTCAGTTTTTCCCAATCGACTACTTCAGCAAATGTGGTTTATTAATTCACACATACTCCTAAAAGTTGTTATTTCCGTGCAGGTTCGCATTTAAACGATTTGTTTTATACAAGGATGGAGTTGTTTTTTGCTTCAAATACTGGAAGAAAAATTTAAATTTTTGGAGACTCACCTTGAAGCCCACCTCAATGTCATACAATTTCTAAATTATAATACAATAGAAAAAAATGATTAAAATCCTCTAGGAATGGAATCCGTTTTAAAATACAAAATAAGTCTTCAGTTGCAGCAAAATTGGTAGAGGAGTTAGTGCGTTCATCTCAGCGCGCAATTAATTACAAATATACGTACCGTAAACAATGGGTCTAATTGTTGATCAACCTAAGCCTGTTTTTGGGAACTCAAATAATGGCAACAGTTCTAGGCGATTTTTTAGCAACGCAAATGTGGTTTCTGAAATCTTGAAATCTTGGGTGTCGATAATATATATTTTTTTTTTTTTTTGGTTGCGCCTGGAGGTGCAGGAATTTTCAAAAGATACCAATGGCCCGTACCATTGGTTATGCCCGATTCATGTATCTGACCTGATGATTCATAAGTGTCGACCAGTATATGCCTACAGGCTAAACCTCACCCCCCAGAGAGGCACTATGAGAACCGGCCGCTCGTGCTCATAGTAGTAGGAAATTCGTTCCTCTCATTTTTTCGTTTTGTGGTGACTACGACAAAGTTACCTTAACAAGTAGTTTACGCTTCTGTAGTTTAATAGCGTTAGGTAGGTAGCTTTCCAGCGAAGGCACCTACTAATACCGTCATTACATACGGTTTTCCCTTACTGCGCCAGATGGTACAGTCTTGTTCTTTGTAGTCGGCGCTCGAGGTTTGTCACGTCCAGAGTACGGATTATTTCATTATTGCAATGATCATGAAGGCGAGTACGAAGTTTGTGAGCAAAGTTTGTTACTTCATCCCTCACGGTAGCAATTCCTAGATCTCTGTGAATATCACTATTCCTTATATACCATGGAGCATTCACAATTGCTCTTAGTGTTTTGTTTTGGAATGTTTGCAGAATAGTCATATTGCTTGGCTTGGTACAACCCCAAAGTTGTATACCGTATGTCCAAGATGGTTTTAGCACTTGCTTATACAGAAGCGGTTTGTTGTATACGCTTAACTTCGAGTATCTCCCGAGTAGCCAGTACATTTCTATAAGTCTGATTTCGAGCTCGTCGCGCTTCTTTTTAACATGTGGCTTCCACTTAAGTTTTGCTTCTAGTGTCATTCTCAGATATTTTGCCTCGTTTGTGTACGGTATTTGTACCGAGTTAATGGAAATAGGTAAGTTGTTTATCCTTTTGTACGTAAAATTGACATGCGTTGACTTGGTCTCGTTAAGGACGATTCTCCAAGTCTTTGTCCACTCGCATACTTTGTTTAAAGCTCGTTGGAGTTTTCCAGTTGATGATTCGACTGACTCATCTGTTGCGAGGATAGCCGTGTCATCTGCGAACGTTGCTACGACAGTCCCTTCATTTTGTGGTATATCTCTTGTGTAGAGGAGGACACCGGCATGGATTTCTTTGAATTTCGAATATTCTACCCCATGTTTAACACGAAAGAGTCGTTTATTAAGGTAAGATTCCAATATTCTGTAGAATTTATCTGGTAAGATTACCCTTAGCTTATATCTCAGGCCTTCGTGCCATACCTTGTCGAACGCTTGCGATACGTCGAGAAAAGCGGTAGAGCATATCTTTTTCCCTTCTAGAGCTTTTTCAATTTCATTTGTAATTCGATACACCTGATCGATTGTGGAATGTTTAACCCGAAACCCGAATTGATGATACGGGATCAATCGCCTTTCTTCAATTACTGGGTGCAATCTTTTTAGCAGAAGTTTCTCAAAGACTTTAGATATTATCGGCAGAAGCGAAATGGGTCTATATGATTTCTTGTCGTTTGTACATTTCCCCGGTTTCGGAACCATTATTACTTCGGCGACTTTCCATTGCCTTGGAACATATAGAAGTCTCAATGAAGCATTTATAATGTAGAGTAACTTAACTAACGCTTTTTTCGGTAGCTCCTTCAAAACTTCGCCAGTGATTAAATCATATCCTGGAGCCTTGTTATTTTCCAGTTTTCTTATTGTCATACGAAGTTCGGACAGTGATACAGTTTTTAATTTAAAGTTGTCGGGTGCCGTATTTGCATTCGGATCTTCGATCAATGGTTGTCCATCGAATGGCTTGAATGTTTCCTCTAAATGTTCGGCAAATAATTCCGCTTTCTCTTTGTCTTCTTTTGCCCATTCGCCGTTAGCTTTTCTTATTGGTGGCGAGTGCATTACGGGTTTCCTTATGGACTTCAAGGCTTTCCATAGAGAGTAGTTTGAACACTTATCAGCGGTCAAGCTCTCGAGGTAAGTAGAAGTCTCGCGATTTCTTAAGTCCTGCAGTACATTTTTTAGTTTGTTGCAAAGGTGGTTAAGATAAGTTTTATGCGGTGGCGAGCGGGATTGTCGCCATCTCTAGCGCGCTCTTCTCTTTTCTCGTATGAAGTCTTCGATATCAGGTTGGTATTTGACTTTGCTATTCCGTGTTGCTGCTTTTCGAAAAGGGGTATTTTTCCATGCTGCGCACTGAATGGCTTCCACGAGCTTGTCAATTTCGTCTTCTATTTCAAGTGGTGTCTTTAGCGGCACATTTAGAGCAATATTTTCCTTGCAGTCTTTTCTGAAAACGTCCCAGTTTGTTTTGTTACTAGTTAACTTAGGCGGTCTTTCTTTTTTTGCTAGACTTCCACCGATTTTCAGAGTGACTGCTGAGTGGTCTGAGCATAAGTCTTAACATTCTTCTACTTCCGTTAGATTTTTAGTTAGCGCTTTTGCGATAAGGAAGTCGACAAGGTCAGGGATTTTCTTATTGTCAGTTGGCCAATACGTTGGCTTTCCCGTCGAAAAAAATTCCAAACCTCGTTTCATACTGGCTTTGTACAATAATCTGCCTTTCGTTGAATTACATTTTGAACCCCAGAAAGTGTGTTTCGCGTTAAAGTCACCACCGATGATAAAATTAGGCCCGAGTGAGTCAAAGAGGCGAACGAGGTCGTCGTCCACCAGCCTATATCCCGGAGGGAAGTAACACGATCCGATCTGGTAGTCTAAATGATTTATTTTTACGGAAACTGAGCTTATTTGCATAGAATCCAGTTCTACTTTTATGTTTTCGGAGTGCTTAATGTATTCTTTAATGTACATAGAGGAACCGCCTCTCGCATTTTCCGAAGGATGATGCGCGTGATAATCACTGTAGCCTTTTATTCTGGGTCCAGGTTCTTTTTTTAAGTGGGTTTCCGATATCAAGCATATATCAATATCGTTTTCCGTAAAAAGATTTCTAATTCGTCTATTTTTGCCAGAATGCCGTTTGCATTCCACGTTAGTATCTTTAGCAGCTGTTTCATATTCATGTTTTGTTGTTTGTCTTGCGAGGCTTGAACTCGAGCTTGCTCAATTTGTCGAAAATAACTTGATTAACCTTGGTTTGCTCCTCAACTTTTTCCAATATCACAGTTAGTATTTGGCAGACCGGATCTGTTGTGGCTGACCTTGATGCGACTTGCGCGTACGATTTCGTACTTCCAGCCAGTGGCAGTTTTTCCGTTGGACTTGGACCAGTGACGTTCTCTTGTGCAATTTTTATATTTTCCTTTATCGGTCTCGTCCTTTTGACTGGCTTAACGGTCTTAGGCTTATCGATTTTAGGATCTTTTAAGTTTGGTTCCGGGTGTAGTGGTTTTTTTTAGAAGTATCGCGTCTTTTTTCAAGTTCTTTGGCGATTTCGCAACCTCGATAGTTCGCTGGGTGGTTTCCCATGCAATTCGCGCAGACCGCTGGGACCTGCTTGGTTATGTTGCACTCTTCCGAGAGATGTGTACCGGCACATTTTACGCACCGTGGTTCTTTCTGGCAGTATGCCTGCGTATGGTTAAAGCCTTGGCATCGCTTACACTGAGGTATCGATCTGTTGCCCTTACGCATGGGCTCGACTTTTACCTTGATGTTTAGAATGGTTTCCATTTGGAAGATTTCGTCCACATTCTCGGTCCTATCAAAGGTAAGCATAAAAAGTGGGAGACCGCGTTTGATGACATTATCTTTGTCTCCTTCCTTACGTTGCTTTTCCTTCTTGATAATATTCACGGCGTCAATAATTTTCAAGCCTTGGCTTTTCACGTCTTCCATAATGTCTTCTTTTGCGCACGACGGGTGAAGTCCCCTAACAAAGACTCGCAGTGGTTTTTCGTACTTATTCTCGTAAGTATACCATTGGATTTTCTCGGTGTTTAATTTTAGAGACAGTGCTCGGTAGGAGTCTGGGTCATCTACGTTGATTTTCCACTCGTTGTTTCGGCGCGAGGTTATATTGTGTTTTGTCCTCAGCGTATTTTTGAGAAGATTATGAAGTTTTCCATAGTCCGCTATCCCGACGACATTTATTGCGGGTGGAGGGCGATTTTTCGCTTGGGTTTTTGCCTTGTCTGATACGGCTTTTGTGAAACTTCGGGTGAAGTAACGGCCTTACGTTTTTGCTAGGCCTTTTTTTAGAGGAAGGATTGGTTTCGTGGGCAAGTTCTTCCTCGTCCGTAAAATATTCACTCGCTGGACGGTTTGGCGTTGTATCGGGATTTTTCGGTACATGAATGTTCTTGAGATCCTCGTTTTCTTTTCGCAGAGCATCTACTTCCTTTTTAAGCTCGTGGAAGAGTCGCTCCATTTCATTAAGTTTAGCTCGTAGTTCGTTGTTCTCTTTTACGAAGAATTTCGTTTTCACTAAGTCGTGGTTAGCCGGCGGACTACTTTTCCCGGAGATATTCGATGTAGGTGGTAGGGTTTTCGCTTGTGAATCAGTTTTATGTTCACTTCCAACTTTACTGGTTTCAGTTCCAGATTTCAGTTTTTGTATCTTCGGAATACTTACAATTAAAGCGTTATCTTTGGCCGTTTTTGCGGTATATATTGATTGACAAATTGCATGTTATATTGGTGGCCATTTCAAGTGGCTATGATATAAATACTGAAAAGTTCAGAGTATTCACACTCGATACCGTCAAATACTTTGCCGATGTTTATCCTTGGTATTACATGCCTCCAACTGTACATAAGCTATTAATCCATGGCCCAGATGTGATTTATGCTGCACTTCTTCCAATGTCTGAAGAAGCGCAGGAAGCCAGGTACAAAGATTTCAAAAACTATCGCGAGAGTTTTTAAAGGAAATGTTCCCGCAAAAAATGTAATGAAGATATTTTTAATTTAATGTTGATTACATCAGATCCGCTGATAACGAGCTACAGACAGCTACCTAAGAAACAGCTTAAATCATTTCCACAAGAAGTTTTCGATTTAATCTCTGCCCCAAGAGTTTTTTTGTTCTGAGAACTCCAACTCGAACATCTCGAAAGTGAGAGTGATTGTTTATCAGATGAATCTGAATTTTAGTTTCCTTTTGCAAATATGTATGTAAATAAATTTATTTATATTATTTATAATATGCATAGTTTCAAAATATTGTAATATGCGGGCTACGGCTCGAGTAGATAAAACAATATTCTGTGAAATTATTTCTTTATTTTCTAGTCTATAGAACAATTCAGGTTCACACTATACTATTCTTCGCAATTCTTTTCTTACAATGTCTCTTTCCTCTCAAATCACTTTATCTCCTTTCAATTACTTAATTCACAAATCCAAACTAATTACTTCTTCTTGTTAACTCTCAACTTTCAATTTATCACAAAATTACAACTTCGCCTATTATCACTTTTCTAATCTCTTCGCCACAGTTTAAAAACTACTGCCCCCTTTTTGATCGCCATCTGTCCTTATATAGCAGAAGTTTTTGATAGCCAGAAACTTCTAGCAAATTCTTCGACCACTGGAACAAGAGAAATTCCAAGATGACAATCATTCTTGCAGTTATAATTCCCTCTCATCCGTGATATTATCCGTCTCTTTCGTAGACATGAACTGTGGAAACCGCAGACACGAACCTCGAATGAAAGGACACTTCGAACCAAAATTCTGCCAGAATGAAAAGACACTTCGGAATTTGTGCATCATACTTTTAGGGGCGTAGTTATTATTATGCTACACTGCCCCCCTCTTAGACGTGTTCGTCCCGAACAAGTGCATCCTCATTTCGGCCATTGTATCGACTCAGTCGGTCCACATGAACCACTTTCATTTTGGCCCTTGGTCCTCGCTGGATGCGGTAGACAACATCGTTGATGCGGGTTACTATTCTGTAGGGACCTTCCCAGTTCCGCTGCAATTTAGGTGATTTCCCCTTTTGGCGATGGGGATTATACAGCCACACCAGATCTCCTTCCTGGAATCCTGACGTTGTTGCCTTGGCGTCATACCTGGTCTTCATGCGGTCGCTCGTCATCTTAATCTGGCTTCTGGTCCTTTGGTGTATGTCCCTAAGCCTTCCCTAAGGTCCGCCACGTACTCTTCTTCATTTCTGGGCTCATTGGTAGGAGATCCAAATTTCACCTCACTGGGTAAACGAGCTATTCCACCAAATAAGATTTCGAACGGCGTATGTCGAGTAGTGCTATGCACGGCACTTCTATAGGCCATCAAAAACAAGGGAATCTGCCGGTCCCAATCCCGTTGGTAGTCACCTACGACCTTCAAGAGATGTTCGTCCAAAGTCCTATTGAAACGCTCCACCATACCGTCCGACTGTGGATGAAGCAGGGTTGTCCTTGTCTTTTTGATTCCGAGTAGTTGACACATCTCTTGGAAGATTCTTGACTCTTAGTTCCGCCCTTGGTCAGAATGTAATTCCAAGGGCACACCGAATCTGCTAACCCAATTGTAGACGATCTGCTCCGCCACGGTTCAGTCCATCACTACGAGTATATACCGATTACCATTGTCGGTTTCCGGAAAGGGCCCTGCGATGTCAATGGCGATTCGTTCGAAAGGTGCTCCTTGGTGCATCTTACCTCGAGTTTTGATTCTCGGACCCTTGCTAGCTGCTTCCTTCGCTTTTAACCAATAAAAACGTTCTCGTACCTTTTCTAGCGTCTTATTCACTCCCAAGTGGCCTCCGGACGCCCCGCCATGCATTTCCTGTAACACCTCCTTGACCCTCGTCCGCGGTACGACAAGCTGCATTACAAACGACTTTCCGTCGGAGGATTCCCATTTTCTTCTCAGAACACCTTCTTGGACATGGAGGGAGTCCCACTGCGCAAAATATGCCTTTAAGGTCGGGCTTCTGTGGGAGATGTCCTGATGATCCGGTTTCTCCATGTTCTCCTTCCAGGCCAGAATCGGTTCGATATCCGGGTCTTCCTTCTGAGCGTTCCGGATATCATCTACGCTCCAGCCGGCGATAGGTTCGGCTCTCATTCTTTGGATGGAAACCAGCTTCCGATCTTCCTGACGCGCACAATGTTTACAATCCGTTCTGCATGGTCTCCGGGACAGTGCATCCGCATTAGAGTGGAGCCTTCCTTTACGATGCTGTATTTTGTAGTCGTAGATTTGCAGCCTTTCGATCCATCTTGCGACCTGACCCTCAGGACTCTTGAACTGTAATAGCCATTTTAAGGCTGCATGGTCTGTGCGAAGAACGAACTTCCTCCCGTAGAGGTATTTGTGAAAATGCTTCGTAGCCAAGATCAAAGCTAGAAGTTCCCGCCTTGTCACGCAGTAGTTCCTTTCTGGCTTAGAGAGCACCTTGCTGAAGTACGCAACCACCTTCTCTTGGCCGTCATGCACCTGGGAGAGTACGGCTCCTACCCCGACATTACTAGCATCTGCATCCACAACGAACGTTTCCCCGGGAGTGGGGTAAGCCAGTATCGGGGCATCGCATAGCCGTTGTTTAAGTGCCTTGAAGCTCTTCTCGCACTCAATTGACCATTTGAATTGTTTCCCCTTTTCCGTCAACTGGTGCAGGCTCTTTGCGATCCCGGCAAAATCCTTCACGAACCGTCTGTAGTAGGTGGCTAGGCCCAGGAAGCTCCTTAGTTGGTGTTTGTCTTTGGGGACTGGCCAGTTTTTCACCGCTTCGACCTTCTCCGGATCGGTTCTCACTCCTTTCGCTGAAATTATGTGTCCCAGGTACTTGACTTCCGCTCTAAACAGGGCGCACTTCTTGGGGTTGAGCTTCAGGTGGGCACTTCGAAGCCTTTGAAACACATCCCTTAGATTGTCTCGGTGTTGCGCAAACGTTTTTCCTACGACGATGACATCATCCAAGTATACCAAACAGGTTTTCCATGTTAACCCTTGCAGGACACATTCCATCAATCGCTCGAAAGTCGCCGGAGCATTGCACAGCCCGAATGGCATTACCGTGAATTGCCATAGCCCATTTCCTGCGGTGAAGGCGGTTTTCTCCCGGTCTTCTGGATGGATCTGTACCTGCCAGTAGCCACTCTTCAAGTCGAGAGTGGAAAACCATCGGGCTCCTGATAGTGTGTCTAGCGTGTTGTCAATCCGTGGCAGAGGGTAGCTGTCTTTCTTGGTGACGTAATTGAGCTGCCGATAGTCCACGCAGAACCGCGTGCTGCCATCTTTCTTCTTAACCAGTACAACCGGTGATGCCCACGGACTTTTGGAACTTTCAATCAGACCTTCTTTCTCCATTGCCGACACCATCTCTGCAACTTCTGTCTGCTTTGCCAATGGAAGGCGCCTAGCAGGCTGACGAATTGGTCTAGTATCACCAGTGTCTATTCGATGTTGTACCAGGTGTGTTCGGCCGTATTCTCCGTCCTGTGAGGCAAATACATCAGCGTACTCATTGATAAGATTCTCTGCCATAGTTCGCTGCTCCTGATTCAGCTCACTGGACTGGAGAATCGTCTCTCTCGTTTCCGCTGTCCAAGGTGATGAGAGAGGTTTTGGAGCATCACGTTCAGATATTGTTGCGACGGCGGTAATCGGCGTGCATTTTCCAGTCACCTCCCTTCGCCTTAGTTTGACAGTGTGCGGTCTTGCGTTCAAAACTCTCACTGGAACCATGGTGTTCTTTGGTTCGACTAACGTCTTTCCCACGATGTAGTCTTGAGAATTCTTCTCTGGGTCTGGTTCTACTATGTAGAATCGGTGGCTCCCAAGATCACCTTCCAGCTTCGTCCAAATGATTGTCTCTGAAGACGGCGGCAAAACTTCGTCTTTGCTGATGACTGTTCTGAGAGTAACGGCATTCTCGTTTCCGTACACCATCGGAATCTCCACATTTCGATACCTCAGTACTTGCATCCCGATGTCCAGGATTACTTCATTTGCTTTCATGAAGTCTATTCCGATGATGCACTCGTCGCATATATCTGCCACCAGAAACGCATGGGAGAACGTCAGTCCCGCCAGAGTAATCGTAAGACGAACTTCTCCAAACACTTTCGCCATTTCCCCCGTTGCAGTCTTCAGGCAGTAGCTGTTGGTGTTGTGCAGCCAGGCGCTTCTGACGATATCTCTTCTTACGATGGAGGCAGTGGCGCCTGTGTCGATGGTGGCTACGCAATTCTTCTTGTTGATTAGTGCCTCCACTGTCAGGCTCTTGTTACCCCGTTTGGTTTGCGAAACTTGAATGGTGGTCCTGGGGGCCTCGATTCCAGTAACCAACTTCTGCCCCGCGAAGTACTTGAAGTCTTGACCGACAGGATGGATGTTATCACCGCCGGATGCTTCCTCTCTGCTTCTCCTACTTCCGCAATGTGGACAATTTCCTCGTCTAGGTGCACTTCTGCACTGCCGTTGTAGGTGTCCGGTTTGGTTGCAATTCCAGCAACGGCTTTGACTTCCGCGAGCTCTGTCTTCATCCATGACGGCTGTTCTCTGGCATGAGCATTCCACGACGGAAATTTCCCTGACACGGTGTATTCCCTGGTATGCTTGGTCCGCAGCCTTCATTGACAAAGCGAATGCCAATGCCTCGGGGAGTGTTCGCTTTTCAGCCATCCTTACAGCCATTTGCAGTTGTCTGTCCTCTATGGCCTGAATAAAAGCTTCCACCGCCATTTCGTTGATAAGCTCCTCACCGGCTTTAGGGTATGAAAGATGGGCTAGTCGCTCTATATCCGCTTGCAACTGTTGGAGCGTTTCCCCCCTTTTCTGGACTCGACTACGCAGCTGAACCCTGTACACCTGCTGCATGTATTCATCCCCAAACCGCATCTCGATAGCCTGAACCAGAGAGTCGTAGTTCTGCTGTTTATCTTCCGGGATGGTCTGCAAGAGCTCCGCAGCTTGACCCCTCAGTGCAAGCGTGAGTGCAATAGACTTCTCTTCATCGTCCCAGCTATTGGTCATTGTGGCCGCTTCGAATTGCCTCTTATAAATTGGCCATTATGTTTGACCATCGAAGATAGGAGGCTGCATTTCCTTTCTTCTCAGACCGTCAGTGGAATATTCCCGTGCTTTCTGTCTCTTCACGTTGCTGAGCTCCTTAGCAAGATTTTCGACTTGCTTTCCTACTATCTCGAATTGCGTATCCAGTTTTTCAAACTGAGTCTCTAACTTCCCGAACTGAGTTTCATGTTTCTCAAAATTTTCATCGAATCTAGTTTCGACTTTTTCGAGTTGCGTCTCGACCTTCTCGATTTTCTCTTCGATCACTTCAAATTTGGATTCCAAGTTCTTGTTTTGCTCATCAAGTTTACTTTCCAGAGCATCTAGCTTAAGTTCTAGAGAATTCTTTTGTTCGTCCATTGCTTTCTTTTGTTCGTCCATCGCTTTCTTTTGGTCGTCCAGCTTAAGTTCTAGAGAATTCCTTTGATCTTCTATTGCTTTCTTTTGTTCGTCCATGATTAACTTAAGTTGCAGGAGCAGACTTGTTATATCCGGGTCGGCTGCTGTACTTGCTGGTTCCTCTTCCACGTCAAACTCTACGTCGTGCGGATTTTCACCTTCCTGCGTTACTGCTTCTTCCAGACGAATCAGTAGGGCATCTTTTCCCCCAGTTGTGTCGAGGTTCCGCTTACTGAGTTCTGCCTTTAGTTGAGTTATAGTTAGTTTTCCCAATTTGCGACCCATTTTGCGCAACTAATTAACTCAACACAAAAATCGTTTTTTTTTTTCTTTTTTTTTGCTTGTGCAATTTCACACCACGGAAATAGTTATTCACAGAATAAGTTTTATCCCACTTCTGACACCAATGTAATATGCGGGCTACGGCTCGAGTAGATAAAACAATATTCTGTGAAATTATTTCTTTATTTTCTAGTCTATAGAACAATTCAGGTTCACACTATACTATTCTTCGCAATTCTTTTCTTACAATGTCTCTTTCCTCTCAAATCACTTTATCTCCTTTCAATTACTTAATTCACAAATCCAAACTAATTACTTCTTCTTGTTAACTCTCAACTTTCAATTTATCACAAAATTACAACATCGCCTATTGTCTAAAACTACTGCCCCCTTTTTGATCGCCATCTGTCCTTATATAGCAGAAGTTTCTGATAGCCAGAAACTTCTAGCAAATTCTTCGACCACTGGAACAAGAGAAATTCCAAGATGACAATCATTCTTGCAGTTATAATTCCCTCTCATCCGTGATATTATCAGTCTCTTTCGTAGACATGAACTGTGGAAACCGCAGACACGAACCTCGAATGAAAGGACACTTCGAACCAAAATTCTGCCAGAATGAAAAGACACTTCGGAATTTGTGCATCATACTTTTAGGGGCGTAGTTATTATTATGCTGGAATATGTATTACGAAAAAATACAGAACTATTTTTTTTTTTTTTTTTTTGTTTATTGAATTTAATGTTTTTTTTCCTTTTTTCTAAGTTTAAAAAATCATAAGTTCAACAATAAAAAAAAAAACTTTAAAAGTCAAATATGGTCTTTCCATGCACTAATAAGTGATTCTTGCATAAAATAAAGTTGTTTTTAGTATAGCTAGCCCATCACATGAATTCATTCCAGTTTTTGGGGTATCTTGCACCACTGTGAGACGTGCTAGCCTCTTTCCGTTTACCAATTCTGGGATCTCTGCAGGTCTTAATATCACAATTAACTACGGTTTTCATTTGACAGAGAGTGTTACTCCACGTGGCTCTCTCTATCTGACAGAATGTTTTCAGTTGGACGTTTAATTCGATGTTATGTCGGTTTCGTTTATGAAATTCTCCCAATTAGTTCTACCGTCAACTAGTCTAGGAGGGACTTCATTTTTTAGTAATGTTTCGCTTATAGTCAGTATAGATGGGGAATGGTCTGAGGACATACCATAGCTTTCTTCGATTTTTATCTAAAGTTTAAATGCCCCTTTAACAACAAAGAAATCAGTGAGATCGGGTATTTTAATAGGGTCTGACGGCCAATAAGTTATTGTAGCATAATAATAACTACGCTCCCTAAAAGTATGATGCAACAAATTCCGAAGTGTCTTTTCATTCTGGCAGAATTTTGGTCCGAACTGTCCTTTCATTCGAGGTTCGTGTCTGCGATGAAGTCTCCACAGCTCATGTCAACGAAAGAGACGGATAATATCACGGATAAGAGGGAATTATAACTGCAAGAATTATTACATCAGAATTTCCCTTGTTTCAGTGGTCGAAGAATTTGCTAGAAGTTTCTGGCTATCAGAAACTTCTGCTATATAAGGACAGATGGCGATTGAGAAGGTGCAGCAGTTGTTTTAAAACCGTGGTGAAGAGATTAGAAAAGTGATAATGGGCGAAGTTGTAATTTTGTGATAAATTGAAAGTTGAGAGTTAACAAGAAGAAATAATTAGTTTGGATTTGTGAATTAAGTAATTGAAAGGAGATAAAGTGCTTTGAGAGGAAAGAGACCTTGTAAGAAAAGAATTTGCGAAGAATAGTATAGTGTGAACTTGAATTGTTTTATAGACTAGAAAAAAAAGAAATCATTTTCACAGAATATCGTTTTATCTACTCGAGCCGTAGCTCGCATATTACATTATATCAGTTGAGTGAAAGTCGCAGTTGTATTCCATTCCCGCATTATATAATGCTATACCCTTCGCTGATATTAGTCTAGAAGGTTTGTGTCACGTTAAAGTCACTGCTAGTGAATCGAATATCTTAGTGAATTAATTTTTTGGAACTTTCATCTTGGAGGATAGTGGATAGACGATATGTTAAAAGCAAATTGTCAATTTCTCACACTGACTCATGATAACTACATTGATTGTAACACAAATTTAATATCTTCCGAAAGCTCAATGCAATCGACCCGCCTCTCGCGTTGTCGGAAGGATGGCTTGACATCGATTTCTTCCTCCGCTAAAAATATTTCAAACTCGTCTTTATTTTGCAGTAGTCCGTTCGTATTGCTCCTTGAGGTGGTAGGAGGTTACTGGCTTGTTTGTTGCCAGGAGGTTACTGGCTTGTTTGATGCTGCGGCTTGCATATGTTTGCAAGTTCTTCAACTTTCCTTTCATGAGAGCTGTCCTGTTTTTTATACATTTTTCTTAATAGCTTGGGCTTCCTTCGCCTTTCTTTAGCCCCTGGCTTAGGTTTTCCATTTGCGGTAACCTCATTGTGCTGCGCTTTCTTTAAAACTCGTACTTTTTATGTTCGCCTGGGTGGTTCCTGTTGCTATTGATCCAATTGGCTTTATCCTCCTTCTTTAGGCTGCAGTCTTTGGTGAGGTGTTTGACGTACATTTGACGCACTTGCCTCGATGCGTTTCGATCAAACTTGACTACTTTCTCAGCGGTTCGATTTTAACCATTGATAGTTTGCGCTTTGTCGAAGGCTAACATAATTAGTATAAGGCCTCACTTTAGGACAGTTTTTTCGTTACGTTCCGTTTTTTGCCTTTCCTTCTTAATAATATTAACGGCGTCAGTGATTTTAAAGCCTCTATTTTTAAATTCACTTACGGCGTCTTCTTTTAAACAAGAGGTGTGGAGTTTCCCAGCTACAACTTGTATTGTTCTTTCCAATTTGTTTGCGTACGTACCATACCATTGTGTTTTCTCGGCGCTTTAACTTTTGCTTCCTGACTTGCTTTGGAGAATTCTGGCAGAACTCCGGCGAAGACCCAGCCTTCCTCTTTATTTTTTAAGATCCATTCTGCTTCTCGTACTAGTTCGTCTTCGTCGATTTGGTACACCAAGATTATTTTTTGCCCTTGTAGGATTTGTTTTCTTCTTTCAGGATCGTTATTTCCTTTTTAAGTTTTCGGTAGAGCATCTCCATCTTTGCTGAGTCTTAATCGGAGCTCAGCGTTTTCTTCCTCGAAGCCACGGTGCTTAGGAGTTTGCAGTGATGTAGTTGGGTTCTTTACCTTATTACCATCAGGAAGAGATTTTGATGGTGAGGACTCGATATCCTTCCACTTTGCTTGAAAGGGTCCGAATAACGCAATAAATGCCAACATTTAAAATGTTATTTGCAGGTTTTTGTAAAGAAAAATTAAATTATGCAAAAATATAATAAGATTTTTAACTGTTAGCAAACCATAAAAAAATTGTATCTATACCGACAACTGATAATCTCTAATAAATGAATCTGCCGTACGACCTGTAAACTATTTTTTGAAGCCGTGCGTGTGTTTGTGCATCTATCTTTCTTGAAAAAATTTCTGGATTTTAATGATTGTTCCTCCGGAATGTTTATCCGAATTAGGTTTTGAGACCAGGTCTGTCGTTTTGAAAAATCAAACGGAGTACTTTTGTGGTTTGGAGAACAACATTTTGATTAAGAGGGGAGAACGATATACAAAGATTTAATAAAAAATCCCGGATTTTGAAGTGGTAATAAAATATAACTTATCTGTGCAAATGTGCGTTTTTAAAAGCAATTCGGATGCTGTACAAACAAATATTTCTCGTTGCAGTGATTAAAACTACAGCTGCCGAGATGGCTCACGTATTGCACTATGTATTCTAACTCCCATGTTTCTTGGTGATTTGATTTCAACTCAGTAGAGTTTAAGTGATGGCAAACGACTAACAAAGGCCTCGTATGAGCAGCATCTCCCGATAGGTGTTGGTTCGCTAAGTAATGAGAAAGAGACACTGCAGCCGAAAACCTAGCAGCTCTGTTAGTAAGCCCTACTCTCACCTCGTGGTGCCATCTGGGTATTTTTTCGGAAATTGCGAATGGGAGAGGACGAATGCCGAGTCTCCTGCGCGATATAACAGGATAAGTGTCAGTTGGTCTAGAGCCCAGCGAGCCTCAACCGTAAAAAGAAAAATTGCTCCGAAACGGAAACATACGCCTCGGATACGGGCGGATAATCTGATGACGACCTTTGACTATCAAACACGGACAACGATCAGATTCTGGAACGTTAAGACCCTCCTGGACTCACTCCAAGAAGGGCCTTACAACGCGAGACTCCTCCAAATGGAGCTAGAATCAGTACGCTATAAAATAGACAACAACATGTTTGAACACGTGATGGTAGTCCACGGCCTTGGAGACCGAAACGACAACAGTGAGCGGTTTGTGGACTTCTGCAATACCAACCGCCTAGTCATCGGAGGTACGCTGATTAAACATAACACCTGCCATAAGATCAGTTGGGTCTCGACTGATAGGCAAAGAACATCCAACCAGATCGATCACATTGCGATCAGTCGCCGCTTTAGAAATTGTCTCCTGGACGTCCGAAACAGACGTAGAGCTGATATCGGATAAGAACGAGATCACCATCTTATGTTAGCTCATACACGCCTTCGTACTGCATCCGTCAACAACAACCGATCAAACTTGTTGAACATCACCAGGTTCAATACCGATAGGCTTAAGGTCCCGCAAGTGCGCCAACAATTTAGGGACCACCTTGCCTTAGAAGCGAAAGCAATCAGCAGCTCAATGCAGGAGAGCATGGATGATCACTGGAATGTTGTGAAAAATGCTTTTGCGAGCGGGGCACACACCTATGTCGGTAAAAGGCAGGCACACCATCGCACATGGCTTTCGGCAGATACCTGGGGATGGATCGATGAGCATACAACAATAAAGGCTCGGATTGCAGCGGCCTCAGCAGTAGAGAGAACCGAGTTAGAAACCCAGTACAGTACGAAGAAGAAAGAAGTGCAGCGTAGTATGAGACGTGACAAACTTCAATATATCGACACACTGGCTTCTATGGCTGAAGAAGCAGCGAGCAGGTGCGATCGTAGGACTGTTTACAGCATCACCAAGGAGCTCATTGATGGTTGAAACTCCAAACAACACCCGGTGAAGAGTCCGGACGGTAACCTCCTGATTTCGGATGAGAATCAGCTCTATAGATGGAGAGAACATTTTGCTTCAGTGCTAAATCACTTAGACGATGGCGATATGATCTCAAATTCGAATGAGTATTCCTAAGCAATAAATTCCCGAATACGCACGGCACCTCCCAGCAGAATAGACATTATGGCAGCAATCAAGTCCCTCAAGAAAAACAAAGCGGTGGGTATTGATGGCATCCCTGCCGAATTGTTTCAAGCGCGCCAAACGCATTAGCAGATCTGCTGCATCCGCTAATACAGAGAGCTTGGGATAGCGAACAATTTCCACAGGAGTGGAAAAGGGGGATGTAGCCAAAATAATAGCAAAAATAAGTCTGGACCGAATTAAGGAGCATTTAGATTCTACTCTCGACGTCGAACAGGCAGGCTTTCGCGCTGGATCCTCCTGCATCAACCACATAAACACTTTACGTATCATAATCGAACAATGCGTTGAGTACAGGTCTCCGCTACATCTGTTGTTTATCGACTTCGAGAAGGCTTTCGACAGCTTGAATCGAGATGTTATCTGGCTGGCCTTGCGCAGGAGAGGCATCCCAGAAAAACTTATTGCTATTATCAGGGCTACATACGAGGGCGGTAAGTGTCACGTCTTACACAACAGTAAGGTGTCAGAGGAATTTGGTGTCCAAAGTGGAGTACGTCAAGGATGCATTCTGTCTCCACTATTGTTCTTGATGGTTATCAGCGATGTACTTCATGCAGCATTGACGGAAGGAAACAATGGAATTCGTTGGACTATGACATCTTACCTTAAACACCTAGACTACGCTGACTATGTTTGTCTACTTTCACATCGGATAATGGACCTTCATCTAATGGCCCATAATCTAGAAACCGAGGCAAACAAAGTGGGGCTCAAAATAAACACGGCCAAAACAAAATTCCTCAGCAATTCCAACACTAACGCTCAACTAAACATTGCCGGACAGGAAGTCGAACAAGTTGACAACTTTCTATAATTATTAAGTGTGGTCTCGGTTAACCGCGGTGGCACCCAACTGGACGTATGCAGTAGAAGCGGGAAGGCTAAAGCTGCGTTCGGTATGCTATCCACAAACTGGAAAAGTAATGTTATCAGTTTAAGAACCAAGCTGCGACTTTTCCGCTCTAACGTAGAATCGGTACTGCTGTATGGGTGCAGTACCTGGAAGGTGGACACCATTAAAACACGCAGGCTGCAAGTCTTCGTAAATAAATGTTTAAGAATCATCTTGAGAATTTTATTGCCGAACCGGATCTCCAACGAACAGCTTTATGTGAGAACGGGCCCAGAACCTATAAACATTACTATACGAAGGAGAAAGTGGCAGTGGATTGAACACACCTTCGGCGCGAAGACAACTCCATTGCGAAATACGCCATGAAGTGGAATCCGCTCACCCAAGCAGGCAAACATGGCGCAGAACAGTTGAGGAGGAATCGAGCTCTCTTAGAATGAGTTGGAGGTAGCTCAAACGCGTTGCAGAAGTACGAACAAGATGGCGCGCAGGCATGGTTGACGTCCTATGCCCTCCGAGGGGTTAAAGGACCTGATTAAGAGTTTAAGTTGATTGCTGTTTTCTTATTTTTTTTTTTTTTTGTATGTGAACACAAATGAACTGTGCGACGAAATCCTGTTCGTTTTGATGTCGTCTATTATAATGACTGACACCTACGTCAAAACATCACGGTGCACATACATACATATGTATGATATAAATGCATGGTAGTCAAGAATTGTATCTATCTGGGCTCTGCTGTTAACTTAACGACATTAGTGATGAAAGAAAAGGGAGAACACTTTTTCTGGAAATATCCTTAAAGTCATACAGAAAAAAAATTATTCGTAAGATTTATGCCAGAAATCAGTTCAATAAACTGTTGGTACGCGAAATCGACCTGGTCAAGAGGCTATGCTTTTAGCTCTCAAGATGGCTAGATTGGATTAACACCAATACTACGGGCTGGAGATTCCCTGAAGGACTAAGTACACATAAGCCATAAACTTTATCTTGCATGGAGTGCAGAAGTGTGGGGAAAATTCAACCAACTTGGTGTACGTAATTGGAAACAGCTAGCAAGGGATCGTACTAGCTGGAGAAACTTGTTAGTTAAGGCTAAACTCTACCGAGGAGAATAGTGCCATCAAAAGTAAAGATATAAACAGACGTTTGATAATTGTTTCTAATTATTTAAGAAATAACAGTGACTAATTCCGGTCCTATCGTTGCTCGGCCATAATGCTTCAAAGTGTTAGGACTTCAGATTACCGAAACAAAATTAATTGAAGTGAACCTAATCCAAAGTATGCCTATATATTTTATTTATGTAAATTTTAGTAAAATGTTAGGATATTATATGGAGTACAAAATTGATGAGGGAACTACGAATACTCTCTTAGTTTACATTCCTATAGTCCTGCTTGAGACCTATGGTGTCGTGGTGTCAATCAGATGGGCGGTTTTTAAGATACTGTTAATTTTGTGTAAAATTTTTCCTGCAGAACCCCCATCCATGTTTTGGAATTAAAATATTAAAATTTAAAACTACAGGAATTTATTAATGGTATTTTAAGCTAATATGTCTCAAATAAAAGGCACTAAAATACAGTACTCGTATATACGAAGTATAGGTAATAATAAAAGAAAAACGTATAAGGTCGTGCATTTAGTAGAGTTTGGCGAGAAAAATATCATACCCTTCAACCCTACTTTTAAAATAAATTTAAAATGTCGCCAGCAAATGTTCCGCAGGTTGCCTGATATCTTTGGGTTCTATGACGTAATTTAATTTCATAAAGCACATAAAATCTTAGCCCTTTTTTGGAATTTTTTACGAACACAGTACCTTTTTCTTATACAAGTCTGAACTTGCGTCTAAATGTTTTCTAGACCGGAAGTTTAAAGTATTTTAACTGCTTTATTATGGACTCGCATAGGTACAACAGTTTTATTGCACATCGTGGGCAATACCTCAAAATTAGAGCATTCCATATACAGAAACCCCCAACTGCGTATACTACACCCACTCGGAATTTTTTTCCGACACAAAAACAAATCTCGTGACCATATCGATCAAACATCATAAATTGACTTTCAATGTTTCTACATTCTTCACTGACATTTACGGTCAAATATGTCATTCATCATCATCTGAACTCGTGTTGGCTGTTTTTTTTTTTTTTTTTTGTTTCCCATCAAATCTCAATACACCCACTCAACGGTGTGTCGTCGACAACGTGTGAATTACTTCCCAATTAACAATTTTAATTTAATAATCCCCAAAAATCCAAACTCAAATCCCAAAACAAAACGCAACCAATTTCAATCGCTTAATAATACCCCATTAAGATATATCACCCACCCCCTCCCAGTTGCACTTAAAGTGGAAAAGCAAATTTCACCAGAAGCCATCAGGCTTCAACGAACGTACTGATTTTATTACGTATCTGTCTCCCATGAAGAGCTTCAATAGAAACAACAGATCACCCAATTAGCAGGAAACAATTCCCAGCCATGCTCGGGAACGCGCCGTGTGAAAAGCTCAAAAAGCATACGCTAAGTGGCCAAGTCAACACCGAACACCAAGAGTGTAGGTTTTTTTTCCTTATTCTCCACAAAAATTCCATGAAAAGACGTCCAAAAGAACCATGCTGCTGGCGTAAACAGTATCCACTGAAAAAGCATCAAAAAGTATCTAATTTGTCATCCAAATATTGTTGTGGGCCAGGGTATCACATGGAACTAAAACAAATGAAACAATCTGATCTCCCTTTGTGTGTGGGGGGCAAGGTTTGTTGTTCACCTGCTAGTTGGTGTTGACGTTGCCTCTGTTTGTAGCAGCATAGATAATTTCTCGATTCGATCCGATAGTTGCCCGAGAAAACGCGAAACGAATGCGCTGGTGAAATCAATTCGAGGCAAGCGCTGAGATACTTTACCTAAAATATATTGTGTGCGAGTGTTTCTTAACAGACGAAAAAAAAACTGAAGATGAAAAGTTAGTTTACTTTGGGCTTTTGTTTCTTTTCGGGGAGCGGCCCTTGTTGACTTCCAGTTCATGGTAGTGGTACACTTGACCGAAAATTTGTTTGCAGTACAGTATCTGACATGCACTTGCCGTGTATCTGAAGCACACGGAGTACCATCATTTTGAACAATTTAGTGCTTTGATATTTACCCTATACTCGTTCGGCTCAAATAGCGAGAACTAGAATTCATGGCAATCTTCGATAAGCGAGGGCATCGCTCTAGAAGTTTTGAAATCTAAAACTTAATGAATATGCTAAGTTTAACTTTTCTAGGCATCTAGATTCCATTTCTCCCCAGGCGGGGTTTTTGAGGAATTGGCTCTCATTTCCATAAACTACTTAGGTGGTATGAATCGGAGTCACCTGCTTACTGTGGTCATTTGGATCACAGTTTGTTTATGACATCGTATCGATGTCGAACGAAAATTTGGACCACCTGGGTTTTGTAGGTTTGTTGTTTTTTGGAAAACGAAAAAAAAAAAAAAAAATATGACAGACGGAAAGGTGTCAGTTTATTTATGAGTGTGGTTTTATGTAAATTTACCAAGCTCATCGATTTGGTTTCTGAGTAAAGAAATCAGCAACCCAGGATGAGGTTGCTCCATTTAAATTATTTATTGCGTAATAATAAGAATCAACATGAGTTTTCTGTCTTAGAATTATCAAGTGTAGTGATGCTCCTCGTGAGGCCATAAATCAATAACCTTAGGCTAATTTAATTTCTTACTAGTTTTTAATTAAGTAGTCTAAATATGTAGGCAATGTTTGTACAAGGTCTAGATATTAGTTATAGACCATCACGATATGTAGCCCTATTCATAATTACATTGCCCTCACCGTAAGTTAGGGGAACTATGTATTTAACAACAAAATCAAAAGCATATCGATGTCTTGTTAGGAATATGGCTGGAATTTAAGACATGTGTATGAGTACCTATTCCTTTATATATGTACGTATTAGGTAGTTTAATATGCGTATTATCACATATGGAAAGCAAATGGAATAGAAAAGAAACATCTTTTGCTAAATTGGGTCCTAATGGTTATAGTAAATTAATATGATATTGGTACCAAATGAACACATTAATAGATGCTACCTGAAAGCATTGTGAAGAGACCGAGAGAACTCAAAATGGTTCCAGGAGTACCTGCATAATAGGGTGGATCTTGGTATTGCAATAGGGTGACAATGTTGCTGTTTGAGTCAGTCTCTGAATACAAACTTGTACCCTAAAAGCCAAAATCAAATAATACCTTCATAACATACAAACATACATGCTATTTATTTAACATACTTGCGAGCTTAGCCAAATGTACACGGTTTCCTTGATAGAGCCTGCAGAGATATAGGCATTCGTCTCTGCATAAGAATTAGATATATGGTATATATACATATATATATATATGTTTTTTTAATTTAACAGTGCATTTATCTAATGTTAAAAGGGTGGCCACGGTGTGTGTTTGCTTGTGACCCGAACTGTGCAGGTTCAAGCTCGGACGGAGAACAGCAACCACAGCCACCCGAACATAAAAGAGAAACGAATAAAATCTAAGTTCCTCCAACCACTACACCAAAAGGAGTTCTGCCTGATAGTACAATGGGCACAGAAAATTGGGTCTGCGTACTCCGGGATTTAGAAATTTCCTTTCAAAGAAAAAAAAAATCTAATTTTAGGTTTTGAAAATTTGAGAAAATAATAATAACAATTCCTAAAAAAATTACTAATGCCTCTCTTTAATTATTCAATTTAATTGGTTTTGAGTTCGCAAATATAACAGATTCAGTATGAATACGTTCCTGCGAAAGCAATCAGTTGTGTCACCATAGCGCCGAAATACAAGATAATGTGGACATTTTTTTTATCTACACACTCTCCTCTATATCAGTACTAAGTATTGATATGCCAAAGCATGTGTAAACGTATCGAGATGCACGGCAGCGTACATTATTTACGCGAAACAACTTAGAGTATTTTTACCCAACTCTAACTAGACTACCAATTACCATAGCAACACACAAACAACTATCATTTCACTTCATGCATAGTCCAATAGTTTATTTATAAAAAAAACCTTTTGATGATTACCTGTCGATGGTCTGTCCTTGTCAAAATCTTGATTGACATTAGTTATGTATGTATTCATGTTTAATCTTTGCAAAACTTATTGATATCTCGCCAAAAGCATTAATGAAAAAAAAAAAAAAAAACGGGCCACATTTAAATTTGACACTTACTTAAACATGTGGAAAATTTTATTTAGAAAAGTACAACAACTTCAGCTTGGCGCACATATCTCAACCCTTTTCATGGCTGAATAGTAATACAGGGTGACCAGATAAGAACGATAGGAAAATAAGTTTATATAAAGCAACAATGCTCTATTTTGTACGGAATTCGTTCATGCCATTATGTACGGAATATCACATCATTTAAACGGCCACCTCGGCTTCGCTGGCAGCGCTTCAAGCAGTCGGTCCAATTTTTGATAACTCGGTCCAATATGTGCAGCGTTATTCCGGCAATAGCGTCTCTAATGTTGGCCTCGAGCTCGTCCTAAATTGTTGGGTTGTAGCGTAGCCGCAAAGAAAATAATCGAGGGGTGGCAAGTAGCATGATCGCGGCGAATGATGGACGCTCGCCGGGAGATGATCCAGTCGCCAAATTTCTCCTTCACCACTTCGAGCCTTGCGTCGCTTGCATGGTATGTAGCGCCATCTTCTTGGAACCACAGCTCGCCACAGAAAGTCGATTAACATCGCTCTATACCGAGGACCATTGACGGTAATGGCGTCTCCTTCCTTATTTCGAAAGAAATAAGGTCCGATGATGCCGCCGTGCCATAAACCGCACCAAACAGTCAATTTGGGGATGCATTGATACTTGGTCGAACACTTGTGGATTGTGGTTGCTCCAATAATGGCAATTTTGCTTGTTGACATAGCCGCTGAGCCAAAAATGGGCCTCGTCCGAGAAGATGATTTTTTGGCCAAAATCCTGATCTCCAGGCAACATTTCCAATTAGCGAACTCACGGCTTTGTCTATGGTCGTTCGGCTTCAATTCTTGCCATCAGCACAATCTTAGACGGATGTAGGCCCAAATCCAACTGCAAAATAATCCTGGTTGACTCTCTGGCGATACCAAATTCAGCCGATCGGCGCCGAATCGACATTTCTGGGTCTTCGATACTGGCCGCTACGGGGGCTATGTTTTCTTCACTTCGCACCTATCTCTGTCTGGTTGGTGGCTTCAGGTCCAAAAGAGTGTATTTACGCCTGCGCACTGAAACCATGATGACGACCGACCTCACGACGAAATTCACGTTACTGAGCCGAAATGTCGATAATATTTTTTAATAATTTTTACACGTTAGGGAAGCGTTGAACAATGCGCGTTGAAATGGCAAGCCTTGCTGAATATTTTAATTTTAGCAGCTGGATGTCATTGGTAGCTTTGACAGTTGCTGAAACATAATAATTGGAAAAACTATCATTGCTATCTGGTCACTCTTTAGAATTGTTGTAGGGAACTTGAACGTTAATGTTTTTGGTGAGCTATTATTTACAAGCTCTCGTCGATTTGGACACCATGGGGCCTATGTCGAAGAGGATATGTAAATCAACTATACTAACAGACCCTTTGTGAGTTCAGCGCCCGAGATACTATCATAGTTGATTCTGCTCTTGAATTGTTGGAGATTACAAGTTTCTGGCAATATGGTACTTGTCCTGCAGCAGAAGGAGTTTCAATAAAGTGATGTCCGCACGATTGATAGACCCTAGTAGGTGGGCTCCCCTACGGATACAGGGGGTGAGCTCTCCTCGAAGAATTCGCATCACTTGACATAAGTCTGGCGAATAATGGTACAAAAAACACGTTTCAGGCAAGGAATCCATCATAAACATTACCTTTATGAGTAACTTGCTCTATATGCATACAGCGGCCACCAGTTGATTATATACAACGTCGACAAGGAGAATCCCAGACAACGCCCCAAACTAACAGGGCCGAAGTGGAACGACACATCCATCGACTAAGGTGCGTTCGAGGAAATGATGAACACCGACTTTTAATCAGCCACGGATCGACAGAGGCTGATCGCACCAACTGATGCAAACGATCACCTCAGCATGCGATGCAGTAATGCCTAGAAGTTTTTTTTTTTATAATTTGCGCTCGCTCAGGGCACGGGCGTTTGTAGAAAGTGATAGAGAGAGAAAGGAAAAAAGATTGGTGTAGTAGGTTTGAAACTTATCTGGCATTAAGTTTCAGTAAACTCCAAGGGTGGCATCCAGATAACTGGGGTGCATTTTTGATTGTCGTTGCTTATGATTCAGAGTATTTTTTATATCTTCACGGTCAAGTTGCATTTTCATCCATATGACCACCCCACTGCCAGTATTATGCCTTCGCAGTAGAGTTGACATGAGCTTTCGCAAGTGATCGACTTTTTTATTTATTTCATGCGAAATAAATAGATGATTCTTGACATCAGGATTTGAACCGTGAACTTGCAACCTGACAAGTTAGATGTTACCACTACACCACAGCCACCCTTGATGAGCTAGCAGAAGGGGTGAATCTTGTTGCTGGTGGAACGACGAAGTCAAAACGTTCAGAGCAAAATGCCTTCAGGGCCGCCGCAGGCCCCAGCGATTTAGGGGCAGACCAGAGTTCCAGGAACATTTAGTTACCTTTAGTCTAGCGAGATGTGACTTTAAAAAGTCAATTAAAAGGGAGTAAATCAAAATGGTTCCGACAACTTTGTGATGAAGCAGATCTATACGCCTGAAGGATGGTATATGGGATGGTGATGAAAAAGCTGAAGGGCAGTACGCCTAACAGTACGGAGGACAATAGTGGAGCATCTATTTCCCCATAGACCTTTTACTCTATGCACCTCGACGTTAAAAAATGCCTTCAATTCAGCGAACTGGTCATGCATTAGGAGAACTCTGACCAGAATAGATACAGCATAATACATGCTGAAGATAGTCATGAACTACTTTAACAACAGGAAGTTGAGGTACCAGACCGACGATAACGTTAAGTACTACAACGCTTCTGCGGGAGTTCCACAGGAGTCAGTCCTTGGACCTCTCTTGTGCAACATAATGTATGAGGGAGTCCTGCAACTAACGCTGTCACAAGGAGTTAAGATGATCGGCTTTGCTAATGATGTCACCGTAGTTACTGAAGCAGTCGCCAATGTTAGTTAGTTAATTGACTAGAGTCTGCCGGGATAGAGCTAGCTGACCAAGAAACCGAGGCTGTCCTAATAACCAGCCGAGAGACTGTGGAATACGCGAATTTCCGGGTTGGGAACCAGACAATCAGGTCTAAAGAGTCATTAAAATACTTAGGCGTAAAGCTCGACGACAGTCTGAACTTCAAAACGCACGTCGAGTATTCAAGGCGTCACAACCCTTCTGTATGCTGTCCCGGTCTGGGCGGGGACACTCAAAATGAAAGAAATAAGAAGGAATCTCTTGTCTGCATACAGGCTCTACGCAAACAGAACTATAACCAGTTTCTGAACAATTTTGGACAAAGCTTACCTTAAGCGAACCAAGAACCGTTAAGAAACCAGAGTTACCAGGAGGATAAAACGAGAAGTCAGGGCAATACCTGTAGCACTGTGGCAAGTCATGTGAGATAGCAAGGCAAAATGGCAGATGGACCCACTAGCTGATCCCCGCCATCGAGGTCTGGACAAAGAGAGCACACGGGGACTGCAACTACCATCTTGCACAGGTCCAGTCCGGGCACGTCAGCTATCGAAAATATTTCCACAGATTTGGACACTATAGCTTGTCGGTCTGCCCGGAATACCCAGATGAAGAGGAAGATGCGGAGCACGTAATATTCTACTACAGGCGCTTCACACAGGGAAGAATGACCCTGCCGAGCCTTTTTTTTTTTTTTTTGCATTGGGAGGTGGGGATCTTTGAAAGACGAAACTGTGCCCGTACTCAGTAACAGTGTGGGATTTCCACCCACTAAACCTACCTCCCCTCCTACCCCTGCTCACGGTACTGCCATCACGCATTTTATCGCGAGGGGGGCTTCAGCCTTACATACTCGGTTCGTTCGTATTGCCAGCCGTCTGCGCGACGTTTCTCTGTCGCTCCCGTATTCGTTGTTCTTTCATGATGGTAGCCATTGTTTCGCTTACTGCTTCCCAAGTTTCTTGCGTGCTCGTCATCTGTCTGGTGATGTTCTCTGGTGTTAAGTCCACACCCAGTCTGTTTGCCAGCAAGGTACATTCTTCCTGATATCGTGTACAATGGAACATGATGTGTTCTGCATTCTCGACTGCTTCCGTGCACGTTGGGGAATAAGGGTTGTCTTCGTGTCCAAATCTATGGAGGTAGGCTTTGAAACATCAATGACCTGTAAGTATTTGCGTCAGATAGAAGATCAGCTCTCCATGCTTCCTATTGATCCAAGGGTCTATATTGGGGATCAATATCTGCGCCCATCTGCCTTTGTCGGAAAAGTTCCATCTCTCTTGCCATTCTTCGAGGCTTATTCTCGGTGGTATTTCTGTGTCACTTCGACTCGTCGCTGTTGACACCATTGTCTCTCATTCTCAGATCCGTATTTTTACGACTCGCTGTATTTACGACTTCATCGATGGCATCAACCATAGAGTGTGCCTTACGGAAGCCATACTGGAGGTCTGCGAAGCCTCCCGCTTCATCGAACACGCTTTCCAATTTGTCACTTATTATGCGCTCCAGTATTTTGACCATGGTGTCCAGCATACATAGAGACCTATACGATGAGGGATCTTGCGGTGGTTTATTACCTTCTGGTAAGAGGACAAGTCTTTGCTTCTTCCACTGATCGGGGAATACTCCTTTCTTGAGACAGGCATTGTATACGTCTGCAAAGACGTGTGGGCGCCAATTAATTGCTGCTTTCAATGCAATATTTGGGATTCCATCAACAGCAGGTGCTTTTTGATCCTTAATGATTTTGCAGACTTTGTAGGACTTTTGCTGCTGTGTCGAGAGGTATTGGTAACGCCCCCGTCGTGGTTCTCCTCTCCGTTTGTTCCTCTATTCCCTGTTGTTGTTGAAAAGGCACAGAAACCTATTTTTCGAGTAACACTGAGGACGTGGGAGAGGATTTTCTGCCACCCTTCAACTTTATCATAACCACTTGTTAGGCTTTTCCCCACGGGCTTTGATCGGCTTCGTTGCACAGTTCTTCAAAGCTTCCCTTTTTACTGTTTTTAATTGCGGCTTTTAAGTTTCTTCGGGCAATTATAGATCTGTCGTGGAGTTCTCCGTGGCTGCTGTGT
This sequence comes from Pocota personata, assembly GCA_963082735.1. Lineage (NCBI taxonomy): Eukaryota > Metazoa > Arthropoda > Insecta > Diptera > Syrphidae > Pocota > Pocota personata. The sequence continues at coordinate 113,504,342 of OY720431.1, read as the reverse complement.
TCCCCGGAATGCTGGCACAATCGGCGCGCCCTGTGGCAACCTGCGCGCAGTCTGGCGATCTCATCATTCCACCAGTATACTGAGGGCCGACGCAAGTTTGCTGTGTTCTGATGCATGGAAGTGTCACAAGTTCTTGTCACTCCTCTCTAAAGCTGATCGCTTTATCGGCAGCAGATCCGTAGAAGGATATGTTTTCTGTCATCAGCTGGAGTACTTCGATGTCTAGGGTGTGAAGTTTCCACCCCTTATTCTGCATCTGTCTCCTCTGCTCTCCTCTATTTCCTGTATGACTGGGTCGTAGATGAAACTTTTTTGCCTGGTGATCGTTGTGCGTGTATGTTTTGATTACTCTCCACGCAGCATATCTTGCCAAACACGTACTCACAAAGGTAATGTCCACTATTGACCCTCTTCCGTTTTTGCTTTTGCAGGAGAGTTGTTCCTCTGGTGTTTGTGGTACGTGAGCGCCATTCAACCGCCCACGCATTGAAGTCAACTGCAATGACGACGAGGCTTCTTCCTCTTACAGTGGTTACGATGTTGTCAACTAATCTTTCGAATTCTTCATGTGTTATGCTGGGAGCGGCGTAGCAGCTAAAGAAGTAAATGCCACTAAATTTGGCCCACATGAAGCCTGCCTGGTGCACCATCATCTTCTCTTCGAAGGCTCGCTGGCCGCGTATCCATATCGCGGCTTTGCCTGAAGTGTCCGCTGTCCATATTTCAGTCAGCTGCTTGTGAGTATAGCGATATCCGCGTACAGAACGAGCTGAGAAGAGCCGAAAGAAAGTCTCTAACCAGCCATGGCAGTTTCACAGGAAGAGTGGTGGAAATGTGGTAGAAGTGCTCACTCCTGGTATCGATTATTCGGGTATGTGAATAGTGCATGCTGGTTTCACGTGATGTGAAACAATAGTTCCTGTTGGTTCCCGATACCGTTTGTCATTTATTGTTTGTGCATTCCCGGCAGTGTCTTCGCAGAAAAATGGTCCGATGCCCAAAATTCGCACCAAACAGTGACACGTTTGGAATGCATTTCCTTCTCATGAAACTCATGTGAGTTTTCATCACTTCAAATGCGGCAATTTTGCTTGTTTACGTAGCCATCAACATGAAAATCGCTGAAGATGATTTTGTTGGAAACATCACCTTTCAGTTGTTGTTGTACAATGAACAAATTGACGAACTCACTTCGCTGTGCATGATCTGTGGGATTGAGTTGTTGAGTCAGTTGGATTTTGTAGGCATGAGGACGCAAATCCTTCGTGAGATTACGCTGCATAGTGCTTCTTGAAATATTCAATTCTTGACCACGATACCAAATGGATGTTTCTGTACTCTCGGTCACATTCTGGTCAATAGCCGTGATGTTTTCTGCATATGTCGATGGTCAGGCATCAGCAATCGACCCAGTCTGCTCGAATTTGTCCATTTTTCTTTTCACAGTTCATTATACACAATATTCCGTGCAGGAATGAAATGTCTTAGGAATCAGTCAGTAAAATGATAAACGGAAACATTTTCGTTTATGTAAGTTAAGAAGCTGTGGAGAAATGTTTCACTTTATTGTTTGCAAGTATGCACTGGCTGCAATGATCCAGCTACACCACTGTTCTGTTCCTATTTTTTACCCCGTAATTAAAGGGACCCTGGGAAGGATTAATTTAAATAGGTGTGTTCGTGGCAGAAATTTAAGAATACTTATGCTTGTACGTACTTCTTCGAATTCGAAAAAGTTTATACGTGAAATTTAATTTTCTTAGTTCAAAATTTAAACTATAGCCGAAAAATTGGTGCCGAACAGTTGAACAGTGGTGCCATGGCAGGCGGACATATCTAGATCGACTTATCACAATTAGTATCCATAAGTGTGTTATTTATGGGTCTATCGTAATTATTTCTCTGTCACAAACTATGTTATCAAAATTAGTATAATAAAAAAAAATCAAATTGTTACACCTTGTAACTCCAGATATCTTTCACAGTTTGAATGTTATTGCCGTTTGATCCCATTTGTTTTTGTGGGTTAAAATTTTAACACAACCTCATACACCCTGAAAAATAAACCACAAACTTCAAACACCATAACAGTTTATCAGATTTAATAAATTTCCAAACCACATTTTTCATCCCGCACATACAAATATATCCAAAAAAAAAAAAAATTCCGTATAAAGAACTCCCAACATTTGTCATCATGCTAATCCCATTTGCCAATGACCACTATACAAAATCAAAAAAATAAGCCCAACAATACCCTTCCAATCGCCTTGCAAACGCATTAATTTATTGCATTCCCAACACCATCTGTATGGACCCTCCCACCACAATCAAATTTGGACCATCTGAAATTCATACCCTGAAAAATAAAATAAAAATCACCACACAAGCGCAATTTATGAACCACCAAAAATATTCCATGAAAAATAACACCACACATTCTTGTTTGATATCTCCAAACACACACATTTTTGCCTTGTCGAATTTATCTAGATCATTTTGTATCCTTGAAGCCTATAACATGTCAAATCCTCACACACAAATTCTTTTTTATTTCGCGCAATCTCGCCCAATCTTACTCAGGGCATCTCTTCGTGGGCTAAATAAAGAAACTTACATCTCTTCTCTGCTCGCCTGGTTCTTCGAGTTTTGATTTCTTTGGAAGATATATGGCATCTCGTTTCGATGATCGAGAAAACCAATAAAGTTTAAAATAGTTTGACAGTCGAAAAGAGATATAATGAAATGTCAGGAGAATACTAGAGGTTATCCCGACCTTAGGCAAGTATCTTTGGTGTTTATGAGTTCACCATTGAGGACCCACTGCATTTGCTATAAGAAAATACAACAAAAGGTGTAACATAAACAAAATCAGAACAAGAAATACGGAAAAACGAATTACTGCTTGACCACAAAAGTCAAATTTGAAGTGAGGGAAAGGTGAGAAATAAAGAAGCCCCGATACAATCAGTACACATAACATAACAGACGTACACACATTTTCCTGCCGTGTGCATATAAATTCAAGAGAAACAGGGACACGTCAAGACAAGAGGTGACCGACACATTGAACTGCCTATCCCTCTATCTCGCTCTTGTTTCGAAAGTGTTAATCTCGAATTTAAGATTCGACATCGGGGCACACTCTACGTAAGGAGAACAAATGATTCACCTCAATATTTTACAAAAGGATCATATTTGTTATGCTTACTACCGTTGTGGGTGATGCAATTTATAACCGTCAAGTGAGTTGATACAAAAAGAAGAGAAACGTACATAAGTGTCCTGCCATGGGAGATGAATGGCATCTTGCTCAATGAATATGTATTGGAGCGCTGGATCTACGGGTATTCGATGGTTTGGATTTATTTTGTTAATTAAGCGAAGTTTTCAAAGTTCTGCCACTGCTCTCTAACCAAGTTGGAATTCGTCGCTATTCTAGTAGGGACTGTAATAATGTTTATCGAATTATTTTATAATCTTCTCTCAGGAAAGGCGAACCTATAATGCTGGGACCGCGTCCCGAGATGCCTGTTGATTCTGCAGTAATTGCAATTGTAATTTTGCCAGATACCCAGTACCGAAATCATTATTATTATGTTAGCTTTACAATCCGTGGTTATTCACGGGTCTTGATAATTTTTCTACTATTTGATCACCATATCTAAAACAGGAAGGGCCTATGTCAGGTACGCCTCTTCTAATTTTAAATTATTTTTTCTACTTGTGCTACGATTTATCATCTGCCAAAGTTTAATCGTCTGAAATACAATCGCCCTGTAGATGGGATTATATGTAAGCACAGCTGGTAGTAAATTGAGAATACCTGGAGAGATCTACGACAAATTGCCTAGATATATAGATGATAACTTAATAAAGGAGAACATGGTTTTCACTAGTCAAAGTTAGGTTTAAATACCTCTAAATCAAGAACGACACTCGACGATGAGAAAAAGCAAATGAATGTCATTTTAATTAACTAAAATTAAAAATCGCCTATAAACCACTGCCATTGATTGTCAACCTGTTGGGAGAGGGTTGCTATCAATTGCCATTTATAATTGGCAAAGGATATGAGCATTGGAAATTTGAATTTTGAAATAGAAAAATATGCGGATGGGACCTAAGGTAAGGAAAGGGACTAAATGTTGATTGCGAGGAACATGGCACGCTTTTGTAGCACGGCTCGACTCGCCGTATGTAGGGTGGTTCTTGTCGCCACCAAATACAACTTCACTTATTACAATAAAATATAATAAGTAATTATTTATTGTTGACCTAAAACAGACGGACGGACCACACTTGCGGCATTTCTGGTTTTGTTGCAGGGAGGCCTTTGCCTTCCCAATCATGAAGCTCGGCGGCCATTAATTTGAGCTTCTCGAAGATGCATGGATGCTGCTTACCACACCCCCGACAATTTTACTTAATAATCCATTGAGCTTTTGAGTTTCAATCAAACACTGAAATTTCTTTCACTTTGTTCTCCGTGCATGGACTGAGATAGTTATTTATGGTTGTCTTGGCTACCGCATCTCAAATGTGTGCTGTTTATTTTGATCTTTTTTATGCACATAGCAAAACCAATTAAAGGGACGTAGCAGCAACTGTACCAAAATCTATAAAGGAAAATTATATCACCATCTTAACTTTTTCCGTCCCTTGAGTGTTTTAAATCTAAACCAATCTTCCTGTTCAAATATTTTTAATGTTACCACAATATTGTAATTTGGTGACTTTCGCTTGTTCGCTTTTAATAAAATTTATTTTTTATAAAATGACTCAAGGAGGTACTTTGAATTATATGCACGATTCTGTTGGTTTTTTTTATATGCGTATATGCACATGTTCTATAAAGAATTATATGTGTTTCTGTATTATTTCTCTTTGCAAATCAAACACCAAGAAGTAAACCATGTGGTTAGGTTAAGTTAATCAAGCGGCTGCCTGCGACCTAAGACCTAAGTAGGTCCATTGTGATACCACAAGATCAGGGGATCGTGCGGCAATCTAAAGCGACCTTTAATGTGGAAGAGACTGATTCTAGAGATTTTGTAGCGGCTTGACTGTCCTTGTGGTTAAAATCCAAAAAAATCATTCATCCAAAACCCGAGTAAATGTAACGTAAAATTACTAATTGCAAGATAATTTCACGAAGACGGGAAAATAGACGTAGTTTTACGATATAAGTTGTAACTGTACCCTAGTCTTACTTTTAATTCTAATTTTAATTTTAATTTCTTTTTCTTCAAACTTAATATCGCTGACTATTGCCTGATTTTAATAAATATTAATTTTCTTTCCAAATCATTCATACGTTGATTATTTTTTTCAAATGAAAAAAAAAATTATTCATGTGGTGTCTATACTTACTTACTTAACGGGCTAACAACCCGTGAAGGGTCCCTACCTGAGACACGGCAGCCTTCTATCCTCTTCAATCTTGGGCACTCTCCCTCCAGTTTTCCAGATCAAGCACTCTGGTATTCGCAATAGCTTGGTCCTTAAAATAGAGGTTCGGATTTCTTTGTCTTTTCGAACCTGGGTTCTTGAATTCGAAGATGCTCTTAGCTGGCGCAATACTGTCCTTTCGCTCGATGTGACCGAGAGTTGTCGTGTTTTGGATTTTCAGACTACATCCACATCTTGAAATAGCTCATAGAGTTCGCGGTTGTATCTTCTTCCCTCTTCGCCCTCCTCGCGTATGGGACCGAATATTCGACGAAGAATTTTTTCTCAAAATTATTCAAAATCTGCTCTGCTTTCCTTCTTATACGAGTAGTCCAGTTCTCGGCATCATAGAGTAGAACTGACAGGATCAAAGTTTTGTAGAGCACGCATTTCGTCTTCCGAGTTAGGAGTTTTGAACCCAGTTGTTCCGCCAAACCGAAGTAGCAGCGGTTTCCTTGGACTAGTCTTTGTCCAAACTTAACTAAGGTATCATTCGTGGAGTTGATGTTTACTCCGAGGTAGGTTAACCCCTTAACCACTTCGAAGTTACTGTTGTCAACAGCACTAGATAGAAGGAATCACATGAAAGCGCATCTCTTTGCCGAAATCCGGTACACGTTTGGAATAGTTCAGAAGTACTGTTTCAAAAACTGGACATTGCATCGCGTGTTTTTCGTAGGACGACACAGCTGGATTAGTTTGGGAGGGATCCCAAATTCGATCATCGCCATGTAGAGCTCATGACGATGGATGCTATCATATACGGCTTTGAAGACGATGCAAAGATGGTGAGTCTCGACTTGAAATTCGCTGGTCTTTTCCAGGATTTGTTCGTGTGAAAATGTTGGCCCATCATCCATCTGCCGGGCTGGAAGCCACACTCATACGTGCGGATGCAGAAAAGTTTGAGACGTTCACATATTACATTAGATAGAATCTTATACGCGGCATTTATCAGGGATATTCCTTTGTAGTTCTTGGGAGACATAGGATCGCCTTTCTTGTATTGTAGATGGGGCATCTTGAACTCATTGTCCAGCCATCGAGCATACTTTCATCCTCGCATACTTTGTTGATGAGTTGGTGCATGCACCCTACCAAAACATCACCATCGTATCGCATGCTCTGCAGGCAGTCCATCAGAGCATTTGTATAGACCCAGCATGGAGGAGAAGATGCAACCATTAACTTTACGGGTATACCAACTTCGGATTCACGAAAAAATTCAAATTCACTGACCTGGTTAGCTGGGACATACATATAATGCAAATAGGCACCCGCTTGAAGAGTTTTCGAATCAAAAAGTCAAAGCCACGCCATAAAAGAAGATCTCACGAAGGCGGTATCTATATGAGGCGACAAAACATTCACTATTATCAAATATTCTCTTTTGAACATGCGTCTTGTTTTTTGATTTAATTCCTGGTAACTAAAATGATTGTTAGTGACAACAAATTTACTTTAAAAACAATCAATTGTGTTTTCATGATGATACAGTCCTTATATTGATAAGAATAAAGCCACCTTAGTTGTCCGTGAGAGGACTTTGGAGCACAATTTTTTTTTAATCCAAAGCAATAGCGGTAAGCAAAAGTGATTTTTTGCTTAATATCTGCGCTTTTATAATTTCTTTACCTTACAACAGTACCTATAAAGAAAAACAAAGCCCTTAGCTACCTCAGAATTGTAGCTAATAAGTAAAGTACGGCTGTTCGGGAAAAACTGAGTAAACAGTTTTATTGCAAATACCCACATTAACTTAGGTATGCTTTTTTTCGAAATCGTTAGAATCGTTTTCGGGCAAATTGCAACTTTTAAAATTTGACCTTAAGTAAAGTACCGTTTATTTTGAGAACGAGAATTAAAATTTCGTCTGTGGGCATTATCCCATAGTCACCAGATATGAAGTTTGAAGAAAACGTCCAGCCGTTTATGTTGCAGCCCGAGGTATAGACAGACTGACAGACGGGAAGGCAGATGGACAGACAGACTGACAAACGGGCAGGCAGATGGACAGACAAAAGTGATTTTTCTTTTAATTTAATTAATTTAATTAATTTAATTAATTTAATTAATTTAATTAATTTAATTTTTGAGTTTACAGCAGTACCTATAAAGGAAAACAAAGTCCATAACCACCTCAGAATTGTGGCTGTCTATTTTGGTGGTTATTCTGTGGCATTGTTGTTAAGTGTTCTTTTCTGATGGCAGTCATATTTAATTAATAAATACTTTTATGTATTTAATGTATTAACGTAATCCTTAGCTGAAAGTAACAGCCACCGCTTTTTAAACACGAATGTGATGTTTTGGTAGAACCCGTACACCAAGTCATCAATCAGATATCAGATGAGCGAAATAGAGATGGATTGGTATAGGGATATGCCTGATCTATGAAGAAAGCGATCCTATTTCTCGTAAAAATTACAGACGCATATCTCTGATCCTATCCAGCGTTTACGAGTATATAAACTTCTTAAGCTTTTCTGCGCCACACTGACTGATTCTTATCAGTGCGGCTTCCAGTCTGGCAGATTTACACTAAACAAATGCAAAATTTTGAATTAGCGTGAGCGAACAGCGTGTCCAAGTTACCTGGCATTGTAAGACTCTGACAGATGGACACCATAAATACAGTGTAGCGTATCAGATATCAACAAGAAAAGCGAATTCATTCGAAGAGAGTGTAAAACTCAAAATAATCTCAAACAACTTAAATCTTAATCGGTGCAAATTTATTCCTCCAAAATAAGGATAGGTCTTTCGTTGTATAGTCTCGAAATGAAACAGCAGCACCAATGGTGCTACAGAGAGTTCAGAAACTCGACATCCACAATGAAACCGATAAATTTTCTATGGAATTTCATGATTTCTTCTTATTTGTTTGATTGTGTCGTATATCTGTTTTTTTTTTTTTCATGTACATATTTTCTGCAAAATAATAAAAGCAAGAACACACACATTCTGTGAAAGAAAAAAATCTGAAACCGAAAACCCCGAAATACCAATTGATTTGGTAATAATAAATTGAAGTTGATTTTCGCCTTCTTATCTGACCAACATCGAGAAAGGAGAACAAAAAATATTTATTAACTCCATTTTGACTACTCCCAAAAACTGAAGAGCAGTGAATTCAAATCGTACAAAGAAAACGGATCATGACCTGGACCGGGTGAAAAAACCAAAACAGAACTGAGAATATGTATGTACTTGTGTCCAAAATAAAGATTATGTTAACGAGATAATGCGAATTGTATTGTTTTGTTCTTCTGGTCCAGTGGTCACCAACGTTGGACGTGATTTTTCGGTCAATGGATATTGATTAATTGATTTTGAGAATTCGTTGGGCAACCATGGGTGGTAGAGGAACTTCTGCTGCGTTACCAAATAAACACCTTGACTGATTATCAACAATGAAGAAGGCTGCTCTTCACCCACGGTGCTAAGAAAGATCACAATCTATACGAGGAGAGCAGAAGAATAATTTGTATTTAATGGTGGAAAGTGGAAGAGAAAGCCGAGCACAGGTTTACAGGTAGGTAAGTTACTTTAATTAATTATTTTGCCAAATGGAGAACATTGATTGTGCGATATTCCGATGAATAAAAAAATCTTTGTCTCGACTTTTATTACGTTTCCTTGAAGCGTTTATGCATGTAGAGAAAACATTTTATTTATGAAATAGTTAATTTTGACTTAAGTTTCATGAATTTAACTACAAATGTTCTTCATCTAAACCATATAAATCTATTTTCTTATGAACCTATGAAATGGTTCCAAATTTAATATTAACCGGCAATTCGAAGAATACTGCTTCCATGATGTAGTAGACCCAGCAATATCTATTAAACTTTTTTCAAATGATAAAAATAAATATTAGGTGCGCAACTAAGTTCTCGTCTGTTTTTTTTTTGATGCAAATGCTACTTTATTGTGAAAAAATGCACAAATGAATCATTCAAAGTATAGCCCATCGCTAGCTGCAACTTTTTCCCATCTTTCTGGTAGAGCTTGAATACCGTTACGGTAAAAGTGTTCATCTTTTGAGGCTATCCACAAATCAAGCCATTTTTTGATGTCTTCATATGAGCGGAACTGCTGATCAGCCAGACCATGTGCCATCGAACGGAACAAGTAATAATCGGATGGCGCAATATCTGGGGAATATGGCGGGTGTAGTAGAAGTTCCCACTTGAGCGTTTCCAGGTAGGTTTTAACGGGTTTGGTAACGTGAGGCCGACGTTGTCATGCTGTAGTGCTCGGCTCAATGTCATGCGCAGTGCTCGGCTCAATCGCATCAATTGAAGTCGATACCGTTACCCAGTGATGATTCCGTTGGGTTTCAACAATTAATAAAAAATGACACCGACCTGGTCCCACCAAATACACAGCATAATCTTCGCAGCGTGTATATTCGGCCGAGCCGACGACGTAGAAGCATGCCCGGTCATGCTTCTACGTCGTCGGCTCGGGACCGTTTTTTCCCAAGTCCCCATAACTTTCTTTTCTTTGAGTTGCTGAATCCATTTTTCATCACACGGCACTATGCGATGAAGAAAACTATTCCTTTTTGCCGCTGGAGCAGTTGTTCAAAGGCGAAAAAACGACGCTCAACGTCCCTTGGCTTCAAATCATAAGGAACCCAAGTTCCTTGTTTTTGAATCATTCCAAACGCATGTAATCGCTTGGAAATGGCTTGACGGGTAACTCCTAATGCTGAAGTAAGCTGTTCTTGCATTTGGCACGGATCCTCATAGAGCAATGCCTCCAATTCAGCGTCTTCGAAGGATTTTAGCCTTCCTTCACGCGGACGGTCGTCAACATCGAAATTACCGTCTTTGAAGCAACGGAACCAATCACGGAACGTTGTTTCACTTTGACCAGCATCTCTGTAAACTTTTTGGAGCACTCGATGCGCTTCAGCTGCCGTTTTCTTCGAATGAAAGAAGAAAATCAACACTTCCCGCAAATGACAATTATTTGGCACAAAATCAGACATTTTCACACAACCAAAAGTATATGACGCCAACAAAAATCACTAATGTGTTAAAACAGTTTGTTTACCATATGTCTAAGCTCGGTTCATGACGTTTTGGATATGCTAAAATCCACCAGCACTTACTACTGGAGCCATCTATTGAGAAATTAGTTGCGCACCTAATATTTGTTGAAAAATTGCACAAAGAAGAAAGTTTAGGTTCACAGGCAACGACCGAACGTGTGATAGACTGAGCGGACCAGTGGTGACTAAAACCAAGTCTATCGCAGTTCAGTCCCTGACTGTGTACTTATATTTTCTTCTTTGCGAAATTCTTCAACAAATGTTTCTTTCTATCATTCGAATAAAAGAACTCAATTCAAAAAGCATGTATGTACATCTAATTTATGAATGTAATAGCTCTTAATTGAAAAAAATAATAAAAAAAATGATAAAACATTATTTTTCCCCTACGGGACTCGATCACAGATCAACCGATCAAAAAATGTGTTTGGTCGCCGTCTCGGCAACGGAGGTGTTATCGTTGGGGATGTCAAAAGCAATACTTGTTCTTCGCATACGTATGCATTAATTCATCATGTAATATTAAACTTTTCTTTCACCTGGGTTTCGATGAGTGTACGGAATCTCTTACTATGAGTGATCGTCAGTCTCAAAATCAATAAGTTTCTCTCAATCAACAAAGCTCAGGCACAAGGTAATTTAAAACTGAAGGAAAAGCAATAATTTGTAGGCCTATTTTTTGGAAGTGTATCTGCGCACTATCAGCTAAAAATATAGGTTTCCAATACTGAATGACTTGCTAAAAGAACTACCTTATAAGCGGGCAATGTTCTACGTAGGAGTAGCAGCGGTGTAGGAAGTATTCGGCGGTGTCGCTTTTTATGCAAAGGCATTGAATGGCCAATATATGCCATTGCAGACCGGACGTGTTAGTCAAAGTAGTTAAAGTGACCGTGACCTCTAAATAGAGTATATTAAATAACTATGCTATCTTGGTTTCAGACAAATAAGTCTTAATTACTTATTACTAAAAACCATGGGATGATTCTTAGACATACATGTACAATATATAAGCAAACAAATTCAAACCACAGACATGTCTGGCAATCATATGTTAAATCAAAGTTGAAACAACCAAACACAATGTAGCATCCGCAGTGAAAAAATCCATGCAATTCAAGGAATGTATCATGGCCGCTGTTCTCGACATAGGAAGAACATTTAACAATATGAAAACAGAAGCATCATTGCCAGATATGTCTGTGGTCCTGCTCCTCAATCACATATTTGTAATAACACCTACCCAGATATTCCTTAACGAGTCATGAACTCAAAGCTTTAAATATAAAACCTAGTTATGGCGCCATTGTTGTTCATTAGCTCGTGAACTAGGCTGGTTCATCCGAATCCACTGGCACCTATATTCCAGTTACCCTTTAAAATGACCCCCAATTCATTATTGTCACTAAGCAGAGTATGCATCATTAACCATATCCCAACCTACATTTCAAATCAATTATTCCCACCCTAATCCTCGGAGAATCCATTATCCCCAATTCTATATGACAAATTCCATCCACTTAAGATCCTCAATTCTCCATTCTCTATCTCAATCCATATCGGGTTCTTTGTACCTTACATGAGTTCTCAAATCGAATCACCACCACTCTCCCGCTTCGTACACCCGTGCACATTATAAATGATCAACCAATTGTCCCTAATTGTCGCATAGTTATCACGGATAGCAAAATGCCTACTCCAACATTGAAAAATGTATTCAATTCCATTCCTCAGCGATACATAAACGGTCCTTTTAGAGGACACCATCCTCCAAATCGAATACAGACCACCGTGTGCACATACTAATCTTCTCCCACCGCAATAGAAGCACCACCATCACGGATATGTTCACAATGCTAGTGCAATGACAAATTGTCTGCATTTGTGGTTCACTTTGGGAAAATTAATGATGGAAAGTCTCGTGTCCTCTCTACGCGCGATAAACTCGCCAACGAAAACAAATCGACGTTCGCCGCAGCCTAGATAAAACAACAACAATGGGGTACCCACATGGACAACAAAAAAAAAAAAAAAAAGAAATGGAGACGGGACAAGCAATGAAATTAAATCTCAAACTCGAATAAAAAAAACGGTCCCGAGATTTTCTTCCCTTATCCCCGCAATGACAACGACGAAAGAGACCGCTGGATGGACGAACAACAGCGTGCAGAGCATTCAAAGAGCCTCCGAGGTCGCGTAAAGATGCGCTGCTCCAAAAAAAAAAGAACGACAAACACAAGAGGATCCTTCTTTGACACCCGGACCAAGTGTGCTATTTATCACCAGATTAAAAGCGTAGGCAAAACCCCCAGAGTTACAAATTGCAGCCCAACCGCACACGCACAATGTGCGGTGCTCGGCACCTTCCTTCCCCACTATCAGTTCGACTGCGAGGCAGTCTTCGTTTGGTTTAAATATCTAATGTTTGGACATAAAGTGTCATATAATGACAATAAATGACTTCCATATTGGGCATCTTGAGCCAACGTGTGCTGGTTTCCTTGCCACTGCTGCCTCAGGCTCTCCCGCCTCCCAACTAGAAGTTTCTCATGAAACAACACAGAACTCTAGCCAAGAGGTTGACTGACCAATGCAAGAGGAAAATGTCATTTTGTCATCTGAGGAGGCCATGATCTGAAGTACAGGACGAGGTGGTTGAGGTCTGTTGGCTGTGAAGGAAGTCACTTGACATAGAATCAGTTGACAAATGCCTTTTGGAAGGCTTATTGGGGGAAAATAAGGTAGGTTCCTACAACTAACCGTTGGATGATGCACACCTATCAGTTGTGGAGTGTGGATATGCATGTATTCTTCTTTGGCCATCGGTTTGCAGGGTGGAAGACGGGGCGGTCAGGATGATGGGCAAAATTGTTTATGAGAAATAAATGTGACCAAAGTAATTCAAATGCGATTAATGGAACTTTATGATCGTACCACACATTTGGCCATTAAAGTTCAGAGCCTTTTTGTCATTTTTCCACTTCTTATCGATTTGGTGTCGTGGGCTATAAAAAGCCTTTTAAAAATTGTCTTCCTTTTTATTTATGGCAGATAAATGGGATCTCATGTGTTGGAGAGTTGATGTGCCTTTGGCGCTTGTATTTGGCCATGGTCTATGGATGGTGGTCAAACATGTCGTGTTGGTCTTGTTAAGGATGTGGGGGTATTAGGGCACCCTGTGTGATTATCATCATCGTAGTCATTAAATTTGATTGTGGGAATACTATGCTGTTGAGTGATTTTCAAAGTGAGAATGCCCTAGTTCTAATCAGGTCAATACAATGCCAATGGGGAACGGTACATCTGATTGGAAATGTTAATGCGCAGTCTTATCGTTAATGGAACATTAAAGCCCACGATACTATGGAGATGTAAAAACCTTTGGGATCTTTATTATACATTTTAAATTTATTGCACTTCTGATACAGTCTCTGTCTGAGATAGCAAATCCTTTCGACCGATATTGAGTTGCCTTAAGGTGTTTTTTTTTTTTTTTGTCTATTCTCAATGGCTGAGTTTTTATACAACGTTCAGTATCAATCACACTTTAGATTGGTGTATTGCTCTATGGAGTAGTGAGGTAGTAGTTGTGTGGTTGATGCAGGAGCATCCTAAACAATGCTCTGCTTTTAACACCGATATGTAAGTACTTATGTTTGCTCCAATTTGATGTTAGATATCAATCGAGAGCATTTGTTAATGTAGTACTTATGACGACATAATTAACAAAAGACTGCACAAGTAAATAAATAATCAAAATACATACTAAATCCAAATATGGACTGAAGAAAAGTGATATGCTATGTATAACTCAAAACTGAAATTATGAAATAAATAAACGGCCAAGTGTAAAAACTAACCCGCGACAAAAGCTAGTATCTCCCGTGAAGTTTATGTCCTAATTTTATTTTATTATAATTGAAGTCGTATTTATCGCGGTTGCTTTTTATATCCCTTACCATACGCGTAAACGGTCCAATCCAATTTGTTGTTTGTTCGATTATAATTTACACGAAAAATGTTATTGTTTCTAGATTTACGGTTTAAACCGATTTCGTTTACAAAAGCCGGCAAGTCAATAAAACCATTTGTAAGTTGATGCAAAAATAATATAGGATCATTATAATATAGGATCAATTCAGTTCAGGTGACGTAGTGCAAAACGAACAAACTTGCGTTGAACGGATTCAACACGATCAATATATTCTGAGTACATTGGGGACCAAACGTTAGACGCATACTCTAACTATGGGCGAACAAAAGTATTATACATCGTGAACCTTATCGGAGTACATGAAAACTCTTTACTCCATCACTTTATGAACCCTTGCATTTCTAATTCACAATTTGGTCAATATGAGATGTGAAATCTATATCTTGCGAGAAATGCACTCCAAAATCACATATTAATAACATAACCATAGAACGAAATGTCAGAGAAACATAAAGATGATATTTTAAGCAGAATTAAACTCTCAGGAAGCTTAGCAAAAGCTTCACTAAAGTCTGTTTAGACGCAGCCGACCTAATTACCATCTTCAACAGATTTTGTTGGTAAAAGGGGATAATTTCAATAAATTAGTAACAGTGTATCTATTGAATGAGTCCATTCTGTCTGCCTGTTTAAAAAGACTTAATATTAAAGTCAACTATTTTAACAACTATTGGTCTGTAGTTATAAACTTCACCTCGATTGCTTTTTTTTAAATGGAATGATAAATTAGTTTTTCCAAAAAATACTTTGTCTCAAGGTTCCTGTACTTACAAAGTAACAAAGAGTGCGAATGAAAGCCTTATAGTGAGAGTAAGTTTTCTATGCCCATCCATTCGTCTTTCCGTCTGTAGGACAGCATCCTAACTTTTGAACTGTTAGACGTGGATGGTTGAAATTTTAACTAGAGTTGAGTTTTTCTAACCCACAGTTCTGAAGTAAACATTTGAAAAAGTAGAAAATCGAAAAAGTTTTGGAAGTTGGAGTAAAGGGAAAAAAAATATGTCCTGCTTTGGGCTGTTAGCGCCAAAAAAAAATTGTTTTATTATTATTAAATACAATATTGGTGACGATTCCTGTCTTATCAGGTGCTGGGAAAAATCCAAAAACTACCAAAAAGCTTGCTCCGGAATCCTAGACACATCGAGTATTTTTTGTTTTTTAAGTGATAAATACAATGAATTGAAGAAACAAAGTGAACAAAGATTTGTTATAAGAGCTTAGATTATCACTTTTAATCAAATCGATAAAATAGAAATGGGATAAGTACTCGTCCAATGGGCAGAATTTAGTCTGAGTGCTCCGAAAATTGGTATCCAGACAAATCGTTGCTAAAACAAATCCCTAGATTAAAACGAATTTTATATATAAGAACTCTTTTATTCAAACCGATAAAACTTTCAATGTGTGATCATTTCTTATCTAAAACATGATTTCGGTTTCTGAGGGACCTTCTCTTGTAGTGTGAGGAACCTAATGATGAAACGAAAGAAAAGGATATAGGAATGGGCTAAAGATAGGACCCTAAAAAAAAAAGATAGTAAGGTAGCGACGTCTATTCAAATCTTCACAAATTATAAATCTCTGACCAGTTATTCAATATTCATATTTAGTGACTAAAAAGATTTTCTACGGTGATGGGTGCGTGTGAAAGTAGGCTCAAAAGCATATCCACTCACGTGTATTACTATTGAACAGATGGGACACAACTCTACCTATATTTCTTCCGAACATTTGTGGTGGAAATATCAGTACATGTAGTATTTCGGTAGTATTTCGGCAGTATTTGACCGAAGAAATTTGGCAGTTCGATCAATCTACAACTGAAACATCTAATTGTAGGTTTTATATCAACATGAAAGTAATGTTCGAGTTTCGGCGAAACATAAACTCTATAGATCGTGCGGAAGTCTGTAGGAGTCAAGAACCCTTTACAACTTTTGAAGAATCCTATGAATTTAACATATCTTTTTGTAGCATCAGTAATCTGCTGATTCCACCGAAGGTCTAAGCTAACATACAAAGTGCTAAGATAGCTAGGTCAACATTCATTTGAATTTTAAAACTTTCAAGTCATTAGAGAATAAGTGAAGTAGAGAGTGTTATCGTCCTCGAAAGAATGGGTAGTAGTTTAATACATAGGTGCAGAAGAAGGCACTTGGCTATCAAATTGGTTGTTGCGCTACTGACCGAATCTATTTTTTAATTAGGCACTGGTTTCTTAACAAACCCTTTTCTTAGTCTCTTCTAATACTAACTTCACTAATTGATTTGAAAGTACAATATAAAAAAAAAACTTTTTTACTCTATAGTCATGAGCAGATGTTGCATAAATATAAACTGTCCCATTGCGGTGCTACAAATCTACTCTGAAAGGATTAATCCAGCAATAAAAATTGCTTTATTACTCTCATTTTCGTTTTGAATAACACGATTATTCCCATACACCAGTCTGTGTTTGCGTGTGTGATTCTCTCACCTTTGCACAACGCTAACCAAGTCATAATATCCTTGAAAAATAGTGAAATCCTAATGAAGACATTAAATTGTCACGGAACAATGCCCACAAATGCCATGACGAATGATAAGCAGGAAATAGAATTTATCACATGCCGAACTGCGGAAAAACGGTCACATCCTGACGCATTTCTTTCTCATGTGTCTAAGGTTTTATCTCCATCATACTGCAAAAGGGTCCACGTTATTTATTAATAACATTACACACATCACCCATAAGCTCATGAAATCAGTTATTTCTTTATTTGCTTTACTCTGATTCCAATTGAAGATCGCTGCGTTAAAGAAAAGTAGCTCAATGATCATTATAATAATTAATGCCCATAAAATACTCACATAATACCAACCGTATCAGTGAGATAGGGACCAATAATTCTGAGGCAATATCAAACCCTTTGGTGTTGTCAGAGAGGTAAGTTCTTGTGGCAAAAGAACAAAAAGTCAAAAGTGGTCAACCACATAAAACAAAAATAAACATCCGTGCAGAAGGGTTGAAGGTCACAAAGGCGACCTTTTTTTTGTCGAACCGAAGGGATAGTTTGTTATGTGGTTAGGGAATTGAGAGCACTTCGTAGTGCGTAATGAAGACGTTTGCGCACTGTTTTTTTTTCGGAGTTTAGGGTTCGTAATAAATGTCTTGAGCTGCGGTTAAAGTTGGATTGATTTATCTTTTAATCAAATTATTTATGCAGATTACGGAAATAAAAAAAGGTGCATATTGAACCTAACATTGGTTGTATTTTAAAGACGTGACTTTTAAGTAATGGAGTAGATACAGACTAGGAAAAAACACATAATGCGCCTGTAGAGGCGCCATGACTCAGTGGTTAAGTGCGTGGACTATATTCCCACTAGTAGTGGAAGCCAACAGTTCCAAGTAAGGCCGAACCTTTTAGTGCTCACTTTATATGAGCTACTTAGATTTAGATTTAGATTTATTTTCATTTCAATTTTTATAATATCTATTACATACATATATAGCAATTCAAGTTGTTTTCGCCTGTTCTAAAGTAACAAATTACATTTTAATTCATTTTCAACAATTGAACAATGGATAAAAGAAATTAGTAAAACGAATTTTTGGTATTAGCCATGAATTATCAATTGAAATGATTTTTGAGTTAAGCACTTTGTCGTAAGAATACCAGTTTTAAGTGCACTATGCAATCAACAGTTTTTATCGTCATGGAGAGCAGCGCAGAGGAGGGAAGTAAGAGCAATAGAACAAGGTTGAAAAAAAAAACTAATCAAGGGAAAGCAAATTATAGATTTAATCAAAGCTGAGATTACTAAAGCGATTCGGGAGGCAATTTATGATTTTAAAGTGGGTTTATATGAGACACTTAAAACATTATTTAACCAAGCAATAATTTGTTCGTTAAGTTATTATTAGAGAGAAATCCTCTACACCTGATCTGGATAATAGCCAGTTTCTTGGATTTTTAAGGAACCTATAAATTCCAACAGATAGAACAGTCTTAATATTTTATAGACGTATTAAAGCATTGATTAGATTAAATAGCGGAAATGATGGCTCCCATCTAGATTTGAACAGCATTACTCTGATTACCTTTTTTTGGGATGTAATGAGAGGCTGCAGATTGCTGACGGAAGCACTGTCCCAGCAAGAAATTCCATATTCCAAACGTGAACTGACCAATGCATAGTAAATTGAGGTTAGTAGGTTTTGTGGCACTAACTTACGTTGGTGAAATATTTTATTTAAGGCAATATATGTATATATATTTTATCACATTTTTAATATGTGCTTTCCAACGAAGTTTGCAATCTACGGTAACTCCCAGATATTTTAATTCAGAAGCTGATTCTATCTGCATGCAGGAATCACTGCAGTTACGATGATCACAATTTGCGTCATGTGGACCAACTCCTTGGATAGAAAACTCGTTTGTAAGAGAGAAACACATTACTTTAGATTTGCGGCTAAGAACCATTTGATAAAACTTAAACTAAAGTACCAAGATAGCTAGGTCGACATTAATTTGAATTTGGAGAAGCAGCATACGACAGAACCAGATCGTCAGCAAAGGCGATAATGTGTCCGTATAGCAAATGATTAAATACAGAATTTATGTAGATAAGGAAGAGCAATGGTCCTAGGACTGAGCCTTGAGGAACACCTAAATTCGGACAAAAAATTTTATCACTCAAGGTTGCATTCGCACAAACAAGCTGGGTTCTATTTTGGAGATATGATGAGAACCAGTACAATATATTATTTCTAAAACCATATCTACAAAGTATCTTCAATAACAATTTATGATTGACTTTGTCAAATGCTTTTGTCAGATCAAGAAACAAAGCAGCAGTTTTGTTGCTTTTATTCGCATTAAATCGAAATTCAAAAACATTACACTCATGACTTGCAAAGGAGAAAGATGACGTAACCAAAGAATTCTTCTACGAGTTCCTAGCTAGGACATATGAGCAATGTCTGAAATACGTCGTCAAAATCGGCTAATATATTTGGAAAGCACAGCCTATACGACAACTCCTCCGGAAACGGACACAGGCCAGTTGACTATCGCGGGGGGCGAAACATCATCATAACCAGTACTCGTTCCCGCATCTTAACATTCACAAAGTGACTTGAAAGTCCACAGATCAACAAACCGTCAATCTGATTGATCATATTGCAATCGACGTCAGATACACCTCGTATGGTACTCATATACTGGGCGTCTAAACCATTCGAGCAAACATTCGGTTGCACTATTTGGTTGCAGCCAAAGTACGGATGCGAATAACATTAACAGAATACTACGATAAGATTAAACGACTAGCTGCTACTATCGAGAGAGACTGGCATAACCTTCGCCTACCGAGCTTTTCTTAATCCCTCGCTAAATACCTCACCGCCAAGATCAAGCGCAAAAGACAAGTAGCAACACTGCCAACAAGCCATCAGAAATGCCACCTCTAATGTACTGGGTTTCGCTTGGCGACCACAATGAAACCCCTGGTTTGATGACGAGTGCTGGTAAGCAAGCACACGCAGCAAAGATGTGTTCAATGCAGTGCTGCATAATCTACGAGCAAAAGAGAAAGGAGGAGCATCGACTTCTTTGAAAGAAAATGAAGGAACATGAGAAGCGATTGAATCAATCCAGAGGTGCTAAAAAGATTATTTCTGCAGACTGTTAAACAGCGTTGACGACCAACACACCGCTGTCAGGCAGAACGAAGCATTCAACTTGAGCGATGACAGCTAACACTTCCGTCCACCTGACCAACATCTAAGCTCAAATAAAAAAAGGCTGCTGGAGGTGATGGCCTACCAGCCGAGATATTTAAACGTATCTGTAAAACCTGATAAAATGCCAACTTGGCTTGTGAAACTTGGGGCAGCTAGCTAAAGAACCAGCTATATGCAGACGTTTGTTTGTTTTTTTTTTATATAATTTGCGCGCGCCAAAGAGGATATGATTACTCTTATACTATTACAGGACACGGGCGTTGTGAATAAGAGAGAAAGAGAGAGAGAAAGAAAGATTTGGTGTAGTGGTTTGAAACTCAGATGGTATTAAGTTTCTATAAACTCCAAGCCATATGACCACTCTACTGCCAGCCTACTTCGCAGCAGAGTTGTTGGATAAGTTCTTGATCAACCCAGGAATCTAGCGCCATCCAAAGCAAAAGAAAGTAAATTTTCTTACTTTTCAGTCGACAGATTTGTCAACGTCCTTAAGCTGGAAGACCTTCTTGCCTTTTTTTGATTGCAGTTCTTGCTTCCATGCCTGATCTCTTTATCTGTAACACTTTAAAGCTGGGCGTTATATTAAGCATACCACGGGTTCTTTTCTGTAGCGGATGCCTGCTCATTATGGTCAGGTGCTATGTGTAGTATCTAGCTGTGCCTAACCGTCTAACGTTAAATTCCTTTTGGAGACAGCCAGGTTGCTGTGTGAATTCGATTGTTTGGAAACCTTATGCTAGCTACTTATAATCACATTGTGAGGTGCTTAAAATTCATTTAGTCGGAAACCGTAATCTGTCATCAAAGACGTTTTCCTTACCAATTTTGGCAATGAAATTCCCGAGTACAGGATTCGTACGCTCCGCCCAGGTTCAGGAGATTTTCCACCTCAAAGATCGCAGCAGATCTCCCATGTCGAAACCGCATCCTAACATGGGAGCAGTAATACGAATTTGGCAACATTTTAAACTCATCTTTTATTCCATCTGGAGAATTTCTTCGCTACATAGATCCAATAGAAAATGAATGTTCACACTACCGCCACCCTCTCACTTACTGATATCAGCCACCTACACATTAAGTAAAACTAGCGATGGCAAATATTGAATGAATGACTTATTCGATCTTCTTCCTATCCTTACGGCGAGGTAATGATCCGGAGTAGAAGGATCCCTACAGGTCCGTCTGTGGGGTTTACCGGTTTAACCTCAGGAAGTACCGACAGGCTTCCCGGTTTCGGATCACTTTGTCACTGAGGCTAATGCTGCTATTTTTGGATTTGTGTGATCCAGTTGTTTTTTTGTCTGCTTTTTTGCGCGATTGTGTAGGAACGTTGATTGATATTGCCTTTTCGACGAGGTTGGAAGGAACTCTCCTTTGAACATGACTATACCAACTGAGCCGGTCGGGCTCTATCTAGATTGTGATGGGTTCTTTTACATGAAGGCTTCCTCGAATCTTCGAACTTCTTATTCTACAGGGTGACCAGATAGCAATGATAATTTTTCCAATTGTTATGTTTCAGCAGCTGTTAAAGTTATTAATGACATCCAGCTGTCAAAAAATACTCAGTAAGGTTTGCCATTTCATCATGCATCGTTTAACACTTCCCGAACGTGTGAAAATTATTAAAAATTGTTATCGAAATTACGGCTCAGTAGCGCAAAGTGAATTTCGTCGTGAGGTCGGTCGTCATCATGGTTTCAGTGTGCAGGCAATTCGTCAAACCGTTGAAAAGTTTGAGCGTAAATACACTCTTTTGGACCTGAAGCCACCAACCAGACAGAGATAGGTGCGAAGTGAAGAAAACATAGCCGCCGTAGCGGCCAGTATAGAAGACCCAAAAATGTCGATTCGGCGCCGATCGGCTGAATTGGGCATCGCCAGACAGTCATCAACCAGATTAGTTTGCGGTTGGATTTGGGACTAGATCCGTCTAAGATTGTGCTGACGCAAGAATTGAAGCCGGATGACCATAGACAACGCCGTGAATTCTCTAATTGGGCGCTGGAAATGTTGGCCGGAGCGTCATTATTGGAGCGACCATAATCTACAAGTGTTCGAACAAGCATCAATGCATCTACAAAGATTGACTGTTTGGTGCGGTTTATGGCACGGCGGCATCATCGGACCTTATTTCTTCCGAAATGAGGAAGGAGACACCGTTACCGTCAATGGTCCTCGGTATAGAGCGATGTTAACCGACTTTCTGTGACCAGAGCTTGACGACATCGATATATCCGAGCTATGGTTCCAACAAGACGGCGCTATATGCCATAGAAGCGACGCAACGCTCGAAGTGGTGAAGGAGAATTGTGGCGACTTGGCCATCTCACGGCGAGCGTACATCAATTGGCCACCGCGATCATGCGACTTGACGCTTCGATTATCTTCTTTGGGGCTACGTCAAGTCCTTAGTCTACGCTAACAAGCCAACTACTTTGGACGAGCTCGAGACCAACATTCGAGACGTTTTTGCCGGAATAAAGCTGCACAATTAGACCGAGTCACCAAAATTTGACCGACTGCTTGAAACACTGCCAGCAAAGCCGAGGCAACCGTTTCAATGACGTGCTATTCCATATATAATGGCATGAATGTAGCTTCCAAATAAAGTCAGAATAAATTTGTTATCTCATACTGTTGTTGTTTTATTTAAATTTCTTTTCCTATCGTTCTTATCTGGTCACCCTATATTAAGCTTTGTTACTCCACCTGTCATGCGAAGCATCTTTATCTCAACTGCCGTTAATTTGCCCTCATACTTGTTGTACATTGTCCAGCATTGTGAACCGTATGTGAGCATCGAACGTACAACTGCGCTGTAGAGTCTTCCTTTCAGCTTCGGGGAGATTTTTCGGTCACTGAAGATTGCGGAGTTTTCCCCGATGATTGATGTCATCATCACAAGTTGCTTCGCTATTGATCATAGAACCCAGATATTTGAACTTTTCGCACTTGGGAAGCACTTTTCCATTCAAGTAAATGTCTGGAATAGGCCGCTGTGGATCAAAGAACATGCAGCACAGATACTCTGTCTTTTTTGAAATTATACGGTACCCATTTCCCTCCAAAACATCCACCCATACATCAAGTGCTCGTTGCAGGAACGTTTGATCTTCACTTATGATAGCTCCATCGTCAGCAAAGAATAACTAATGCACTTTGGGGTCCGTCACTTTTCCTTCAAGCAGATAATCAAGGACTGCAATAAATAGGAAAGGACTGAGGATGCTTTCCTGCTGTACACCTACTTTGATTGGGAACTCTTCGGTGACTCCTGCGGGACATCCCTCAAAGTATGTCGTAGGTTTCTGGAACTCGTTGTCTTACCGCCACCCATACTATTTGTTTTTCTATTATGATCCTTATACTTTGGATTGCATTTGTTGTTGATTTACCCTAGGCAAACCCTCTCTGGTCAACAGATAGACGTATTATTTTTCGCAGTCGGCCATCTAATACCCGCTCAACGATCTTCATGGTGTGCGGCATCAGCTTGACAGAACGGTAGTTATCGCAGTTTCGCGTATCGCCCTTTCCTTTGTGCTTATTAATCATTGGATCACCGCTCTTTGGAGATAAGAATTATGAGCCATCTGGACCCGATGTCTTTCATCCTTTTGCAGAACTCAGAAGGTCTCTCATCTGGCCCAATCGCATTTCTTTTTTTTGGAGTATTTGACCGCATTCCTAACTTCTTCTACAGTAATGTCGGATACTTCGTGATGGTTAGGAGCGGCTCTTGGAAAGTATACCCGGGGAAACTGTTCGTTCAGAAATCTTTCACAATACTTTCGTCATCTGTGGTGAATTTTGTACTTTTATGTTATTCGATGGTTCCCTGAATGAATATCTCGAGAAAGGTGCATCCTCCGAAAAAAATTATTACTACCGAAACATTAAGTTTAAAGTTCTCTACAAGTTGGATGCCGAAATTAATAAAATTTTCGAAAATTGTAAGCCAGCAATTCGCTAACATAATTGACTTTACCTCAAACTTAATGGTAGTTTGAGTACTAATATCGATAAAGGTCGTTGCAAAAAGCCACATTTCTCATGCACAACTGAAAGCATAGCGAATGACCTAAAAAAGAAAAACTTCAAAATCCTAGAAGTTGTCAACATGCTTAAGTACAAAAGCAAAGTACTGCTGCCAATGTTTATGCTCACTCTTGAGCATTATGAAGACACAAAAAAAGTTATTAAATCAAAAACATCATAGGAATGAAAGTTGAAATTCATCCTCTGTGGAAAACAAAGCTAGTTCCTCAGTTTAAAAATTATCAAAAATTTGGTCACAGACACAAATACTGTAACTCTAACCCAAAATGCGTTAAATCTGCGTTAAAAAGGCACCCCCAAAAAGTGCAAACTGTAATAAAAGGCACCCAGCCAACTACAGAGGCTGCGTAGTAGCAAAAGAGTTGCAGCAGACAAAAGATAACAAGTAAGAAAATGCAAAAGCCTGTAAAAAAAAGACACATCTAACGACCAAGAAAAACAAAGCAAAAAAAAAACAAAAAACCAAAGGTGAAAGCCCAAATAAATGGTTTCATCAAAAAAACTAAAGAAAATATAACCCTAAGCGAAAATGAAAACGCAAGTCCCAAAGCAGGGACTAAGTAAAGATATGCGCAGGTTAATTCAAAGAGTATCGCAAAACCAATCGAAAACTTTAAATCCAGCAATGTCATGGAAAATTGTATGCATAAAATTCTTACCAGGTTGAAAGATATGAAAAAGAATAATAAGAACAACCAAAACAGCAACAATAAAGCTGTCCGTAAAAGATCATAATGACTAGAAACACACAAATTTCAGTATGAAATGCCAATGGTCTCGAGAAACGGAAGGAAGAATTGCAAGTGACTCTGAACATAAACAAAATTGACATATGCCTTGTGTCCGAGACGCATTTCAAATTTGAATCAAACTATAGACAGCACGGATACGAGATATACCATACCCCATATCCTTATAATACAGCAAGAGGGGGGACTGCAGTTATAATTAAAGAAAACATTAATCAACACAAAGATGAAAAATATCAATCGTGTGAAATACAAGCCACCCCAAAAAAATAAATAAAAACATGCAGAGGCCATATAACAGTACCCGCAGTATATTGTTCTCCTAGCTATAGATTGAAACAAAATGATTTCAACTGCATCTTCTGTATATTCGGAAATAAGTTCATAGTAGAGGGGGATTTCAATGCTAAGAACAAATTTCAGGCATCAAGATTAACAAATGCAAGAGGAAGAGAACTTCTTGAATCTATTAAAGAAATCACTCAACGAGAAAACCTACCTACTGGCCTATAGATAGGAATAAAATTCCGGATGTTGTCGACTTCTTTATAACTAAGAATAATTCCTTAAATACTACCAACGTAGAAAAAGGGCCAGATCTTGACTCAGATCACTCATCTGTTCTGCTTCCACTTGGAAAGAAATGCAAGGAAGAATTGTAAGTGACTCTCACTTATCTGTACTGCTTACACTTAAAAATAAGATTATAATGAAGGAGAATATCCCAAGTCTAGTAAACAAACTGACTGACTGGAGTTATTTCAGACAATTGCTGGAAGAATGCATTGAACTATCAACAATAATAGACACAATTGAGAATTTAGATAGTCAAGTACAGACTTTCACCTTAGATATACATAAAGCTTCTTGGGCTGCAACACCTGAATCTAAGAGTAAAATAAATAGAAATGTACATATATCCCGAAGAAATATTCGAACTTATATCTGAAAAGAGAAAAGCTCGTAAACGCTGTCAACTATGGAGAGCGCCAAGTGTTAAAACAAGACTTAATATTTTAACTAATAAGCTTAGAAAAGGGATTAGTGAATTGAAAAATTCGTTCGTAGAAAGATCTTATCAATCTGACAAACGATGCTAGTACAGAATTCTCACTCTGGAAGGCTACAAAGAAAATTAAAAGACCAGTGGTATATATTCTGCCAGTTAGGAACGGAAGTGGAAACTGGACAAAAACAAACAAACAACAAGCAGAATTATTCGCTGAATATCTTGAAAACGTCTTTCAGCCATACGAAAGCAAAAACTACTCTCAACAAACTGGAGAAACGTGCGAAGGCGATAGATTAATAGCTAGATAGATTGACTTCTTGCTGACAGTACTCTCTAAGCTATTCTGAAACGTCTTCATCCGACCATGATAAACTGATAAAATAGAAAAAGCCTTAGAAGGGAAAAAAATATGCTCTACCATCTTTCTTGATGTCACACAGGCTTTTGATAAAGTGTGGCACAAAAGATTAATGCATAAGCTGCAAAAATATCTGCCAAAACAATACTTATATATTCTAGAGTCCTGCATAATGTAGCGATCATTTAGAATAAAGCTAAAAGATGAATACTCCAAATAAAACATATAAAATTTGGTGTACTACAAGCTAGTGTATTAGGACCCGTTTTATATCATTTATACACAAACGACCTACAACAAAATGATGAAACTACTGTTACCACATTTGCAGACTATACTGCTGTTCTTGCTGTCGGTAAAACCGTGAAGGAAGTAACCGAAAATCTGCAAAGGACAGTAAATGATATATTTGAATGGACCAGAAAATGGCAAATAAAACTAAATGAACTGAAGTTAGTTCATGTTAACTTTACTAATTAAAATGTACAAAACATACCTGTATACATAAACAGCAATGAAGTTCTTTATTCGAACTCAGCTAAATACTTAGGTATGACTTTTGACGCTAAATTGCGCTAGAATGTTCATGTCAAGAAAAAACATGACGAATTAAATATTCGCTTCATTAACTCAAAAATCGCGTATTTTGAGTTATGACAGTCTTCAAGTAAATGAGCGATATAATCTCCAGCTTTGGGGTTGCACAAATACGTCAAAATAAAGTACTGCGCAATATTGTTAATGCGTCATCGTACATACGGAACGCTGATCTACATAGAGATCTAAAAGTAGAAATGGTAGAGGACAAAGTCAGAAAGGTCGGAAGAAGACATGAAGTTAGACTTCGCAACCACGCCAATTTAGAAGTTGCTGAACTACTTAATAATAACAAATTAGTTAGAAGATTGAGAAGGATAAAACCCTTTGAACTATTTAACTATTCATCGTAGCATAACATCATCACACGAAATGAGTGATTTAACATACCGACGTAGATACTCCAAAACAAAGGGTAACTGACAAAAGGCAGTTCATTTATATAGGTACGAGTATATACCCTCAAGTGATAAAAAAATATTGCTGATTAGTTTGACAACTAGGTGCGATAATTGGAAGGATAACATAAATCATATCTTCTTCTCGTGTTTTTAGTAGATTAAAATCCCACACTATTACAAATTCGCATGCGATATTTCGAAGATTTTGCACCCAGCTACACAAAAAAAAAAACTCCTTATATCATATCTCACGAGGCGCGACTGATATGCGTTCAAAGTTCTTTTTATACCTACATATATACGAGCAATAGCTATTGATAGCCGAATTTATTCGCTAATGCCCAAGACTAGTAAAAACCTAAACTCCTGGCACCCGATGTTCAGCGCGTTTGAGAATAGAAAATTTGGTCAAGTGCGAGTCGGGCCTCGCGTGGTTAGTTTTTCGTACCGTTATTTCAACTGTATCCCAATTATGCTTTCTCGTTAATCCGGATCAAGTGTGAGCGAAATTTGGAAGCAGGGTTTCAAAAATCTGCAAATCATCTTCATTAGCCGCTTAACTCAACTCTTAAAAGGATTTCAATTAAATTTTCCCTGTAGACCAAGACTGATACGTTAGTAGTGCATTTATATTTTTGGTCTCTTTACTTTAAATGTCACATAATGGGGTATACAATTTGTTTCCTTAAGGTACAATAACAACCGAAAGCCAAGCACAAAAATATTTTTCACAAATTTTGTTTCCTGGTTATCATTGGTCCACCACGTACTATTTGTGTACAGCTCTCTAGCTCAAAGCGTTTAGAAGTTACAAGCGTGCGATATACATATGGACAGATACCATGTTGAACCCACTAGTGTATCGTTTATACGATTATGGTACGGAACACTACAAATTATAAATTATTGCCCGATTAAGGTTTTTCAAGGACAATACTGATTACATATTGGGGGTGCGTTCTAAAATGTTCAATTCAAATTTTATTATATGTGCATTTTTCTGTTAAGAGTATACTGAACACGATCTTTAAGGGATTTCATTAGAAAAATTAATTGTTAGTGAAAGTATCACCGTAAGTAGCTTTAGGAATGCTATATCAGATTTTTTTAAAATTATAAACCAATGGAGAATGTGAACGTTTATACATGATATTTTGTTAAGGAAATACTTTTCAGTTTCTACGAGTAATAAAAATATTGATAAAAGTTTAAAAAGTTCCCGTGGGTGTGTCTACATGCGTATTTTAAACTTCTACTGCCTAAAGTTCTAAAAAGCTTATATACTAAATTTCAGCTTCCTAGATTAAAATTTAGGGCCCAACAACTGGTGACATAAGGACGTACATGACTAGATCGACTTAACTTTCGATGCTGATCACACTTGTACTCATATATACTTTTCGAGGTCTATCGTTATTATTTTTCTATGTTACAAACTATGTATCAACATTAATATATCCTATGAGATAGGGAATATACAAAAAAACAGGTTTCAATATCTTTCACAAGTTGTATTCTTTTGAATACGAGAGTCCCTGAAAAATGAAATAAGGAACACTCTTTTCGGTATAAAAACATTTTATTTTTCAACATAGTCTCCTTTTAGCTCTATACACTTCATCCAACGTTTCTCCAATTTTTTGATGCCCTCTAAATAATACGATTTCTCGAGCCCCTCAAAATAAGCGTTTATTTCAGCGATGACCTCTTCATTTGCCATTTCTTCATGTTTGGAAACAAGAAATAGTCGCAGGGGTCTAAATCTGGGGAATATGCTGGATGAGGAAGGAGTTCGAAGCCTAACTCATGCAATTTTCCCATTGCGACTGCGGACTTGTGCGCCGGTGTGTTGTCCTGGTGAAAAAGAACTTTTTTCTTCGACAAATGCGGCCGTTTTTGCTCCAAATTGGCTTGGAATCGATCCAGCAGCTCTGCGTAATATGCGCCGGTGATCGTTTTTCGCTTTTTAAGGTAATCAATGTGAATAACACCGCGCGCATCCCAAAAAACTGTCGCCTTGGCCTTCTTCGGCTTCGATTCACCAGGAGAAGTCCATTGTTTTGACTGTTCCTTGATTTCTGGTGTGTTGTGGTGAATCCAGGTTTCATCCACGGATACGAAACGGCGCAAAAACTCAGCCGAATTTTTCTGCAACATCGCCGAACATACCTTTGAAGTTGTCAAACGAAGGCGTTTGTTGTCGAAATGTAAACGTGGCATCCATCTTGCGGAAAGTTTTTTCATGACCAAATATTTAGGTAAAATCGAAATCACTGAGCCATGTGATAAGCCTGTGGCCTCTTCAAGCTCGCGCACTTTCACTCGCCGATCGTCCATTATCAAACCATGGATTTTGTCGACCATTTCTGGTGTGGTGACCTCAATTGGGCGACCAGAACGTTCGGCGTCACTTGTGCTTGAACGACCACACCGAAATTGAGTAAACCAGTGGTGAATGGTTCCAATCGATGGTGAAGAGTCCCTATAATATTTGTCAAGCTTTTTTTTGGTTTGCGTGATAGTTTTTTCTCGCAAAAAATAGTATTTAATAAGCACTCCAAATTCACTTTTTTCCATATGAACGAAAATTCACAACAAAACTATTTGACAGATCTGTCTGAAAATTCGGGTGCGTTCTTTTGAAAGTTGATTCTTGAGAAAAAAAAATAAATTTAAGGTGACGACACAATTTGTGTTAATTTTCAGGTACTTATCGACCCACCCACAATGAATTAATTTGACTACCGCTTTGAAATTAGTTATTCCCGAATGCATGCATATAATGATAGAGGCATCATCCTCGGGGAACTCCCAATCGATGCAGTGCACTGATAAATACAAGCAAGTGTACACTCCCGTCTGGTCGCTATCCATCTATCAAGTATAGGATTACCAGATAAGAACGATAAGAAAAACAATTTAAATAAAACAACCGGTACGAGATATCGTATACATACACCCAGTAAATTTAGTATATGTAAGAGCAAACGCATGCAAACAATATTCTTTCTTTTAAGTCAACAGCACAAGTTTTATTTTATAACTTCAACACTATTTCCATTAACATGAAAGCGAAATATTTGCGTATATTAAGAATGTAATAATAATAAAACGCCATAGCAAATGGTTGTTAATGCGATTATTGGTTCTTAAAAGACTATAATTATTATGTTTGTATTTACGAATTTATCTAAACTATCTTGCATTGCAGTGCAATTCTCGCTTGTACATACTTTAACACTTCCATAGTAATAACACTTTGTTTCATAACTATAATTGATTTTTTTTTTTTATTTTAATCCTTGTTTTTCATTAGCATAAAGTATGAAATGAACCTTACTCACCAGTAAGAGTTTCGTTATATGTATCTTCTAATCTGCCATTAGTAAGAATGGTACAATCATAATACTCGTATTTATATTCCTCCATGATATCTACATATTCCGTTGTAAGCCGAAAATAATTGAATCTTTCAAAAGATATATATTTCCATATTTATTCGATTTACCCTATGCCTCTCATTGACTTAGCGCAATTGACAATTTCAACAACACTTAATACTATGCGATATCTTAAACCCCACCAACTCCACCTAATGCAATTCATGTAGGAATGGGATATCGACTAGAGAAATGTATACCTAATAAAGATAACTAAATTTCTTATAAAAGTAAGTTAAGCTAAATTTGTGTGATATTTGCATTCGATAACTGTAAAGTGTGCGTTATGGCGTCCCATGAGTTCTTATTGCTTGCATTTCGATGTGTTGAAAAGAAAGTACGACGGAATATTTAAGCAAATTGGTATAAACATTTTTTAAATAAATTTACTGTGGTTGCTTCGGAGCCATTGAGAGCGAAACTACATCGCATAGCCACTTACTTCGAAGCAGGGGTCTGTAGGACTACAGGAAGCAATTCAAATGAATTTGCAAATATTTCATTGATAAGCAATTTATTTTACTAGCAAACCTCTTCGAGGAGTGCGTGGCGCAAATCAAATGGGATAATGTTTTTGGTTGATATTCTTATGTAAATGCGAGTAATGTACTCGTAAGTTAGTGCCATTATTTGAGTACAAAAATATTTAAAAGCAATGCCAGCCAAATGTTGTTCAAGTCTCCGACTTCGATTCCATTTTTGCCTAAGTCGAAAAGAATCTAAATGCACTGGACAATCTAACGACAGGGGGTCGTTCGTCTTCAACTGCAAACATTTCTCGACAGCTAAGTAGCTCTATGTCAAGTATAGCCATCCGAAAAAGCTTCAATGAAGGCGGAATGGGACGAATTCGTCGTGACTGAACTTTTATGTACCTACTACGAGTATTTAATGCACACTCATTTCCGCTCTACGCAAGATATCCGAAATAATAATCTGAATCTTTGTGGATATGCTCACGGGATACTCTGAAGGGATTCTCTTAAATTCCTATCTTTGATGATATAATTCATATGGACGGCAAAAGTGCTAACGACTTTTTCTTTTTTTTGTTAAACGTGTTTGCCTCTGCCATCGGTGTAAAGACAAGAATTTTTATTATAGTCCCCAAAAGGTTGCATTGTATCGCTGTGATAGCACCCCAAGACGCCGCCTGATCTGACAAGCTCCGAATCTCACCGGGTGACAAAAGAGGGTGGTCCCCTGTCTACCATCTGCGGGTGTATATAGCATTCGCACCTCTGGGATCAGACGCTGACCAGTGTGTCCTACATTGTGTAACAGACGCACCTGGATTTTACCTTAGCTTCACCTTTCCACTACAATCCTACTGCCTAGGTAGGTCCTGTCTTTGGCAGGCAAAAATGCTAATACATCATTAGGATTACTTCCTCTGCAGAGAATAAATTGCCACATACAGGGTGTTTCTTAATTAGGGCCGTTACTTCGAAATCTAGCAAAGCATTGAATTTCAAGCAATAAAATATATTAAAGGAATAAAATTGAAGTCTCCAACAACTACACCGAATCATACTTCCATTTCCTTAGAATTTAAAAGTAAAAGAGGTTTCTGCCTGAATCGACTCCAATCTGAGTGCTGCGGGACTTTCTTTCCATTAAAAAAAAAAATATATAATAATAATAATATCCTTAATTGGGATATGAAACCGCTTTAGGAAGGTACTGATCGTACCAAAAACATACAGAGAATTTACAATTTATATGGAATGGATCATATGATACCCTAACCCTTATCTTCTAACTCTTCCATAATAAAGTGGGCGTGGCACTGATTTTACGATTTCTTTTAAAAAAGTGAGCGTGGGTGTAACTATTTTTTTTAAATATTAGTCTACGCCTAGGGAGCAATCCATTGCATACAATTAATTGGCGACGTAAGGTGGAAAGATAGACAGAGAGAGAGAGAGAGAGAAAGAACAATTTATGTCGTAGTTTGAGTTTCTGTAAACTCCGAGGGTGGCGTCCAGATAACTGGCAGCATTTTGTTTTCCTGTCATTACCATTGCTTTATGAATCACAGTATTTCTTTCTAATCCTCCTGATGTCATCATCATGAACTGATAGTGTTATGCCTTCACAGTAGAGGTCACATAAGCTTTCGCAATTGATCTACTTTTTTATTTATTTCATATGAAATAAAAAGTGATTCCTGACATCATGATTGGAACCGTGAACCTGCAGGGTGACAATCGATAACGTTGCCACAATACCACGGTCGTCCCTATTTGTTTGATTCTATACTGATGAGATCATGGAAATAAGGCGTATTCATCACCGTATGTGGTTTTAAAAAAGTAATATTCCAAGTTCTGAAAAAAAAAAAAAAAAACTTACAAAAGTAGGTCAGTTTTTATTTTTATATCGTATGGATGAAATGTAGAGAATATTTTGTTAAGGCGATATTTTTTAGTCTATATATTTTGTTAAGGCGATATTTTTTAGTTACAAGCAAAAATTTTGAAAAATACCCTTTTTCTGTGGGCGTATTTTAAAAATGTTTATATTTCAACTGCTTTGGATTATAAAAAGATTATAACCAAATTTGTTGCCAGCTCAAAATTGAAAGCCTAGAAACTAGTGATATCCGGATGGGCATGCCTAGATCAGCTTAGCTTTCGATGGTGATCACAAATATATGTATATACTTTTGTGGGTTTATCATTATTATTTTTCGATGTTACAAACTACATATGTATCAATATTAATATGCCCTATGAGATATATGACTTTATTACTTTAGTCGCCGATTCAATAAGTTTAAAGCATACCTACCTACATACATATGTATCTAATGCAACTGGGCAATACCAATTTTCAAAAACTATGAAAATTCTCTAAATGTTGACCTTTACGCTGAAGTTAATAGAAATCATTTTTGACAACGTAGAAATGTATTGCTTCTGAATCAAATGCTTCAGATATCTTTTCAGTTTATAGCAAATTCTCACCCCACCCATTCGATTAAAATTGATATTTAAGAACCCTAAATATATTACAGTTTTTCTCAAAACTAGTGGACTTAAATTCCTTGTTGAAAAAAGTTATAGTGAATGCACTGGTTAGTCACCTGCCCGTCAAACTCCCAATCATTGTGCTTTACCAATTTTATGGTCGCCAATTTTAAATAGAATTTCCCTTAGCTGCTTAAACTCAATCTTCAAAGTGGAATTATCTCTACTCCAGAGAAGTTTGAAAGCAAACACAAAAGTCTTTTTAGGATGCCAATAATATTTTCAACATTGGGGCTAGATTTAGTAAAAAATGGGCGATAGATTTGATTCAAAGGGGTTAGATTCTTTCCTGCTTTCTTTCTATTTCCTTCTACTGCAGGTATCCCTAACGATAACAACCACTGAACAAATTTACATTAAATTTGATTTGTAGTATATTTTGAGAATCATCATAATCGGATTGCATCGGTATAAGCTTTTTGGGTTTGGTTTCAAAATATTTAAAAAATAATTTTGTTTCACGCCTTATCCAAGAACAACTAAATGAAGATCAATTAAATTTGGTTACTCAGTTCGTTCTTCTAAGCCATATTTCAAAATCAATACGAGGAAGCGCTAAGGCGTATGCAGTAATTGTCGGAAACTAACTATTCCTATTCCACAACTTGGACGATCTTAACAAAAATCGATGTTTGACACATGGAAGATCAAGAATAGAGAGACAACATTTTTGGAAAAGGCATAAAAGCAATGTTTTTTGATTTAATAAGTTAAATATTTCTTTAGCAACAGTTTTGCTGAAATTTTCAATCTGAACGATTTTAAAAATAAACAAGTACAGTACAGGCCAAAAGTTTGAGGCCGCCCTCAGTGCTCGAAGAAAAAACAAAATCTAACTTCGAAAAAAAACTCTTTAGTAGAATAATAATCATGTAAAATTAACGGAATTTATTAAAAAGAAGAAAAAATGACTTAAACCGATTTTTCGTCGAAAAAGCCACCTTTACATTCGCAGCACCTTGATACCTTCAACTGCGAAGCAAATTCCCGCTGAAACGCTTGCCTTTGTATAAGGATCGCCGTACATACCGCGTTTAGGTCCTCAGTCAGCCATAAATTAGTTCATTCTAAAAGCTTGAGTGATGCAAATGTATCAGAGCCTCTTTCTACTTTTGAATTTCGCCCTGAATTGCAGAAATATTGTAACTGCAATACTACCCCAAAAACCATTTACTATATTACCTATACATAAACTTTGAGTATTGCGAGTACACTAGCGACGGTTAATAATGTTGGGCATTTTTGAATATTACTAGTTTAATGGAAGCATTTTTTTGTATTTTGGTACATTAAGAACTTCAGCGTTGAGGGTTAGATTGAGGGCTGAAAACACCAAAAAAGGACTAATTTTGAATGGATAAAATAACTGCAGAGCGATAAATTCAGCCCCAAAAGGGCTAAATTGGTATCTTGGGTGCAGTATTAGAAAGTTTTTCTACACTTAGATCTCAAGCGGCCCATAACTAAGTTAGCAAATTAGCTATAGGTTTACTTTAATTTTTACATTATTCGCTTCTTAACCTTATCTAGGTTAAATAACTTTTTCATACTTTCCGCCAACTTTAAAACAATTGCATTGTAATAGTAGTTAGGGGACCTTCTACATTTCAATTAGCCTCAAATACAGTCACAAATCTTGAGAACTGAATTCGTCATAAGATCATAAGATCATTAGTCGTCCTATCTCTCATTAAAATCATAGCAACTAACATTACACCGATACAAATCTAGAACGCATGGTGTATGCATTTACAAGAACAATAAAGTTCCCCTCTGAGTGAAATAACCATGTAAGAATCCACCCCTCATCCCTCGACCAGTATTCCACTGATTTCACATTACTTGCGTGCAATCACCATTGAAACAACTTATGATCGCCATAACCTTCAAGCAAATGAACAAGAAAATTAACCTACAAAATGTAAATTAAATAATCCACTCAACAATGGAAGACAATATTGCGTTCCACTACCACCGCTACCACCACTGTCAGTGCCTCCAAATTAAAAGAACCCAATTCGACTGAGAAATATACTCGTACGCTAGCACTTTGCTTACAATGCGAAAATTTGTAATAAATTTGTCTCTGGAAACGCAATAAAAGTTCACTGAACAATGTAAATGGCACACGCTGTGTATCTGTCGACCAGCTTTTTGTCGAAGTTGGGACCGTCGACGGTAAAAGTGCGCGCGAGCTCATATCGAGTTGCATAACCGAAAATTTGCAGCTCGCAATAGTGTAGTTACTCGAAGGTCAGAATGGCTATAATTCTACCTATAGTATCTCATATGAGACAGAAGACTCTATTTGGGCGCCTTTAATTAAATACATACATATGTATGTATGCATGCACGCGCACTCAACGGTGAATTGTGTCGCTTTTCCAATCTTTATCAAAGTTAAGAACACTCATGCGAGCACTCAGTACATGCGAACAAGCTCGGTTAAAGGGGCCTGTTTACACCGTCGAGTTACAGAGCTAATGTCTTCCAAGGTAATGCTCGCTTCGGAATATGATCCGGTTGATGGAGCATTCAATTGGAGGAGTAAAACTCTGTTGTGCAAAAGTAAATTAGCCGCCTGTGTGATTTGACACAATTTTTTCCGGATAATTTAGAGTTAGAGTTCCCATATTTCAAGGTCGTGACGGAAGTCACTGTTTATTGTCATTCTCATGGTGTTTAATGGCGTGATGTCTCATGGAGGAAGGTTGTCGAGGAACTACAATTCAAGCGTTCATTGTAGCTGATGGCGCATTTAGTGTTTGATACGCTATGGTGGAGATATTCTGTCAATCAGGTACATTGTGTATGTACATACATATATGTACATAAGTGTTTGGACTAATGACTATAAAAACTAATTAAGATCAATATCATACGTTTTGGGATT
The DNA here is from genome assembly GCA_963082735.1 of Pocota personata. Taxonomy (NCBI): domain Eukaryota; kingdom Metazoa; phylum Arthropoda; class Insecta; order Diptera; family Syrphidae; genus Pocota; species Pocota personata. The sequence continues at coordinate 113,467,557 of OY720431.1, read as the reverse complement.
AGGTCTACTGAGAATAGAATGAAGTTAGGAATATACTGCCAATTACATTTGAGTTTGAAAATCTGTATAATGCACTGTAGGACATTTTTGTGGTCTGTATTCAAAAGCTGTATGACAGTTTGAAACTTGTCGCACTGCATTGAATGTAACCTTTTTTTTCAGATCCAGTAAGTAGAGTTAGTCCTTTAATTTCTCAACCACACTTAACTCTGTTTACCGTATCAATTAAGTATAATAAGAAAAAAGTATACCTTACTCATTTTCGAGATGGATATAATTTCCTTACATGAGGAAGCATGGTGTCAAAAAAGAATTCATTCTCATCCTATTCTTTTTTTTAGATTTGTGCTTCTGTTCAAGAAGCTGTAGTTTAGGTTTTTTAATTTCAATTATTTCAGCTCACAGAATTTTGTTCCAAATTGACTTATTCCAAATTTAGATGTTCTCACTGCTCTGAAAATGGCCCTGGGAAATATGAGTCAGATGAGCGTTTCAATCAACGTATATTTCGTGCGCGGAGATGCCAGGAATGTGCCTTTGTGATAGTTAATTCAAAGTGGCGGATTTTATGGAAACCCATACCATCGTTTGCAGAAGAAACTGTGGAAGGCATTGCATTCTTCACAATGCAATAATAGATATAGAAGACATTGGAAACTATATCTATCTATATCTATTTCGGAATCAGACAATATTAATTCAATTGGAAATCAATCATCCAGAAAACATGATCGATATGTTCGAGACAATTTTCAATTTTTTTTTATATTTAAAATGGGGTAATTAATATTTAAGGTTTATAATACTTAAAAATATAAGTATTCAAAAACAAAACTTTCTTCTTTCAATTCCAGTGAAACTTCTTCCAACTTCTTGTCCACAACAATTCTATTGTGGTAATTCTGTTTGGTCTCAAAGTGAGGCTCTACAACAACTGCCAATAGTAACTGCTCATATGTATGTACATATATCCATTTCTTTTTATATATTTATATATATTGTAAAATTATTTTGTCGAAAAAAATGTGTTAAGTCACTTAATTCCTTGCAACGCATTACAAATACATCTAAATAATCGTCTTCTTTCCCCTTTGAAACTGGAAAGAAGAGTGACTCGAGACGCCTATGCGAGAAGCTTGCGATGATACCACGCAACCGCAACAAATCGCACAGCTTTGCCACTTGACTATGCACATGTATGAGTACATAAGAATACAAGTCAACAGTTTAATTGGAAGCAAATCGCTCCCCGCATCGTACCGCATCACACAGCTTTGTCGCAGCACCGTGTGCGTAGCCTAAGAATCACAGCAGTTGAAGGAAATTACTAAAGTTACAAGAGACTTGCAGAAAGTGTCAACTAATTACGCAAGTAAGCTTTTGTTGAAACTTCTTTTATCTAAATATAATTTAATTTAAATCGAAAAGAAAATTAGGTATTCCTTTTACTTACTTCTTCCCTTTGGTTGTCATTGACTTGTTACTATTAAATGACTTTGAGAGGAGCTATATCGGTACAGTTTATGTAGTCGAGAAATATGCAAATGGAGAAGCGAGCTGAAACTGCATAAATCCCGTGAATAATCTCTAATTGAGTTGTACTGTACTTACCATATACATATGTATGTATTTTTTGCCAATCAATGAATTTCGTTTCTCTTTTGCCTGGAAAATTAAAGTAATATTCAGTCTATGTTTACGTATTCCTACATGTGGGATCAAAGCATATATTGGGGCTTCTCCATTATTACCTATGTATGTATGCATGTACAAAAGCATTATTCTGTCACAGAAATGAAACATACAGGTAAAATTGCCCCTCTATTGTTATTTTCGACATATTTTAGATATGAATTCAGGACAACCTAATAAATCACAGGACAACACAAACTATAGTCCACCATTCTCATAAACCAAATGCCAATGGTCATCAAATTTTTATGACTAAAGTGTAACACAATCCCGCATTCATTTTTTTATTCCTATGAATAAACCAACAAATTTCAGAACCCATATGTGTTTGCTATCGTCGATCAATTTCAGAAATCAAACAATGTACCTCCTTGTGTATCCTTCCCATATATTTTTTAGAACACTCCTAACTTCTATCGAAGGGAGAACAAAAAACCAATCGAATATCCTATTGAATACGTCGACTATCCAATGATAAATTGCTCATAGCAGCCAGCCTTTGTGTTTGTCTATTGTTACAGGACCTCCGTACCGATCTCAAGAAATCAAATCAGAAGACGATCGTTATAACACATTTTGTCACATAATGAACAAGAGTCATCAACATCACAGCACCCAAGTAAATTCAAACATCTGAACCTGACTTGAAGTTTAGCGAATTCGGCTTTTACCTCGGAATCTGTATATTGACATCGATAACGGACCAAAATTTAACATTGATCATGAGGCGGGTCTTTTTTCGAATTTTATGTGTGTTTACAAATTCTTATTGTAAACTCCAAGAATAACCACCACACAGATTTCAGCTAGAGATTAGGAGGGTTAATCTTTAGGTGTCAATCGCTTGAAGCCAGAATAAAATGATATCGCAGGATCTGATAGTAATCAGATAAGAGCGTGTTGTACTTTTATTGCGAAATGTGCAATTACGAGGATCAAAATGCGGGGCACAGCGTTTTGTTAGAGATCCTTGTGATAGAGATGATGGTTGGTTATGTGATTGTAGATCAGTTTTTTGTTTAGGTATGGTACTTCCTCTTCGTGTGAGTTTTAAGGGAGAAGGACACATTTGATAGATAAGTGTGTTAAGTGTGAAGGATTTTTTGTAATTTATATTTCTTAGTTATGGTATTGTTTGATTTCAGAAATCAAGATAGGATGTATTTGTAGTATCCCTGAAACGTGGTAGCAAGGACAGTGGCAGGAAATGTAATGTTTCCAGAAGAAGATTTTTTGGTATGATAGGATTTTTATTAATGGAATCTAACTCATAGTTCCTGTGAAAAGGTTTTTATTGCGTGGAATTGCGTAAATGATTAATTGGCCTTGGGCAAACAATAATTTTGTATGCAGTAAGTTACGTAGCTGAGGGATTAAATTTTAGCGCTTGGGATGACATCTTCATTAGTGTTTGCAGTTAGATCTTCATGGGAAGAAAGCACTTTAAAAATTACAATTTCTGGGAAAATATATAGATTATTATCTTTATAGCTTTTAGAATGATAAACCTTAACTATTTATTATTATTATATTTTTAGTTTGGTTGCATTTATTATTTATTTAATTTATATTTTGGCACAAGCTCAATATTTTCACAAATAACTAACAAATTAAATTAAAAGAAGTTTATTAGTCCATGCACATTAGTTTTTCGATAAACTATATTCGATTCATGTATTCTATTGTACTCGTAATTGTTGTATTATAATAAGTCTCGTTAAATCTAAAAAAAGAAACGAACAAAATAAAAAAAATTGGTAGCCTTTTTAACAGCATTTCATATTGTGGAATAAAAATATTCACTTAAACATATGTAAATTGTTCATGAAAAACTTATGTATAACAAATAACAATTTCTGTTACATTAAAGGAAAAATTGCTAAAATAGTATAGATTTGATGAAGATGTGATATATTCAAATGAATATGATTATAGTTTCATAAAGATAGGAGATTGGACAAATGTTTACTAAAACCTTTTTTGTTTATTTTATTGAGAGAAACACTATTGCGCATAGCAAGAAATACTATTTGGAACACACTTTACACACTAAATTATTTGATTTTGTTTCCCGGGGTAGATAGATAAATGTTATAAACGACATACATACTCCTTTCCTTCTACGAACCATTATGCAGCAAAATTGTATTGTAATTTGGTAATTTACTTTGTATGTAAAACAGGATACCTGTTTCTTTCTAAAGTAATTTGAACACTTTAATTGAGGCTGAAAAGTAAACAAATCCGTAAAATACTTTCTAAGACCAAAAATTGCAATATGGCGGAATAGTTTCTTGAAATGGCGGATATTCCATTTTGTTATTTGTAATGTCTCCAATAATTGCAACAAGGCAACATAATATATCACACCATATATCTCTCTCATTTTACGTGATATTAAAAATGCAAGCCTTAGTATCAATAGCTATTGAACTGCTCTAAAAGTTACGTCTCATGAAGTTTTTTGTACACATATTTTCGGAATTATTCAGGAAAAAATACAAATGCTCTTAAGTTCGCATGCAATATTTGTACGAAAAATTGCATCCAAAATGTGAGAACTAATTTAGACCTCTCTAGCATGTTCCGTTATCATTTAAGCATTTAAACAAATTTCAATATGGTGGCTGTGTTTATCAAATATGCGCAAAACCGCAACCGGATTTTTGAGATTTTCTTAGTTAGCATCTCGAACAGGTCCTGAATTATTTTCAATAAGTCTCATTCTTAGTGTTCCGTACCACAATGGTATAAACAGAACACTAATGAATTCAACACAGTGTCTGTCTGTCTATGTGTTGTCACATGTTTGTGTCTTTTGTACCATTTGATTAAAATACCGGTACGGAAAATTAAACGCGCGAGTCCCGACTCCACTTGATGAATAATTTGACTGGGTTTCTTTTTGAGTATGCAGTTCGAACAAAAGGCTAGCAATTATAAATATTATCATACCCATACATCAGATTGATGCTGAACAAATTTATAAACATACATGAGAATGCTGTTTTCTGGGATTCGAACTTGGAACCTCTTGCGTAGTGATCCGACACACTAACCACTACGCCACGACGCCCACAGATGAGAATGGTAGCTGTGGTAATTAAACTTTGTTTGAACGAAAATGTAGTTAGTATGCATTTTGTGAGCTTACGAGTATAGGCAATTTGTGAACTTTTTGCATCGTAGAGTATTTAAAAATACAGCAGTGGATAATTCCTTTAAGGCAGACTCTTGCAAAGGGTGTTTTTTAGGAGGTTTTTTTCAGTTTGGCAACACTCAGACAGCTGATTGTTAATCTGATATCTAACACCATCCTTTTATTCAGTATTGTTTGTGCAAATCATCACGCAAAGACTTACAGCGTTTTTACAAATTGTGAAAATTTATTTCAAAATTCAGTGTTTAGTAAAAAATGTTTATACAGCGCTACGCCAATTTTACTGTCAACATAATCGACCAACTGATTCAGCTATTCGCAAAACAATTAAAAAAGTTCGCACTACATTTACTATTCTGGACTCCAAGCTACCGACGAGAATGCACAGAGTGCGCACAGATGAAAATATCGACTCTGTTGAAGCCAGTGTTGAGGAAGATCCTAATTCATCGATTCGTCATCGTGCACAAGAACTTGACCTGTGTCCACCGACTTTGTCGAAGATTTTGCCCCAGGATCATAGTTTACATGCTTCCAAGATTCAATTGCTGCAAGAACTGAAGCCGAACGATTATCGTTTGCGTCGTGACTTCAGTTTTTCATCAGAAATATTGTTCAGTGATGAGGCTCACTTCTGTTTCAATGGCTTTGTCAATAAGTAAAATTGGCGTCAGCTACCGATGCACCCTGTAAAATGTACTGTTTGGTGCGGTTGGCTGGCAAAAATGAAGATAATCGAAATGTCACTGTCAATGGCACTCGGTACAGAGCAATGATCAACAATTTTTTTGTTTCCAAAAGTGAGTAAACATGGTCTGCAGGACATTTGGTTCCAACAGGATAGTGCGATGACAACATTATCTCCAGAAATGGACCTGTGGCCTGCCGTACAAAATCTTGTGATTTGACGCCGCTGGGCTATTTTTTTGTTTGGGTATTTGAAGTCGTTGGTTTATGCGAACAAGCCAACAACGATTCCACCCTTTTAAGCCAACATCGAGCGGACCATTCGCGAGATACGGCCTCAAATGCTCGAAAAGTGGTCGAAAATTGGAGTTCCAGGATACAGTTCCTGAGACGCTCCCCTGTTCATTTTTTATTATTAATGCCATCAAATTATCTATCGAATAAAAAAACGTTGGCTCATTTGCTCAACTTGTGAGTGTTTTATTTCAATTTCAAATCCTATAGCTCTTAAATATTATTATTAAAAATGTTATATAGGAACAGATTATGGATAACTCACATTTATCTAGGTATGTAGATTAGAGGTATTGCCAGCTCTGTTTATGCAGGCACACTAAAATCAGAGTTGGTCCATTATATTATAATATAATACCACAAGATCTTTGGATATTTCGAATCCTACACGCAAAACATTTACAGCTTCCGATGAATTGCTAGGCGGTCCTAACATCTGAATCCCTCACGCCACTAAGGTCATCAAAAAAGGAAACTTCCAAAAAGGATTTCTTTTTAGGGGATATGAACGAATGTGTACGTGTCCCCTAATGACATCATACTCGTTTTCGTCTCGTTATTGCTACTACTTTTTGTAGTGGTCGGAGTGCTTTCTCGATGCAAAGTTGTGGAATTACGATTACGATGACGATGTTTGCCTATCACATAGAATCATGAACTTCACACAATGTCCATCAGTGTGCTGATAGAGGCAAATCTGGTGAAGCTGGAGATAAACGCCACCAAAACTAAAATTCTCAGCCTTACATCGACCGTACGAGGGAGTTTTGTGTCGGTTGACCGTGTTACCGAATAGGACGAAAACATCCAAACAAAAAGCAATTGTTGCATTCAGTGTGTTTCTGCGATCTGAAGAAGCAGTCCAACAAGGAAGCTGCTAAATTGCAGATGTTTTAAATAAACTGTATTCCAAACAAACACCTTTAAAAGAGAACAGTTCAAATAATAATACAGAACCTAAATAGACAATGGGTTGGTCAGACAATGCAGAAGAATGATAACTGCACCACCAACAAGGAATGTAATGAAAACCAGTCACCCAAAGGAAGAAAGAGCAGATCACCGTACATGATATCGCGTGGGCGTGTAAATGCCCACGACCCACAAGAGGACAAAGGATCAAAGTAGAAGTAAAAATTAGGATGCCGTATGTCGGAATCGACCCACGGACCATGAGATCCGGACCTGAGCAACCACTGAAAAATCAATGTGAACCGTAGATTGAGTTGTTTCAGTTAGAATGATAAATAAAATATAATTATCTAAATATTTTCTGATTAACACCTAATTCAGGGCCTAGCCTATCTTCTTACAGCAATGACCTAAAGTTTATGCGGTTTCCGAAGGGAAATTTATTTTTATAGAGAACTTTTCAAGACAATTTTACTCTCCGATGTTTGTCAGACTTTCGCGACAGGTGGAAAAAAAAACGTGTTGGTGTTTTCTGGAACTGAAATCTTGAGTCCCCCGCTGTTAATGGCACCCTTATATAGTGAAAGCTCTTTATGTGGAAAGTTTTAATAACCGGACATCCCTCTTACACTGACAGATTTCCTAGGATCAATTTTTTTCCTATATTTAGAAGAAAACGCATTATGAAAAGCGAACGCTTCCATAAATGAACGCGGACAATTCATTTTTAAATATCTTGGGCATCATCTTGAGAATATAAATTGTTTAGAAAAACCGACAACTCTTTCAACCCTTTGTAACATTTAGAAAAATTTCAAATACTGACTGAACGTTTACTTAAACACTGCCAGTCCAATATAATTCGAAATAGAATGACAAATGAATACTCACCAGTAGGGGGTACATCACAGTCTGAAAAGATTGTCAAAATAACTATACATGCTTTTGTTTAGTCTTTAAAAGATTTAAAAGGACAACAAAACATTCGGCTAGATCTAAACACTATCAAACAATTAATCATTCACAAACACGATATCCATCCAAACGGTGCTTGGTTGCTTATTGATTGCAACACATATCTTATTAACGCATAATCAAAAGAAATTTGCACAAACTCAACCATTAGGGATGTGAGCTGCGAAAGGGCCACACATGTCAAGATCAATACAAATATTTATCCAGCCAAGCGGCAACAACACAAACACTCACCTATATGAAGAAGATCCTTCGGAGTGGCCATAGCCAAAAGAATCCAAGACATTTCCTTCTTCTTCACGGCCCAGTATGTATTTACTGAGATATCCTACTTTGAAGGAATGATCTATAACTCCGATTCCCCAAGGAAAAAAAAAACATAAAGAGAAAAACAAAAAAAAAATCTGAATCACCCCAGGATTTTTGGGCCTAAACTAATTTCCATTATTTATATTTTGGGTCGGACTCATTGTCTGCAATGGTTTGTACATATATGATGTAGGGCTGTGATGATAGCGCATCCCGATATCGTTATTCATTTTGATTCGATCCCTCCTTGGAATTTAGTTCGATGTGGCAGGCTGCCGTGATGATGATTTCTATTTCATTTTTTTAGTCGATGGTTCTCCCAGGGCGCTGTTTTAATGATTTATGAAAACGAACTTTTAATGAAGATCATTAATCAAATCTTCAAATTATTGTGCCGTTTTGTTTGTGGCTTCTACGTGCGCACAGAGGCAGAAACTAATAAATCAAATCAAACGAAATATGTAGCAAGTAAACGGGTTGGTATTTGATTTTTAGAAAGTTTTTCGAATGTAGATTGATGTCTGGAGATGTTCCTGTAAGCCATTTAGGCTATTTTGAGAACCTCTTGAGAATTGTTTGGCAAATTGTCAATAAGGAGTCTGAAAGCATTGTTAAAATGTCATTCTATTGACAAACTGGAATAATGTTTGTTTAATTTCGACAGCGTGGTGCCAGTCAAAAGTGTTAAAAGCGAATAAGTACGCCGAGTAAATAATAATATTTTTCTCCTCAGTTCTTAAGGAGACCGTTTTTTAAGCTTCACCATGATTGATGTCAATCAACATTGCCAGGAAGCCTTCAGAAAAAATAGCCTCAGATATGCTGGGTTTCTTTCGATCACCTTTTTAATGAAGTGTGTAGGCAAATCGTTGTACGAAAACCAGAGTCATGCAAAACTGCCCTGCTAAGGAGGATCGAATCTCTCGCAAGTGCTAAGCCAACGCAATAGAGCAGCGGTGCGGTAAACACTTACTACTAAAGGACAATTAAAGCTTGAAGGTCGAGGTTGTTTGGCCGCCATTTTGGATTGATTGGCATTTATCGGTACGCATTTGATGGTTGTGGAAAGCAAAACAATACATTATGGAGCATCTAAAGCCTCAACAACATGTCGAAGTTATTGAAACATTTTATCTAAGTAATCGTTCATTTGTGAAAACACGAACAAATTTGCATTATCTTTTTTGGTTTAAATCATGTGCCTAGCAAGGCAAACATTCAGCGCATAATGAATAACTTTGTTTTGTAGCTCCATATAGATGACCCCAATTTTTGGGAAAAAATCATCATGTGTGACGAAACTCATTTCGAGTTATCTGTTAATAAACAAAATATTCGCTATTCGGCCACTGAAGATCTTCAATTGATACACCAACGACCTTTACACCGTCGTAGAATTACTGTATCGTGCGCCATTTGGGCCGGCGACATCATTGGGCCACATTTGTGGACTGGAACCCTGCATTTCCAGAAACATTTAATTTCCAACAATTCACGAGCATAATCAACAGGCATCTACGAACTTTTCGGGGCGCTGGTTCAGAGTTATTGGCTCGCCTGTCCTGAAATAAGATTATAGACAAACAAAAAAAAAGGAAAAGTGATGATGAGGTAAAGAGAATGCGTCAACGCACAGTCGAAAATCTAGTACTAAAGTTACATTCAGTGCATAAACATTCTGTTGTTACGAAGAATGACCCAGGTTGAAATGGATAGAAGGTGACAACGTAGAATGAATGTATTGGTGTATCTACTTTTCAGTAGATTAAGTTAGGTTAGGGTAGTTGTCTGTGTGTATATGTTGTGTACCTAAATCAATTGAAATTTATTGTGATCCCGCGGAATCTGGCGCTATTTTAACAACCGAAGTTACTAATGAAATCAGCAGCATCTTCTAACGAAGCGAGTCAAAATTCACTAGATACTCTAGGTCGTCAAAGAAAAGAGCCATAAGATGGAGCAGTCTTCTTTTGGACAAATGGAATATTGTTTCTTCTGCCCGCTTAAAAAAAGGCTTATGATCCAACCCATTAAAGCGTTTTTGATCTCGCTTAAGTCCGCTCTATCTAGAAATTTGACACGTACGTGGCTGATTGTTTTTTAGAATGAAAAGCAATCTAGGGCGGTCTTTAAAGTTAGTGAGGGACAAAGCTTTTTTGCTATTATTTCCACACAAAAAGGAGGGAGGAGCTTTTTAGAAAATTCACCTCCATCTACCCTAGTTTTGAGACCGTTAGAGTAGAAATGAAATGAACCTAAATCATCACATGCATGCGATTAACGTAGAAGATTGAGTTATATCACCAGGTGATAACGCCAGAAGTGGCCACGGTGTAGTGGATAATATGATTGCTTGTGACAAGAGCTTTACAGGTTCAAGCCCGAGCTGTAATATAATAATATCGCATTGTTCACTAGGAAAAGACCCCAAATTCAAGCATCCTATAATTGGTGTGTTTGGAATGAAAATTTCTGAGAAAGAAAGACATTATTTTCATATATATAAAGGGTGTTTCATTAAGCACTTCCTATCTTTAATTTTAAATAAAACAAAGTGTGTGTGAGATATCATCGAAATTGTTTATTCGTTTAAAAGGCCGATGCCATTATGTATGTAATATAACATTGTTCAAATGTCCGCCGCGGCTTCTCTGGGTAGTGCGCATCCGAAATGTCCAATTTTCCATGACTCTTTCGCATAAATCAGGCTGAATTTGACCGATGGCATGGGTTATGTTGGCTTTGAGGGCCGCTGTGGTTTATGGCTTATTCGCATAGACCTGCGACTTCAGAAAACCGTACAACAAAAAGTCTAACGGGGTCAAATCGGACGATCTCGGTGGCCAGTTCACATTACCTTCACGTGAGATGACCATTCCCTCGAATCGCTCGTGCAGAATTTCCAATGTGGTGTGAGCTGTGTGGCACGTAGCGCCGTCCTGTTGAAACCACATGTCGTTGGTGCCCATATGATCCAATTCAGGCCAAAAGAAGTTGGTAATCATCAACCTATAGTGCTCACCGTTGACGGTGATGGCCTGGCCAACGTCTTTCTCAAAGAAATATGGACCGATGACGACGCCAGCCCAAAATCCACACCAAACAGTGACTTTTTCGGGATACATTGGACGCTCTTGGATCTCATGTGTATTGGTATCGTCCCAAATTCGACAATTTTGTTTCTTGTCGTACCCATTCATCCAGAAATGGGCCTCATCGCTGAAGATGATTTTTCGATGAAAATTAGGGTCAGTTTCCAACTGCTCCAGAGCCCATTTAGCGAACACAAGTCGTTGTCTATGGTCGTTTACCTTCAGCTCCTGGGTCAGTTGAATTTTGTACCGGTGCAGGCCCAAGTCACGACGCAAAATTCGCCAAGTTGTGGTCTACGAAAGACTCTCACGGACAGCGGCGATGTTGGTTGATCGTTTACTGAACCAGTGGACTCAAATTTATCCACCACACTGCTATTAATCCTCTCGGAAGGACGATTATGGCGACCGTAAAATAGGCGAAGCGCGCGGAACGTTGCCCGAACAGAACACCCATTTTGATAAAACAATTTTATTATTTGCATATAACCTTCCAAAATGATTTGGCAAAATAGACTGAATAAATGACAGCCAATTTGACAGATGTAGCTTCAACAATAAGGCCGCTATCAACTGTCAAAATTCGGAAGAACCTGTATTTTTGTTGTAAGAGTATTTATGTAAAGGGTGTCCCAAAATACACTCAAGATTTTAATTTTTGAGCGGTAAAGTGTTGCAAACGAAACAAAAAAGGAACAGCGTGGGGCAGCTGACAGTTCAGGGTTATCAAAAATGAAGTGCTACATGAAAGAACAACGCGTTTTCATTGTTGAGCAATATTTTAAAAATAATGGACTTTTGGCAGCTACAGTTCGTAATTTTCGTACAAAATATGGTCGGAATAGTGATTTAACTTCATCAACTCTGAAAAGATTGATTTAAAAATTCAGGGACTGGAACATTTAGTTGATCTTAGACGCTCTGGCCGTCCTTCAACAGGTCGTTCAACACAAAACATCGAAGCAGTTTGTTAGAGTGTTGTTGAGAGTCCAGGAACATCAATTTGGCACCGAGGTCAAGAATTGTACATTTCGAGAAGCTCTCTACAGCGTATTCTCACGAAAGATTTGCATCTTCATAAAATTGGTTCAAGAATTGAAGCCTACTGACCACGCACAGCGAAGAGAGGTCGTTGAATAGATTATGGAAAAACAACAAGTGGATGCTGATTTTTCAAACAAAATCGTCTTCAGCGATGAGGCTCATTTTCATCTTAATGGCTTTGTTAATTTTCAAAATTGTGGTATTATGGCATTTTGAAAATCCACGAGTGATTGCTGAGAAACAAATGCATCCACAACGTATCACTGTTAGGTACGGATTTTGGGCTGGAGGCATTATCGGACCATTCTTCAATTACAATGCGACTGGTCAGACAATAACAGCTAATGGTGCTTGCTATCGTGACATGTTAATCCAGATTTTTTGCTTAAATTACAATGTATGTAAACGACATGTGGTTTCAACAAGCTCTGTATTTCCCCATCACTACAACCTTAAAACATTTAAAGCCAACGTGCATAGGCTTCTCCTCTGTTCCTCTTCCCCTTGTCCTTAAAAGCCCGTGCCCTGTAACAGTATAAAGGTATACATAATCCTTTTGGCGCGCGCGAATTATAAAAAAAAAAAAACAAGACAGTGCCACATGCCATACAGGCCCAGAAACAATTTAATTGCGACATGAGTCATTTCCTGGTCATGTAATTTACCGCTTGCATGACCAGAATTGGCCGCCCAGATCATGCGATTTAACGCCCTTGGACTTTTTGTTTGGGTTTTTTTGAAGTCTAAGGTTTATGACAACAAGCTCACGACCACCCACGTCTTGAAGGAGCATATTGAGTGCTGTATCAACGAAATTCAGCCACATTTATGCAAAACGTTCAAAGAAAATTTCGACAAAAGAGTGTGTAAGTGCCAGCAAAGTCGTGGAGACCGTTTACCTGATATGCTATTCCATACATAACCGTATACTTTTTGAATCAATAAAACATTTACAATTTTTAACTAAAAATCTGTGTTTTTTATCAAAATTACTTCTTACGTGAATTTTGGGACACCCTTTACATATGTATATGTTTATTTTGTTTACCCCTCACAAAAACGCATCTCAACGGCCCTGGTAATCGGAGCCAATATATGTATCTCTTTATTCCACCAAACAAATTACCAACCTAGTCTCCTCTTTTATTTTAAAAATATTAGCACACAACTCTGGCGAAGTATCAATTTTTGAAACAGTATATATATAGATCTTAACTGTACTTTTATTGCTCTATATAGTGCAAAAACATGAATGCGGGGAAATTGATGAATAACAGGTAATTGTTGAAAAGAAAAGAAAAGGTTATTTGGTTAAGTTCTGCCCTGATGTTGGCGTCATTTAAGTATCTAAGAGAGTAATTATGATTACATTAGATTACATTTTTGCCCTTACATAAGCTGACCAACGTCGTTCTCCATAAGATGTGAAAGAATTAGCTTCATAAGTGCTCAAGTTCACTCAGCTATATTTGAGAAAACATCCCTCAAAAATAGTTATTTCAGATACCTCGCTAAAGTAGACGGCATATATGGCCTCGTCCTTAAGGTCAAAATTGAGTAATGTGTAATCGGAAAGACGAATAGACAGCAGCCTAAGATGGTCTTTAAAAAGCAGGTCATAAGACTTATTCTGCAAAACTCATGAAACCATCTTGGTACAGGAAAACCGTACTCAAACATTAGCTGCTGTTGGTTTTACCCACCTACCGCCGTCATCGCTAGTTTTTCGTTAACATTAAACTCGCGTTGCCTTTGGTCGCAAGCAATTCTCATGGTCAGTAAAAATCACTATCCCTCTTTTTAATGTTGAAAACATTTTATTACCTAAGAAGTTCAACGCAAAACCCACTGTATGAGTTGACCCTGGAAGTATTCAACTATTTATTAGGCAATCCAGACTTATCCGTAAGTGCAACCAATCACTTCATATTCATGTAGTCACATTTGCAGGTTCAATTAAGAACTATCTACAATATTGCGCCCAATGAACCCCTTCCCCCAGGCCTGTCATATAAGTTATCGGTCTCAAAATGAAGTTTCACAATTTATCGTTCCTATAAATTGAGGTCTTGGCAAGTTCACCGAGCGTCCTTCTACTCTTTCTCGCTTCTTCTTCATCTTCGCTTACATCATTGGGGCGATGTTATCCACCGTTGGCTCGGTGACCTTATGACATATGAAATATATAGATTCTTTTCGTCGCCAGCCACAACAAACACCAAAGTGACAAAATACCTCTTTCATCATTACCCACACCTAGCAGCAGCATCACCATCAGAAGCCCAGCAGCGACCATCTATGTATTACAGCCACTGTACTGCACTGAAGATTCACGCCTGCCAAAGTTTTTGAGTTATGCGCTTCGCGTCAACTTATTCCAAGCATATCGATTGGCTGTGCGGACCATCGACGTCTTCCTGTGCCCTGGGCCATAAGCACAGAGAGAGGTGTTAAAGTGTCCATCCGCACGTCTCTTCGGGCGTTTTATGCATTTCGCACTGAGGAGCGCAGCTGTTAAAAGGTGCACCGAGTCTAGATTAAATTATGTGAGCGCATGGTGTGCGCGCCTTATATCGCAACACACTGCTACGCCTCGAGGACATTTAATTACTGTGGGAAGCTCCGGTCGATGTCTTCCTCTTCTACCACTTGGACTACGGAAAGATTCCATAATCCATTGTGTAAGTCTCCGCACAGTAGCGCGAGCGCAAATTTTCTTTGATACGATCAGACTTGGTTATAGATTAACTCACCATCTCGGGTGACAAAATACCTATCTGCGCCTCAGTTGGGAGATTTATTTAGAATGCACAAAAGTTCCGCTTATCTATGCGCCATCTTTCAATAGCGGGTGCAATTCAAATTAAGTTTTCCGTGCGATGCATTGAAGTCACTGTGGCTGAAGAGTGATTGCCTGACTATGAGGCTGCAATGGATACAATGCTTGTAATTACGAACGGCAAAGTAGGTCGGTGCAATATGCCTTTGAGCTACAATGGAATGATTTTATTATTCTTTTCCTCTGCGGTTGCCTATTTCTCATGACATTGGCAAGTATCGCAGAATTGTGAATAGCGGCGCGAAGTTTCGAGATTCGAAGCATAATTAAAAAACTAGAACACAGCTGGGAAATGGAAAAAGTGTTAATTTACGGTCGGATTTGCCTTTGTCGGAAAGGTTAAATCGTTTGAATTGCATTGAACTTGTTGAAAGGGCTCATTACTCTTGAGATACGAGAGCGCTATGTTGTTATTTGCACTGAGGGTCATTTGAAATCGAATTGGATAATTAACTTCGCTTTCAAGCCAGTCTTGTTGCTTGAATGCAATTGCTATGGAAATGTTTGGTATTATTGAACTTTGACTCATCGTCATCTATCATACTTTGAACTGTGTTTAAGAAGAATTGTTTTAGGCTTGTGTTGGACAGCTGGAAGATTAGTTTATAATTTTTTATTTCTATTAGAATGCGTGAAACTGGAAGGGATGCTCAACTATTTGTTTGATTTAAGAATAATGTAACTTAAGAACGAAATTTATATTCCGATTTTTTTGTGTCCGATTTTGCCCACTGGTGATCTGGCCCTGCGAGCTATATAAAGATCCTTTGAATCATGAGTACTTGCTCCATAGGGCATTGTAGTCGTATTGTATTGTTTTCTTAAAAATTGTCGATCTCGAGATTTTGTTAAATTTTGGTATTACATGCTATCATAGAGAAACTCGGAAAAATGGGTCTTGAGATTCTGCCTGCCTGTTTATCCATCTGTTCATCTATACATCTGTCTGTAACTCGAACTGCATTCTAAGAGCTGAACATTTTGATTCTTACCTCAAAATTAACTGTATCTACTTTACAAAAGAAACATTTAAAAAAAATTCCAGTTTTCTCAAAAATTGCTCTAACAGTAAGACAGTCCTGCAATCACTTTTGCCTTAAAAGTGGAATCGTTATAAAAATATTTACATTTCATAACACTACAACTAGTAGTCGCTCGGGGCCAAGTCTGGGATGTAGGGTGGGTGACCTATCGTTGAAAAATTTGTGTCTTTTAAGGTGAACAGGCGCGTTATCCTGCAAAAATAACACTCCGTGCCTGAGTTTTCCACGTCGCTTCCGTACGACCGCTTCACGTATCTGGGTCAATGAATTTGCATAATATTCACCATTCATCGTCGTTTGGCAGGTAATCAATCACCTTTAAATACTTTCGCTGTTCCGGCTAACTCCAAAGCTTCCTGCTCGATAAGAAACAATTTTTTTGTGAAATAATGCTCCAGCATTGTCGTATATTCTTTGGGAAGCGTAACTTTAGTTGTTATCGCAATCCTTCACGCCATACTTAAAATATATTTACCATGTACTCAGTAAGTAACTCTGTCTTTTCCGAATTGCTTTTAGCCCATGTCTAATTACTTACTAACTTAGGTGGCATTACAGTTCGAGGTGAACCTGGGCCACAACCAACAATAAAAATCAACAAACCTCTCCAGTTAGCCCGGTCATTAGCCAACTGACTCCAGTTGCGCACTCCAAGTTGGTTGTGGTCCCCTTCTGATTGTGCGCGCCACCTAAGACGAAGTTGTCCTTTACTTCTGGTGCGTTGGTAGCCATTCGCTCTACATGTCCTAGAAATCTCAAACTACCAATGCGCACATTTTCGACTATATCGATGTCGCTGTACAGCTTGGATAGTTCGTCGTTAAATCTCCTTCTCCAAAGCCCGTCAATACAAACGAGTCCGAATCTTGCGAAGAAATTTTATCTCGAAATGACCAGAGATATCTTCAATCTATTTCGACATAGCCCACCCTTCAGCGCCATTGAGCAGGACCGGGATTATCAAGGTCTTATATAGAGTCTGCTTAGTTCTTCCGGATAGGGCCTTATTACTCAATTGCCTTCTCAGCCCAAAGACACAGCGATTGGCAACATTTATTCTTCGTTTGATTTCTGCGCTTATATGATAGCAGAGCCGAGGTATACAAAGTCCCTAACAACCTCGAAGTTATAGCTGTCCACTGTGACGTTCTGTCCGATTCGTCGATGGGTCTTCTAATAGGGACTTCCGAACTTTGGCAGTTGATAACGGCCATATTGCTGAGGCTACATCTGTCAAATTGGCTGTCATTTATTCAGTCTGTTTTGCTAAATCATCACGGGTGGATATAGCGTTCAACAACAAGTGCAAATAATAAAATTGTTTTATCAAAATGGGTGTTCTGTTCGGGCAACGTTCCGCGCTTCGCCCATTTTACGGTCGCTATAATAGTCCTTCCGAGAGGACTATTCGCAGTGTGGTGGATAAATTGGAGTCCACTGGTTCAGTAAACGATCAGCCAACACCCATACGTCGACGAAACGCAAGAATTGCCGAAAACATCGCCGCTGTCCGTGAGAGTCTGCAGGAGAATCCGTGGCAGTCGATTTCGCGTCGCTCACAAGAACTCGGCCTTTCGTAGACCACAACTTGGCGAATTTTGCGTACAAAATTCAACTGACACAGGAGCTGAAAGTAAACGACCATAGACAACGACGTGTGTTCGCTGAATGGGCTCTGGAGCAGTTGGAAACTGAGCCTAATTTTCATCGAAAAATCATCTTCAGCGATGAGGCCCATTTCTGGATGAATCAACAAACAAAATTGTCATATTTGGGACGATACCAATCCACATGAGACCCAAGAGAGTCCAATGCATCCCGAAAAAGTCACTGTTTGGTGTGGATTTTGGGCTGGTGGCGTCATTGGTCCATATTTCTTTGAGAAAGACGTTGGCCACCACCGTCAACGGCGAGCACTATAGGTCGATGATTACCAACTTCTTTTGGCCTGAATTGAATCATATGGACACCAACGAAATGTGGTTTCAACAGGACGGCGCTACGTGCCACACAGCTCACACCACATTGGAAATTCTGCACGAGCGATTCGAGGGCATGGTCATCTCACTTGGAGGTGATGTGAACTGGCCACCGAGATCGTCCGATTTCACCCCGTTAGACTTTTCGTTGTGCAGTTTTCTGAAGTCGCAGGTCTATGCGAATAAGCCACAAACCACAGCGGCCCTCAAAGCCAACATAACCCATGCCATCGGTCAAATTCAGCCTGATTTATGCGAAAGAGTCATGGAAAATTGGACATTTGAACGATGTTATATTGCATACATAATGGCATCGATAGGCTTTTTAAATGGATAAACAATTTGGATGATATCTCACACACACTTTGTTTTATTTAAATTTAAAGATAGGAAGCGCTTAATGAAAGATCCTTTACTTTGTTTTACCCTCGTTCACTAAACATATGTTGGCTTAAGACTTCTTGTTTAGGTCTGTCACTTATGACAAATCCGTATCCAAATAAGAGCTGCTTCTGCAGCATTCTTTCATCCTAATTTTGCCCGGCCCGTCCCATCGCACTTCCTGGATAGAGGTTATATCTTTTATATTTTAGCCCTTGCACTGTTCGCTACTTTAAGAGGTGGATTATTTTGTATAGGTGGTTTAAGTTATTTTGTTGATTTTTATAATAATAATGAATATTGGCTAATAGTTTGAGTTTTTATGTCCCTTAATTAGTTGCATAGCAATTCTGTGAGTTGGTTTAGTTGGATATCTTGCTTTTTTGCCATTTCTCTCTAAACTTTGTTTTTAGATATTAAATTCAAAATTTGTTTTGGATACCTACATAAGTCTAATTTCTTTCTTTTTAGTAAGAGAAGTACTTTTCCAAGCTGCTCTTTAAAGCTATTGGGTAAAGCTGATCTTGTTCAAGCTGATCTTCGCTTAGCAGCTGTGGGTAAGTATTCAATACCTGTTCAAGCAGCTTTTTAAAACAAATGCAATCTGTATTTCTATGAGTGAAATAGATATTCCCTAAAAACATATAGATTGTGGAGAGTGGTCAGAATTCAAATCTGAAGTCGATGAGGTCAGATGTTTTTCCGTAGGCCAATATGTTAGTTTACCAGTTGATACAAACTCACATCCTGTTGGTTGAACTACTTTAAGTAATTTTTTTGTTATAAATTGTAGAAATAGTGATAATAATAATACTAGTAGTGATACAACACGTATGTAAAGGGTTATTCATTTCTAGGTTGAGATATAGAAATTAAATTAAAAGTTTACAAATTTCCGATTTAAAAAAAAAATCATTTTCTCGAAAACAACTCTTGCCATTTTTATCAAATTCGATATTTAAGTTGTGGTGAACATATGCTATCAGATGGCGTACCAGGTTTTCGAAAAAAAATCTATAACGTTACTTATCTTATTAATT
This sequence comes from Pocota personata, assembly GCA_963082735.1. Classification (NCBI taxonomy): domain Eukaryota; kingdom Metazoa; phylum Arthropoda; class Insecta; order Diptera; family Syrphidae; genus Pocota; species Pocota personata. The sequence goes on along the minus strand of OY720431.1, from coordinate 113,448,110 downwards.
GGTTCTTAAAAATTATCAATCAATTTTTTTTTAATTTTATCGAATTTGTAAATGAAAATTGATTCAAATTTGAGTTTTTGCAGATCGGCAACTTTTGTACAAACTTCGAACCGGCTGAATAATTACTAAAGTCTCAAAGTACCATAGTAGGACACGTATACAATAACATACTGGCTGAAATGACAAGAAGACCAGTCTGCGGTAGTAACTTTCTTCAGGGAGAAATTTACACTGGTATAGTATTTGTCAACAAAAAATAAATATAAAAACGTGAATGTGTTGGTAGACTGCATTGCGGGTACAGAGTTTGCAAGGGAAGACGAAACTTCCTGGAATGGAACAAGGTTTGAATTATTTATCAAATATATTTCATGTTAAAAATTATTTTATTTATTCCAGACAAGACGAATCGTTCGTTTAGCCTTTCCTCCTTACCAGAAATTTCCTTTAAACGAGTTTAAATTCCGCCCAAATCCTACGCCAGTATAAACAAATTACTGCAACTAAGGCAGTACCATCAGTTGTTCTACGCAATCAAATATTTCGAGTATATCGAAATACGTTAAGTATTTCTTTAATTAGCAAGAAACCTCTAGCAAGGTGTATGGGTACAAGCAGACAGATATAGAACAACAAGTGCCTGTTTTCATCTGATCCTCGAAAAACTGTGGCAGTTTGTTTTTATTTTTCGAACTAACGAGGAAGGAAAATTACAAATGATTAAAAAGAAAATTAAAAAGTTTGTCAGAAGAGCAACAAAAACAAGAGGACAATTATTCCTAAAACAACTGTTCAATTCGAATTAATAGACAAATCAACTCATCAATTCAAATAATAAATGGTTTAAGTTAGGGTAACTCTTGGATGTCCTTTTCATTGAACTTAAAACTATGTAAAACTTTTGCGATCTGTCTTTACGAGCACAATTTGTTAGTTCTTATTGAAAATCACTGTTGGCCTCCTACTATCAGATACAAAGTTATTTTAATCGATTTGAATGGAAATATTATTTTTCTACTGTCATGTATATTTAGTGTCAGGGCCTTGTGCAGAGTGTTAAGTTTTCAAGAACTGTTCGCCATTGTTTCGATCAGTTTCAGTGTGAAAACCCAGCGGTTTATGCCAAGTGATCGGAAAATCGGTTTGTAGCCGCATGGTTTGCAATGAAAATAGTAATATGATCTTGTGTTTTTACCACTATTGTGGCCTAGGTTGCATTTTTCGGTAGTGATAGAGCCTTTGGTTAGAAAAGGCTACTGTTGTTAGGCAACCTGCTTAAGTTTTTAAAAACCTGCGCAATGCCTCTGTTGATTTAGAGCTGTGCCTATGAGTGTAGATGGATTTGCATTTAAATTTAATCATTACATTGATTTCTATAAATTCCTTTCTACTTTTATAATACAGTTAGGGTTGAAAAGCACATGCGATTTTATCGCCGCGACTGAAACTTGCTGTTAATATAATAAGCAATTTGTGAGAGAACAATTTCCTTAAAGAATTTTGTAAGCACTGTAAGGCAAGATTTTATTACCGACGTTTAATCAGACATACAAATTCGCAACAACATACGAAACTTTTGTAAAATACTTCTAACACATTATTACTAGCAACTAAAGACCATAAATTTTCAAGTACTACCATTTGGCTTAAAGTGCTACTTGAAAATTTATGTTACTCTTGAAAACTCTTAAAATGACGACTCTGGTCCAGAGTGATAGACCCGACTTTCACTTAACGAATATTATTTACTATAAACTGAATGAAGGAATGACCTAAAAGTCTAACGCAGAAATATGCAAACAACTTTAAAATGTTGTCCATAATTTTATTGGTATAAGAAGTAGAAACCTTAGCGAGCTATAGCCATTTGAATAGTAAAGTAATAGATAAAATTAACGTTTCAATTTTGAATTAATATTTTTAAAATACTTGTATATCTATCTTAAGTTTAGATGTTACCGGATACATGTTCATGTTAATTATACTACATAGATACATTCGAGTGTAATGATTTGAATTGAATTTGTCATATATAGTCATAGTCATTCAAACAGAAACACCTGCTTGGAGATGATTACAGCGAATCTTCGGCGTGATTGAACATAATTGAAATTCCTCTCCCCTAATTGCCAAGTTAGATACTGATCATGACCCTCCTGTCCAATAACTGCGCTAATGATTATAATCAACGTTTCCCTGTCATCATCCAAATAAAGTCGTGATTTTTCCATTTTAATAATTCCGTCAGCCTTATAAGTGCCAACGGTGCATAAAGAAATCTCCACTATTCAATCCATTATTACGAAATCAGCAGAGCATCATCTTTGTCACGGCCTGAACTTGAATTAAATTCCACGATCATCGATCATGCACCGAAAAATTCCTACCAATTTCTGCCTCCCCAGCTTCTTTCAGTAGGGATTTTCCTCCAATGATCCAAAATATATTTTTCCACACCAAACGGCAAAAATCACGGTTATCGTGTCTCGTGTGTTCGGAAAAAATTCATGTAGAGGAAAACAACAATCCATCCATACCCGTTCGGGGGCAAAGTGACAATGTCATTTTCCACGCTTGAGGAGACAATGAAAATCTCTAACTGCTGTGCTACATGCAAATCTCAGGCGAACTTTCCATCCTTCATTGGAGCACATGGAAGTGCTCTTGGTGTTGTTATGGTTAAATGAGTTACGGTCAAGGTTGTAACCTGTGTATTATATCAGCTGTCGTTCGCTCGCGTAGTTTGCTTGATTGGCTTGAATAATTTGTTCCCTCATCGTTCATGTGTCAATTCATCATTGTCACTCCGCCTACTAAGTACTCGTACATAATCTGTATTCAGTCCAAGATCATTTTAGAAAAAACGTATAATTTAATTTTTGAAAAATAGAAAAACCAAACAGACATACTCGTATGACTAGAAACAGGAAGTTGAAGGTGAGTGTATGTCCAAATGTCACTAACATTGATTATCGAACAGATTTTGACTGTATGTGCGGCAAGAAAGAATTGCAGGGGAATATACAATATTTAAATGCTCTGCTAGGTCCATTTTATAATGTTTTTGTTATAAGTGCAAAGAATCTCATTATAGGGATCAACTTATCCCTTTTTAAGAGTTTAAAACCCTGCGCAGAAGTGAAACCGGCGATTCACCCAGAAACATTAAGATTAATTCCCACACTGACTCTGACAGGATTGTTTTTGAAATAAACATAGTATTTCCAACAACTTCTATTCTAAAAATATAAAATCTGTCTAGGATCTGCCAGGTTTCCTTACTTCTTACTGACAAAACAAGTAAAAAACAACTCTCTAGCAATTACTCATACTCTTGCGTTTCTGTTCGGACACGTACGAGTAGTTTGCACTTTTGCATGTATCTCGCAAAAGTGCTAAAATCATTCCACATTCAAGATGTGTCCTTGATATTCTATGATATTTTGCTGGTTGATTGTTATTTCTGATAGGTTCATTTTGTGGCACCTTTTCATAGATTTCAATTTACACATTTAAGTGTGGTTTCAAGCTAGGAAAATCCACCATCGACCAAATATCTAATTTCCGAGAACTATAAATTATGATTTGTTCATTGATTTGAAGCTTCCGTTTGATAAAGATTATATATATCATAGTTTTAGTAGTCTAAATTTGTCTCTCTTTGTGCAGGGTGGGGAAACGATGTTGCCATTAAGGTTTGTAAGAGGATCACCTTGACGTCAGATGTCTACATGTCTACAAGGACGAGTAAATTTTTGTTTGCATCTATTATACAGTTTTGACTACAATATTTTAAGAATGTTTTATTTACTTTCAAAAATCCTAATCATAACTCCATAAGTATTTATGTATACTTTTGACCATAACTCGGAATGGGGCAGATTGGACCCCGTCCCCAGTAAATTTTTTTCGTACATGGACTCAAAGAATATAAATTTTTGATCGGGGACACTCTGTATTAGCAATTCATATGTATTCCAACCAGTTAATTTCATTCCTTTTAACAAGCAATGAGTCTTATCTAGTTTCCTTTTGATTACTGCTAAAAATATTCTACAGATTTTGCATAGCGAATTTTTTGTGGATTGATACTGCATCATCAAAAATAAAAACTATGCATTACTTTTCAGATGACGGCTTTCAAAGCAAAATATTTAGATTTTCTTTGTGCCTGTGGGGCTGTAGCTCGTTAAGAGTTTTTCAAATCGCAAAAATGCGTATAAATTATTATTTTTATTTCATAAATTATTATATTTATTACATACAGAAATTCAAGTACATATACATACATATACCTTGACTCTGTTGCAAGTAGTACTATCGATGGATATATGTATGGCTTACTTATCCCTTTCCCTCCTGAGATACCACAAAATAATATTTCTTTGGTATTATAATTTTTTTTTCACTTTTAACGTTTTAAGAGAAATATATAAAAAAAAAAGTATGGGATGTGTTTGAAATAGGACACTCACATTTGTGAGCTTCAGGAGTGCAACTATCTCAATATAGGCACATATAATGAAAATTAAGCGGAAGTCAAAATTTCAACAAACTTTTTTATTTTTCACAAGAAACGACTTTATTTTTTATAAATAATATTAAGTTATAAATATTTTTAATTTATTTTTTTAATTGCTTTAATTCTTTGTATGGAATTGCTTGAAACAATTGCAGTCTTTGGTAAGGCAAAGGTAGACATTGCACTTCTCACACTTTGTTCGCGACCGACTTGGGCAACTTGGTAGGCGACACTTTAGCGGTGCTTTAAGCATTTCAACAATTGGCCAGTGATTTAAATCATCAAAGCGCTTATCTTGTCCATTCATTGAAGCAACCCTCTTTCATTTCTTTTCAACCGGTACGCCTTTTGGCTCTGAATCTTCGGCATTATTTTTCATATTTCTTACACCACCCAATAAATACTCTCCTACTTCCAACCTAAACTGAAGTAAATCCATTTGATCTCTCCTTGGGAGGTTATTGAGCTTGTAGTCGTGTTTATATTCCAAATAGCTGTTAACAATAGCTAAGTCATACATATGAAGAATAGTTTTCACGGTCCATTTTTTGGTCTTTACCCAAGTTCGATAGCACTCAATAAGTTGGTCACAAGTATCAACCCCTCCCATACCAGCGTTATAAGATGAGACGCATGCGGGACATGGAACGTCAATTCGCGCCTTCGCTGTTTTATCCCAGCGTTTCACAGTAGTAACTGATTGACAGCCAACCAGAGTCGAAGTTAATAATACGCTTTTATTGTCCTTCCATTTAACTATACATAAAGAATCGTCATTTACGCATATTTCTTCTAACTCTCCCCTTTTCATCTTCGAATCTTTCTTAAATGTATATCCCTTCTGTCGATTTTTCATTTGAGTTCCTGTGGCGAATATTTAATTTTCTTTAAGCTTTTGGAGGAGGGGGAGTGTAGTGAAGTATCTATCGAAATAGACGCAAGAATTCTTTGGTAAAGTTTCGGTTAGCCGCAAAACTACAGCTGGTCCTAAGCCGAGACTTCTGCCCTTAAGAGGCATTGTTTCACCTTGATATATTTCAAAGTCTAGAACCATTCCGCAAGATGATGTTAGCACAAAGTTCTTTAGTCCTACCGGTCGTGGCTTATTTTTGACGTATTGCCGAACAGCGCATCGACCCATAAATGGTATCATTTGTTCATCTATAGAAAATTCCTGAAACATGTTTCTATTGACTTTCAAACATCTAGCCCGTACACAGTCAATTACTGGCTGCACCTTCCACAGTAGATTTGCCTTTTATCATCTTCAGGCACAGCGTTTACATCTACAAAATGGATACTGACTCGAAGTGCATAAAACCTGTCACGAGGTATAGCTTGAGCATCCTATTATGGCGTGCATTCCAAAAAATATTGACATCTCTTCAAATGTGGTTTTAAGCTCACGACCAGTTGTTGCCAGATAGTATTGCGACGTACCTATGTATAACTGCCTTTTCTATCAAATTAACCGTAAAATACTGCGAGAAATATTCATACGGTGTTTTAACAGCCTAAGAAAAATAATACACCCTATAAATTGAAGAAAATAATGGTTTTCTTAAATTATACCGGTATCTCATCGGTATCTCATCTGGACAATGATCCATCCTGTTGAAATAGCCTTTTGATCCACTGAAATATTCTTTTTCGGAAACTTAAAGTCGCTGAATTCGAAGTAGAAGCTTCCTGACCCGAGAGTTGAGAATGTTGAGCCAATGGAATCTCATCTTCGGAGTTAAATTTTGTATGAACGAAATTTCAAATTGAGCACCAAATGGAACTGGAGCTCACAATTGTGAAAATCCAATTTAAGTGTGGTAAAGACACTCATTAACTGTAAAATTTCCTTAAATATTACTTTTAAACTAGTAACTCACACTTAAAGTCGAGGATTTGCTGATAAAACTTTTAAGAAAATAGTTTATTTAAAAAATATAAATAATTACTGATGACAAGACGTATCTGCCTCGAACCACCCACAAGCTAACGAAATTTTATACATAGTGGTCAAAAGTATAATCGTAGGGCGTTCGTTTTCTAAAAAAAATACTGGGACAACTCCATATATTGCTGTCTTAAAATTAATTTTAAAATCAACCACACTTTATTAATATCTACCACACTTTTTACCCATTACACTGACGATGATCAATACGTGCTTGCATACTTACTCCATATGAAGGGTAAGTTTTTTTAAATTAATACTTAAATACATAAGAGTAAAGTTGTAGAAAATGGAGAGGGATGGTGGTTTGGTGACCTTGAATGTCTTCGAATGTCCCTGATATTAAGGATACAGGGTAAGCTTATTTTTTCAAAATAGGAATGAGTACTTTGGGGATAGCCATTCGAAAGAAAGTAGAAAAATAAGTGTTTTTTAACTCAAATTTGTTCCCGTAATCTTAGAGGAGAGAAAAGCTGTTATGAGCAAAATTGAATAAAGTGTAAGCAGAGTTTAACAGTTTTTGGATGTCCTTTACTTTAAGGATATAGACCAAACTTACATTTTATTGCATGAAAAGAGATACTTTTTAATCTGCCGTTATGCAGTGCCAGACAAAACAATCAACTTTTGATATCAGAATTTTCATTCTAACTTACAAATTAGCGATACTTTACTGCTGCTCAATTGGAAATTTCAATTTTCTCATTAAGTAGGTATAAGTCTACCTAAGAAATATGACTCTTCGCTTCTTTTCTTGAAAGGCAACATACATATATTATTTCACTTATTTTTACATATATTTTGTATAGTTAAATAAAAATACTTACTCGATATGTGCTGTTGGAAATTATTCAGATTTTAAATTCAAGCCAAATCGGTGAAAAGCTAACAATTTTAATTTTTTTATTTTTCATAAAAGGCGTTAAAAACCTAAAAGATTAAAAGATAAAATTGTGTCGGCCATATCCAAGAAATAGCCAATTTTCGCAAGCACGCTAATAAGTAAAATACCCTTTTTCAAGGAGAAAATTGAAATTTTTCAAAATTTGCATTTAAGGTAAGAATGAAAATTAAAATTTTACCTCTAGGGATTAGCAAACAGATATGAAGTTTGAAGAAAATCAGTTAAACTGTTTAGGCTGCAGCGCGAGGTACAGACAGACAGAATTACGAAATCTACTTTATTCAGTTCCTGATTTAGATGCAAATTAATATCAAGATTAATCAAAACCTTGAGATCGGAGTAGCAAGTAAGAAACTGGCCTTACATACTTAAATCGCATTTTTATTTTGTCGCTAATTTAGAGTTTCATCTGTTAGTATACATGTGACTAGAAACGGTAAAAGAAACTATAATTGAATTTAAAATGCAGTGTATTCCATTTCTGTTCACCACACTGTAGAACACAGATTGAGAAGATATGTACGTTCACAGCAGTTGTTCAGTTCACTTGATGTCATTGCGATAAGATTCACCTATCAATTATCAGTGGACTCTGCAGAACGGAAATAGTATTTTTTAATATTCAACACAACATGTTCCATGTTAGGGTTCATTTTGACATTCTGTTAGAATATATCAAAAGTTATGAGGTTTTTCCTTCACATTTGCCTTCTTTGGTGGTTCCAATATATCTTTTTATGGGTAGCCATGATGATATTTCGGACAATATCAATCCGAGGAATATTAATGCATTCCCCATCGTTGTACACACATTATGTATCTAATGCTTAGGCAGCAGACAGTGCGCGTTATCCAGGTGTTGTTTATTAATGCCACTTGTTGTGTGAAGGTAATAATTTATACTCGAGATGTCATCAAAATCGAATAGTATCGTAAACTACGACAAGACGTGAATCTGTGTACTCGCATGCATATGGATATCGATGTACGAGTAAACCCTTTTGCTCACCTGTTGTCTCTTTGCATGAATTTTCCCTGAGATTCATGTGGTGAATTTAGCCCATTGTGTGACGGTGTGGTAACAGGAGTGAGATGAATTTTCATATTTTTAATATACGCTTTTATAGAGATACAGTAGATTTCATTGTATGCCGCACTGGTTGGATAAGAATATTATTATTTTTTCATTGCTGCTAGATACTAAAAAAAAATCTATATTTTACGATTTGATATATCTTTCGGAATGCATATGTAGAAGTCGACAAATTTATTGAGGAACTAATAAATCATGAAAATGTTTGAACATAATTCGTAATATTTCAAAGGCAGTGCGCTCAATTGTCAAGGGTAACTCAGAAGCTGTTTTTTTTTTTTTTTTTTTAAGTGTACAACCAGAACCGCATCATAAAAATCTACAATCTCCATAGCTACGTTATCCATACTAATTCTCAGTGTTGATTTTTATAATCAGCGGATATTCAAAGGTTCAATAGGTAACCAAATAAACCTTAAGACCTTTAAAATTACCTTAATTCCCAACTTTCTCTATCACTTTTATGCTAACTAGGCGCGATTTTTAAACGATTTTATTTAAAGTCATAGTCAATAGTTTCCTTCACATTACCACTCATCAACGCCAATGATCGATATAAACAACACGTACGATTGCATTCGATAGCCAACATAAGTGATCCATGATAGGCGCTTTATGTCCAAAATCTCCAAATGACTTTCGCTTTGTTACGGACTTTGTTTGTAAGGCTCACTCATCTGACAACCGGTGCGCATACTTCAAATACCAATTTCGATTGAAAATAAAAATAACAATTTGAGAGCGTTTATATAATTATCGTTGAAGTAATCGTTTTCGGTCAATCTACTGTGTCATGCGCACCACATGACGATGTGATAGGTCGTTATGACATTACAAGAACTCTCCCCCGACAGAGATGTTAAAAGTAAACAGCCAAAGATTTCACAAAACCACTATTAGTTGTCAAAAAGTCGTGGCGGAATCATTTTGATTCACGGGTACATGCGAGCTATGTGCGGCACTGAAGAGCCCAGCGCGAACACAGCACACACACGGATTCCCATAGATTGATGGAAAGTTTTAGCCGAGATCTAAATTATCTCTCCAAACAAGATTTACGTGGGCGTCAAATCAGCGGTCTTGTCAAAAGGTCACCGTCACATTACATGGGGATCTTCAGGTAAACCAGGCAGGCCTCCGTCATGAACATCACAGAGAAGACGATACTCTGTGTGCACTTGGTACCAAAAAGCAATCTATTTGAACTCTCTTTGCAGATATAGGACACCATAATGGGATTTTATGTCCACTAAATGATACTGGAGTGCATGAGTTCGCCTAGGGCGTCGAAATAGTATACAGAGTGTAGTATACATCACCAGGCAAGTGGATGCTGGTACGATTTGTTGGCGGAACAGAGCCAACCATTTAAATCGACCGAGATGTAGACGAGATGATGATATGATATCTAGAGTCTTTTATCATAACGTCACATTAGAAGTACTCATTATATCGTTCAGGCGATGGCAACGAGAGTTGACCCCTTTTGCGCATAGATTGATCTTGGAGAACTATGTATGTGAGAGTTTTAAGTGATGTATCGCGGTTACATTGCAGGTTGAAATACAACGCTTGTTAAACCGATACTGGACTGGAAGAAAGCGCGCATGATTTTGTTATGATGTTCGCATTTTGTTCGTGTAGGGAGTTTTCTTTGCACCTGTTGTACATACACAAGCTAGTCTTTGAAGTTTACTCTATTTAGCTTGTCTTGTGTAGACTTCTGTTTCGTTTTTTTGTCACAATACTGGTGCTGCATATGTGACGATGGGTCTTCTCTGTGTAGAGCCGCACCATAATTTTTAGCAATGAGACTTTTGCTGGTCCATAATGAGATCCTGGATTTGTCAATGGCTTTGTGAGATTAGAGTTGCAAATAAGTTTTTCATCACGTGCTAGGTCAATGCGTTTGACCTCCATAGAGAATTTTATTGTTTCACCAAAAAATGTGGGTGCTTTCAGCCTTCTAGTAATTGGTATCGACATTAGAGTCAAATACTTCGAACTCTTTGAATAATAAAGCGCAAATCGCTGATTGTAGGGCTCATTCACAATACATATCCAAGTTTATTGGTAATTATACGTAGAGGTTAAATCCAAATCAGTCTGATGAAATGAGATTTTTGTCTGATAGAATTAAAATAAAATAATGATAAAGTAGAAAAATCAAGCTCCAAGCGTTTGCAATATAATCAATCATTCAAAAGTAACTATTTTTTTAGCACACATTCATAATTAATTTCTGAGGGAAGATCTACTCGTATGTAGATCTGGATGCAACTGTGGCCTCCATTTCCAAAACGAACGTTACAATCCACTCTGTTTTCAGAAAATAAGCTAACATTTATTCTGGTGAGTGTATGGAAAAGCAGTCGATTTTGTTGCTGAATTTTCCATAAGGTAGTGTGCTTTTTAGAAATGAGTAACAAAATGGAAGTACATTTTTGAAAAATATAAATATAAGACGCGTTTTCGTGAAAAAGATTTTGATCAATCTTGGTATTATTATAAAGGAGAAAACCGTCCGTCCGCATGCACCTCAGTCTACAGCCTTAATTGCTGGACGGAATTACTTCAAACTCAAAATAACGGTTCTTTACTTTGATTGCAATTAGAATTGTCAAAATTGGCTATTTCAAATTGGATGACATTCATATGTATAGCCAACATTTTTTTTTTTTTTTTTAATGCCTTTTACGAAAATTGAAATTTTCTTCACTTCTTATAAATATTGCCTAAAAGTAATATCGGGTTCCCATAGTAAGTTTGTCTCAGAAATGACCACAAATGAAGCCAGTGCCACTTGTAACAGACTCAATGTACATACATGAATTTATGTAAGCCATGGAAGAAAGGAGCATGGGCATTTGCATCCTGTGTAAAAATTAGAATTCTGACTTGGAGGTGCCCTCACTTATTACACTATAACTCTACTATAACGATTGCAGCTAGGAGATTTGTTTTAATAATTTTGAAAGGATAATTTTAATTTTTATTCTACAGAAAGGTTTACTACTTTTTAGATTTTTTTGCATTCGTGAAGTATAGTCGTGGAAAATTTATCTTGGAACGATATTCGATAAATAAACGTGTTTCAGTGATCAAATCATTTTATAGAAAATAAATATTTTGGCGCTAACAACCCAATATAGGGCCTGGTCTAGCTTCTCGCAGCCACTCGTTGAGACGTACAGTTTTATGTTGTTTCCGAGGGTCAATTTTTTCGATTGAGAGAAGCTTTTTCATAACAATTTTACTCTCGGATGTTCGTAAGACGTTCGTGAGAGGTGGAATCGTGAGAAAACTTTTTGTTTGTGTTTTCTCGGATTCGAACCTTGAACCTGTCGCTCAGTGATCGCGCACTTAACCACTGAGCCACAGCTCGTTTTATATAAATCATGACAATAATCATAACTCTGATTTTCATTAAAAATCGTAATGATTTTCATTTAAATGAAAATCACATATTATTCATGATTATTCATGATTATTACATCATGAAAAAGTGACAGTAAAGTGTGTACTGAAGAACGATAGCGCCACATGATTGAACATTTCATTGCATTCAGTCAACGCAATAATGTAGTTATTCTATCAACTGTTTCGAGACCGAATTCGCTCCAGAAATGGCAATATGGAGTATCCCCCACGGTCGCCAAATTTAATAGCCCTTTTATGGTGATATCTAAAGAGCAGGGTATGTGATAATAAACCACAAACACTACAGTAACTCAAATAATAAAAGAAATATGTAAGAAATATGTTATTTTGCTAGGAATAGTTCCTTGGATGCAACGAAGAAAGGAATTATTACGGGGTGGGTCTATTTTGACCCACGAATGTGTCCTATAAGAGTGCTTATCATGCTTTTTCTAAGGAACCGAATATTCTCCAAACGCTTCAAGTTAATTTGTAAATTCAATTAAATTTGTTATTTATCTTTAAACTTATAAAAAATTTAAGTTATTTATAAAAAAGTTTTCAATAATTGTAAACAAATTTCTATGTAGGAAATTATATCAAGATTCAAAAAAACACAAGAAACATGCGTTGCTCTATCGAGCATGGAACTAGAAACTATGAACTTCATTGTAATACTAACAATTGAATTAGGGTGCTTCTATTATGATCTTTGTATGGTCTAAGGTCTCCGAAAACGAGTCCAACTTTACGGATCTCAGAAGACTGTTTTCTGAAGTATAATGACCTTACGCATGCTCTCTCTAGTAAAGTAGAAGTATCTCTGAGTCCACCTTCTTCGCCTTCGTACGAGTAAAGCTCTATTCACCATTTTTGCGGCCTTGTAGTTATCCCCTGCTTCCAAAGCCTTCCATTCACATGACACCATTAACGTGTCACAATACTTGTAGCTACCTAATTTATGTAATTCTTCAATTTGACTTTAATTAAGCCGAAAACGAGGAGGCCAAGGTGGGAGATCGAGCGAAGCTTAAACTACTTGCTTGATATGGTAAAGCTTTTGAAAATATTAGTATCACGAAAATTAAAATTTTGAAGCGAAAAAATATTGCCTTGCGTCCATCATTACCAATTTTTTGTGCATAAAATTCCTACCAAAATTAGCTAACTTTAGTTCCCTTAAAGGAGAGTTTCATTGAAATACATTCCAGTTATTTAGATATCTATAAAATATATTCTAATGACGTACAATACAAAAAAAAACAATAGAAACCGGAAATCATTTTTTATAAAAAAAAAACCAATCAAAACAAAAATAACAAAGCTAACACACTTTGCAGACTACAACTTCGCACACATTAAGCTATGTATTTAAAAAAAAAATCACGAAATTCCTGTAACTCTTGTCAGATGTGAGCTACATGAGAAACCTTTTTGATTTCCCTTAGAATATTCATCTTCCAACACAGGCTTATGGGCGCCAAGTTGAGATTCCACCCAGGAGACCTCACTGCTCATCATGATTTTTTCGAGTTCAATCAATAATTCGTTATGATTAATTGATATCACGATCTAATCTATCACAAGGCTTCAATTTATTTATTTTGTTTCTTTTTGGCCCCCTCCATAGCATTATCAGTAGTCTCAAAAATCTATTTCAAAAATGAAATTCCAGGCCTAAAGCGAACAAATCAAAAGAACAACACCGGAGATCAACGGGATTACGTTGTTACACACAACGATCGATTATTGGCATCATCGCGTTAGGGTGCATATCACGGCTTGTTGCTGTTACAATACAAATGACGGTCTGTCTCTACGTTGAATAAATCCGCGTACAGAACATGAAGGATGGATTGATCAGGGTGTCCAACAGTTGATGCCAAAGGCCATGAATGCAGCCAGGCAGGCACACAAACAGTCAGATAGACAGGAAGAGGAGTGATTGCAGATTGTATATCTTTACTGAATCGAAAATTCGTTCGAATTTGTTTGCGGACAGACAGAACTCCCAAATCGAGTGGAACAACTCGATAGACGTGTAAGGATCATCCTAAGCGATCCGTCATATTTACACCTAATTGATGTTAAGAAATTTTATACACACAGAAAAAAAAAGAGAGTAAAATGAAATCGAAATCGGTGATTAATGATAATTTGTTGGCAGTGATTGGTGGATGATGGAAAAGGATGTAAGAATTTCATGGATATCATTTTGATTTGAATTTCATTCTTGTTTTGTTCGCTTGTCAAAATAGGTGCTGTAGGGAAAATGCGAGAGGGTCGTAGGTCAACATACACATTAGGGGACTTTATAAAGCACCTTTTCTCAATTATTAATGCAGATGTAGGTATATAGACAATTGAAAAGAGTGATATTTAATTCAAAGGTGTTTCTCCAAATCGCACGTTTGAAGTCGAATTCATGTTCAAATCGGCATAATTTCACTATTACTCGTATGCATATGTACATTGGCAACATGATTTTTCCACATATATAGGTACACAATAACAAATGCATGCAAAAAATACTTATAAGTCGAAACTATGTATAATAAATTGAATATCTAAAGTGTCCATATTATATGTGACATGATAAAATATATATGTCATGGAAAGTATGTCACGAACCCATGTCCTTCCTATTGATTTTAGTTAAGGGTTTTACATATTTTAAATTTTGTTTATTTTTCTAGGTCAATTGATTGCGTTAATAATGTGTGTTCATTCTTTACTTAGAGAGTACTGCAAGATAGAAGTCCAATCAAATCGGCTATCCGCACACTAAAAAAAAGTAATTATGTAGCTTTTAATAAAATGTTTGTTTTTCTTTACATACGTCACCTATTGGAATAATTTATTTAAGTGCTTGTAATCAGTGCTACTCTGGTTTCATCTAAAACATGATAAAAATTTGTAAAAAAAATTCGCCAAGTGCGAGTAGGGCCACGCGAACAAGAACCACTAAAGATATTTTGATGTAATTTAATTTACATATCGACACCTTCCCGGAAGAATGTATTAAGCGACCATTTTTCAGCAAATGACTTTTTGGCATGCTATGTATATTTACATGTACCTATACATTCTGATATGTAGATCGTATGCAATTTCGTCTAAAAACTATCAAAATAGTATCAACTGTGAGTGGAGTTCAAAAATCTTTAAATTATCTTCGTTAGCCACCTAACTTAAGAAGAGATGAACGTATTGGTAGTTTCACTTGAAATTGATCCAAACCGAATGGAGTGCGAGTGAGATACATATGAAAAGGGGCTTAAAACATCTTCGAATCATCTTTCTCATATTTATTAGTGTTCCTTTTATACATACCATTCTGCTACGGAACACTAAACACATTTTAAAGTAAGGAAGCATTATAATATTGACCAATAATAATAACTTTAATATATGTACATATCCATATTTAGATTTCATTTTCACATTGTTTCAAATAAAGCAAAATTAAAGTTAATTATTCTTATTTCAGAGGAAATTAATTTGTTAAAATATTAGATTCAATCGGTTTTTTTTTTAAAGGACGTGTATGTGGGCTACATTTGACAAAAAAAAACTCATTGCTTTTTAGAAAAATCCGCCCACAAACATGTACACTTTAAAAAAAGCCAATTTTTTCAAATAATCTTACTAGAAATTGAAAAATATTTACTTATTACTTACTAATATATAGACGTTGTCATTCTCTACTATGTGTTCAACCATTATAAAGAGTCCAAATTTTGGGGCGGTTTCTTCAAAAAAATATATTAAGCTTTCTCAGAATTATTTATGCTGGTGGTTAAGTCTTATTCTGAATATTTCACCAGATTCCGTAAACTTCCAGACGCATTCTAAATTTTCTTTATGTTTTTTTTTAGCATAGGGCGATAAACTTTTTACAGTCAAGACTCAGCGATTTAAGATCTGTTGTTTCTGATCCTGACGCGTTAAATTTTAGCAATTGATAATATTTAACTGACAACAATTTCGATCCACTTCAACAATTGCGACAGAAATAGAGAAAACAACTAAAAATTAAGATCCGCTGAACTAATAACGGCCGTATTTTTTAAAGCTGTCAAATTTAGTTATGTTTTACGGATTTTACGTTTTTTTTTTTACGTTTTTTACGTAGTGTGCCTTTTTTACCATACTTTACGTAAAAGATTAAAAAAAAACGTTTCTTACACAAAATGACACACCTCTGTTTTCGTATATTTTTTGTATGCATGCAAAGAGGACAAAATGATTTTATTATAATACAAACAAATTTAACAAATTTAAATCAAAAGTGTAGAAATACTATATGCTTTAATTTTCGAAATGCAGTAGAATTGTAGCCAAAGCGGGAAATTTCAAGGATGTGTTGTATATTAGCTTCGGTCGTATCAAAGTGGTAGCGCTGAAAGGGTTTGCGAAAGCGGAAAGCGGGAGTAAAAGTAGCCGCGCACAGTAGTACATGCATACCGACAATGTTTGTGATGCAAGCTCCTCACCAACCGTCAGCATGTTCAGCATGTCGTACGCAATGAGCACGGACAGAAAAACGATCATTTTCGGTGGAGTTACTGCTGCAGATTGACGATTTAATGACAATTAGATCCATGATTGATATTAGATCCCTGCCAGAATGGTATAAAACGGAACTCTAATGGAATCAACATGGTGTCTGCTTGTCTGTATATTAGTAACTTGTAACTTTTGAACCGTTAGACTTAAAGATCTGGCACAAAAATAGTACATGGAGAACCCAACATAATTAGTTAGAAGTATTGTAAAAAAAAAATATGTTATTGGGGGTCTTTTGGTAGCATAAAGTATCTCAAGAACGAAAATATTTTTTCACCCCAACATGCGTTATATAATATTAATAAAAACCTCAATAACCAAGTAAAATTTATTCAAAAAATCTAGAGTTAACCAGCCAATAAATTTTATGTAAATATTTATGTATACACCAAATCAGAACACATCTACCCGCACTCCATCCTATTCTAACAATTTTATACGATACATACCGACATACGAGTACGTATCAAAGTACAAATCAAATTTCATCAAAATTTCTTCAGTGATTCCCGAGTGAGCCATGTAAGAACAAACATACATATATGCTGACATGGAACAAAAAGTGTTTATTTGTAACTTACCCTTACCAATACTATTATATATAATAAATATAAATATAAAGGGTGGTTAAATTTTAAGGGCCGATGTTGAATATGAACCACACCTAAACGTCAAGTTTTTTTCTGCATTTCATTTGACATTTCTCAATTTCAGACTAACTCAATTTGAACCATGGAAAGATACACAATCGAGCAACGCGTTAAAGTTATTCAGGCTTATTATGAAAGTGGGCGTTCAAATCAAAATGCATATCGTGCATTTCGTGATTCTTTCGGTCAATTTAATCGTCCAAATGTGCGTACAATCGGAAAAATCGTGCAAAAATTTGTGCAAACCGGGTCTGTAAGAGATGTGAAAACACCAGTGCATGCTCGTACAGCTCGTACTGCAGAAAATATTGCTGCTGTTCGCGATAGTGTGGCTGAAGAGCCGTCCATCTCAACTCGTCGTCGTGCCCAATAATTGCACCTCTCACGCCCGTCGTTGATGAACATTATGCATAAAGACTTGCATTTACGCGCTTACAAGGTGCAATTGACTCAAGAACTAAAGCCTCTAGACCATTTCAAGTGTCGTCAATGGTCACAATGGTGGCAAGAAATGGCAACAGTGGATGATCAATTTTCGAAGAAAATCATCTTCAGTGATGAGGCACATTTTCACTTCAGTGGATTCGTCAATAAGCAGAATTGCCGCATTTGGGCGAATGATAATCCAAGAGTGATTGTCGAAAAACCAATGCACCCACAAAGAGTGACTGTTTGGTGCGGTTTATGGGCTGGCGGCATCATCGGGCCATATTTTTTTCCAAAATGAGGCCGGTCAGGCAGTTACTGTGAATGGTGTTCGCTATCGTGAGATGATAACGAACTTTTTATGGCCCGAATTGGAAGATATGGATGTGGACGATATGTGGTTTCAACAGGATGGTGCCACTTGCCACACAGCTAACGAAACAGTGTCAATTGGCCGCCAAGACCATGTGATTTGACACCGTTGGACTTCTTTCTTTGGGGTTATTTGAAAGGAAAGGTATACGTCGATAAGCCAGCAACAATTCAAGAGCTAAAGGATGAGATAATTCGGCACATTAATGGCATAGAACCTCAATTATGCTTCAGTGTCATCGAAAATTTGGACCATCGGATGGAGGTGTGCCGCCGAGGTCGCGGCGGCCATTTGGCCGATATTTTGTTCCATACATAATTGAACCATACCAATATTATCATAATAAAAAGAAATGACAGTAATTTCCTAAATAATTTGTGTTTTATTCAAAATCAACATCGGCCCTTAAAACTTAACCACCCTTTAGGTATAAGACTTTTCTTTGCACTAACGTAGAAGAGAAATTAGGAAAATCCTGGACGTCTATATTAAGATTATTCTTAATCCTTTCCATTAACATTGTTTTCCAAGTCATAGTATCGAGGGAACTTCGCACTTAAACAGAGTTGACCATGCAAAGTCTACGCTGTCAAAAAATATTCATATTCATATACTCATGTTGTAACTAATATACAAAAATGCGGACTGGTGGACCGTGGTACAAAGTTTTGGTATGAAAAGATGATGTCGTTATCTTAGTTAATGAGATAGATTTATAGACTGACGTCAACCTGAAACAAGTTATTCTACTCAAGCTAAAATTCTCTACCCCGTAGGGTAGACAGGAAGCTAATGTTGATGGAAAATGTTGCTAAGTATATTAAGAGACCTTTGGTTGCACTAGTATGTAGGATGCATGAACCAAATAAGGCCTGTCGCCTTATAAAGCCCATCTTTCAAAAGTCCCATTAAACGGCAACAGATTGAAAATAAAATATAATTAAAGTGAACAAACACATATGTAGGTAAATGAAGGGCATACGCTTAACAAAGCTCACTCGACTGCGAACTTCTTTGTGCCTGTAGAAATAAAATTTTGGCGAATGTGGGCACATATTACTTTTTAATAAACTGCAGCAATGAGAAACTTGAGTTGTTGGATTTTCACTTGCAACTATAGGGCAAGTATTGGTTTCCTAAAATGTTCTATCTGAAGATTTTGATCAAACTTAACATTACTATGATAGAGACACTCAATAAAATGAGTCTCTATATTCGGGCTGCGCCTAAACGGCTGGGCGGATTTTATTCAAACTTTATATCTAAGGTATGTAGGATAATGCCCAGAGGCGAAATTTGCCGACTTGCTTGAAAATTGGCTATTTCTCGGCTGTGGCTAAGACGAATCAAATCTTAAGTTATTTCGGACATATGTACATATGTAAGGTTGTCTAAAGAGAGGTGTCAAACAATTCGTTTTGACCCTACGAATAACTCTCTTTAATATTTACGTGTGGTTATTTAATATGGGGCCGGTAGACGCAATTTTGTCTAATTGGGAAAATTAAAGTTTATTTTAAATGCACTAAAGAAATTGAATTCAAAAAACCAACACAAAAGAAAAGAAAACTAAACGATTGTCTTACCCCACAAACATCGAGTAATAAAATACCTTAAACTCAACTTAAAGAAGCGAAAAAGATTCCACTACTTCCGCCAATAATAGTGGATGATTTAACAAATTATGATGACTTTTGTGGAAAAGTTAAAACAGTCTTACGAGAAAAAGAATTCAATATTAAATTGTTGCCAAAAAAAAGTATTAAAATAAATGTCCCAGATGGAGATGGATATAAAATGCTCTCAAAAGCATTTAATGAAATGAAATACAATTGGCACACATACGAAAACAAACAGATCAGGCCAATACGTGTTATGGCAAAAAATTTACCTCACTCTTGCAAACCTGGGAACATAATCGAAGATTTGAAAGTTAGGGGCTACACAATAATTGATGCAGCAAATAGGCTAAAATGGAAAACCAAAGATCCACTGGGCATGTTTATGCTGTCATTCAGTGCTGAAGAAAATATGAACAAAATTTATGAAATCAATAGCATAATGCATTGTAAAGTGCTAATAGAATCGCCCAGGAATACTAAACTTATTCCACAATGTAAGAACTGTCAGGCTTATGGTCATATACAAAGGATTGCGGAAAACACCCAAGATGTGTTCTAAAGTGCGAAGGAGAACATCACACAAAAAGGATTGCCTTAAGCCTACAAATGAAGCAGCGAAATGTATAAAACTAAACTCAGAAGAAAATCGACCGAACGAAATCAAAAACAGTACCAATTCGGTAAACAAGGATAAAATAAAATGTGGTGCTTCCTAGCTTCCAACAAAAAACAATTCGCGCATCTTACGCTGAAGCTGTAAAGAGTACCCACCCTGAGCAAAACACTAAACCTCAAGGTGTTGATGTAAAACAAATTCTACAACTAATGCTTACTAAAATAACTAAAATAGAAGACTACGTGACCGTCCTAGATGACAGAGTGAAACAGTTGGAGAGCAAAGACCATAAACTTGCTTCCAAACAAAAACCGATATGTTAAGTTCACTTCGAATCTTGGCATCGAACGCCAATAGATTGCTTCAAGACAGACAGGAATTGCAAGCAGTCCTTGACATCAACAAAATAGATGTGTGCCTGGTTCCGGAAACACACTTTATCAGAGAAACATATTTAAGAATCAAGAATTATAGAGTCTATCACATCATACATCCAGATAACTCTGCGAGGGGTGGAACTGCAGTCATTATAAAGGACAACATACAACACCACGAGGAGTACAAATTTGCAACAAGTGAAATCCAAGCAACTGCAGTAAACATAAAAACCCGAAACTATGCTATAACTGTTGCTAGCATTTATAGTCCACCCAAACACGCCATCAAACAGCAACTTTATGAATAATTTTTTAAACAAATGGGTAGTAGATTCATTGTCGGTGGGGATTTTAGCGCCAAAAACACTTAGTCGGGCTCAAGATTAACAACTACTAAAGGAAATGAGCTGCTAAACGCTATTAAAAATATGGGATGCAGGGCTATATCTACTGGGAAACCAACTTATTGGTCATCAGATCCTGCTAAAATACCTGACTTAATCGACTTTTTCGTAATTAAAAATATAAACAGCGATTTCTTAAAAGTAAAAGAAAGTCAAGAAATGAGTATTGACCACTCACCGATTTTACTTACCTAGAGTGAAAACTTTGTTCCGAAAGAGGTAAACCCCAGACTTACAAATTCTCGAACAAATTGGAATGGCCTTAAATCTATTCTTGAGGAAAGGATAAAACTAAGAGTACCGATGAGATATGCGCATCACTTAGATGATGATGTCGAAAAATTCATAAAAGATATCCAACACTGCTTGGCAAAGCACTCCATAATATAAGGAAAGGCTGAGAGGAAATAATTATCCACTTGAAGTAAGAAAACTGATTGCTGAAAAACGGAAAGCAAGGAAAAGATGGCAACATACTAGAGCCCCTCAGGACAAAAATATATTCAATAGGCTTACACAAAAGCTTAGAAGGACGATAAAAGAGTTTAAGGATGGAAAAACGTCCGCCTATCTATTGAGATTATCGAATGACAAAAGTTCTAACTATTCCCTCTGGAAAGCAACTAAGAACTTAGAAAAATCAACTTCATAAATCCCCTCTATCAAAATGATAAATGGAAAATGGGCGAGGAATAGCGAATAAAAGGCAAATACATTTGCTGAATATCTTGAAGGTATATTTAAACCGAACTCAGTTGAAAATGATAACGTATTGGACATGGACTTAGAACAAGTAGATAAAGATATAGAGCCAACTACACAACTACAACAGCAGACGTAAAAAGCATAATAAAAAATATTAAACCGGAAAAAGCTCCTGGATTCGATCTAATAACCGCAGAAATTTTTAAACAACTTCCTCAAAAAGCCTACATTAAACTAAGAAACATAATAAACGCTTCTTTTAGATTGAAGTACGTCTCACAACTCTGGAAAATTGCAGAAGTTATAATGATAACAAAGCCAGGGAAATCACCACACGAGACATCCTCTTATAGACCGATATCTTTGCTGCCTATTATATCAACAATTTTTGGAAAAATACTGGTGAAAAGACTAAATAGTATTATTGAAAGAAAAAATCTAATTCCGGTACACCAATTTGGTTTTCGGAAGAAACATTCAACGATTGACCAGGTCCATAGGATAGTCAACATTCTGGAAAACGCACTAGAAGAAAAGAAAGTTTGTTCCAATGTCTTTCTTGATGTGGCTCAAGCATTTGATAAAGTCTGGCATGATGGACTGATATTCAAACTTTAAAAAAGCCTGCCAAAGCAATATTCTACAATATTAGATTCGTATATCTCTAATAGATACTACAGAATTAAACATGAAAGCGCGTATTCTGAACTGAAAAAAATACAAGCTGGTATTCCTCAAGGCATCGTATTAGGGCCAGTTTTATACCTATTGTATACTTCAGACATCCCACATTTAGACAACAATATCATGGCAATATTCGCCGACGACACAGCCGTAATGGCAGTTGTAAACATGAATGCAGATTCAGTCGGTAAACTGCAAACTGCAGTCTCAAAAATAAGCGAATGGACGCCAACCCGGAGAATCAAATTAAATTAATTAAAGTCAGCGCACGTCGACTTTACAAACAAAAAGATATATCATATGCCTTATGGAAATATGGCGAAGTAAGTTGGCATGACATTAGACCCCAAGCTCAGATGGAAAGCCTACGTTAAACAGAAAAGAGAAGACATTCGACATAAAAAAATGTATTGGCTTATGGGGCGACATTCCCAACTACCAACTACAACAAACTTCTGCTTTACAAGCAAATGTTAAAACCAATATGGACCTATGGAATGCAACTATGGGGTTGCACCATACAAAGTAACATCGACATCATTCAACGATTACAAAACAAAGCACTCATGAACATTGTAGGCGCTTCCTGGTATACGAGTATAAGAAACAGAGACCTCCACAGGGATATTAATGTGAAGTTGGTCCAAAATGAAATTAAAAAAGCAGCAAGAGGACACGAGAAACGGCTACGAGAGCACGTAAACCCTGAGGCCCTACTACTTGCAAACGAGAATTACTCGGTCAGAAGATTAAGAATGCATCAACTTCTTGAATTGGGTAGATAAAAGCATGTAAATTTAAATGATCCGTAGATAATACGAAAAGCGACATCAACGAGCCACAAGGGGCGCTCGGAGTGAATAAAAACCCCACCGCCTTGAGTGGCCTAAATCCCACTTATGCCTTGAGTATTATTAATGATACTAACTCATTGTTATCATATTCATATTTACAAGCAAAATTCAAAGTTATTATTATATTAATTATTACTAATTGATTACACGAAGAAAAAAAAGAAAAAGGCAAATATAAATTATAAGTTTTATTATCTTCTTCTTCTTACGGCGGAGTTATGATCCGGAGTAGAAGGATCTTGTGATCCCCTCCCACTTTACTGCATCCCTACTGATCCGCCTGTGGGGTTTGCCGGTTTGACTTCAGGAAGTACCGGCAGACTTCCCGGTTTCGGATCACTTCGTCACTGAGGCCAATCGAATGCTCGTGTTTTTGCATTTGTGTGATCCAGTTGTTTTTTGGTCTGCCTTTTTTGCGCGATTGCGTAGGAACGTTGATTGATATTGCCTTTTTCACGGGGTTCGAAGGATCTCTCCTTTGAACATGACAATACCAACTGAGCCAGTCGTGCTCTATCTTGTTTGTGATGGGTTCTTTTACATGAAGGCTTCCTCGAATCTTAGAACTTCTTATTTTATCAATCTTCGTTACTCCTGCTGTCATGGGAAGCATCTTCATCTCAGCTGCCGTTAATTTGCCCTCATACTTTTTGTACATTGTCCAGCATTGTGAAGCGTATGGGGGCGCCGGACGTACAACTGCGGTGTAGAACCTTCCTTTAAGCTTAGGAGCATTTTTCGATCACAGAAGATAGCGGAGTTTTCCCGCCACTTCATCCACCCTACGCTTACGCGATGATAGATGTCATCACCACAAGTTGCTTCGCTATTGATCATAGATCCCAGATATTTGAACTTTTCGCATTTGGGACGCACTTTTCCATTCAAGTAAATATCTGGAATAGGCCGGTGTGGATCAGAGAACGGGCAGCACAGATACTCTGTCTTTTTTGAACTAATACGGTACCCATTTCCCTCCAAAACATCCACCCAAACATTTGTATGTTATTCATTTTATATGTTATTTTATAGTATCTTATATTTTTTTTCAAATTTTAATTTTCTATAACTTATGATTATCAAAGTGCTCATTAATCCTAAGACTAGATTATAATAATAATAATAAAAAAATAATAAAAAAAAAAAAAAAAAAATTCCCTATCGAAAGAAGGGGTTCCCAGAAATAATTTTAAAAATATATATAATGTACTAATAAAGTTTAACAGCGGAAGGCGGTCGCCAAGTTGTACAAATATAAAAATCATATTTGACAGAAATGTACGAGATGGGGTATCAAAATGAAAGTCTCGGTGGGAGTTGTAACGGATACAATTATTGGCACCCCCTTTTTTGCACCACTATTGGCACCCCTTCATTCATAAGCGATTTTTTCAAAAACTATTTATCTAAGCAAAGGTGTTTTACCCCTTTTTGACCCAAGAAAAAATTAAATTACGAATAATATTCTTTGTTGATGGACATAGCACACATCTTACACTCCAAGTGAGCCAGCTATGTGTTGAATCATCCTGATAGCCCTTTATACCAACTCTACCCGAATTTTGCAACCATCAGATGTTGCGGCTTTTAAACCCCTTAAAAAGTAGATTGGCGGCGAAAAAATTCAGGAGTAAATCTAACGAAAGAGATGTTTGCTCCTCTTTTGAAAGAAGTTGTAGATAAGAGTATTTCTCCATCCACCATTATTTATGGTTCTAAGGCTTGTGGACTGATTCCTAGGGACAAAAACTCCATTAATTTCTCCAAATGTCTGGGAAGATCCAAATACAGGTATGTTACCGAACTTCAACATGTATAGGACCCAAACGATGCATTTGAAAGTTTTTGCAATGTAATTGGACAACAGAAAATAGAAGAGCTGGAAGTTACAGTTTGGATTGCGAAAATAACGATGACTTAGCACAGAAGCATAAACTATACAATTTTTTTAAGACGAATGAATTTAAGCGAGTTGGAGAAAGAAACCGACTTATTAGACTGTCCTGAAACACCCCTACTTAAAGGTATTAAACCCCAAAAACAAAATAAAAGCTTTGTTATCACTAACTCTACATGGATCGAAAAAGAACAAAAGAAAAAAAGAAGAAAAGCAAAAACTTGAAAAACAAAAAGGAGAAAAAAAGCTGAAAAACTTGAAAAGAAAAAAAGCTAGAGAACTGGAAAAGATTAATAAAATAAAAACTAAGTAGGTTCCAAAGAATCCTGGAAAAATTACAATCGCAAAAAAACTTCCTCATCCAAAACCTATTTTACAAACAATAACCTCCAGTGCATTGGCTTCAATTAAATACTCTCCCGAAAAAGAGATGTTGCTTGAAAACTCTCCCGAAAAACAGATCTTGCCCCAAAGCTCTCCCGAAAAACAGATGTTGCTTGAAATGTACAACAAAGTCAGCCAGGAAGATGTTATTTCTCAGCCCATACCAAAGGCTGAAAATCATATCAGAAACTTATTTTCGAATCCAGTCGAAGAAATCGGAGAAAACAAAATTTGTAGTGTAGTTTTTCCTGTAAAAATTTTATGACCAAAACAGTTGGAACTGAAATTATGGTATAAAATGTGCAAAATGTATTAGAGAGTATCATATAAAATGTTTAAAAATACTTAAATACAACTTTATTCCAACTTTTACCTGTTCACTGTGAATTACTAAATAAGTAGATCTTAAGTTTTTTTTTTTTAAAAAAATGTATATGAATTTGTATTAATTAAATTATTCTTGTTGTAGACTTTTCTTTTTTATTTATTTTTTGATAACACTTATTTATTGTTAACTTAATATTTATTTGTTTTTGTCGTTTATAAACTAGAAGAAGCGGCATGTGTATGTTCCTTTTTATGTTTTTTCTTATTATAAATTAACTATTTTATTAATAAAAATCAAAAAAAGAAAATATTGTTTTCTTTAAATTCAAGGGTGCCAATAATTGTATATTTTTAGGGTGCCGACAATTGTGGTCGGGCCAATAATTGTAGTTTTTGGTAGGTAAGCTTTTTTAGTATTTTTTTAATAATAAAATACAAAGTAAAAACTATTTCTAAATAAAAAAATTTACAAATTTTAATTTGGCTATTTACCATATTCTTAGTTCCATCAATGCAAAATTTACGTGCATTTGAATTCAAAATTTACTTAGGGGTGCGAACAATTGTATCTGTTACGCTATATTGGATTGGCGAAAAAGTATTTTCATATTTAACCGGTTCAATTAAAACACTATTTTTTCCAGAAAAAAAGATTTATTGAATCAAATATATATTTTCTTCCATTACTTATGACTGTTTCCCATCTGTCTATTAACTTATTCATATCATTTTCATAAAAGTTGTTTTCTGTCCCTCAAAAAACTGAGCTATACAAGGTTCAACATCCTGGAAACTGTTCAACTTTTTCAGTTTAAATCATTTTACAATGAAAGAAAGACACTGTAGTCCGCTGGAGTGATATCAAGAGAATATGAAGGAGAATTTCCCATCCAAAGGTGTTTAATTTTTGTATTCTCTGAAGGGCTATACTAGGCGTTGTTTTTCTATTCCCTAGTGCTGGTCATGAATCAACCAAAAAAAGAAGATGCCATCCCGCGTTCATTTGTTGTTCTCTTCTGCGCACGACGTCACATGAGCGGAGAGAATATGAAGGGTGTATGCTTGTCATGACTCCTTAAATCGATCCAATTGTTGACAATAACGGTTCAAATTAACCAGCTCGTAATAAATTATTCCTTTGTATTCGCACCAGCAACACAACATGGAATCATGAGGCAGCCAAACATTGAGTTTCGAGACCATATTGAATTAGTGCAAATGATCCAAATCGGCTGTGTGGTCGATGTTTAATTTCTCAACTAATTCTCGAGATTTTTCGTTAACAGTTTTGACAAGTGCGTTCGGTTACCACATTAACACCAAATCCCACGATACATTCTTTGCGCATGTTACAGTATTAATATTTTTTTTTTAAATTTCTATAAAATAATTGACCGAAAATACAGTTTTTAACCTTCCATCTTTTCATTCTATGAAAAATGTAACACAACTCTTGTTGGGATATATGACTACATGATTAGTTAATGATCCTGCTAACTCTCAAAAATTACAAACAAAAATCTGGTACACCATCTGTTGGCATATGACCACTGTAACTCAAATATTAAATTTGAACAAAATCGTTAAAGCCGTTTTCGACAAAAAAATTTTTTTACAAAATCGGTCATTAGAAAGTACAGTTAATTTTGGATTTAGAAGAAAATTCAAATTTCGTCGAATTGTGAAGCCCCGCAGCTTCAAATTCCCTGCCCTTGGATCAAATGTTTTCTTCCTTGTGCAATTTTCCAATAATGTTTCATTATTTACATTGACATGAAAAGGAATGGTTTGCATGGCTGATTTGTTGATATGATTATTAATAATAAAAATAAATACGAATACGGAACATTCTTTTTCAAATGTAAATCGAAAAGTGTTGACTGATCGAAACGAACGACAAATTTTAATAGAAACAAAAAAAGACCCAAAAATAAGTTCACCAAAACTAGTTCTAAAAGTTAGTGAAAGAACTGGAAAGACTGTTTGTGCTGAAACTGTGAGAAGGGTATTAAGAAAGTATGGATATAGGAGCAGGACTGCACGAAGAAATCCTCTTGTTAGCAAAAAAAAAAAAAATCGATGGAAGCGTCTGACATTTGCTAAACAATACCTTAACAAGGATCAAGATTTTTGGAATACGGTGATATTTGCTGACGAGTCAAAGTTTAATGTATTCCGGTCAGATGGGCACCAGAAAATATGGCGAAAAGATAGAACTGGTTTAAATAAAGAAAATTTGGCATCCACAGTAAAACACGGAGGTGGGTCTGTTATGGTGTGGGGTTACTTTTCCGCTACTGGAACTGGCAATCTGGTGTTTATTGACGGGATAATGGACAGTGCTAAGTATATTAATATACTGAAAAACAATTTGCATACTAGCGCCACCAAGTTGGGAATTAGAGCTTCCTTTAAGTATTACCAGGACAACGATCCCAAACATAAGGCCCTAAACATCCGAATGTGGTTGGTTGCTTTACAATTGTCCTCGAGTATTAGACACCCCCCCCACAATCGCCTGACATAAACCCCATTGAGAATTTATGGACCCATTTGAAGAAAAAAGTGCAGCAATGTGAAGTCAAGAACACAAAGCATCTGAGGGAGGTTCTAAAAAGGGAATGGGACCAAATTGGATCTGACATAACTAAAAAATTAGTGGATTCGATGCCCAATCGTCTAAGAAACGTAATCCAATAAAATGGGTACTCAACGAAGTATTAAATAATAAATTTAATTTGTTTAGTTACCTGAATTTGTCTTGTCTTGAATACGAAAGTGACGTAATAAATAAAGTATTTTTTCTCTTATTTTTTTTTATTTTTAAATACTGTTGTTTTGAATAAAAAAGCTTTTATTTTTCATTACTGTAATGTTGATTAGAATATTGGTTAAAAAAAATAATAGAAACTAATAAATAATTTCGAGAATTGCATTCATAATGCAGTTTTAAGTCTTTGTACGAATACGGATGTGAGATACTGTATACTAGCCATTCTAGTAATAGTTGCACTTAATAAGTAAAATAATCATAATGAACTCTTTGCAGAATTTAAAAACAGGTACATAGTGCACGCATATTAGTTATGCAGCTGAAAATATGTTTATGTTTGTGACTAAGTGGATTTCGATGTGCAACTTCTCGGTCAAACTACGATTATAATCTCTAAAACGAAAATCCCCGTGTCGAATTCGCAAAATCATCAAATTGGAAATCCCTAAACATGAAATATCCAAGTATTAAACTAGGCAGCTGCATTGCTATTGGAGTGACACCGCATAACAATTTGCAGCGCTACTTTCCGTTGGAAGTTCGATCCAATCATACTCGTCCTTTATTCAATATACAGGGTTATTCCGTTCCAGATGATCAACCACAACAAGAAAATAATTTTATGAGAAGGGAGTCTCAGTACTGCTAAAGTGCTAAAGAATACTCCTTTAGTAATGTGTCAAAACAATTTTCTAGCCACCATTGCTAAGAACGGTGGGGATATGGACCACTCTTCGCATACAATTATTTTCTTGCCTATCACCTCCCAAAGTTTGGTCATCTAAAAGTGGAAGCACCCCGAATAATTTAAGTACCCTGTTAGGATTATGGCATCTAGAGTTTAATTTTTTTGTTGTTTTTGCCTTTAAAGGGTTTTGCTTTTGCGCATTTTTTAGAGGGTGGCCGTGGTGTAGTGGTAGCATCATCGCTTGTCACCAAGAATCATCTATTTATTTCACATGAAATAAATAAAAAAGTCTATCAATTGCGAAAGCTAAGTCTGCGAAGGTATAACACAGTAGAGTGGTCATATGGCCTGAAAGTCATATGAAACTTGATCGTGATGATGACATCAGGAGGGCGGAAAAAAATACTGTGAATCATGAGCAACGACAAAAGCAAAAACAAACAAGCTCATCAGTTATCTGGACGGCTACCCTTGGAGTTTACAGAAACTTAATACCATCTGAGTTTCACAAACCACTACACTAAAATCTTTCTTTCTCTCTCTCTCTGTTCTTCACAACGCCCGTGTCCTGTAATAGTATAAGAGTATTCATACCCTCTTTGACGAGCGCAAATTATAAAAAAAAACTCCTTCAAAGGAAACTATGCCACAAGGGAAAATGATGGTTAAATAAATGTTTAAATGTTTTTGTGCATATAAACTGGGCCACCTCAGTTACCCTTTTTAAACGTGTTCACTCTTTATTATACAAGTTCTTTTTTAGGGGAGATTGGAAACATATGATAGTTTCAGCTACCTCTTTTATGATGGTGAGGATTCACAAGCCGTTGGTATTAATAACTTTTACTTTTTTTTCAATTCAAAGTTAAGGCCATGTGATCATCTAAATTATTTGAGGTGTATTTAGCAGTCGACGGCGTGTTATCCGTAGGGAATGTGCTGAGGAGAATACAATCATAGTACCTACGTTCGTTGATCCTTTCCACGTGTGATAGATTAAAAAGAAACGATAAACACGTTTTCTTTTATAAAATCTTCATATTTGCATTCATATTCATGTTTTCCAATGAGAGGCCAATCAGCTTCACACCTATTATATTCCCATTTTCATTGTACTCAAAGCCTCTTCACTTTTTGTTATCCTTTGGGAATTTTCGTCAGTCTAATCCAAAGAACGTGTGCCGTCAAAATTTTCTAAAAGTGATCAAAATATTAATTCCACACCGCAAACAAAAAAATGCAAAACAAACACCGGAAAGTATTTTAAACGTCAACTCGGACTCTTCTCAAGCATGTAATTACCCCGGAATTAGGTGTATCCAATGCACAGGATAATCTTTAACAGAATGGAAAGTCCGGAACACGGACCAAAAAAATAACAATGGTCCCCTTAGCCCATGATGTGTCATTTTGCCTGTGAAACCGCAAAAAGGACACCCATATGTAAATAACTATTCAAATGAACAAACATTTGCACACACCAGCATATAGGACTGCAAGATGAATACGTATGTGTATGAGTACACTCATGAGCAGCCGAATTGTTTAGTCGAGGATCATTAAGTCGTATCAGATGTTCGGAAATTTGGGAAAAAAAATTCAAGAGGGAAACAAATCCAGGACATGCGCGTAATCGAAATGCTAACACACTCCATTATGTTCCCATTAATTGGTTTGGTTTTTACCAAAAAGGACTTAGCAAGGATGCCTCTAAACAAGCAACCAACTGCAACTGATGACCGGGTTTTGCGGTTTTCTCAACATCGTGGGGTTTCCCTTCTCACCGTAGAGAAAAGAACAAACAAATAATTATTACCTCTACCAAGTTCTGATCCGGTATCGATGACCACCACAGTGATCATTAGCCTTTCAACAGTTGTTGTAGGCTTTAACAACACACAAGGATACCGTGAACAAATTTCAAAGTAAATAAATAAGAAATAAAAAAAAATATAAAAACAAATAAAAATTGAAAAAGGAAAAACATTTGAAGAAATTAGTTCCTCCGGGATAGGACCACAGCAGCGGTCCTTCATTGAGCAAGAGGGCATAACCTAAATTTAATGGCAGTCGCGGCAAAGTGAAGAACGCCCATTGTCCGCCCAGTAATTAATTATTTTGCGGTCTTTATCTCTATGGTACTCAGTGCAAAGTTGGCCGCGAATGAGTAGATAGCTGCATCCTTATTGCGCGATCTGTTCTTACTTTTTGATCTTTTGCGAATATGTTGTTTTCTTTAGTCGGCGGCATTGTTGGTTACCGCCACCACATCAGAGTGAGCCTTCTTCTTCACTCCTGGAATCATCGTGTGCGGTAAATTGAGATATCGAATCGTTTTTTGGATGACTTCTTGCGGTTTCTTAGTGAGTAGCATGGCGAGGACCTTGAGAAAATTATGAAAATCTTAATTTTGCTTGTGCCAGTTGTTGTGCATTTTTATTTCCTGCATATGGGTAATTGAAAAAGAGACAGAATGCTTTTTCAAATGGGAACCGTTCCATGCATTTACTCGACGAATACGAATTAGAGTATGATCATTATAAATAATGGGATTCTATGAGGAGGGCTTCTTCTTTTGGGAATGTCTAAGGAATTGAGGGACTGCAAAAATGTATCATTACGGGATGAGTTCCGAATGGTATTGCTGATAATTGCAGAGTAATTGGGATATTAGTGTAACATGGTACGTTAATGGCAAATACAATTAGAACTGCTTCCATGTAATCACGGATCATTTTGTTACCTCGAATCATGCTGAACTGGCGGTTCGGTACCATCTGTTGTAAAATGATAGAGTAAACAAACAAAAACACATCATCACTTGTCCATGGTGGCTTTTGACGGATCCTGAGTCCTAACTATAACCATTACATACAGATACATATTGTGTGGCTAAATGCTTGAAACCGTAAAAGTATTTGTTACGTTCGTAGATTGGTGTCATGTGACATCAGTAATTGTTATGTTATATAAACTTAATATCTTTGTTAGTCTTGCAGCTCAACGAAGAAGGGGCTTCAATCATCTGTCGGCAAATATAGAATGTTCGTACAGCAAGTGGCAGATGAGAGATTCTGCTCATGAATACCGGTGGTGCAGAGCTCAACAATGATCACTTACAAAATTTTCCTAGTTTCGATCTGATGACCCCTGATTTGAGAAATTTAATGGCTACCTTGCTATCAAAGAACAGTATATAGTCAAAATTGTACTCTTTTATCATTTTTCCTTTGATAATTCTGAAGAAACGCTTATCTCCTGGAGTTTCGCAGTAACCTCCAGCACCTATACCGACATCCATCCAGGAACCGTCAGTGTAGAAGGCTATCAAAAATTATAGTAGTGAATCTCCTGTCAAAGGCTAGTAGGAGTGTAATACATATAATAAGTTCCTGTCTAACTGTTCGCAACTAAGCCAAAATAGAAGCATGATCGTAGGGTGGTTGGCTACAGTCCCTGTTGCCTCAGCCTGAGTTCAGGTTTACTCCTGGTAATTTATATGGAGCAAACGATTTCATTGCCTAAGCTATCTTGCTTTCGTCGGTTATCTCGCTAGTTGTAATAGCGTCCATTTAAGCTGTAGGACCGCAATAAGTGGACAATATGTGCACTTCTGTGTAGCCAATGTAATTTGTACACCTTCTTGAGAGTTAGTCTAGCTACCATCGCTTCCCTAAGTAGAAGACCCCTGCAATGATGCTTTGGTCAGGACTTTTTTTTAGAAGAGATGCTTCAATGGGTGATTCTTTTGACACCCAAACATTTCTCTATGAGTTCTTCTTAGCGAACCTAATTTCTGTCTTGGAGGGTTTCACGCTGTTTTTGTAAATTGACCTATCGATAACTCCCAACTCACTCGGGAGCTGGGAATAGCTCCACAATATTTACTTTCATCACGGTAGTTGATTTATTCCGCTGAACAGGAAAAAAGCAGCTGTTCAAGCGTAGTTGGGTGATGAGGGCTATTCATTCCAATTAGGTCACTTGACGAGGTACTAAAAGTGATAATCATCACCAAATGGTAATAATCACCGCCTATTTCTCCGCCCTATACTGTGTGTTTCCCTCCTACAACTCTGACTTTGAGGCTGGACTTAAATAGTGCGAACGCTAGTTTGTGTAGACTAAGGGCTTATGCGATTAAGGCCCCTTCAGTATATTACCTGTAATGAGATACATGCATAAGTAAAATATCTGGGTCTTATTTTGGATAGAAAACTAAGCTGGAAGCCTAACATACAAGAAAGAGTAAAGAAAGCCACTGTCGCATTCTTCTCTAGCAAAAAAGCCTTTGGGAACAAATGGACCTTACAACCCAGATTAACTCACTGGCTCTATATCTCAGTCACCTATGGGCAAAAGTACCAGCATCTTCCAAACTGAAATTTATGCTATAGATAGGTGTGTTCAATTTAATCTCGATAGAAGATACAAAAAATGCGACCGCAATATTGTCAGACAGTCAAGCAGCTATCAAGGCACTTGACTCCCATGTCATTAGATCAAAACTTGTGTGGGAATGCCTCGACAAACTTAATGAATTGGGTAGCAGTAACAGGGTAACCCTCTATTGGCTACGCTGGAATAGAGGCCAACGAAGAAGCAGACTCCTTGGCAAGGTAAGGAGCAGCAGAATCCTTTATTGGACCCGAACCATTCTGTGGAATAGAAAACCACACCATACGCGAAGAATTCAGGAAGATGGAGAAATAAAACAGGGCGAGAACCTGGGTCAATACTCCAGGTCTGAGGCAATCTAAGAAACTTCTGGGACACTACAACTGAAAGAGATTCGAAGAGTGCATCTGCCTTAACAAAAATAACCTACGTATCCTAACAGGCTTTCTAAGGGGAACTGTAAACTCGGCGAACATTGAAGGAAACTAGGTATAACAAAGGTAGGTAGGTAGGTAGATTCTGCAATGAGTCCAGTGAAACTCCAAAATATCTTTTGGAGTCTTGTGGGGCACTGAACCACAAAAGATTGAATTGCTTGGAAAATGTCAACTATCAGATGAGATATACCAACCATAGATCTACTACTCAATCTCAGTCCCTAAGAGAAACTGGATTAGAGAGGGTGCTCTAAGGTGAACTATCCTTGGCAAGGCAAAGAAAGAGTGTTTGACCCTCGATAACAATTCTGAAGGAATTATATTCTGAGGGAAACTCTAATGAGGGAATAAACCTCTCCTAGGTATTAGCAGAGGCACAATAGACCATTAGGTCGCAGTGCAAGTTAACCCTACATAAATAATAATAATAATATCTCGGTCATCAGACCGATCCTTATGTACGGGGTAGTTGTCTGGTAGATTGCCTTGGATAAGGCGATAAACCAGAAAAAAAAAGTAAAGTCCAGCAATCAGCTTTTTGTGTATTACGAACGACACCTTCTGCGGCAATGGACACTCATTTCATTTGACACCCCTCGACATTTGTGGTAGGCAAATGGCAGCTAGCTCAGCTTAAAGTTACATTACAGTGGTCCAGCAAAGTATATGGCCACCCCTTAATTTTAAACAATTTTAAAATCTTCTTTGAAAACATTGACTACACCATACCCAAGCTAAATTTGGACAAGAACTTCCAAGTCACCATCCCTTCTAGAGCATCCTGGGAAAAAGGTGGATTTATGGAAGATAAGTCGTTACATTTTTACACCGACGGTTCAAAAACTAACGACGAGGAGGGTGCTGGTGTCGTCTCTGATAGGCTTAATCTAAACCTCTCTTTTCGTCTTCGAAATCATTGTAGCATGTTCTAGGTGGAGATAATGTCAATAAGGGAAGTCTTGTCTTGACTAAAGAAAAACGTGATATCAACCACAGATATCCGCATCTTTTCAGATAGTCAAGCAGCAATCAAATCTTTGGAATCATGTAGAGATGGCGGAGCAGTACAATATTCACCTAATTTGGGTGCCAGGACACAGGCTAATGAACTTACCAGACTTAGGAGCCTTCTGTTTCAACGACCTAAACGATTTGGCATAGCTTCTCGCAGTGGCCAAAATATTATTACTATTATTAGTATGTAACACTTACAAAAGAACTATCTTCCTAGTGCTTTCTTACCAATTCCACTTACCGCGTACACATTTAGAAATATGATGAAAAATTCCCAGAAGTATCATGCGAAAACGGCCAGAGAAAGGAGAAAACCACTAAGTCAGATCATGCGCATCCCTGGTGACCTTGAATGTACTTGATTTTAAGGTAATAAGGAATACCGACCTTTTTTGTAAAGAAATGTGTTCTTTTGAGATTGTTTTCAGTATGCATAATCTTCTGTTTTTTTTTTTTTTTTGAGATATAGATATTTTCATCTAGTAGGTGTACAAACATTACCTTATTTTACTTCAGAATTATTATAATTTTGGAGATAACCAACATGAACGACATATTTTCAAATTTGGACTCTTAAATTTTGTACATATCCGAAATAGTTCCGTTTTCGAAAGCTTTTTTCATGCAAACTAAGAAAACATTGCATCTTCTTGGCGTTACAGTCACCTCTGATGTAACATGTCACGACCACATACCCACATCGCAAAATCGACAACCATGAAGTAGATAGAGCTCTAGATATTCCTTAAAGAGATAATTTAAAGCGAAACAGCTCCTTATTTTTTTTTTCTGTATAGGTATGTATGAAGCTCGGACCCCAAACATTTTCTTCACTTACTTGGTACCATACAGAGACGAACAGTTCACTTAATTGATGACCCTGCACGAATATCCAATCGTTGGCTAATCGATGACTGGTAACAGACATACATATGCTTGCTCTATAGATACTACAATACTATGGCGGATGTGCCATACTACGGATAGTTATGCTTTGCGGAGAGAAAATATGTTAACAAAATAGTTAATAGTAGCTTTTATAACTACCCTTCACATTGTGGAATAGAAACAATCAATTAAACATAGAAACACATAGATTTTTCATATAAAAAGTAATGTAGTGAAAAAAATAAAAATTAAACAAAACTGTGAGTCTGGTGTTTTCATATTTTTCCCTTAATTCAAGCCTTGTTCGATTTATAGAAGAATCGTTAGAATCGGTGCACAATTTATGAAGAT
Organism: Pocota personata; assembly: GCA_963082735.1. Lineage (NCBI taxonomy): Eukaryota > Metazoa > Arthropoda > Insecta > Diptera > Syrphidae > Pocota > Pocota personata. Next base: position 113,411,786 of record OY720431.1, on the reverse strand, counting down.
AAAACCCAATCCAAACTATTGTACCAAAATACATAAAAACGTGAAAACTGTTATTAATCGGTAAGAGATTGAACAAATTTTGTGCGCTCATATTAAAAATTAGCCCATTCTCCATTTAACCGAGATAGTATTTAAATAAATTAAAGCCCCTGCTGGATTTCTTTGACTTTCCAATTACAGGATAATATGAAACGCTTCGATTTACAGACCTTGAATTTGTACATATATGTAGGTAAGGTATACTTAAAGACCTTGGTGGTTAAGATTTAAAATGCTTGCACGCTTTTTTTTTGAACCTCCGCCAAAGATAAAATAGGTATAACAATATAATGTACATTCATTACATTGCTAGAACTAAAGCCTTCTGAACAATTCCACGCCATAAACCAGGTTACGATTCCTTGCGACTTCGAAACACAAAAACATTAACCCCCTTAAAGAACAATAAAAAAATAAACCTCATATGTCGTCCCCTAATGTTGTGTTAAACACCTTTTTGATGGCAATGGATAACAACAGTATGCAATAAATTCCAATTTCTTTGGGTCATATAATAGAATCGGTCAAAATTTGCATATGCACTAGCAAGGATTAACCACATTGAAAAACATATATGGAACCCAACAAATTTAATAAAAAAATATAGTCATTTAAATTGAGCGTATAATCAGGTTAAGACCAGTGCATAACTTTTCCTACGAAATGGTTTACGGCCACAGTAAATAAAAGAAAAAAATCGATTGTCAACGAAACACATCTTAACAACCGGGAACTCTATTTTTATGAATAGTAAACGGAAATTTGTTTGTATTCTAACTCCAACCGAATAACGCTGCATATGGCCAAGTTTAGTTCAATGAACCAAATATAAGGGTGTTGGCAACTAATGTCAGACAGGATATAGGCGGAATAAAGCTTTTTGTTGCTATGAAGCAAAAGAACTATCTAAGTATAGCAGGAGGTAACTTGAAATGACACTTGTTGCCTTCAGTATAAAAATCAATGCATTTCCTTGGTACGAGTATTGTTCGTTGATGGAATTAGAATGCAATTTATTTCCATTAAAACGGAAATCTACACTTCTGGAATTTACAATGTTAATCGTTACTAGACGTCAGTAATAATTAGTGAAAAGAAGTGAGGGTAGTTATGTTCAATTGAATTTGAAAACTATTTTGAAGTTCCACGATAAGAATTTTAATTAATTCATTTTAGTTTCGCTTAAATGGTGTTCGGTCGACTAGTTTTTATGCACCCTATAGAAAAGGAATTACAAGATAGAGTCTAACACAAATTGTTTGACAGCTTTATATTACACCTATTGTTTAATGTCTACTCTGAAAAATACGCAAACTCTGGTATACATAGAATTAACGCAACCAGTTAATCAGTCAATCAATATCCGCCCACTTGCGCTATCTAAAAGTATTCTACATTTGGTGCATACTCGCGGTTACGAGAACAATTCTGACCCTATGGGCCCACGGTTAACTTTAATTTTATCCACCAAAAGCAGCATAGATCACGATAGCAGAATCCATAAAATCGACAAATATCAAAGTATCATTCAAAACTATGCTTAGTCTCATCAATCGGGATCGCTAGTGCAACATCAGGGCGACAAAATCTACCTTTGTACAACCCAGTAGAAACGGACTATCTAAATCCCATAATAGCCCTTGACTGAGAGTACACTACTACAATTTCCTTTAGCAACGACCGCACATAACTATTGTTCACAAAAAAAGACGAGCTGACCTTCCACTTCTACACTGAGAGCTCTTATATGGACATTGGTACAGAATCTGTTGTATTTTATGTACCATTAGGAATCCACTATTCATTCATATACATCGTTCAGATCACAAATGATCAACAATATGATGACATTACAACAGCTAAACGGCCATAAACACTGAAGTCACCATACTTAGCTAGTTCCAGTATTATAGAACTTCTGGAAGTGGAAATTGAACCTGTGTACGGGCGGAGAGGAGATTGAACTTGCAAAGGAGAGTTCGAAAAGGCACCAATCCTGAGCTATTTCCTTATAAAAAATCCCAGCTTGTATTATAAGCAAACAAATAAAATTTACATAGATACGATGTTGTAGCATAGCCATAAAAAAAAGAGTAACAGCCCGAACACTCTGGTCTGTTTTCGATAAGAAAAGATCACTTATACTGGTAAGACTTCATGTGGCATTGCAGAATCAATATCCTTGCAGACCATCTCAGTATTTCATATTTTATGTTGTGGAAGCTGTAGAAGAAATAGAATTTGTTTTCTCACCTTATTGTCCTGCTTTAGGTAAGAAAATGTTAAGGATGAGGATTTTTCACAAACACTTCTTCAATAAGATGTGGCACTTGAACCACATTGGAATAAGAGATATCAAGAAATTTATCATATTATATTGTATGTAATGTATGTTAGTACGTATGGTACGATACTATGTATCCAAATGCTAGTCGACGTAGGCCGATATACTTCGACTCGATTTCTGCCTATTTTTCCTGTCACCTTCATTTTCTTTACTCTATTACCTTTTCTTAGATGATGATACGAAGGACCCTTTTGTTCAAACGTTGCTATGGCCGGATCGAGATACAACGCCAAGAGGTACCATGTTAGCTCAATCTTGATAAGAAGGTCATTAGCTTTAAATGGTACTGACATTAGCAAACGGCAAACGGCACACCAAATGAAAATATTGCATACACTCCATCCCCCTCCCCCTGTTTCGGTACCTTCAGGGGAGACTAATAACAGCACAGTCCTTGTCTTCTCTCCGCAATAAGGATACATGAAACATTTAACCACGTTTAAAAAAATTAAAATAACCTAGAACCTTCTTTCAGTGCTAGGAATGAGGCATTAAATGATATTCAATGATAAATTCATTGCCGAATCCAGCAAGAGATTTAAAGCAAATTTAATTTCGGTAAAGCCAGGAGCCATAACATGTGTATCTTTCCGGACCGTCACCTCGATCATATATACATTAAAAAGCAGAGAAAAATGCTATCAACAGCTAGATAACGCCGCCGCTCATTGGTTTGTGCAAGTTTTTGGACGAGAGTAACAAGCGATTGAACCTTGAAAACAAATTGTTGAAAGATATGATATATTGATATCCCGAAAATTAACACCTTTTCACTTTATGTTCTTTGGCCCTCATGGGTTCATGGCATCTGCCGCGCCTATACACAAGCTAATTATATACGGGTATTGGCGATGTGTCTCAGAACCATCAAGCTCTTACCCTCTAGCCGAAATTCCTCTTCTTAGACAAGTCCTGCATAGTAAGAACTTACCTTTTTGGCACCGCCGAAATTAAGAACATAGCTCTGCGGTCACTTTTTGTCGAAAAACTGCATACGCAGATTATTTTGAATATAGGTACTCGTAATATGTCAGATTCGAATATTTATTTAAATCGTTGGTGTCATTTTCGACAAATTTTTCTATCTTTTTGAAAATTGTGCCTGTGCCAGACATAAAGATTAAGGTAAATGTGTTCAGCCATTTAATCTGCAGTTTAAGGGGCAGATAGACAGACATACAGATGGAAGGAAATGAGAGACCCACTTTTGGAGTTCCTCTTTAATAGTACATAATACCAAGATTAATCAAAATTTCAAGTTGGACAATTTTCACGAAAACAATTCTTGCCCTGCATGGCTCAGTAAAAAATTCGAAAAGGTAAACAAGGAATCATTAGCCCCTTACAGCCTACCGGCTTCAGCTACTTTCTACATAAGATCCTGGCTACGGACAATTCTTTCATTTTTTGAACTCTTACCAAAAGGGACTGAGATTGAGCACAAAATAAGAACTAAGGGCTTGGACTCGTATCTAGAACACACTTCTTGGAATCTATTATCATTGATTGATAATGAGTTCTCCTCATTGGGAGGCTAAACAGTTGTAACCAATATGTGCAACTCTGATGAGGATATATTAGAAAGCAGATTAGAAACAGACATAGAGCATAAAACATGGAAGAGATATTCGAGAAGCAATGTTTTGTTTTGACTGGGCAAATCTCAAAGTTTAATTAACCGGGTGAATTGAGATAAGTAAATGTGAGTTCATATTTTTATACTGAGCTATTGACTCTGCTTTTGTATATCTGGATATGAGAACCTTCTGCAAATATGAATCTACCATCCAACTAAAGAGTTTTATGGCAATAAGGTTATGTTCATTATGCTGAAATTTGTCATTTGAATATGTGAAGGTGCCTGGGAATTATAATAGACAAATGATAAACCGAAAGATAAACCATAACTTAAAGCCCATGGTGCTGAGGTTTGGTGGACAAACGAGGTCGCTACAGTCTCCGTTTATTTCTGAATGTGGTAATTTCAGAGAGTCACCTTCCACAAACTTCTCTCTCAAGCTTCGAAGGTGTTTATCTATATTTCATTCAAAATTGTTTACCATTAACCAGGAGGAGAGCAACCACATTTATCTTTATATTGTCCGAAATTTCAGGCAGCAAATTGGCTTACTCTTGGAGTACTTACACTATCAATGACCAAGCCATTCATGTGAGTCAATTTTAAGACTTTCTCTTCAAAGCGGCGAAACCGCTTTCCACATTCTTTCAAAACATCCATCTCTCAACCACAATGTATGTACATGAAAAGAATTTTCGGCGACGAGTTCGGGCCTTTAGTTAAACAAAGTTTAGCTTCTGCCCATTCGCTTTCCACTACTTGGCTAGCCTTTTCCTGCCTCTGACTTTTTATGTCAACTTGCACAAAAAGCTCAACTTTGAATTATAGCTCCATTGCATGACAGATCTCATATTAAAAGTACCCAAATGAAATTACGAAACACAAGCCCCAACTTCATGTACCTCAGAATCGCTATACCTCACAACTTGCATGTCAGTCCTTACTTCCAATCACATGCCATAGCAGGTAATTAGTTATTTGCATGGCGCACGTTTCTTCGTCCATACATTTTCAATTTTTGGGTGCAAGGATTCATGTTGTCGTTCCAACTAGAAAATAATATTAAACCTCCAAACTGTTTACCAACTGCGTTACCTAGGACAACCAGACACCACCAATACCAGCACACCCCAAAAAGCGAATACCACAACTGAAGGGGTATATGACGGAATTTCCGATTTCTAGGCAAATAGTGTTCTTGACTTTTTCGCTTTGTGTAGACTTGCTTTGCGGAACGAAAGTATATTTGGTAGAAGGAAGGAATTTTGAAGAAGTGATTTTAATGTCCTCCCTGGTGAAGAATAGATAATGAATGGTGGGAAAACACAGCCTCTTTTGGAACTGAAAAGACAGCAATGGGCTAAGGAGAGGGGTAAGATGTGAATTCGCTTGAGTATTTGAATTGAATTGGTTTCTTCCTGTTCTAGAGGAACTAGCCCGAATGGACGAAATGTTCTCCTCGCATCACCACCAATCATCATCGTCATCTCACAGATTTGAGCGCACGTCGATACGCACCTACTACTCCAACCTGGATCTTAGTAAATCGAATGGTAGCACCAGGCAAATGAATACTGTTAGCAATAATAATTTACTCCAGCGTGGCAATAGCTATGATTTGCTCAACGATGGAGATGCGACATATACCGTGCACCGAAATCCTCAGACGACCCTTCATCATCAAAGTCGATATCCAAATGGGGGAGGCAAGGGAGGATTACAGAAGACAAAACAGCAACGTATTAGGAGTCCTAGTTTGCCTGCCATCCGCCATAGGGACTATGCCCTAGCAATGCGCCGAAATAACAATATTAACAATACTCAAAATCGTATAAACAATCCCGGTTGCCAGGAAGAGGACACATCGGGTTACTTGAGTGACTCCCCGAAGAATACCCACACTCCGGATATATGGTACAACAACGACGATGATAATGACGATGGCAATGGGAATGAGGTCGAGACGGGCAGCAATCGATCCAGGCACAATAAACGGGGTTATTATCAGGCGCCAAACAATGCTAACGGCTACCATGGCAGTAAAGGATATTTGGCTAAGAATGAAAAAAGCCAAGATAACGTGAGCAATGCCCTGGATGCTACTCATGTCGTGAACGACGGATTATACCATCCAAAGTAAGCCAATGATTTATATCATTTGATTTTTTTTTTAAATTGCTCTTGACTTTCAGCTACTACATTCCGCCGACGAGTCCATCAAATGCAAGCCGTGATATCTCTACCTCAAACACATATCCAGTGTATCCTACTGAGCCGGTGGAATATTACCCAAAGACACGCGAAGAACGAGCTAAATGGGGCAATTTCAAGTACAACATGGCCGATAGTGGCAGCACAGCTAGTGGCCCAGGATGGCTTAGTCGGGGTCTACATGACTTGAAGGATAGCGAGGACGACACTCAGTCAGTGCAATCACACATACGTGGGCAAAATGTTCCTCTGGATCCAATGGTCCTGGCTGAGCGGATGGATAAGCGCCGTAAGGCAGTGGAATATCATAACGCAATCAAGCAGCAACTACAGGAGCGTGAACGCATCCGTCAGTGGGAAATGGAGCGGCACTTACAAGAAGAGCGTATCGAAGAGGATCGTCTAATGCGGCAACGACAAGCGGAACAAGAACGTCTGGAATACGAGAGGCGAACGCAAATCGAGAAGGAAGAAGCTCAGAAAAAGAAGCAACAGGTAATGCTGGATGCAATTTCCAAAGCAGAGGTCGCGGCCAAGTTGGAAAAGCAGCGCAAAAGACGGAATAAGATTCCGCCACTTGAAAATTCCAACAACGGCAGCAGCAGTAGCAGCTTTGCGTATAGTAGCCCAAGTCGCAGCAGTGGAACAAAAACCATAGAGAATGACTCAGCGACGAGTAGAAGTGATGTGATGCTGCAGCATTCACCGGTGAAGAAAGTCAATATGGTGGAGCAGCAGCAACACTACCAACAGCAGCATCAGCATCATGTAGTAAATCGTGAACCAGAAATATTGCAAGTGCTTCCAGTTGATGACGATGACGATGCCATTGATAATCACCATGTGCTGGTTGTATCTGAAGAGCCAACTCGTGATGTTCCTCCACCAACAACGACGACGACGTCGAAAGCCCATATTGCTACTCCAGCTGCAACAGCAATAACAACAGAGGTCAAGGATGAGCCAAAACCTATCAATGGAGAGAGGGAAATGACAAAGAAGCGTACTAAAGAAGACGAGGAAGAAGAGAAAGTCCTAATCGGAACACCAGTAAATTTGCGCAAAAATGTCAAAAAGCCATCAGATAAGAAAGTCGATCGCATAGAAATAGCACAGGACAAGGAGAACATAGCTGTGGTACTTCAGCCAACTACGCTTATTCCACTGCCAGTGACCACAGACGTGTTTGGTTTACAGAATGTCATTGGTAACTTACAAATCGCTACATATATTATGCAGCAACAGCTCAAGCCACCTCAAGTACTGGAGTTGGTGAGTGCGAAGACGCCATGTGATGATGCGGGCACTCAACGTTCTGGTACTTCGACTGAGAGCAAAAGTAGTCTAGCCGATGATGGGCTGTGCAATATGTGTGGAAAGTGTCACGGTTTGTCATCGAATAGACACAGGCATGATACAGATATTTCACCAGAAGACTCTCTTGAAATAGATCATCAACCTGCAGCAGTAGTGGTTCACTCAGAAGCTTCTGGTCAAGAAATTGCGTTAATCCCCGTCTTAGGCGCAAACTCGCAAAGTCCTTTAATCGAAGGCGCTTTTAAAGATGTTGAGACACAAACCGAACTCCCCCTTAACTGTGATCTCTGTCTTTTCCACGACAACTTCTATAAAGTGCTTCTTAAAAGAGAAGTTTCAACAACAACAACCACGCAGACATCAAAGACTAAATCAAAACCCTGTCATGTGGCCAGCACAACGAGCTCCGAAAAAGATCACGAGACTACTACTACGACCACAACAACTACAACCACAACATTTCGGGCAAAAGCCAAAGAAAAGGATAAGAAGAGAAAGGATAAAATGGACGATCGACCAAAGTGGGGAGTTAACCGACCAGTTGTCCAATACGTGAAGGCCAGCGATCGGGATCCATTTTGCTTGCGAAATAAGAAGCGGAACACTTCCAAACCCAGTCGTAGTCAATCGGTAGACTCACGTTTGGATGTTGAAGAAGGCTTTCTGTTGAAAGCTCGTAACGTTTGCACCGAAATACTGCCGATCAAGACGGATGAAAAGGGAAGGATATTTCTGAACTTCCGCGAAGCTAGCGCGATAATGAACGAAGATGAAATAAAGGACAAACTAAGGCAGAAGTATTTCAGTTTTGGAAGAATCCTACCGCGACGCAACTGGGCTTCGGCAACGAATCATGATTTGAGTTTAATGCATCCGAATGTTGATGCGGATATGGCTAGTAACTGCTGAGGGCCTCGGTATACATAGATATACTTTAACAATTTTCTACATTTATACTTAATATTGGAATAAAAGTACATAGTTGTAGTTAAGACGAATAAATATGGAATATTAGTGCACAAAGATGAAGGTTTTTTTTTAATGAAATGGGTAATGAGTGTTTTGAGGACTAAGTGATGTAAAACTATGAGGATTTCTATGAATGCAGTGGTAACCAATGGTAAAAATCTTCTTTCTGGAGCTTTTCAATTTCGTCATTGATTGTATTAATGATCTCCTCATTGGAAATTAAGACTCTTTCCCTCGATTTTTTTTTCTATTTTTGGAATCAACTAGAAATGACATGGCGTCAGGTCCGGGGAATAAAATGGCGAGGAAATTTAATTTTTTTTTTTATAATCTACGCTCGCCGAAAGGTTTATGAATACCCGTAAACTGTTTCAGGGCACAGGCGTTAGGGAGAAGGGGGAAGAGGAACAGAGGAGGAGCCTATGCACGTTGGATTTGAATGTTTGAAGGTTGTAGTGATGGGGAAATACAGAGCCTAGTAGATCATTCCACATTCGTGTTGTTCGGCTTATAAATGAATCCCTATATTTGACAGTATGACCGAAGTTTGGCTTTAGGGTAAACTAATGTGCATTCGAAGCATGTCGCGTATTGAGGGTGACATTTTGAAGGGGAGGAATGCAACTGGCTATTTCGCTGGAGCATTTTTTGTGGAAAAAACGATAAAACAGGGGGAGACAGGAGACATTTCCCCGATGTTCTAATGAATGAATGGAATTCACAATGTCTCTATCACCTATAAGTTTGTGCAGAACGGTCTTGGGTGCACCAGACCAGATATGGGCGTTATATTCCAGCTTAGGGTGGATGAATGCCTTATAAATTGAGGGCATATCAGAGGGGGTAAAATATTTCTTGCACCGTTTAAGTAATCCTGGATATTTTGCAGCATTTTTGGCGACCTCGAATATGTGATCGTTCCATCCAAGGTTTCAATGATGCAAGTACGGATAATGGTTGAGAGTTTTGGTTTCGCTTGAGAGACAGAAGCATTAAATTCCACTCTGTTGGTTGAACCCCATTTAATTATGCTGTCCAGGTTGGAGTTTAATGTGTTTAACATACGTTGCCGTTCCCCTTCTACGGCCGAAGAGCAAGGACGTGAGTTAGGGAACGAATATGAATAACTGAGGGTACTGTCATCAGCGAAGGAATGGATTGGATTAGAAGTTGTAGACAAGAGATCGTTTATAAAAATAAGAAAGTATGTCGGAGACAAAGCAGAGCCTTGGGGGACACCAACATTTATTTGGTGAATTGCAGACTTGAAGCCGTCCTAGACAACTTGTATTGAACGCCCCGAAAGGTAATTTCTAATACATTGAAGAAGAGACTCGTTTTCGTTTTTAATGCATTTTTATTTTTGGAATTCATTCAACTAACTTAACTATGTTACATACTAACTTAATGGCCCTATGCGGGCGCTCTAAGCTAAACCTAATGCATAAACTATGTCTTTCGACGTAACATAACTTAAAATATTTATTAAATCTATACTTACAAATATTGGGAAACTAAGAAAACATTTTTAAGCAAAAACTTAGTAAATGAACTGTATTTTTTTTATTTATATATAAAACTTACAAACTACCTAAAAGCTACTTATCCTAAGGTACGTGATTAAACACGCGAATTTTTTTTGATATACATTTATATATACATATCTATAGATATATTGTATACCTTCATAATACATATAGTATGCATACATATATACACATGTATAAGGTTTTTTTTTAATGCTTAAAACTTAAACCGACCTTAGAACTATGTAAACCGGCCAGGCTATAAACAGCTACACCGACTTTGCCCCTTGTGAGGCTACCCCGAATCAAAAGGAAACGATGAGGGAGTTGCCTCTCCATCCCCGAGCCACCAGAATTTCTAGTGCTGTCTTACTGCATCTGCCATATAACGGCTTGATACCGCTCTACTAAACCGGAGACGCTCCGTGGTGCTATGTGCGACTTGTCGGTCGTAGTAAAGTCGCCTGTCCGCAGCATTTCGGGCAAAATGGTAGATTAGCGGCACCGCTACCCTATCCTGTATCAGACCTTGTCTATCTAAAAATAGGAACGCCTCTGGGGGGATGAAGCCGTTAAGGCGCACGCTCTCGTGATACAAATCATTGGGGTAGTATGCCCCAGAGATCAGGTTATTCATCGAGGACATTGCTCTTACAGTGTGCCTTCGAATCATATTGATCAGGAAATTATCCACTCTGTTTATGTTCGCCCTATTATACAGGACCTCATTAGAATATAATTTTATGTACTGGGACTCTGGTGTTATGTACAACTGAAGACAAGCCCTAAGGCAAGCCCTCTCAAACACCCGAATCCTTTCCATCCAGCTTGCTCCCACGTTGAACCACACGGGACATCCATATACGAGCATGGGCCGAATAAGGGCCATGTAGCAGATTACCTTCACCCTTGCATCGAGTTGGCTGCTATAAAACAGTCTCTTTGTAAGGGCAAAAGCACCTCTGGCTCTGACCAGAGCCGCATCTACATTTTTGTTAAAATGTAGATATTGATCTAGCCAGATCCCAAGGTATCTAACCACACTTCGACTCGCTAGTGGCTGCCCGTGCTGTCCCACGATTGAGAACTTTCGCCAATTCTTTCTGGTATCCCTGGATGCCCCAGATAATGACGTTCTAAACAGAATAGTCTCTGTCTTCTGGAAGTTGATCTTCAGCTTCCAGTCGTCGCAGTATATCCTGATCTTATCGAAATCACGCTGCAAGAGTATTGCAATGGCCTCGATCTTTGGTCCTGACCTATACGCGATTAAGTCGTCTGCATACGCAATAGCATGGGGAAGAGATCTTACGAGATCACTCGTGTAAATGTTAAAGAGGATCGGCGAATTAATCGCACCTTGTTGTAGACCGTTTTTGATTTCGAACGTCCCAGCAGAAGCCACATTGCAATTTTTCACAATGAACTGTCTACTGGTGAGCATATTACAGAGCATGTACAGCAGTGGTTTACTTATACCCAGCCTGCTCAACTTGTAGAAGAGTCCTTCTAGCCATACGGTATCGAACGCCTTCTTCAAGTCAACCAGGCAGGCACCCGTGCATTGTTTCTTACTTTTGTTCCATTGGATATCAGATACCAGTTTAGACGCGGCATGTACAGTCTCATGACCCGCCTTGAAACCGAATTGGTTATCCGGAACTATATGCATGTCCTCAACCTACTTAGTCAGGGCTCTATTGATCACTTTTTCGAATACCTTGATGATGTTCGGAAGGAGACTTATCGACCGGAGATTCGCCGGATTTGATGTATCTTTACCTCTTTTGGGAATAGGCTGTACCACTGCTGTCTTCCAATGCGCCGGATAATGTGCATTATTCAGCACATTGTTAAATAGGGTAGTGTAAATGTCCACCGCTTCTGGAGGGAGATGTCGAAGCACAATGTTAGATATTCCATCGATACCTACTGATTTCTTCTTTCTCAATGAGTCGAAGATCGTTTGGAGCTCCACCTTCGATATGAACGGGGGATGTACCCTTTCATCGGCGATGACATTATTTGCCATGCTATCATCATTGAACTCGGTAAAACCTATGTTCTCGGATCGCCAGTGCTCTATATCATTTCGAAGGTAGAAGTTGTGCACAAGGACGCGATTTTCCAGGTCGTGGTTCGTGCAAATGGTATCATTCACCTTGTACACTTCCTGAAAAGTCGCTCCTATAGCCTCTACTTTCTCCTGCGGATCTTCGATCATGAAAAAGTTGTCATCATCGACAGCGTTCACGGGATCTATGCCTGCTGTTATTAGTATTTGTTCGTTGTCGTTTTGATTATTCTTCCGAAAAATTTTATTTATTTGCGGGAACATACTCGGGTTGTTGGATTTTACAGCCCGAATTTTGTTGTTCCAATGCAAATTTACAAAGAGTCTGTAATTTTCTCTAATTAACTGTTGGAGATTTTTAATCAACGACTTCAGTGTCCTAACCTCCCAGTTTTGTCTGTCCGTAAACTGTCTGTACAAGGTTTTGAGTCTTGACAGAAGTCTACTTTTTTGTTGGTGTAGTGCGTTGATTGCTGCATTGCGGAATATGTCTGCGTTGTCAGTGTGTTGATAACGAGGTATCGTACTGTCCATCGTTCGTTTGATTGTCTCGTCCATTTGTCTTAGGTACGTGTCGATCTCCTCGTTTGACAGGTTCCTATTGGACGGTGGGTGAAGCGAATTCAAGGAGAGTGCTCTCGTCATAGCTCTGGAGAAGCGTGTCCAACGCATTGTAGGGGTACGTTTGAACAAACTCGTCCAATTAAGCAATTTCATTGGGAATTGTAATTTCGGCACTGAGTCCGCAATGGTCACTGTCATACACAAAAGTGTGTAGGCAGTTTCTCGTTTGTCGGTTCGTGTTGGTAGTTGTAATCGTACGTCGAATAGCATAAGATTCAGATAGGAGCCGTATCTAGGATACGACGGGCTATCTGTAACTATCAAATCGAGTCTATACTCGACATTGTGTTGACCCCACCAATTGAGTAGTAGGTTCCCCCTAGAATTTGGTATGTTATTTCCCCAATCGCTATGTTTGGCGTTTAAATCTCCTCCGACTCCAGCCTTAGACATCGAAAGTGTCTCGAGCTCTGTAATAAATGAAGTAGTTTGAGTAGAACCAGATGCGTAGACCGCGACCATGTACATCCTCTTTTCACTACGGAGAGCAATGCACACAATACATGCTTCCAGCTCCTGGAATCTACGCACCTCACCGCTGTACACGGCCTTATATCGCAAGTCTTTGTGAATGAAGATCGCAAAAACTCCACCTTGAGTAGAGTTGGGTCGGTTTCTTGAAGAAGAGACTAATAGTTGCCATATGCACGCATTTTCGACAAAGGAGCCTACCAAACTCTGTCAAATGCCTTTAAAAGAAGGGACGTAAGTGCAATCGGTCGGTGATTGGACAGGGAGGAAGATTCGCTTTTTTTAGGGATGGGCTGGACAAATGCTGTTTTCCGTCTACTCGAAAAGAGCCCTGAATAGTAGGAAAGACAGAAAAGCTTACGCAGAGGTTTTGCCAGCGTAGAAGAACACCTCTTCAAAATTATTGGGGGAGATCATCTGGATCAGCGAATTTGTGTATGTTAAGAACTTTGAGAACTCCTGCAACTATACGAGTGCTAAAGTGGACCTGTCCCATGGACAATTTGACGCTCTCAAATACAGGTGGAGACAAAGCATTATCTGGCAGCGTGGAGTTCGCTGCAAAGTGAGCAGCAAGCAGATTAGCTTTGTCTAAGTAGCTACAGCTGGAATGTCATTGTAAATGAGCGTGGGGATAGCAGACGAGACAGAATTTTTAAAATTTTTGACGAATGACCAAAAATGTTTAATACCTTTGGGACATTGTAGGATTTTTGCCTCAATTTTTGGTCATGTAAGAATTTTATACGTCGAATATGGGCATTGCAGTCTTTTCTGGCTTGTTTAAACTTCTTTCGGTTTTCCTCAGATTTGTTGGCTTTATAAGACCGAAAGCTTACTTCTTTGAACCTGATAGCCTCTTTACAGCTCTGGTCAAACCACGAGTTTGCTTTAGGTTTAATGCTCTTTATCCTGTTAGGAATAAAGTCATTCATACCTAAGAGTATAGTGTCGGTACATAGCGACCAGTTAAAACTCCTATAGAAGCTATTAAGGCCGCTCCAGTTGGCTTTCTCGTATTGCCATAATTTTCTTTTAGGAGTTTTTTCTTTAACTGAGTTGTCGGAGTACGGAAATTTAGCTGACACTATATTATGGTCAGACCGACCTAGAGGCGCTAAAACATCAATAGTGTATTTATCAGGGTGCGAAGTAAGAAACAAGTCCAAAGTGTTGGCGGAATGACTTTCAATGTCCGGTAAACGTGTAGGCTCATTAACAAGCTGTATCAAATTATTTACCTCAGCGAAAAGTTCAACATACTTTCTTTCGGGTGTTGTCTGGCCAGAATGTTGAAGGTAATCCGAATTGTGTATATTGAAATCGCCCGCAATGGCGATTTTAGTATGAGGGTACAAGAAGACAATTCGAATGATGGAATCGGACAGCGCATCAAATTCGTCCAAAGTTGAGTTGCTGTCCGCACTAGGGCTTCTGTAAATAAAGCAGTAGTGAATTATTTGCTTACGGACGGTGAATTTTATCCATTTGAAATTAAATTTCGAGTTGGAAGAGTGGCCATACTGTGGTGGAACTTGGTATGCAATATCACTACGGACGTAAATGGCGTGGCCAGGCAGTTTCAAATCGAAAGATTCTTCAACTACCTGTGTTTCGCTTAGTGCCAAAACAGCTGGTTTATGGGAATGGGCGTGGGCGTACACATCTAAGACATTCGTTCGTAGACGACGAATGTTGGTAAAATCAACCCTAAATTCCCTCATCACTACAAAATAGAAACACAAATGAAATAAAGTTGTTGATTTTTTCAGCAGTGCTTGCAGGTACATTAAGTTGGTGTAAAAATAGCGACGTAGGTTACGATGCAGCCATGGCATCCAAGTCATCACTTTGCCGATCAACAGGGCCACATTTGCATTGTCTTTCGAAGATTTGGGGGACCTACAAAGGGTGCGCCCTACACAGATAAATCCCCAGTATGAAATCTTTGAAACCACTTGGAAACTGTTACAAGGGATGATGCATTCACTCATATACATTTTCACACTGGCTTGAATTGACGTCAAAATCTGAAGAGAATGAAAATGCTAATTTCTTGTTGTGTTGGCGGTGGAATTTCTATCGACCTTACATCACTAATTTTATTGTTACTCGTCCAAATTCTTACCAATTTTCCTGAAATTTGAAATTAAATATCACAAAACTATAAGAAATCGACAATTAACTTTTGTTTTTTTTGAAAATTGATAAATAAACGCCAACTTAGAGAACTTTTGTTAGACCCTCCTTAAGAATGTACAAGTTATAAGTGTTAACATTTTTAAATTTATGTTAAAATAGAAGAACGGAAAGTGAGAATTCACTGATTGATTAAAGAAATGTTCAAGTTTATTCCAATTGTTGTGTTCAATATGAATCGAATGGTAATAATTAACATTGATAACCTACTTCGACTAGCTCTTCAATCCGGGGTTGATTAAATTGTTTACTCCTTGTACCTTCGACGTAGAAGCAGGCAGATAACATAAGGAAAATTGTTCTCTTCCAAAATTTAAGGACACTTTCATCCGAGTTTGATGAAGTGCATGCTTCTGTATCATATAGTAACACTGAAATGCTGGGGGTTTTAAGCAGCATCTCTTTAGTTCTTTATAAAGGGATCTGTGATTTTCCATTTGATTTTCATGCTGATGTCATCTGTAGACTTAACTGCAGATTGGTAGATAAATTCCTTGACTACCTCTAAGTTAAGCTTATTCATCGTG
The DNA here is from genome assembly GCA_963082735.1 of Pocota personata. Classification (NCBI taxonomy): domain Eukaryota; kingdom Metazoa; phylum Arthropoda; class Insecta; order Diptera; family Syrphidae; genus Pocota; species Pocota personata. Next base: position 113,395,903 of record OY720431.1, on the reverse strand, counting down.
ACATTTTGGCCAATACTTCGGTGGTAAGTGGTATTGTAATTTGTTCAAGGCATTTACTTTGCCTTATCTTTGTTTATAACAAAAAGGGTTGGGTACATTATGTCACATTTTAAAATCCTGTTTTCAAAAACTCTGCTCTACAAAATCGGTATTTGTAGGGATTATAGGAAGTAGGGAATTTGCGAAAACAGGATGTTACGAAGTGGAATTTTGAAAGGCTTGATTTTGAATACCGGAATATCGCCAAATATCAGGAAATTGATAAAATGAGTATTTGAAAAGCAGAAGAACTTTACGATCCCATAACTAGACCCATCTTATCCGCTTCTGATTCGAAGAGAGTGAAAGCGCCATTCACTATAGCCCACATAAAAAAGCATGTAGTAACACTGACTCTTAAAAATAGTCCCCGATGTTTTGACATGTTAGTTTCGCACTATTTGTTCAAGCATAAGATTGAAAAAGCTGCATAACAGTAATTCACCTTGCATAAATCTATTAAAGGTCTCGGTGGTATCTTTTCCAAAAGTTCTCCGACTTAATTCTGTATAAGTGAATAAATTTAATGGGGATAGTTTTTTTTTTTTTTTAATATTCTGCATCACTTAGGACTCTGTCCTTTAAAGTTAATTAACCCAGTGACGGAGATAGGGGAAGGAGTATAGGAGAGAACCAAAGATTAGAGAGGAAAGGATAGAGAGTGACGATGCGCGTTAATTTTGAATCTTTGCAGATTATAAGTATCAGGAAATATTGAGGATAGTTTAACTTTGTTGGTTTTTCTTAAAATATGGCAAGGTACAAACAACGAATATATAGCTTTTTTTTAAATAGCGCATTGATGCACATATTCGTATTGTAACTATACAAAAAACAAATTGTTTGACTTTCACTCAAACCTCCAAAACTTTTTTATTTTTCACTTTTCAAAAAGTTTCAGAACTATGTACATATCTGCGGAGTAACAAACTTGTCGTCGATCCAAATTTGGGCTACAACATTAAGAAGAAAAGTAAGTGGGTTTTTCGTCCTTACATATGTCGAAATTGATTTACCTATACATCGCTTTATTTTACTTTAGATGGCGCTACAGTCAAGGTTGGACCTGAGCCTCAAACATCAAGCATCTCCAGATAGCTCTATCTTATACTAGCCACATTCAAGTATCAAAAGCCTCATGATAGTGGTTCTATATCGACCTTGATTGAGCAGCGTGCATTCTTCATCGTCATCTTCGACAGATGGATGAGTTTAGCAGGTATATCAAGATGACTTTAAAATCAATGCAAAAGGTGGTGAGTATCAATTTGGAGTTCCTGAGTTCTTCCCAAGATTTGCCACAATGCGATCAAATGATCTATAGTGGACTTTCCTGGCCTAAGACCACAATGATTCGAATTAATCAGATTGTTGACAGGAGGTTTAAAGCGCTAACATAATATGGCAGATAATATCTTTTAAGCTATCTTGAGGGGACTGATAATTCTATAATTGGGGAAGTTTAAAATCTCCTTTCTTGAGGATAGGGCATATTATGCTGAGGTTCCATTCGTCGGGCATACTTTCATTTCTTACAGGTGATTTGATGTATGATTCGTCCCAAATCATCCCCAGCTGCTTAAAATAGCCTTTTTAGACTTAGATGTTACTATCTTTGCTTCACTTTGGTCGGTGGATGGAATTGTTGATCGTCATCGTTCATGTTGGATGGAACATTCTACATGACAGCGAAGTTTTGACCGTCACCGCCCTTTAACAGTTTACAGAAGTGATTTTTCCAGCACCGACTATTTTAACTCAGTTTGGTTTGCAGTCGATCTACACTCATCTATAACCAATTTCAAAAGTATATTGTTTTCATTAAATGTTCAAACTAAATTTCATATTATAAGGTTTTTATTATATTTATTGTACTTATTATATGAATCTAAAATAGTTTATTTTTATGTGTAATCTGTAAAGCTTTGGCGTTTGTAGATAAGTAAATAAATGAATTAGCGCAATATTTTTAGCGAAAAACTGAGACTCTGTCTCATTGTAAACATTAAGTCAGTTAAGAATTGTAATCAAAATCGTTCGACCCAATTTCGAAAAAGTTAGCTTTTTGAAAATTGGCTTTAAGAGTTTTCCCCGTAGTTCAGGCTATAAATTGCTACAATTGTATAAAGATTTAAGTTTCTAGGTAATACATTAACTTGCGGAGGGTGCCAAAAGTAACACACAAATTAGAAAATATTTTAAACGAATTAATAAGCTGAAGTCGATCTTCCCTAAGTCGAAGCAGCAGGGGATCAATGGGGAAAAATTGATTTAGGGGAAATGTCGACTTACGAATTTATTTAAACCTATTTCCCGACTTAAATATTCTGCGAAAAAAAGGAGAAATTCGACTTAAAGAAGTTTAAACTTTAGGAAGTTACACTAAAGTATAAACCTAAATGTCACCTTGCTTTAATTGTTTTGATACCAGAGCTCTATACATTTTTTTTTCTTAAATAGCTTGATATTATTGAACTAAATTGCTGATCATGTGAAAACAGTTAAATGTGTTCCATAACTATCATTTATTTTATGTAATAGAAAACTTGTATTGTTTTTTATAAATTCTTACTACGGCTACCTTATAAAAACAAATTATAGATTAAACTAATGGAAATTAGGGCCCATGATTGGTACAGCGCCTTAACTACTACATCGATAACGGTATTGGTCTGACAATGTCAGAAGTCATACTGCAGTAACAAAGTCCTATTATATTAATATGTACCTACTTACTTAGATTGACCAAAATCGAAAATTTTTAGGAACACAATATATACCGGCCCAGAAGCAATCAAAAAACAAATTGACCATGAAATTTCTAATCTTGAGAAATTTGTTTATATTACGTTATTTGTTGCATAGATTTGGTATGCAGCAAAGTTCTAATATATTTTTAAGGTGGAGTTAAATAAAACTGTGCAATGTGAAACTTTGGACCTTTGTAAATTTGGAATCTGGGACATTTGCTCCAACTATTCAATAAATATCATTTACTATCCAAAATACATTGTATGAATGCCTATAAATTTTGATTACCACCGCCACTTCATTTCACCGGAACAATCCCAAGAAATAGTCCAAACATTTCTCACACCCATGCCCATCCAAAGATAAAACTCATGTTCCCATAGGGATTCCAAATTAGCTCTCCATTGTTGTCATACTTCAGCCCAACTGAACATGACAAAATGTCATAATCCCCCGGCTAAGTGCCAACATCTTAAATTAAACTCCAATAAACCACTGTTTAGCACCCATTCTCGAACTTTCAAACCACTCCGCAGCACAATGAGTCCACATTTTATCGCCTTTTAAGCACCACATTCGTATGTTAATCCCCCGATTTCTACACCTTGACAGCGGGAAAAACTACTCACAAATCGCCCAATAAAATCATATTTTCCCAAAACATGGCCCTCCGGTCGAACAACAGCAACAACCTGTCACAACTCCACACGAACATCAAAGGCACATTCCACTTCAGCATAGCACCACTGGACAACGACGACGACTCTATGCCATGAATTCAGTAATTATCTAATCCATGTCAGATCTACGAGTTGAGGAGATCTGTAAGCCCCCATTTTAACACTTCAGATATTCGATGGCTGGCAAATAGACCCGACAGATACACAAAACCCATGCACCGGTCCAAATCAAAAATCTCATTATTTATCTTCGAAAATATTGAGACAATTGTAACGATTGTCGAACAAAAACGAGAGCGGCAACATTGTGTTAAGCACATGAATTATTGTCGACGAGTATACAAACAGGGAAATCACTTCTGGGAATATCCAGAGCAACCATATCCCAAAGAACCAATTTTGTGGTCAGAAGGAGTTGGAGATGCCAGCGTATCTCTATGTAAGTAGAATCTCCCCGCGCGTCGTCTTCCTTGGATGTCATCTCTTATGTTTGATGATACAATTAACAATTTGTGGTCGATTGTTGCTCGGAAATTAAGCACAAACGTACTTGGGGGAGAGTTATTCTTCATCCAAAGAGATGGGAATCTAAAAAGTTGCATGTAAACTCTTAAACCAAGTCAAGTGATGTGGGACATGGAGGCGTTGTCATTCACCGACAATGTTTGCCATGTTTAACATGTCCATATTGACGTGGGGCTCTTCGACAACAATAACAGTTTAGACGCCTATTGTAAGGAAGCTGACGGACAATGGCTCAAGAATGGATTGAAAAGTTAAAATCTTTGAATGGGGAATATGTATGGCCTTATGAAGCGGTTATGGGTAAACAAAAGTGCCCGCGGGCATTTTCTTGAAGTCATTTATTGTTGTAGGTCAAACAAAGATACCACAAAGTGTTTGCGATGCATTGAATGCAATTGAAATGTGGTCTCTTTTATGGCCTGGGAGTATTTTTTCAGATTCAAATGTGAATTAGGAGAAATGTGGTTCAAAAGTGAAATTGAAAGAAATACATTGTAGGTATGAACGCATGTATGTAAGTAGAAGGACCCAGCTGATCTTTAAAACTATTTATTCCATACGAGTATCGGAAGCATTTCTATTAAAATTGTGGTCGTTTAAGGCTATGGGTGTAGAAATATGTAATTTTCATCTACACTTTGCTTTCTCTACTATTAGAGCGAAGCGCCAAGTTCTTCCAACTTGACATTGCGGCACAACACATGGTCAGACACTGGAAGGCGCCTCAAAAGCGGACGAAAGGGACAACTGTTGAATTAAAAAACTACAACAAAACGCTGCACAAGCTAAGGAATGACACCAAAAGCTGCAATCCAGGAATAATAGTCGTCATAGGGTCGGCAATTGTAGCTTCCGTGAAAAATTCCTTGTAAGAGAAGCTGAATGACAGTTAGTGACTATTATACGAGGGTGGGTCAATAAGTCTCTTTTCGGTATAAAACAATTTTTTGATGCCCTCCAAATAATACGATTTCTAGAGCCCCTCAAAATAAGCGTTTGTTTCTGCGATGACCTCTTCATTCGACCCAAATCTCTTACCTTCGAGCCATTTCTTCATGTTTGGAAACAAGAAATAGTCGCAGGGAGCTAAATCTGGGGAATATGCTGGATGAGGGAGAAGTTCGTAGCCTAACTCATGCAATTTTGTCATTGCCACTGCGGACTTGTGCGCCGGTGCGTTGTCCTGGTGAAAAAAAAACTTTTTCTTCACCAAATGCGGTCGTTTTTGCTTCATATCGGCTTGGATTCAGCAGCTCTGCGTAATATGCGTCAGTGATCGTTTTACCCATTTCAAGGTAATCGATGTGAATAACACCGCGCGCATCCCAAAAAACTGTCCCCATGACCTTATTTGCTGATAAACCCGCCTTGGCTTTCTTCGGCTTCGATTTTCCTTGGTTTCTGGTGTGTTGTGGTGAATCCTGGTTTCATCCACGGTTACGAAACGGCGCAAAAACTCAGCCGAATTTTTCTGGAACATCGCCAAACACACCTTTGAAGTTGTCAAACGAATGCGTTTGTTGTCGATTGTGCGCAAACGCGGCACCCATCTTGCGTAAAACCTTTTCATGTCCAAATATTTATGTAAAATCGAAAGGAGCCATGTGATAAGTCTGTGGCTTCTTCAAGCTCGCGCACTTTCATTCGCAGATCGTCCATAATCAAACTATGGATATTGTCGACCATTTCTGGTGTGGTGACCTCAATTGGGCGACCAGAACGTTCGGCGTCATTTGTGCTTGAACGACCATACCGAAATTGAGTAAACCAGTGGTGAATGGTTCCAATCGATGGTGAAGAGTCCCCATAATATTTGTCAAGCTTTTGTTTGGTTTGCGTGATAGTTTTTTCTCGCAAAAAATAGTGTTTAATGAGCACTCGAAATTCACTTTTTTCCATTTTAACGAAAATGCTAATAGGCGTCTATATAAAATGGCTGCCAGAACAAAACTATTTTACAGATCTGTCTGGAAATTTGGGTGCATTCTTTTGAAAGATGATTCCTGACAAAAAAAAATTAAATTTAAGGTGACGACACAATTTGTTTTAATTTTCAGGGACTTATTGACCCACCCTCGTACGTTATTTCAACATCCGCCAGAGCCACAGGTGTCACCGTGTCACCTGCCACCTTAATGGAGATCCCAAAAGTATGCGAATACAATCTAAATATAGTATACTGAACAATTAGAAAAATACTTCAACGAAACGCTTGCATTCGGTAAGAAGCAACAACTAAGGAAGACCCGCTCAAGAGTAGATACCAAAAGAAAAATAACCGAATCATGGAAAAAGCGATTAAAGGTAGGTAGAAAGATTTGAAACATAGAAAAATAATTATCTTTTACATATATAAAGACATTTTTTCATACACTCAACCTTTTCGGAGATATCTAAGGAAGAAGGTCTGAGTTTTTTTTTAACAAGTTCACCTCATTTGTTTCAGAAAAGTTTGCAGATAGAAGAAAAATACTTATGAAAACATTTATAAGAAGATTTTAGAATATGTGCTCCGGATTGGCCATCTCAAAAGTACCCATTCCAATTGAAAAAAACATATAGGAAAGTTACAATCCAACTAGAATAGATTGTACAATACCCTATCCCCCTCTTTTAATTCATCGTTAATAAAGTGAGCATGGCGCTGCAAAATTTGTAAAACACATGTAGTGATATTATTTTATACAGAGGGTTTTCCCAGATTTTTAGCTTTTTCTCAGCAGAAAGTTCCCAAAATTTGTAGCTGATGTTCACGCATTCTGATGAGATATTCACAATAAGACTTACATTACAGAACACATAATATTTTTTTAAGAAAACGCCCCCAAAACGTGGACGTGACCATGTATAGTGTATGGACGAAATATAAAGAAACTCAACGTCTATATATCTTACCTACACAATATTTTTCTGTTTCTAGCAAAAATATTGAGAAAAATGAATAGTGGGCGGATTCTTCAAATCTTATATGCCAGATTTCATATTCCTAACTCAAAATTAAAGGCTCAAAAAGTGGTGACATACGGACAGACAGACGGGCATGGCTAGACAAACATAACTTTTGATGCTGATCGCAAATATATATATTGTACATATACGAGGGCAAGGTGAAAAGTTCTCGGCCTGACGCAGAGATGGCGTTCCAAATGGATACACTTGAATGTCGTGCGGTGATAAAATTTTTCGTTTTGGATGGATTAACCCCTAAGGAAATTCATCTAAAGTTGACAAAAAAATTTAAACGTGGTCGCACGTCCCTCGAAGATGACCCACGTGAAAGACGGCCAAAAACCGCAACCACACCCGAAACCATCGAAAAAGTGCATGACATCGTGTTGGACGATAGGCTGAGGCTGGGTGCCAAACGTCTTGCAAAAAAAACTTAGGGATGCGAAAGCTCTGCACAAGATGGGTGCCGCATTTGCTGATGTCGATCAAAAGCAAATGTGCAAACGATTTTCGCGGCAATCTTTGGACCGATTCAATAGAGCGCCGACCGATTTTGTGCGGCGATTTGTCACCATGGATGGGACATGGGTCCACCACTACACGCCAGAAACGAAACAGCAGTCGAAGCAGTGGGTGGAATCCGGTGGTGCACCGCCAAAGAAAGCGAAGTCGATCGCATCTGCCGGGAAGGTCATGGCCAGTGTGTTTTGGGATGCGAAAGGGATCCTGTTAATTGATTACCTTGAGAAAGGCAGAACAATTACAGGCGAATATTAGTCCAACCTTCTTGACAATCTGGGTGTTAAAATTCGCAAGGAGAGGCCTGGCTTGGAGAAGAAAAAAATCATCTTTTACCAGGACAATGCACCTGTACACAAGTGTGCGTTGGCGATGGCAAAACTGCGGGATTTGGGGTATGATTTGCTCGGTCATCCCTCCTATTCACCTGATTTGGCACCCTCAGATCTCCATCAGTTCCCAAACTTGAAGAAAATTGTTTCTGAGAAGCGCTTCGCATCCAATGCAGAAGTTGAGAAGGCCTTCGATGAATATTTTCACAACTTTCCAGACTCTCACTTCTGAGAAGGTATACTGATGTTGGAGAAACGGTGAACCAAGTGTGTTGAAGTCAAGGGAGATTATGTAGAAAAATTAAATCATTTTTTAACTGAAAATCGCAGTCTTTCATTGTCAGGCCCAGAACTTTTCACCTTGCCCTCATATATATGTAGGTACTTTTGGAGGTCTATCGTTATTATGTCTCTATGTTACAAACTGTCGTCTTCAAGACCAGAAACTGGAGAAACATCCTTTCCGCCAGTACCAGACTACCTGCAAAATATAATGATGGCACTACGACACCGTCGAGGCAGTATAACGTCACAGGCGGTGTTCTTCAAGGCTCCGTACTAGGTCTGCTACTGTGGAATCTAATGTATGATGACGACATCAGAGGTCTTCGAAAATAATTGACTTCGCCGACGACTTAGCAATCGTTGTAGTGACCAAACTCCTTGAGGAGTTGGAGCATGACTAAAATTAAGCTATCGGGATGGTCCAGGACTAGCTAAGACAAAAAAAGAAATAGTGCTCATCAGCAGCAGGCTAGTCGTAGAGACTATAAAAGTAACTGTGGGCTATCACATTGTAGTTCCCAAACCAGGATTGAAATACCTTACCATTACTATAGATGCATGAGTAACTTTTAAACAACATCTGCTGCATGCACCTGAGAATGCAGCAAATGCAACAGCAGACAGGAGCAGCAAAGGCAAACAGACAGGAGCGGCAACGAAACGCAGCGGAGCAGGCTGCCAACAGGAATGAGCAGAGTACCTAAAGCTGAAGTCTCCCCTCACGATGAAATGCTTGACGGCAGTGCCGTGAGGACCAGGGGTAGGAGATGGGTTTAGTGGGTAGAAATCCCACACTGTTACTGAGTACGGGCTCAGTTTCGTCTTTAAGAGATTCATACCTTTTCACAAAAAAAAAAAAAAAAAATTGTGTATAAAACTTAATATGGCGCAGGGTCAAAAGTCCATTATGGACTTGGCCCAATTGAATTGAACTTATAACCCACCCAGTTTGTCAGGAGTTAATGAACAAGAGTCGGTGCTAGGATCCATTTTTCTTTTTTCGAACCTGCACAATTCGGGTCACAAGCAAACACACTACTAACTATAGCGTGTCCACCTTGCTAGGACTCATCCTAAGGAACATAATGTACGACAGACGATGCACTAGGAGTAATTGCTAAATACCAGTAGACATTTTGATCGGGAAACTGCAGAAAATTGACAATGGAAAGAGTTGTAAGCATAAGCGAATGGCAACAGAGGTACTGGAACATATTCGTGAATACTCGTAGGTTCGAATGCGATGATTCTTACACCTATCTAAATTGTGAAGGCCGAGAAATATGCACTTTTCTACTCCACAAAATTTACGAGAAACCGAACTCGAAGAAAAAATCGAAGAGACTTAAGAAAACATTACACATTTTATACTAACATAGAGAGAAATTGAAGATAGAGAGGACTAAGGAAAGAAATGTAAAACCACATGCAGACGACAACCAGACAGGAGCAGCTGATGCTGAAAACCTCCCCTCGGTGCTATACCTGACGGTAGTACCGGAGGAAAAGTGATTGTGATAAAAGGAAAAATGATGGTTTTATTGTGTAAGAATTCCAGACGCTGTTGGGAAAGAGCCTGGCAGTCCTACTATCTCCTAAAGATTATATCAGATGACAATGCACTATATTTATAGACAGGCTCAATCTTAATAACCACGTTAACGTCTTTTGTGCTTGCTTAGGGACTGCCACTTCACTGACTGAAATTTATTTGAAAGAGATGTCAGAATAACACTCTTTTTCTCTTTATATTATTTAATATATATATAATTAATATATTAGAATATATTTCGTTCGCTTGTGTTCAGAATGAAGACTATCGATTCTTAAACCAACTTAAAAAATGTATTTTCCGTTGAAGTGAACAGAAATAAAATACCGGTTACACCGGTTGTAGTTGTTTAGCAACAAGATAAAACGGTTTTAATAGTGACTAAGATCCCTGGATTTTAAATCACTTAGGTAATGTATGTATAGGTACAGATAGAGTGGTACCCGTGCAGGGACGGGTTAAGAATGTCACTGCAGCGTCCCCCACAAATACATAGCGATTGTCGTAGAAGGCGACTAAGGGGAAAATCACATTTAGGCTATTTTTTTTAAATATCCAGGTGCGCCTAGTGACACCTATACTATCTTAAAACTGTCCCGCAAGTGTGCATGCGAATCCGTGGGTTAACACGATTGAAGATCACCGCTGTTGTAAAAGTAAGATCAAACATAAATCAAAAATCAGGGAGCATGCACGTGTCAAAATCAAAAAATCGCTTAAACCCTAGCATTATGGAAAAGTACGCTAAAAAGAAAAACGCTACCCCGCCAGGCACCACTAATGCCTAGGCGTAACATAAGAGTTGCGAGTTGGTACCTTGGAAGTATGAGTCGCAGCTACGAGTTTGAAGAAATGATGATTAGAAGGCGAATGGACGTCTTGTGTGTACAAGAAAGAAAATGGCGAAACACCGGGAATCGGGTGCGTTTCTTGGACGTTAAGACGAAAGCTTACAAGATATTCTACTATGGATCGGAACAAGGTAAAAACGGCTAGCTCGCGGCAGAGCTGCTTGGCAACATCTTGACCATTTCAAAGTCCAGTGTCCATTTGATGTCTCTCAAATTGATGATACAGGGTGAGGTGTGGAATATTGTAAGCGCATATGCTCCTCAAGTCGGATGCAAACAGCGAGAGAAAGAAGTATTCTGACCGGATTTTCACAACTTCATCAAAAACAGCTTTTGTTTGTTGGCGGAGATTTGAATGGCAGACAAACGAAGACTATGAAGACTGCCATGGAGGACCGGGTTACGGCACCAGGAATTCTCCAAGTGAAGACATCCTATGCAAGTGCAAGTCATACGGTCTTATCGTGCTAAATACCATATTCGTCAAACAAAGCCCGGCACCTGATCACTTACAGCAATGGTGGAAATGAAACCCAGATTGACTACCATTTGGCAGCCAGTTTCATGAAGCCTCTGGTTAAAGATTGGGCTATCGCCCAGTAACACCGTCTCCTCCTGACAGACATTTTTACGGAGACGGGGAAGAAAACAAATAAGCAAACAAAGATGGATGAGAAAATCAATTGATACAAGCTGGACAAAGGAAAAGGCAAAGCTTTTATTACCAGCATGATAAATTACCTCTTTACCATCATCGATGAGGTCAGTGATAAGGACTGCAGAGCTCAAGATATGTGGGATTTCTTACAGGGATATTGCTTGGAGAGAGACAAATCACTGCTTGGAATGTCGAAAGGCCCCTGCCAATACGCCAAAGAAACATGGTGGTGGACAGATGAAGCTAAAGTCGTGATACGGGAAAAGGCTTGATCAAAGTACTCTTCTACTAATAGAGATGAAAAAGCTCGCCTTGAAGTGATATATGTATATGTTGCAAAGGTCTCGCGAGGTAGAAGTGCGCCCAATTTCAAGCAGAAAGTATGGAAGGCTTCTATCGGCAGTTGGGGGAAATATCGTCTTCGGCGTCTGATAGAAACCAGGCTACCCAGGTGCTTCGACAAAACAACTTGAATAAGGGAACAACTATCTCCAAAATAGGCACGCAGAGAAGAAGAAATACTCGGCAGATTCGTTCCCTAAAGTTCATTTGTTCACAATACTCAAGGCTAGCTTCTTGTGGAAGACGACAAAATTCTCCACAAATGGCGACAGTATTGTGAAAGACTTCTGAACTAGGAGTTCCCCCGGGTATACTTTCCAACAGCCGCTCCTAACTATAACGAAGTATCCGACATTACTGTCGAAGAAGTTAGAAATGCCGTCAAATACTCCAAAAAAATAAAAGATACCCTCTGAGTTCTGGAAAAAGACGGGGGACATCGGGTCCAGATCGTTCATGATTCTTATCTCCAAACTTATGAGCAGTGATCCAATGTTTAATCAGTGGAGGGAAAGTTATCTTCTTCCTTTGCACAAAGGAAAGGGCTTTACGCGAAACTGCGATAACTACCTGTCAAGCTGATGTCACACACCATGAAGATCGTTGAGCGAGTATTTATAAAAACCGCATCTTCACTTCGCTTCTTATTGATTCCGCCCAAATTTAAAATCAGAACAATTTACAAACGATCAGCGCATATAGTCGTATATATAGCGCATATTTACATACTTATAAAATTTGGCCATGAAATTGAAGTGAAATGTTCTTTTGCAGTCTCAGCAGTTTAAACTTTAAACTGCGAAAAGATCTATTGAGCATGTGTTTTCTTCGGTAGAGGGGTGAGTAGTAGAATGAGATTATAGATGAATTGTTTTGAAATTGCGGAGAGATGCTATTAGTAAAAATACGTAAACACTAACTTGTTCCATTTGTTTAATTTTTATTGAATTCGCGAAGAAGAAGTGCCCCCAATTTCAAGCAAAAAGTATGGAAGGCCTCTACCGGGAGTTGCGGGAAATATCGTCTTCGGCGTCTGATAGGAACCAGGCTATCCAGGAGCTTCGACAAAACAACTTGAATAAGGGAACGACTATCTTCAAAATAGCCGCCCAGAGAAGAAGAAATGCTCAGGAGATTCGTTCCCCAAAGTTCATTAACAATGCTCAAGGCCAGCTTCTTGTAGAAGACGACAAAATTCTCCACAGATGGCGACAGTATTGTGAAAGACTTCTGAACGAACAGTTTTCCCGGGTATACTTTCCAAGAGCCACTCCTAACCATGACGAAATATCCGACATTACTGTCGAAGAAGTTAGGAATGCCGTCAAATACTCCAAAAAAAGTAAAGCGGTTGGGCCAGACGAGATACCCTCTGAGTTCTGGAAAAAGATGGGAGACATCGGGTCCAGATGGCTCAGGATTCTCATCTCCAAACTTATGAGCGGTGATTCAATGCTTAATCAGTGGAGGGAAAGTTATTTTCTTCCTTTGCACAAAGGGAAGGGCGATACGCGAAACTGCGATAACTACCGTTCTGTTAAGCGATGTCACACACCATGAAGATCGTTGAGCGGGTATTAGATGGCCGACTGCGGAAAATAATAAGGCTATCTGATGACCAGTGCGGGTTTGTCTCGGGTAAATCAACAACAGATTCAATCCAAAGTATAAGGATCATAATGGAAAAACATCGTGATTCCTTAAAGGACTTGCATATGGTGTTGGTTGATTTTGAAAAAGCCTTTGATAGACAACCAAGAGATCTCTTATGGGTGGCGCTAAGACAAAAAAGAGTTCCAGAAACCTACGTGCGCATGATCATGGACATGTATGAGGGAGCAAGGACAAGAGTAAGATGTGCCGCAGGAGTCACCGAAGAGTTCCCAATCAAAGTCGGTGTACACCAGGGAAGCGTCCTTAGTCCTTTGCTATTTATTGCAGTCCTTGATTATCTGCTTGAAGAAAAAGTGACGGACCCCAAAGTGCATAAGTTATTCTTTGCTGACGATGGAGCTATCATAAGCGAAGATCAAATGGCCTTGCAACGAGCACTTGATGTATGTGGATGCTTTGGAGGGATATGGGTACCGTATTAGTTCGAAAAAGACAGGGTATTTGTGCTGCCCATTCTCTGATCCACACCGGCCTATTCCAGACATTTACTTAAATAGAAAAGTGCTTCCCAAGTGTGAAAAGTTCAAATATCTGGGATCTATGATCAATAGCAAAGCAACTTGTGATGATGACATCAATCATCGCTTAAGCGTATGAAGTGGCGGGAAAATTCCGCTATCTTCTGTGATCGAAAAATGCCCCCTAAGCTTAAAGGAAGGCTCTACACCGCAGTTGTACGTCCGGTGCCCACATACGGTTCACAATGCTGGACAATGTACAAAAAGTATGAGGGCAAATTAACGGCAGCTAAGATAAAGATGCTTCGCATGACAGCAGGAGTAATGAAGATTGATAGAATAAGAAGTTCAAAGATTCGAGGAAGCCTTCATGTAAAAGAACCCATCAGAAGAAAGATAGAGCACGACCGGCTCAGTTGGTATTCTCATGTTCAAGGGAGATCGTCAAAAAGGCAATATCAATCAACGTTCCTACCCAATCGCGCAAAAAAGCAGACCAAAAAACAACTGGATCACACAAATGCAAAAACACCAGCATTCGATTGGCCTCAGTGTCGAAGTGATCCGAAACCGGGAAGCCTGCCGGTACTTTCTGAGGTCAAACCGGCAAACCCCACAGGTGGACCAGTAGGGATGCAGTAAAGTGGGAGGGTTGTGATCCTTCTACTCCGGATCATAACTTCGCTTTTAGAAGAAGAAGAAGAAGAAGAATTCGCAAAACTGATAAAATTGAGTACAAATTGGTACGTAAATCTGAAAATGAGTACAGTGCTGCTGAAAGCAGTACTCTTCTCTCTCGAAAAGAGTAAGTCTGGTAACCTAGTTTACTTTATCAAGTGGATAAAAAATAAAGCGATTATTAGCTATCTGCATACATAGGTGATGTGACATGTAGTTGAAAGTACTTATATGTAAGGATTTTCATTAAGAACATGAGCATGTAAGGGAAAAAGAACAGATTTATACGATGACTGAGCGAGAGGTTTAAGGATGGAATCCAAGAAAACATAAAAAAATTTTTTTCTCATGGTCCCACCTCTCGCGAACGTCTGACAAACATCCGAGAGTTAAACTGTTATGAAAAGCTTGTCTCAATGGAAAAAATGCCCTTCGGAAAAGGCATAAAATTGTAGGTCCTAACCATTCGTGCGGCGCACAGCACGAGTGTCTGCGAGAAGCTAGGCCAGTCCCTGCATTGAGCTGTTAGCGCCAAAAGATTTATTTATTTATTTATTTCCTAAAATAATAATAAGAAGTTCGAAGATTCAAAGAAGCCTTCATCTAAAAGAACCCATCACAAGCAGAGAGATCCTTCGAACCCCGTCACAAAGACAATATCATTCAATGTTCCTACATAATCGCACAAAAAAGGCAGATCCAAAAAGAACTGGATCACACAAATGCAAAAACACCAGCATTTGATTGGCCTTAGTGACGAAGTGACCCGAAACCGGGAAGCCTGCCCGTGCTTCCTGAGGTCAAACCAACAAACCCCACAGGCGGACCACTAGGGATGCAGTAGAGTGGGAGGGTTCTGATCCTTTTACTCCCGATCATAACATCGTCGTAAGGAAAAGAAGAAGAAGAAAAAGAAGGTGCAGGTAGAGTGGCAACATCGATTTAATTTGGCTTGGGGCGAAAAGCACAACGACAACTGCAAGTTCCGATCTGCAGGGACCCTGCAGATTGTCTTGTATAGGCTAATTAGAACAATCTTTTATTGTTCTGCCGATATCCGATAGTTGGAATGGGCGACCAGCCAATCACACTGCTCCTCTCTACGTATTCATGCAAATTGTGTCGTGTGTAGATCAATAATGGCAATTTGCTTCAGTTCTCATCGAGAAGTGGCGCAGGGGAGAATGAAATGAAGTAAGAAGGTATACAAATGCCCTGATAGATTGGATTGTGTGGAAAATCCCGACAATGAATACTGGCCATACATTGAAAAGTTGTATTTAGACATACTTTAATTGTGTAAAAAAAACACTCAAGTTTACAGCAGGGTGTTATTTTTTGTCGTATGATCGACTGAATCACTGCCTTCTTCTTCGCTCTATTCTCTTCCCCGCTACTTCACTTACTTAATGCTATATTGTATAACTCATTAATCTGCCCCAATACCTTCAAAGATATATTCATTTGTATGTGAGCTATTGAATAGTATCGCAGAATTGGATTAATTAAATTTTAGAGCAATCATTTTTTCTTAGAGTTCTGCATCAGAATGTCTGTGTATGTCTGTCCACGTGTCTATCACACGCTTATAACTTTTGAACCGTGTGAACTAGAATGCTGAAAAAAATTTGTTTGAGGGGGCTTTACGGACATAATGTACCTACCCCAATAAAGAAAAAAAAAAAAAAAAAAAAAAAAACATACCATAGATACTTCAAATTAAAGAAGCTAAACTTCCAAGGAGTCCAAAAATATTAAAAAATTCCAGAGCATTGGCGTAGTCCTCCCCTCCATTTCCGAAAATATTAATGTGAAAAATTGGAAAAAAATTTGGGGGCATGTAAGGCAAAAATTATAACAAATCCTTTGGCATAAATACTTCTTGAAAGATAGTGGAATACTTTGGTGAAAAGTCACCTACCATATCTTACCCCATCTTCTTCCGATTTCAATGATTTTCAAACGATTGTATTTACATATCCGACATAACTCAAAATCCCTATTTCATTAAAATCCGTCCAGTGGTTCTTGAGTTCGGCGTATCCATATCTTACTTTAACCCTATTTGATTTCGATTAATGGAATTACTAACGTATCAGTCTAAGTCTACGTGCCAAATTGTATCGAAATTCGTTTAGGAGTTTCTGAGTTAATCGGCTAACAAAGATGATTTAAAAATTTTTGAAACACCGCCACCACACTAGGGCCGATTTTGACAGTTTTTAGACAAAGAACAACATATCAGTATATACTCGTTCATGAATATGAAATAAATTTCATCAAAATGTCTTTAGCGGTTCTCAAGCGCGCTGTGTGAGAACAAACATAAGGCAAATATGGACCAACAATTGTTTGCTTGACCTGACCCTTTCAAGTATGACCATAGCTTTCTCTTTTTCTGCCAATTAATGAGAAAGCAAAATAAAGACAGTTAAAATAACGGTTTGGAACACCAAGTGCGCCTGAATCGTACTTGACTTTTTCCTAGCCACAGAGATTCCGAGGAGACCGAAATCCGCATTAAGCTCCCAAATATGGAGATTGACAGTGAGAAGTTCATTAGCTGTCTCAAACTTCACAACCCGACGGTTACCATGGATGACTGCAAAGTCATCAAGGCTGAGGAACCGCACAACAATACCCTTTCTTTCCTCATGCTGATCACCGAAGACAGCGCCGTCTCTATTGACAAGATCGGCTGTAAACTCCGCTTTGGTATCAGACATGCCAAGGTCAAAATCTTCAGATCCTCAGGCCCTCATGACTAGATGAAGACAAAACATGAGGATCGAGAATACAACCAATGCATAAAGTCGTGCAGATTAATCTGCATCACGCGATTTGTGCTTCAGATAATCTGATGGTCTTTCTAGAAGAGGAAGACATTGACATCAGCATTATCCAAGAACCTTGGGTTAATGGCCCTAACATAAATCGCTTAAATAACAACCAATACAACATGTACTACAACCGTAATATCATCAACCATGGTAAGCCTAGAACCTGCATTCTAGCTAAAAAACATATCAAAGCTTTTATATGTCCAAATTTTATCTCGTCTGATTTAACAGTCGTTAAAATAGAGAACGCAGGCAGCACTCGCCTTCTAATCGCATCTGTCTACATAGCACACGACTGGCAAGCTTCATGACATGGTAGCCACCATCTCAAAATGTAACACCAACCTGCTGATGGGCTACGATGCTAATGCCAGACATACGGTATGGGGCAGTTTTTGTTTGGTTATATTATTGAAAACATATTGGGAAGATGTTATTGATGTTACACTTTCTAACAAAACAATAAAATGAAATTTGGAAATTGGAGGTTATCCAATCTGAAATCCTTCTTAGACCATAGTTGGATCCTCTTCAATGTAGATCTCCAGATCGAGACTCCTAAGTCTTTCAGAAACCCCATAGAATTGACTGGGCAAAGTTTGGACAAGTTATTAGTTCAAAGCTCCGTAAATCTCCCAACCCGAAAATCACCTCAATCACAGAACTCGACACAAAAGTGAAGACTTGCGAAAAAGCTTTTAACACAGCGTATAAAGTCTCAAATAGAAGAATCATCCCTCTCCAAATCGCAGCACGCATACCTCAAAGGAAGATCGATAGAGACTGCCCTTCACGAGGTAGTGCGAACTTTAGCTACCTTTCTA
The DNA here is from genome assembly GCA_963082735.1 of Pocota personata. NCBI lineage: Eukaryota > Metazoa > Arthropoda > Insecta > Diptera > Syrphidae > Pocota > Pocota personata. Next base: position 113,377,946 of record OY720431.1, on the reverse strand, counting down.
GACATTGAAGGAGCTTTTGATAATGTACACCTTGAAGCAATTCTAGAGTACCTAACGGAGATGGAAATAGAAAGTTGTCTAAGTCATTGGATTGTTTCTATGCTTAGCACTAGAATTTCAGGCGATACTAGATAACAGTATTTAGGAGTTATCCTAGATCATAAACTCAACTGGAAGCTAAACCTCGGGTATAGGCGTAGAAGAAATGTGGCCTGCAACTAAAACTGACCATATGGGTATACACAGCCCTGGTAAGACCGATTCTCAAATATGGGTCAATAGTATGATGGCCGGCTCTAATAAAGGCCTACAATATAACTAAACTCAACAAGGTACAAAGAACAGCATGCATAGGCACTACAGGTACTCTACGGTCTACCCCGTGAGATGCTCTAATAGACCTTCTGCATCTTTTACCTATAGACCAACAAATAACAAACATTATAGTACATAGCGCCTTCAGACTCAGAGAGTCTGGGTGCTGGACTGCGAAACCCTACGGGCATAGTAATACTCGTACACTGGACTTCCTACCGAGAGAACTCGTACCGCCCCCAACAGATTAGATTATCCATATCAAAAAAGAATTTCACAAAGCGTTTCGACGTACATTTCCCCACAAGATCAGAATGGCAAGATGGGCAGGTGATTAACGATTTTGACGTAACAATCTACATAGACGTTTCAAAGACGGACTGCGGTGTTGGTGAAAGTGTATTTTCCGAATCCTTAAAAATCTCGAAATCCTATAGACTTCCAGATAATGCCAATGTTTTCCAGGCGGAACTACTCGCTATCCGCGAAACCTGTCGCCAGATCAAATTAAGCACAAATAGGTATAACTTTAAGGCAAAAGATTGTCATACACATTGATAGCCCAGCTGATATCAAAGAAATCGCCTCCAAACTAGTGTTAGAATGCCGAAGTAAGCTAGCCTCGATAGATGGATAACTCAAGGTAACCCTGATTTGGTTCCAGATTTGCTGACGAACTGGCTAGGCAAGGCTCAATCCTCCACCGCTCACTTGCGGAATCATTCCACCTTCCGCTTGGAGCAGTCAAGACTGAAATCTCCTCAATATTCCTTATAAAAGCCAGCATCAGATGGACTAGGCTAACAAATTGTGTCAAATCCTGAAGGATGTGGCCAAGCTACAACAATATTAAAGCAACCGAGCTCCCAAATAGAACGCGTAAGGACGTCGCTAGATTAACAGCGATCACTGCTGGTCACTGGCCTATAGGAGACCACACAACACACACTGCCGCAGTTGCAATGTTGCAACTGAAAGAGAAACCCTTATCCACTATTTATGCGCCAGTTTGGCACTAGCTAGGGCCAGACAACGAGCGTGAGGAAAACTCTTCTTCAATTCCCTAGAGGAAGTCTCAGATAAAAACATCAAAGAACTTAATACTTTCTTGAATTCCACAGGTTGGATCCAGAGACTCCTCACCAACACACCGTAACACCCAGGTTACATAAGTCGTGGTAACAAAACCGCACTAGTTGGGTTGTTCCCAACAGAACCGCCACTCTTACGAGTACCTACCTACCTACCTAGGCATTCCTAGGCATTCCTGTAAGAGTGAAATGGACCAAGAAATGGACGGATGGAGATAGAGAAAGATATGGTAGGTGACTTTCACCCCACGTATTCCAATATTTTTCCTCATTAAATTTACGTTCTCTCAATTTTTTTTCAAAAATGTTCGCAATAAAAGTTTCGTAGACAGAATGGGAGGGTAGGGGAACATCGCCTATACCATGGATTTCTTGGAAGTCCAGAAGTATATTTAATTCGATATGGCATGCGATGGGGTATACAAATATTTTTTTCTTCTTGGGGTATATTAGGACAAAAAAGTCCGCCGACAAACAATTTTTTTTACAATTTCACTATTTCCTTGATTACTTCGTCCACTATGCTTATACAAAATTTCAGCCCTCTAGCTCGAATGGTTTAAAAGTTACAGCCGTATGACAAATACGCGGAGAGATAGACACCGATTTGAATCCATTACTGTTTTGTTTATACCATTCTGATTCGGAAGACTAAAAACGGTGACTACTTTGAAAAGGACTAATTGGAACACGCTAAATGACAAAATCATAAGGACGGTTTTGAATCCCTGTTTAAAACTGCTAGAAGAGTGACCCGTCAATAATTCGAGTCATGGCAACTGATCCGCTACCACCTGATCAGACGAATAATAACCCTCGTTATGTACGAGTACCTAGGTATCTATATTTATTACTGTGATTTTAAGATTGGAAAATACTTTACATAAACGCCATGATTGATTACGTACACAGTGCATACTCTTCTCGACAACCCCGATAATAATTTCCACTTTATGTTGGTTTTTGTAGTTTGCACATTAGTGTTACACTGGCTTGAAACAAAAATGTTAAATCGAACATCTGTCATCGAAAGTCTTCCACAAAAAAAAAAACCTAAATTTAAACTTTATTAATACCTTTTTTGTCTACATGCGTGTCATGTTTGCTTATTGTTATTTATTTCGATGTCAAGTGTACAACATTTGATTTGTTGTCTAATTTGAATGATTAAAAGTATGACAAATGGACTCTAAAATCGCCAACAATATTATTTTAGAGGAAAAAAAAAAAACATAAAATACAAAATATGTTAGCTTGTGGTTTCGTGGTTTTGTGTGTGATTTTGATTAAGTGTAAGAAGATGAGCTTGGCACATCAAGGACGACAATGATTATTTAGTAAGTTTTGGGGAAAAACGAAGCATACGTAAGTGCTATTTAAATAAATTTATTATATTAATCAATTTCGCGCGTCGATTTTGTGCCAGTAATAGAATTATAAACGAACCGGAACAGGAGATGCAGGTCGGGGTAAAACTTGAGTTTCAAATTGACTGATTGCGGGCAAAGAATATGAATTTAATTAGATTCTTTATAGGTAAGGATTGGCCTGTTGCATGTGAGATAATGTGCCTGAAGACATTTTGCTAGTTTTGTGAATAGATATTAAAAATAGTTTTTCTCGTATTGTATTGGAATGTTAATAGTTCAATTAATTGACTACTTTAAAAAGCAATCAACGTCAAAAATATTGAAAAATCCTATTTGGCACTATTTAGAGACAATAATTTGGAAATATACATTGATAATTAGCTGCCAAGTAATAGGATCATTTCTATATTTAAATATATAATTTTCGTTCATCAATTAAAGTACCAAATATATAAAAATTCTATTATATAATAATGACTGAAATTATTTAATTTCTATGAATGACGGATGAATTGGTTGAAAATTGTACAGGAAAGTTGAATACTAATACTGTTCTCACATTCCATAACCAACCAGATAACTAACTTTACTTATAAAAAGTCAGAAATGTTAGGATCCAATGCCAAAAATGTTGCATTATAGTTGTTCCAACATTCGCTTCACTAGTGTGGTAGATGTTCCTGCATTTCATAATAGTATCAAATCATACAAAACGAATTAATTTTTCTAGCCCTTTTGAAATTAGCCATTTCCGAATGCATACATATAATGATAGAGGCACCATCATCGGGGAACTTCCGATGAATGCATTGCACTGATAAATCCAAGCAACTTTACCCTCCCGACTGGTCGCTATCCATCTACCAAGTAGACATACAACATCTTTGTCAGCGCTTGAAGCTCTTAGTTCTGAGATATTATCATCTCTAGCATTGCATGAATACCCTAAGACAGTTAGCTGTATCTAGCCAGATACGAATAACCCTCACTTGGATTCCCGGATATGAAAGACATCAAAGGAAACGAGATTATAGTTAAACTTACCAGGTGAGGTTTACAATCACTTTTCATCAGCCTGATGCTCTTGAGGCTTCTAAATTTAAAACTCAACTCTAAGGAATTTCAAGAAATGCTCTCAATATACAACCTAGTCCTTGCTTTATGGAGAAATGCATTTCGAAAACCATTTCGACCTCACATTATATCTTTTGGCTTTAACTGCCAATACAGAGATCGCCCAGGTGCATGTTTTATTTTTTTCAAAAGATAAAAAAAAAAAAAAAAAAAACTACGCCCAAAATGGATCGTTTAATACCCTATCCCCAACCTTCTAACTCACACCTAATAAATTGAGCGTAGCGACAATTCCTTTCAAACAGATGCAATAATGTCATTCTGTACAGAGGATATTTTCGCGACTTTCAAGAAATTTAATTACCAAACTGTTGTTAGAACTTTTTCTTAGCAGAAAGTGAGCCTGGATCCTAAAATTTGTAACCGAAGTTCACGGATTCTAATGAGACATTCAAAAACATACAGGAAATATTCAATCTATTCAGAATGCATAGTATGATACCCTATCCCCATCTTCTACCTCACCCAAAATAATGTGAACGTGGCTTTCTTTCCTCGATTTGTAAAAATCACAAAACTGTTGTTACAACTTTTCTTAGCAGAAATTGGGTGTGCCTCCCTATTTCACCTAGACAATGTTTTTCTGTTTGTAGCGAAAATATTGAGAAAAGCGATATTTTTTTAGAAGTGGGCGTCTGTTGACGTATTTCAAAAATGTTTACATTTGAAAGCTTAGGTATTAACCAAATTTCATGCTTCTGACTCAAAATTTAAGGTCCAAAATGTGGTGACGTATGGACAGACGGGTGGACGGACATTGGTAGATCGACATGGCATAACATGCCGATCACAACTATATATACCTATGTATATGATACTTTTGGGGTTCTACCGTTATTATTTCTCTACAAATATACATATGTATATGCATCAAAATTAATAGCATGGGATAGGGTATACTTATTTTGTTTATTTATTGAAGCTTAGTACAAGCCTTAACTTAGAAAATAACTTAACCTATATTTACCTTAACCTATTTTTTTTTTTATGCTTATTGACCGGGCCCACACAATTATTCTTAAACTAAAACTTAAAACTAACATTTAAGGGAAGGGAAATAAGGGGAGTTGTTAAGAGGAGGTATAGAGAGAATTTCTAATAGAGGATGTACTGGAATGAAAGTCAACTGTGTTCTGTTCATTGTTGGCCAGACGCAACATTCTGGACATAGGTTCGAAATGACCATAGTTGGTGCGGTGGAGAGGGAGACGAAAGAGCGGTACGGATCTAAGGTTGCGTGGGTTAGTATGAAGTGAAATCATTTCCAGTAGTGCGGGAGTATCGATCGTGCCAGTCAATAATTGGTGTACGAAGAGTATGTCAGCTACCTCGCGACGTTTTATAAGGGTCTGCAAGTTAATTAATTTTAACCGATTTTCGTAGGGGGGTAAGGTATAGTTGTTGTTCCATGGGAGACCACGTAAGGCAAAACGGAAAAACATTCGCTGCACGGCTTCGATTCTAAGAGAGTGGGTGTCGTGAAATGGTCGCCAAACTTGGCTGGCATATTCAAGGAGGGGTCTAACAAAGGTGATGTAAAGAGACTTTGTAACGTAAGGGTTCGAGAATTCTTTAGACCAGTGTTTTATGAAACCGATATAAGAATTGGCCTTGTGAGTAATTTGATCAATGTGGGTACGGAAGTTTAGCTCCCTGTCACAAATAATACCCAGATCGCGTATAGAGGAGACTGCGGGAACAGGCTCGTTGCGAAAGTAATAGGTTCTCTCGCTTACGAGAGAACGTTATGGATTGACATTTGCCGACGTTAAGTTCTAAGAAGTTTTTGTTGCACCATGTGTAGAATGAATTAAGGTCATTTTGAAGTAAGAGAGAATCATGGGGGTAGATATTATCTTAATGATTTTCATGTCATCCGCGTAAATAGACAGTGCTGAGTCTTTTATGATGTGATCAACATCGTTTATTGTTAAGACAAAAATCAGTGGACCAAGGTGACTGCCTTGAGGAACACCTGAAGTTTCGTTAATCGGATCAGAGACTACTGGCGTTGCACTAGGTACGATCTCAACCATGAGATGAAAAAGGGGGGAAACCCGAAGGCTTTAAGTTTAAGGTAAATAGTTTGGTGACATATTTTATCAAACGCCTTGCTGTAGTCGGTCGTAATGACATCCACTTCCTTCCCTTTCTCTAATGCTTGCAGTGTTTCAGAAACGAATTCGGTTAGGTTAGTCTTTGTGGACCTACCCTTTAAGAAACCGTGCTGTTGTGGAGAAAAGATGGATTTGCAGTGAAAATAAAGTGAGTCCTAGACAATGCTTTCAAAAAGCTTAGGTATATAAGAGAGTTTGGCTATGGGTCGGTAGTTTGAGATGTCATTTTTACTGCCTTTTTTATGGATAGGGAAAATAAAGAACTCCTTCCATAATTTAGGGAAAACAGCTTAAGAGAGTGAGAGTCGATAGAGAGTTGTAAGGGGCTGACATAAAACATTTACACATTTTTTTAGAAATATGGCGGGCAGACCATCAGGGCCTGGGGAAAAGTCATTCTTAAGCTTATTAATCTTTTCACGTACCATATCAGTCCTTATGTCAACTGAAATACGGGAGGTTTGTGGGCAGTTGTTCAGGTAGCTGAAATAGTCAAGATCCGGTTCGTAAACGTGGTCAGAATACGATTGACTGAAGAAGGTCACAAAGAGGTTGGCGATTGCTTTAGGGTCAGCAGATGATGTATTAAATAATTTTAGAGTGGATGGGAAGCCATCGGACCTTTTTTTAACGTTTATAAATTTTTAAAAACGCCTAGGACCCGTGATTAGGCCTGTGCATTTTGTCGAGTTATTCAAGATAGAGGGATTCGCAGAGAATGGAAAAGCGGGAATAAGCTTCCTCTTAGAATGAAAAATCTGAGGCCGATCTGGATCTCAGGTAAATTTTCCATAATTTGTTTCTGATATTGCGAAGAGTACGTAATTCATTATTATACCAAGGAGGAGATGACGAGCAGTTTTTTCGCAACAAATATGGAACAGATTGGAGAAGGCAGTCAAAGATTTCTGTAGAAGAATGTAGAAGAATTCGAGAGCGATATCAATGGGGTGGTATTCTTTAGAAAGAGGCCGAAATTTAAGTTATTGACTGGGTTATTAAGTTTAGCGAAGTCAGCTTTACGGAAGTTAAAAGAGAGTTCTCTAAATCAACGCTAATGTTGCCATGTTCATACGAAAAGGTAAGAGCGAAAGGAGGGTGATAATGGTCTAGGTGATAATGGGTGCTAATGGTCTAGGGTTGTTGGTGATACCACTAATCTGAAAAAGGCCAGAGTCGAAAAGACGATCAGTTAGGAGGGTTTCCTTTTCTGAAGAGGAATTAGTTGGAACGAAAGATGATTCGTCTACCGAAGGAGCCCATTGCAAAAAAGGAAGGTTAAAGTCGCCAACAATTATAAAACCGTCGTCGGGATCTGCGGCATCAAACAGAGAGTCAACTGCATCAACAGCCAGCTGGTATGCTTGGGTGGGTTGAGAAGGGCGAATATAACAGCAGATAATGTATACGCTTCGATTGGATACAGTTATTTTAGCACATACAAATTCGGATGAAGTGGCGTTTGAGATTTTAACGAGGATTGCATCAAGACGATTATGAATGGCTAGAAGAACACCGCGGCCGTAGGCGAGGTCGTCATTAATCTGGCCATCAGCGCGAAAGACTTCGAAATCGGAAGTGAATAATTCACAGTTTAGAAAATTGGGATAAAGGTTGGTTTCTGTTAGGGGATGGGATGGGAGTTAGGGACGATAATAATTATTAAAGTTGCTGCAAGTTTTATTGAGATACGAGAGACGTTTGGAGCCAATATGAGAAGCAAAGGCCCAAAGGTCTTTATCCACAGTGGAAAAGGAAATATTAAGACTCTCATGAAAACGGGTGTAATAATAATAATAATACAAAGTGAAATTGCTAGCTATTTTACCAAAATGGCGGTGTGAACCAAGGCGAGAATTTTTTTTTTTAGCAGGTCTAAGTCTTTACCATGCCGCATATCGAAACTACCATTTATCTTGCAAATTAAAATTACCATTTTTGTTAGTTATTATTCTAACTATAAGATGGCATTCTTGACAAAGAATTCGTATAAAGGATAATTACCTACTATTTTTTTTTTTTTTTTTTTATGTTTTGTACTTTTAGATTATAAATCAGGTGATTTTATTCTATTGTGATGCTGCATTACGAGTATTCTTTTTGATTTAGCGTTCGAATTGAAATTATGCAGCATAAACATAACTTAAATGAGTAAGTTTTATGAACACAATAAAAAAAATAAATTTGCTTTATTAATATACTCGTACATATAATTTAATTTGTTGAAATAAAATACAATGAAGTTTATTCCTTTGTTTACGAAGTTCATTTGAGTTAAAATTAAGTTTGCAAGTGTTTGATATGTGATACTTATGTGGATAATTGTCAATTGTCTGGTGCAAACTGTTTAAATATAAGTAGGACTTATAAAGAGACCTATACAACGATGCTGCATAGGGTGACGAGTGGAGCTTACAACATCTCCAAACGGCGGTGATGACCAAAACTTCGTTGTCAGGTAGAATGCTCCACTCAATCCGGACGTTGCCAATTAACAATTCCGTCCATCCAACCAAAGTGAAGTGAAGATACCAATATATAAGCTCATATCCAACACGGCTGCTGGAGCCAACGATCTAATTGCCGAGTAAAGCAGCTGGGGATGTTTTATTATGGCGCATACATGAATTCAATATGGTCGACGAATGGAACCTCAGTATTAATTTTTCCAATTCTCATGAAAGGTGTTATAACAGGTGAAAATATTATTACAAAGGACCCCTTACCACTTGGGTGGGGGGAGTGGAGGGAGCCTATAAGAATGAAAAAAATATTTTCTTTGCTGTCTGCTTCAATGTTTTATATATATACAACAGATCTCACAAGCTCAATCAGCAATATAAAAGTTTTGTTATCGTACTGACAGAATGGGAACATATTTTAGAAATAAAAATGCTGACTAACTGGGAACATAAGGTCAAAATAAAAATATAGCTACTTATAATAGAAAAAACTGTCTGATGTTGTCTTCCTGACAAAAGGAGACCCTCTGATCTGCGCCAACTAAAGACGAATCAGTTTCCTCAACATCGCATATAAGATCCTATTTGCCATATTATGTGAACACCTTAAACCAATTGTCAATAATCCACCATAGATAAGATATTCGTATCGCGGCAGATCTAGGAAAAAACCTAGGAATTCTAAATTGATGCTCACCACATGTTCATTAATTTTAAAAGCACCCATGTCAGCGTCTATAGAGACGAGCTGCACAGAGCCATATCTAGTTTTGGCATCTCTGACAAATTCTTCCGTGATGAGAATGCACTCTGCTCCATCAAAGTCTTTAATAACATCTTCGATGGCTTTGATGTCAGAAAAAGACTACGACAAGGTGACGCGCCGTCGTGTGATTCCTTTAACAATATTATTGAAAGGATTGTACAAAATCCTCAAGCTAACATCCCTGGTATGATCTTTCAAAAGCCCTCTTAACGAGCTATTCTCTCATCAATAAAAGATAGTCAACATCGGCGACGTGGACAGAACGTCACAATAGACAGCTACAATTTTGAGGTAGTTACGAACTTTTCTACCTAAGCTCGTCTGTAAATTGAATCAATAACACCAGCGTAGACATCAAGCCAAGAATCACTCTTGCTAACAGCTGTTTCTTTGGGCTAAGAAGGCAATTGAGTAGCAAAGCCATCTCATGGAAAACTAAGGTGAGTTTATATAAGACCCTCATCATCCCAGTCCTTCTATATGGCGCAGGAGCATGGACATTATCAAAAGGGGTTAGAAACTCCCTTGGTTGTTTTAAAATAAAAATTCTTCGAGTGACTTTTGGTCCCGTTTGTATCAACGGAGAATAGAGACCAAGTTACAACAACGAACTATACCGGTTGTACAGCGAAATCGATAGTCGAATTCATTACCTATGATGGCTGGACATGTAGAGCGAATGGACATCAACTCTCCGGCCAGGAAAGTCTTCGAATCCACCCCGGAGAGATGACGCGGTAATGGAAGATCACAACCTAAGCACACAAGTTTAAAATGACCCGAATCAACTTTGTGTGCAAAACTGGAGGCGGCTAGCACAAGATCGAGCTAACTGGGGACGCTTGTTGGTTGAGGCCCAGGTCCTCCCCGGACTGTAGCATCAGTAAGAACTTATTTCATAAGTAAATCATAGTTAAGTAAGAATTTTAAGTATGTGTTGCGCAAATAGGTCAAAGTGTTTTTCAAATTAACCGCATGTTGATATGTAGGTGCAAGTATATGCGATCCCGTCGAGCACTTTATTTTTATTCGGGTGCTTTGCGTTTTTAGCTACATTCTAATTTGAGCTCGTGTTTAGCATAGAAAAAGTTCTCTGGAATATGAGTTGGGATTGTATTTCTTTCTACTTCTGGTTAAACGTTGAAACTCTCGAAGACTTTAGGTACTGAAAACTAAGGTAGAGTTCCACACTCCTTATTCGTTCTCATCTCCTCATTTACTGAGCATGGTTGCATAGTGCCGATGTTGCAGATATTGTTAGACTCAATTTCTCATTGGCAGAGCATTGTCACAATGGTATAATGTTCAATGCGAATCCAAATCCGGCTATAGTATACGAGATAAAAAAAAAGCTTTCTGGAGAGACATATTTTCGATCATACTTCATGATTTCACTACTGCTGCTACTGATTTTACTAATGCTTATAGCCAACCCCAGTGTTTCTAACGCTACGTACCCTATTTCCTTTCCTTCTACAGTTTGCCATTGTGGCGAATGATAGCATACTCGTAACTACGTTTGAATTAATTATATTCAAATCTATTGTTATTGACTGTCTGCTAAGATAGCAAATTCCGAGTGGGAGGCTGCTATTCTGCTTTCTAGCTCTCTCAATTTCTGATTTACATCAACTTATTTCAAGAAAACAAAAATCGCAACCACCACGAATTTAGAGTTCCATTGCAAAGTTAGTCAAGGTGACCCAAACTGTTTAAAAACTGAACTATTAGTAATATTAATCATAGAGAACTGCAGTGGGTATTACTCAAATCAGAACGACTCGAGCAAAAGTTATGATAATTTCTCATACTCGGAAATTAGAAAAATCTCTTCCCATAAGCAATATGGATTAATTTGAATTTCCATTGTGTATTCAGTTCTATCGTTCACGGAATCCGAGACTAATTTAAAAATCGACATAATTAAAATTCCATCGGTGAAAACAAAATAACACACATCACTAGCTAATGTTTATTAATAGATATTACGTTTGACCTGCTGCTGCTCGCCTAAAACCCTGAGCGACATGGATAACAGAAAAAACAAAGTTTTACCACAATAATGCATGTGATTAAAACTAAGTTATGTTCTGTGTGAAACTAGATATTCCAGCGCTCAGTGGGACTACTTTTGTTTTCTTCGGACTTCAATGGTTTTGTTTATGATCTCGAGGAAGTGTTTCATTAACATTACAATGAAATATGAGTTCGAACTTTGGTGCTTTGTTTCGCTATGATAAGAGTTTTTTTTTGTTTTCTTTTATTTGGGTGATAATCAGCATAAGAAATTAATTAAAACCAAATTAATTTAATTTGTGGTGTTCGTTTTAGAACTCATAAAGTTAAACCTTATCAGCTGGATCAGAAAATTATATTTTTATGTTAATATTTTAATTGTGAAGAAAAGATAAGATTTTTTTTTTTTTTTTTTGATTTAGAATGTGTGATGGTCATTAATCAAGTCACGGAGTTATTTTGTATTGTTATGAGATACTTCTGGCACAGGAATTCAGGACAAAAAGTCGTTATTCTTACTCCTACTCACTACATTTTTCTAGCCCTGCTAATGAGCTTACAGTTAAATTGAGTGTTAAAATTTAGTCAGTTTCTTACATCATGCTTTTCAAGACATTGATAAAATGCAATAAACATTAACCCGAAAGGTTCAATTATAGTTTATGGTAAGCAACACAATATTATATTATCAAACAATGCAGTTTTCCTCCTCTTTGCTGATAGTATACATAAAGGGTTATTTATTTCGAGGTTGGGATTTGACATCTCTGCCATATGGCATCTGTCAAATCCATCCGTCATCCATAGTGACAGATACTTAGTTCTTGCCTTGTCATTTTACAATATGGTATAACGCATTAGAATTGTTACATTACAGTTTTTTAATATCTGTGTATCAGTATTTAAGGACAAATTATGGTGATATTATCGCCGAACTGAGCAAACAATTCGAAACACAATCACCAAATTGACAAATGACATTGCTGTGGGCGACATGTGGTTCCAACTGGATGGGGCTACGTGCCCCACAACACAGGCAAGTTTGGCTCTATTGCACGAAAAGTTCCCCCACCGTTTAATTTCGAGTTTTAGCAAATTGATCGTGTAATCTGTCTCCTTGGATTTATTTTTGTACGGTTATGCTTTAGATCGTGTCTATGAAGACGATCCCCAAACTGTGAAGTACTTAACAACCCACATCAGTGAAGTTATGACCGCAATGCAGTCAAAAATGTACTGAAAAGTCATCGAAAAAGAACCAAAGTTTTACAAAAGCTCCCGCGGCGGCCATTTAACTGACGTCGTATTTCGTACATAATGCCATAGTCCAAAATTTAAAAAAGTAAAAAAACTTCAGTAAAATCCTAAATACTTTTTAATTTACTTTAAATTAAAATCCTAAAGCACAAAATGAATAACCCTGTATTATTACTAAAACATTCCAGGATTTGCTGTTGCATCCACATATATCGTTTTATTATGATTAAAAAAATACTGGATTTGACAGGAGTGTGAGGCATGGACGAATTGTAGTTGAATTTTGATGGATGCCTCCAAAACTAAACAGAGCTCTAGTGCTGGTATCTTCGTGAAGCACGAAAATATTAGGCAAGCCGAGACCTAATACAATTTTAATGTCTATGAACTATATTTTTAGGAATAGGAGGAGGAGGAGACGGAATAGCTGCATTGGAAAGGACAGCCAGGCTGCGCCTAAGTCCTTGCTCAGCCCTTCAATCAGTTCCAAGGTTAGGTTAGGTAGATGGGTGCCTTGTGACAAATAGAGTCACTGCTCACTTAGACTAACAAATTCGGGTCCATTGTGCCCAATCGTTTAACCCTGGAAAAGTTAAAATGTCCGCTGTAGAACCACCCAGATAATGATATAAATCTCAGGAGGTTCGTAAGCTCTATGTTACCCAAGTCCTCCAAATCCGAGAAGAAGTAACTTCCGAGAGTCCTCATTCTTGTGACGGATAGGGCAGAACTGATTCAATTTCTTCTTCGTCCCTGCAGCTTCTACAGTAGTCGTTTTGTAGCACACCGAGTCGCTCCGGGTGAACTCCAATGGCACAATGACCAGTAATTATTCCAGTAATTATACAGAACGATAACGACTAAGTTTCACCAGAGAGGTTGATCTCTTCTTGCTGAAGGCCGGTCATAGCGCCCTGGCCGTTGCGCATGTTTCCGGATGAATCCATCGGCTGTTTGCTCTATCGATGGTTTCGTCTTCTATTTTCTTTCGTAGGGAACTGATTGGGGTTACTACAAAAGGGAGGCCCCGCGTTAAGTGCAGCGCCGACCCTTTCCCAGCAAGCTCATCAGCCCTTTCATTTCCTTCGATATCCATATGCCCTGGAACCCAGCAGAGGGTCACCGCATTGGCTCTGAATATTCCATTTAAGACCGATTTGCAGGTTCTCACAAGCCTTGATCTAATTACAGCAGAGTCCAGAGCCTTAATGGCTGCCTGGCTGTCTATATAGACAGTTATCGTTTTACCAACGATATTACTCTAGCGTATAATTTACGCTAGAGTAATATTAGATTCTTATGTTGAATCTACTTTCAAATGCTGGCGTATCAATCACTAGTTGTAGTGTAAGACTTAGTCTTTCGCTTAGGACTGGAGTGAATTTTCCCGAAACCAGGATGACCACATCGTCGGCATAGGCCATCGCGTTGAATCCTTTTTCCTTCAGTATCACCAAGATCTTACCCACTACGAGGAGCCATAATAAAGGAGATAGAACTCCGTCTTGGGGGGTTCCTCTGCAGACGCTTCTCCAGATGGTTACATCTCCTAGCATTGAAAATATAACCCTCGATTGAAGCATCTATGCAATCCAATTGCAGAGACCCATGTTTAAATGAGCTCTGTTTAGGCTATCCAGGATCGCGTCAGTGTTTACGTTGTTAAAAGCCCCTTCAATGTCTAGGAACTACCCAAGAGTGAACTCTTTAAAGTGGAGGGATCTTTCTATATTTGATACGACCCTGTGTAGCGCAGTATCTACCGATCTGCCGCAGATGTATGCGTGTTGTGATTTAGATAGGTAATTATCGCCAATCACGTTTCTTATGTATAAATCTATTAAACGTTCCAGTGTTTTTAGCATAAAAGACGACAGACTGATAGGTCTCAGGTCTTTTGCGTTTGTGTGGCTCGCTTTCCCCTCTTTGGGAATAAATACGACGCGCACCTCCCGCCATGCTTTATTAACATATCCTAGCTTAAGGCATCCTGTAAAAATGCGCTTGAGCCATGGAATAGCAATATCCACTGATTCTTGCAGCATCACAGGTCGAATGTTATCTATTCCTGGTGTCTTATATGGAGCAAATCATTTAATTGCCCAGGCTATCTCATCATCTATTATATTCCTCACGTCTTCCGCGCTTATTCCCGGTGTCATCTCTGGAGTGGGTAGATCGTCTTGGGAGATCGATGTACATCTGATGTGAGTACTCAATAGTATATCCAGCGTTGCCTCTTGTGACTCTGCCCAGATACCATCACCCTTCCTAATATTAGAACTGCTTCCATAGAGTTGAGGTCCTCGGTGAAATGATTCACCGATTTCCTTAGTTCTCTCTTGAATTTTGACCAGTTAGCCCTATGCGGATTTCTAAAAGTCCCATTCCCACAAGTAGATAGTTGTAGTTTGAAGAGTATCCAACAATGATTGGATAGTGACGCCTTGTCGGAGACTCTCCAGTCAACAACTTCAACAGAGCTCTGTTCTGAAACAAATGTAATATCCAAGACTTCCTTTCTAGTAGACGGTACAAAGGTGGGGTCATTGCCTCTATTACATATAATAAGATTGGATTCTAGAATATAGTTAAGCAAAACTTCGCTTCTGGCATTGATATCTGTGCTACCCCACAAAGTGTGGTGAGCGTTAGCATCACATCCCAGGACTAAGTTTTCCTTACTTTTTTGAGACGCTGATATGAGCCACCTCAGGTCTTCCGAGGGGAAGTTCATGCCGTCATCGTAAGGTAGGTACGCAGACGCCAATGTGCAGTTTCCGTTCACCCCTCTCAAATTCACCAGTGTCAAGTCGCCGGAGCTGAAATGAGACTGCATTAAAATTTTAAGACTCTTTTTAGCCACGATACAAGTTCTAACCTTGCCAGCGTCACTTCTATAATATATATTATAGTCTTTTGACCCTAATCCCATCACGCGATTGTTGAGAATCCACGGTTCCTGGGTTAGGGCCAGATCCAGCTGCTCCTTAATTAGGAGAAGCCTCAAGTTGTCGGAGGCGACTGTACTATGATGGAGGTTGATTTGCACTACCTTCATTGGTTGTCGCAATTTCAACTTCCATACCGTCAGTCGCCGCATCGTTCTCTGCCTGTTGAGTCCGCTTTAGGAGTTTCACAGTAACTTCTCCCGCTTCATAGAACAGCTTCAACTGTTTATATCCAGAAGTGAGGCCGGAGGCTCATTCATGAGGATGATGAATCCTTTGGTCCCATTCTTCAATTCTTCCTCCACAACGACCTCCCAGCTCTTCATATCAGTAGAAGGGTTCTAGGCTTTTAGGAAGCTGAGGATCTCTGTTTTGTCCACACCCCAGTCAGGAACACAGAGCCTTCCCTTGAGTATGGTTGGGATTTCATCGGGAAGTACCGCTCGCAGTGCAGCCCCTTCCCATAATCCCGTGGCTTTCGCGAAATCGAAGGATAACTGGTCTTTACAGTCTATCAGAATGACTCCCCGATACCACTTCGCTCTCTCGAATGTGGGTGCAGTTCCGCCAGTATTCTTTCGAATACGGTCAAAGACTGCTCCAGCTTAGGCCTTCTCAATCATTTGACCGCGTTCTTGGGAGTACTGGCCACTAGGTTTTCCGAAGTCCACTACAGCTAGTTGTAGTGAACTACGAATCGCCTCGCTGAAAAGCATCTCTGTATCAGCCTTCGACCTTTTGGGGGGATTTTTAGAGCCCTCCGAGGATCTCAACCTTTTTGACCCAAAATCCTCCCTCTTGGTCTTGGCCATCCTACGAGAATGCTCAGCGGCCCTCGAGTTTTCTGGCTGACCAGTAGGACCTGCCTTAGCGGCAGCGGTCTTGCTGGCAGTTTTTGTGTGCACTGCTCCCTTCCCTCTGATGTCTGCCTTAGGGGGATCTACGTTGCGGTTGGCCTTGATTTTACCAGCGGTCTGTTTAGGCGCAGGCCTCGTCAGAGCGTCCTTTTTCTATTATATCAATAGCCCAGGCCAGGGAGCTTTGTTCTTTCTCGGAGAGGGAAGATGGGTCCTTTACCTCCTGGATCGATTTGATATGCGTGGCTCTACGGAACAACCGCCTTCTCATCTGACCTGGAGAGACTTTCTTCTTCATCTCCGGCTTTCGGGTACTCTCGGATGGATCTGCTAATAACTGCTCCTCCATTTCCATAGAGATCTCCTCATCCGGGTTGGCTGCCGATAGTGGCTGCCGCTCAGTCAATTCTGGTACGGCCACGCATAGCGTGTCAGCATCCGAACTGCTGTTTGTTTTGTTTTTTTCACTTTCTTTATCTTTTTTGTTCATTTTGTTCCACGAGTAAGGTCGGAATATAGGTACGCCCCGTCAGAGCCGCCATGACGGGGTAAGGCATTTTCAGATCACAGATCTCGCCAGGGCATCGTGAGAGCTCGTTAGCGGTTGGTATTTTATCCCCCCAACCTTCCATCTTCGGCACGGTTTTATACTTGCTCACACCACCGTTTGAATAGGGAGGCTATCTCTTAGTTTTCGGACCTCCAGGAGTCGACGAATGATCAGAATTCGGCAACCCATCCTTCAGCCCTACTTAAGCCCCAGCACCACGACAAGGTGGATAGCCATCGCTGGGGAATCAGTTCCAATATAGTTCGATAATGGAAGAACTCTCTGCTTTCTGTTGCAAGGTTGAGCTCACTGAGTCAAGTTTTGGTTCCTGGTTACACTTAGATGATAACCGGAAATGAGATTTCCGATGAACTTGATATACAAGGTCTGGAGGAGAACTTCTCAGCACTAGAATTTGTGTTGGATCTTCCTGCGTCCTTAGTCACAGCTTCCATTTAAGGTTGAGTTTCCTTTGAAATCAATCGTGGGTGGCATTACTACATGAGGATGAGGATGACTAAACAAATTCTGAATTGAGGGTAGCCGCGGTGTAGTGGTAACATCATCGCTTGTCGCACTGCAGATTCACGGTTCAAATCCTGATGTCAAGAATCATCTATTTATTTCACTATTTAGAGTTTACAGAAACTGAATATCATCTGAGTTTCAAACGACTACACCAATCTGTCTTTCTTTCTTCCTCTCTCTCTGCTTATCGGCAAAACGCCCGTGGTCTGAAATAATATAAGGGTATTTATATCCGCTTTGGTGCGCGCAAATTATAAAAAAAAAATGCTGCCAAATGTCTATACAAAATTCGGGGCATTTTTGCTGTCTCTCAGTAGAAAAGACTGCAGATAACTTCTGATGTTCTAACCGAACATCCCTTTTTCCCCAGCATCTTAATGTGCTAGACTTGAGCGACACTACCATCTGCGACGTCTGCTGAGAGATCGAAGACACTGCGGAACACTTCCTCTGCGATTATTCTGTCTTTACTCGTGTAGCAGATCTTTGGAGCCGAAGCTCTCGATTGTAAAAAGAAATGTCATTAATAACGGTTTGTTCTCTGGTAGTACAATGGACCGATGTCGAATCTGAGTTAGTGAAGTTTATCCTATGGGATAGAGTATAAATATGCAAAATATACTCGTACGTCAATAGCATATCAAAGGATTCAGGATAAGCAGTCGACATACATATCTAGGTATACTCTAGGTACTTTGTGAAAAAGATAGTAAACAATTTCGATTTCAAAGAAAATTTAAAATATGTACGTGTAAAATTTTTGGCCGTATCCTCAGAGTGTTTGGTATAACCAAGTTGGTTTTATATACGAGGTAACGTATTTCGTTAGTATTACGCGTTATACACCTATTTAAACGGTTCGAGTCATCATTTGCCATCATTTGCAATTAACGCACAACTCTTGACAATGGTAAATTTAATAAATACAAACTTTGCTCTAATAAAAAGCTAAAAAGCTATAATATACTCGTATGTATGTAGCTATAAAAGTTCCACTTCCATATTGCATCAAACACAGTTTCTTAGATTTATTAAGTATTTCCACAGAATAATGTATTTCCTCTGCATCTTAATTCAAATTAGTTGGTAAAATAAAAACAAAACAAACACAGTCTCGACTGCATTAAGTTGTCTCATTTTGTGCTCCAACACTTTAGCCCATAATAAATGAGCACTAATTACGTGAAACATGTATCACTTTGTTAAGCTTTAATCAGGCTTGATATTTATTTCCCAAATTTTCAGAAATACACTCCATTCCAGCCTCGTGTCACTGAGTCGAACTAAGAAAACGTCTCGCTGCCCGCCTCCCTCTGGTGACAATGACAATTTAAATCGGATTTGTTTTCGACTCTTTTTGCCTCTTTGTGGCTTTCGAAAGATTAAATTAGGAAAATTAATTGGTTCAAATAATTAAGACAGTGTTCCGCGGTCCATGACCAAAACACAAAAAATGTCCCCAAAACGACCCCAGACACAATGACAGACTAAATTATGATGTCGAAGATACATCCATAAGTCGCGCTTTGGCCCGAGCTCCTTTGTTTTTGGTTTCTTTTCCGGATCGATGGATGGCGACGGTCTTAATGATGGGACAAATAAAACTCGTACCCCGAATAAGACTCGTCGCCGATAAATCGATAAATAAATCTGGTGCATTATAATTGTAATGTGATGCTTCTTGGTTTGCTCGGTTTGTGTGCGATTAAATGAATCGATTCTCTGAAGATACTCATTTTTAGAGCATTTCGAGTGCAATTGTAATACTGAAGAAATTATATCATAATCGTGTACTTATGTATAGCTTCAAGTGGGTTATTGAGTTATGGAGATCAAGAGCTTATCGAAAAAAAGTCTCTAATTTCGTTATGACTTTATAAGGCGAAAGTTGAAGTGACTCTTAAGAGGCGCGCAGGTGAATAACTGAATTGGAGCAGCATATAGGCAACAGCTTTGAAGTTACAACGTAACAATTAAGTAATGATTGGGTTTAAAAAAAAAGCAAACAATGATGATGGAGTTGTTTCTAGTGACAAATGATACTTTGGATCAAATGTCAGCATACTTAGTTTCAATAATTTGAGTCAAGATGGATTGGGATCGAAAGGATATGTTGTCAAGTGTATACAATTCAATTCGAAATGGATAGAAAAGCAGCGTAATTAAGCCGTCTGGGAAACTGTGTTTGAATATTTTGCTTTGGGCTATACCTACATCTCTACATACATATGTGCATATGTACATATTATAAAATTAAAAATGTTTCTTCATCTGTCTGTCTTCGTGAATATATGTAACTCAAGAATCACTTAACCAATTTTGTTGTGATTTTCTTCAGTTCATTGGAACATTCTTTGAGCACCTATTAGACTATATGCGAATTCTGTATCAACACGCTGCTATATGAACCTGATGATTTTTACCCGACTTCAGTGCACATAGAAGTCGAATCCAAATCATCAGTACGGTGCATTAAACTCGATATGTGTGCAGTATATATTTAGAGTTTAAAAAAGCCTACAAAAAAATATTGCTAACAATAAGCACATTACATGTTTTCAGTGTTTTAATATTCAGTTTGCTTTCGTATAACTTGAGAACAGCTGAGCCGATTTCAAACTATCTTTTTCCACCAATTGAATAATTTTCTAGGAAACATTGAAGCTATATTTGATTATTGTCCGACATCCGGAAGCAGAATACTAAAGATGTGTATTCCACAAGTCGCGAGAAAGTTAATTGCCTGCCCGTTTGATATGTCGGCTATAATATTAAACATTCGTCAACTAACTATGACCCAACGTCGTCAACTGGCTACACACAGCTTACTCGTACATAAATTTGAATGAGAAAAACGACTTTAATAAAACTTTAAAATATTGCATTGTAGTTCCTTTTTTTTGGAGAAAGGAAACCGGAAGAATTAAAAAACACATTTTTACTTCTTCGGAAAAATAACTTCGTACTTACATAGGTAGGTACATACATACCTAGGACGTATTTTAAAAAAGAACCAACCTTAAATTCAGTTTATTAACTTGGAAATTATGATAAGCAAAGAAAAAGCATTTAGTTAATGTAGACTTGTACCTAGCATGTCGATGAAATTTCAATAACTAAATGTTTATCTTTTTTTTTTTAATGAAATTAGTTTAAAAAGAAATGCTTTATTTTTGAGCAAAATAACTTAAAAAAATTACAACATTTTCTATTCATCGTCCGTTGTTTCATTGTTTAAAAAATAAAGCAAAAATTCTAAAAAAGAAAGAGCTTATTTGAATAGTAAGGACTTGTCATGGATTATACCTTCCACCCGAAATTTCCCATTCAAACAAACCGCGCTTGAGATATTGTCAAAAACCTTTTTTTTTTAGTTGTAGGGAGTTTGTGCGTGAAAGCTTTGTAAACAAGTCAGTGTTTGTTATGTTCTGTGAATTTCTTTGAATTTGTTGCAGAAACAGCATCGCATTGATGTCGCTAAAGAAATGATTTCTTTGGGCCAAAATGTTATCGATGGCATCATTACCGGTGACGAGACATGAGTTTATGAATATGATATCGAAACTAACCAACAATCATCGGAATGGCGCTTCTCAGATGAGCCAAAACCCAAAAAACCACGACAGAGTCGATCCAAAATCAAGGCTTAGTTGACTGTTTTCTTTGATTGCTGTGCTGTGGTCCACTCCAATTTTGTTCCGCCAGGCCAGAGAGTAAATAAGGAGTATTAAGTGAGCGTATTAAAGCATTTGAGGGAAAATGTTCGTCGCAAGAGGCCAGAATTGTAGAGAAACAACTCGTGGGTTCTTCACCACGATATCACACCGGCTCACACATCTCATCTTGTACGCAACTATTTGATCAAAAACAATGCTCATATAATTCCGCAAGCTCCGTATTCACCTGATATGGCTCCTTGTGACTTTTTCCTATTCCCACGACTCAAGTTACCACTTCGCAGAAAGCGTTTTGATATGATTGAAGCGATAAAGGAAAATTCGCAGAAGGAGCTGAAGGCGATTCTAAAATCGGTCTATGAAAATTCACCTCTGAATTGAACATGAAGTTATAATCCATATCATAGCTACAACAAACCCAGAATCCACATCGCTAACATGAACACGACGAAACTTTCGTTCAAAACTCAACCGGTTCACCCATCGAATATTTTGGGATAGCATAACAGCCATCGGAAGATTTAGACCTGCTGAGCGTGAATATAAATACGAGGAGCGTTTCACCGACGGGTGTAGTTTAATTTTGATGACTAAAAGAAAATGTTGGAAAATTAAATACGAGTAGCGACTTGAGTACGATAGCGAATTTAATCGATAAAGTAAATGAGAAGGTGAATTATTTTAAATAAAGAGATTTTAATTATTGGATTTGAGATATGACTTTTGGCACCGCCAGACCAACACCGCATAGCCAAGGTGGCTAAGACTTTGTTCTATTATTCTTACACACGAGGTCGTAAGTTCGAATTCCGGCACACGGATCTTTTGTGGATAATTGTTTTTTATCAATTTATAATTAACAATTTTATATCAACAAATCATCCCTATCAACCATTCTTCTTTTAAATGTAAAGAATGATTATTAGTGGCTAAAACCATATCTATCGCAGGATCGTTTCGTATCCTTGGATCAAATGTATTCTTCTTTGTTCAATTCTCAAAAAAAAATAATCATTATTTTCATATATGAAGAAGGAAGGATTTCACAATGAAGGAAATCTTGAAAATTTCGAGAGGAAAAAACAAAGATGTACGGTATTATAATTTGATTAAAAAGATGAAAAGACAATTGACAAATGGCTCTAGAATTAATAATAAGCTTTGGGCTGCCTATCTGTTCACATACATAAATAGTAACATGAAGGATTTCAATTTTTAGTTAAAAAAAAAAAAATTCTAGAAAACAAATACTGAGCAGCACTTTCCCTGCAAGATTACAGTTGTAGAGGTTTTGCATGGTCATGAAGTTGTGACGTGAATGTGCGAGTTCTTACCTGTTAACGATTCTGAATATCAATCGTGGTACCTACACTGTTCTTGTCACCTGATTTTAAAATGTTCTAGAAATGAATACTCTAGATATTTCTTGTTCGATTAAGAACAGAATTGTTTAAATCGGTACATATTTGGCGTAGATAGAGCCAAGTTAAAAAAGTATTATAGTAAACAGAAAACATAAACACAGGTATAACTTCAATGGAAAAAACTGAATCCATGCGGAAAACACATTTTTTATTTGAAAACCAGATCCTGAAACAGCGGCTCCTACTAAAGAAACACCCTCAGCACGTGTCATTTCCTCCCATTTTTGATTGCATTACTTTATTAGAAGAAGTTTGTTCGCCATAGCGTATTTATTCTTCTGTTTTGACTAACGGTTGCAATACGATTTTAGACAGACGACTTCCGGTGGACATATGTACGCCAGTAATGCGACATAATTAAAAAAATCCTACAATAACTTCTAAAAATCCCCTACGCTGACTCTAAATCAATCTTCACCAACGAATTTAGTCATGATTTTGACTGAAATTGATCCTTCTTGATAACAGAAAAACGAGCAAGACGAGCAATAAATTGTTTATTCAGTCCAGAAAACAAGCCAAGGCAATAGTAAAAGCAGCACTTTAAGAAAATAAATAATGAAAGTTATAAAAATATTATTCTGCAATAATATCAAAACAAAAATCGCTATAAAAGAAAAGCAATTATAAAGAAGAATAACATGTTGGTAAAGCAGATAATTATAGAGGAATTATTGATAAAGTAGCATGGTAGTATAAATAAAATCCTTCTTTCAAGTAGATTTAACGCAATTGAGTACCTGCATCTTTTCAAATTTCATACATTTTAAGAAATAAATAAATAAATGTTTTGGCATTAACAGTTCAATGCAGGGCCTGGCCAAGCTTCTCGCAGCCACTCGTGCTGTGCGCTGCAAGAATGGTTGGGACCTACAATTTTATGCCGTTTCCAAAGGGCAATTTTTTTCGATTGAGAGAAGCTTTTCATGGAAGTTTAACTCTCGGATGTTTGTCAGACGTTCGCGAGAGGTGAGACCATGAGAAAACTTTTATTTTTTTTTGTGTTTTCTTGGATTCGAACCTTGTACCTATCCCTCAGTGATCGTAGAAATCTGTTCTTTTTCCCTTACGTGCTCATTTTCTTAATGCAAATCCTTACATATATGTAGGTACTTTAAACTACATGTCACATCACCTACTAGTATGTATGCAGACAGCTAATAACCGCTTTATTTTTTATCCACTTGATAAAGTAAACTAAGGTGATCAGACGCACTCTTTTCGCTGCTCCTTTCAGCAGCGCTGTATTCCTTATCAGATTTACGTACTAATTTTACTCCATTTTATGAGTTTTGCGAATTCAGTTAAACAAATGAAACATATTAGTGTTTTCATATTTTTACTAATGGCATCTCTCCGCAATTTCCAAACAATTCATCTATAATCTCATTCTACTACTCATCCCTTTACCGAAGAAAACACACGCTAAATAGATCTTTTCGCAGTTTAAAGTTTATACTGTTGAGACTGCAAAAGAACATTTCACTTCAATTTCATGGCCAACATTTATACGTATATATGCGCTATATATACGAATATATACGCTGATCGTTTGTAAATTGTTCTGGTTTCAAATTTAGGCGGAATCAATAAGAAGAGAGGCGAAGAAACAGTTTTCGTAAATATCAAATGCATTGCCACCCTTAGAATACCAGCCCGGTGGTCGGCCACTCTAAAGGTACCCTCGGCAGATACACGGTGATTGGGCCGTGAAAGCTTGTTTTACTATTAAGAATTCGTAGGTCAGTTTTTTTCCGGCCGGTGGAAACAGGTGTGTGTAAAACTGCTCTTAAGCTTCTCAGTCCCTTTCTGTTCGGGATTACGCCCAACACTTTTCAGAAGTCGAAGACATATGATACATATGATAGGTCTACTTTGAAGGGGGTATGCCGCGACCTCGAGTTCTTATCGCACCGATTTGGAGTTGGTCTTGAGAGAAGAATGATTGTATCCCCGTTCGTTGAAAAAAGTCAGGAAGTTGAATGACCTAGCTGTTGCTTAATCTCACCGATTTAATTCCTATTAATTGTAATAAAGAATTATCCATATGGCAATGATGTTGGCAAGAAAGAAAGTTCTATAAACCTTTTCAGTTCGACTAGGCTATGTTTATACGTTAAATGCATTTCAACAACTTTAGTTGTTACGAGT
This sequence comes from Pocota personata, assembly GCA_963082735.1. Classification (NCBI taxonomy): domain Eukaryota; kingdom Metazoa; phylum Arthropoda; class Insecta; order Diptera; family Syrphidae; genus Pocota; species Pocota personata. The sequence goes on along the minus strand of OY720431.1, from coordinate 113,353,280 downwards.
ATACCTACTATTTGTACATTAAGAATTCTAAAGCAATTTAATATATCACGACGCGCATTGCTCAAAAAATGCGTCCACTTCATGTGAAATTGCAAATCTAACTAATTACAAAGCTAGCAGCAGTATGATTCTAAGCTTCATATTGATCCGCCTCCAGGTGAATTATTGTCCTGACTGTCCAATCACAAATCCAATGCCTTCGAACAGATTCCGATGACCGTAGCAATAGACCTTTCAGCGCCATTCTATCGTCAGGGGGCTGAACGGCACGCTTTACCCATTAAGTTTGCAACATCTCGGGATATCGCAGTGTAAATATTCCACGAACTAGCACTACTATCACACTTCCCGACATCATCAAACAAACAGCTAACATCGATTTATTCATACTTATTGGGAGTTTTTTTTTAATTCATCTTTTTTTTTCAATTGTTTATCAATCGTACTGGAGCCATGTTATTGAAATCGCGCTCACCAAACTGACACACAAACCACTCCTTACGAGAGATGTTAAACTAATAAAATAAATTCGTGATTTTAGTTATTGGCATTGTGATTTTTCTCAAGTGAGTGCCGATTGCCCATATTGCCCATCGGAACAATGTACCCCCTTCTGGCTATCACAACACTGCGCAGCACAGGTGAAGTGCCTCTTGTCGGGCTTGTGCCTAGGAACCAATATACTATATGAATGGGGTGCCGGATACCAACCACCATGACATCATAACTCACAACAATAGTCGATGGTTGCCAAGAAGCTAATAAGCTTCAGCTCCGATCGATTTGCCCTCGATGCGATGGAGAAGCGTTTTCGAGCCGAGCACTCTTAGCATTCAATTCGATTTCATGAATTGGATGGAATGACTTTTGTCGATGAGTCGTCGAGTCGGGTTATTTGTATGTTGGGGGCATCTGCCACAGCGTCCGATACAATGAATGGTGGAATCCTCCAGAGAAGGAATTGTGGTGCACGATTTTGGTCATAGTACGACGATGATGACGACGACCACGACGGGTGGTGGCTGGTGCCGGTGGTAATGCCAATTGCATCTTCCTTGAGTAATGTGTTGAGAACACCTGTTCCGACCTTCCATTGAATTTTTCGCTCTCCGGATTGAGAAGAGGTGCCACACTGTCTATAATAGAAAAATATCATGGGGTCAAGTTCATGAGGTGATTATTGTTCACTCTATGGTGTGTTCCGCCATTCAGAATAATACGGCAATGTAATAATATTTATTCCGGTCAAAGAAGAGAAAATGACACGTTCCGAATGGAATTGGAAATCGTAATCATTAGCGGAGAATCTTTAAGTGCCTTGAGCTGCAGGATAGAATTTATGGGTTTTCTCATACAGCAATGTTTTATTGTCGAACGACAGTCAATAGATTTTAGTGCTGCAATCTACAATAGAAGTTAAGTGGTCTTAAAATATGTAATGATTGGAATAATAGCGTGAATATAGATATTTGCCTCCCATTTGAGGTCAGTAATATCCATGAATCATTTCAATTGTAGATATATTTGCATCTAAATTTTATTACAGACTAGAACGTTTCAATATTTTACCTAGAAGTTTATACTTTTTGTATACATAAACCTCTAAAATATATTTCAACCATGGATTTATATTACTACTACGTACTCGTACTGTGGCGAGAAAAGCTGATAAATGCGCAAAATTGTTTACATTTGTGACTATTTTAGGGTGAGTTTCACCCAATACGAAACGAGGTACAACTTTTTTAACGGGCGAAAAAACAAAGAAAAACAACGCCGGTAGAATATCGCCTTTTGGTATTCTAAAGCCGTCGGCACCAATTCAAAACTTTATCGGACATTAGGACAGATCTTCAACGAGTAAGACGCAGAAGCTGAACCGCGTGCACTTAAACCAGATTGGACTCAAGAAATGTGGAACAACGTCATCTTATCTGATGAGTCCAAGTTCAAGTTGTAAGGCGGAGGTGGAAGAATCTTCGTTCTGAGAGAACCAAGAAAGATGCTCAGTCATTCATGGTTCCATGAAGTTTTCGTGTTCCCTTTACAGCTCACCGAATGACGGCCAACCGGCCAGGCTATTTCGACTTCTATTGGACAAGATCGACTAAATACATATTCATTAACTCAGCCATTAAAGAGCATGGGGAATCAGGAGCAGTTGCCCTTAACATCTCAAAATCATTCGATCATATTTGGCATAGTGCCTAATTAAACAAACTAGCCTTCCAGGGACTAACATAACAGCTTTGCGGTTAGATGGACAATTTTCTACATAACAGATCAAACTAAGTTGTGATCTATGGTGCGTTCTCCGATACATCTGTTGTAAGCGCTGGAGCGCTCAGTGTTCTATACTTTCACCAACACTGTTTCTATTTCACATTAACGAACTTATAGAGCGAACAAACAACAAACAGATAATAGTACTAGACAATCTCTCTGTTAGATTGACGTCAACTAATCAAAGACTATTTTTATTTTTGTAGGAAATCGAAAAAAAAAGAATCACATTAACCTGAAGAAAAAGAAGAATTTCCCCATGAATTAGCTTGGTAATCTTAAGTTATTTCGGACTTTATATATATATTCACTATAATACCAAATAGTGACATGTGTAGACAATGTCAATGAAAAAACAAAAAAAAATCTTTTTTGTCCTCAGACAATTCGACACTGAATATGGTGGATTGCCAAAAAGAAAATAAATGATTGCTTCAAAACTACTGCCCATAACATTGTTGTCCTATGCTATCTAAAGTTACGGAAAAGGCCATAGATGCTGAAACAATCAAATAATTGGAGGAGCACGCTCTAGTAAGTGACCGCCTGACGGTTTTCGTATCCGACGTTCAACTGGAGACCTATTGAGTTATGTAACCCACCTATGGGCCATCGAACAGGACGAGGAATCAAAAAGCGTAAAACCATGCAATCCCTAGGAAAAGCATCACTGCGTTGAAGGAATTTATCAAGGGAAAAGGTATAGTCCATCACGAAATTAGGAAGCTCACTAGTTCGATACACTAATACTACAACTGTGTAGTAGATTTATAGATAAAACGGTGAACAGCTGAAATTAACGAGTTGGCTTTTTCTCCGATGGAACGCAGATCCCTCGACATTTTCATGAAAAAAGCAAAGGACCCGTAAGGGTCAAAGGGAGAGGAAAAAAATCCCCAGACAGACGGTGATACCTCGAAACAAAGAACAAGGTGTAAGGACTGCAAAAACAAGACCACAGTAAAGCCAAATGGGAAAGATGGTAGAGAAAGGGCGAAGCAAGACCGGGCGCACTTGTTATTAAATGATGACAAATCTCCTATAGCGATATACTCCGAAAGATGAAAACCAACACTGAGCTAAATGGATTGGGGTCTGATGGGACTCGCATAAGAAACACGACAAAAGCAGAGTTACTTCTTGAGCTCAAGAAAACAGCTGATGGAAGCACTGCAGAGCACCTAAGCCTAATAGGACAAGTTCTAGGGGGAATAGCAGAAGTAAAAAATAGTGGATGAAATGGAATCTCTTGAAGCATATGTGGGTTTGTTGCTGTCCAATAATGTATACGTATTTTGCTTATTGACATAGCCATTAAGCCAAAAATGAGCTTCATCGCTGAAGATGATATTTCGATGAAATTCAGGATGGTCTTCAAACTTTTGCAGAGCCCAATCGGAGAAGTTTCGGCACTTGAAATGATCAAGAGGCTTTAGTTCTGGAGTTAATTTGATCTTATAAAGGTGTAGGACAAGATCTTAATGCAAAATTCGCCACAATGTGGACTGAGAGATTCCCAATTTCTCTGAACGGCGTGGAATCAATTGATTTGGCTCATTTTGAACTGAAGCACTTATCGTTGCGATATTTGCGGTACCTCGACCGGCGCGCTGTCTCACTAGCACAGGAACATTCAATAGTGAATATATTGACTCGAATTTATCCACTATAGCATGCACAGCCTATCTGGTGGGACAATTATTACGACCGAAAATTGGAATAAGCGCTCTTAAATTTGCGACCACCGACTCAGAATTTTCAAACGTTGCTCTTTCGTAAACTTCACCATGATAAAAATCTAAACCTTGGCTGACGTTTAGACATTGACCTATCATAAAAAAAAGTTTAAGTGTGCTTTGTATTAAAATACAAAATTTGTATGTCTCTGTTGAAAAACCCTTTAGTAATATCAAGATTGGTCGAAATCTCAAGATCGAAAATGTTCACGAAAACAGGAACAAGTAAAATAAAGTGCATGTACTTGCATTTGTTAATGTCACTATATGATATTTAAACTGAATTTTTAACATGGGTTTTTTATTTAAAAATACGTTAATAATTACAAAAAAAAAAATATTTTAATAATTTTCCATAACTTGGTATGCCTTTACATGTGTCAAATATTGCTTATATATATATTGATTTTGAACAAAATCGATTGAGTCATACCAGAGTTTTAGCTAATTTTTAAAAACCATTTAATAATTAAAGTACTGTTGCACTTCTGGAGGGGGTATCGATGGCGACCGCGGGCTGTAGCTAGAAGAGGGAGGAAAAAGCAATAGTGAATCAAAAAAGCCAAGAAAACCCACGGGTGAATAAAAGAAAACACTTCTTAGCTAAATTTCACTTGATTTATTATTGGTTCCCGAGAGGTTTTTTTTTTTGTTAATTAAAAAAAATTTGTTGTTCGTGCTGCGTCTTTTCTCCGGCTGTCTCCGTTTTTCCGCGTTGATCCGTTGATCCGCTACTTCGGTACTTTCGCACTACCCGTTCCGCTAAATCAGTTCGATTGAACTGTCCCAATTTGCCACTTGTCCACCTTTTCCTGGCCATCGTCACTCATTTCCCCGGATTGCCCGTAATTTTCCCTTTCCAACGAGGGGTCTATTGTCTCGGAGAACCTGGAGTTACCACTATAATGGCTTTTTTCGTTTTTCGCCATTTTTCGGTATTTTCTCAATAATTCTCAACTATTTCCCTTTTATCCTATAGCACATCAATGTAATCCAACCCGCAGAATATCTGGATGGAAGCGCCGCATCAAAAAGTGCACTGAACGTGCCCCGGATGACATTGCTGAGAGACGTCAGAATTCCCTTTTTTTTCGGCAATTTTTTTTTTGGTGGTTCGACTCGGTCGATCTCCACTTTTGTGACGGTACGCTTATACGTGTTTTTTAATTCTACAGCAGTTTCGAAACAGCAAATCAATTATTCAATATATGTAAAGTACGGTTAATTTTGCCGTTAGAATGAAAATTCATATTTCTCCTCGAATTGTGATCCCATCGACTCCAAATATGAACTTGAAGAAAATCAGTCCGGCAGGTCAGGCTTCAGTTTGGAATACATACAGATAGAATTGAGAGACCAACTTTTTTGAGTTTCTCTATAGTAATAGTAATGTCAACTTCCTTAAAGTATAGGGCAAACTCGGGCAGATTAGGTAGTTTTTATTCAAAGCCACTCGTATAAATAGTCAAGAAATTTCGACATGTTTGATAATTGCACATACTCGCACGGCAGGGATATTTTTTTCATTAATAGCGTCCAGTTGCGCTCAAATGTTTAAAAGAGTGACACATTACTGAATTTTGTTCTTTATTTGCAAGATTATTTTATTATATTGAGCTCATAAATTCTAAATGCCGAACACAATTAAATATTTTGCCTAAAACCTGTAAATTCAATTAAATTAAAGGTGTTTACAACAAAGTCTTTGAAAATTAAATACGATTGATTTTATGAATTTGTTACGTACCCTACGTTGGATATAATCAAGGTGCAGAGAAAGTAGAACTAGGTGCGTTAAACTTAATTTTAGCACTAGCATAGATAATACTTATAAATTTCATAACTAGAAATTTATTAAGTTCAAACTTTAACAAAAAGTACATGTGCCTATTATACTTTCAACATATGTAGGTACAAAGAGCATGTCAAATCAAAAATCAAACCTATTCATAACTAAAAGCGCAGAAGTCCAAGTTAGTCAAGAATGTCGGTTGCAGTCTCCATGAACCCGGATCAACGAATATCAGAGTGAAGCTCTCATTAATAATTTTATTTTTAGATTAAGAAGTGACTTATAGTACTTAGTCTGCTAATAGCTGTGAGTAATTAAAAAACCCAAACGTGAAGTGTTTCTAGTTTATTATTCCATTAAAGCTTACGCCGATTTCTGAAACATTACCTGAAATGACGCCACATATCATTAGGAATCACTGTGTAGTCATTCAAACTAAGATTTTGTATTATCTAACCACCAAGTTAATCGTTATGATTTCCTTTGCACTAATACCATGAATTTAGCGCAAATATAACCCCATAAAAATGATTCAGTATCATCCATTAGGCGAGCAATTAGGGGAATAGCACTTTTTTCCCTACTTCGTACTCCGTCGCAGTGCTACTTTGCATTGCCCGATGCACTTAATGCTTCTGTTTTATTAATTATAAAACTTTTCATTAGCCATTCCCTTTTATTCACTCACCATAAACGTTTAATTATAAACAGTGTCATTAAATTGTAATTTTGCACAAAGCCGGCTCTTGGTGTACGGGCTGGTGCTCGCGACGGTGTGCTTGGTGGTGGTGTATTCTTGGGAATGTAACAGCAACAGAAAAAATCCAACATTTTGAGGTCAACAACGGCAATGCGCACAGATAACATAAAATCAACTATCCATTGTAAGAAATATCTGATCGCGCACATCTTCCATCAATGACATCCATCTCGGTGTGTGCCGTTCCATAATGACCTCATTAAACATCACTGTAATATGTTTCCACAGAGAGGCTTTTTGTTTTGTTTTTCCTTTCAATCATCAAACTACATAACCTTTGATAGCTGAACAAATGATGAAAACACTGTGAAGACACCATAGAGCCCCTCCTCCAATCAAATGTCCCGTATTCTTCCTCCCTCCGAGCGCGATTATCCCAATATCCAAGCGAACAGCAGAAAAAATCAATCAAACGATACAAAAGATACAAACTGCTGGTCGTGCTACGATTGACCCTATCTCTCACATAAACACACACCTGCCCGGATAGAAAACTTCGGCAGGTACCTCCCGAGTTGCTTTAGTACGCATCCTTGTGGAAAACTTCTGTAAGGTAACCCGTTAAGGTGACACAATCGCAGCAACATATACCCAACTGATTCTCCAACACTTTAACGAAGGGAGATGGCAAAAAAAGAACTATCTGAATGCGACTGAATTTTATCGGCGCAAAATCTAACACGACATCTATCGTTTTTCATCGTAATCACTTTGCTGAGGAGTATCAGGGGGCACTGTCTGCCCGTGTCCGTTTCCGTGTGGCGTGCTCTATGGTACACTGGCTGCACGGCTTACCGTTCGTCCGTAATCATTCGTCACTTGATTTACGTGCGATAATCAAAAAAAAAAAAAAAATCTCAAAAACGCGTATCTATTCGTCAGATGTTCCACCAGCGGTATCATCATCTAACACCACCACCATACCAGTACCACCAGTCGTCCCAGAAATCCCTGTAATGTTTCCTTAATTTATAGCATTAATAAGAAATCGTTTCTCACCATAACGCCTGTGAACGAGGTGGAGGATATAACCTCCTTGGAGCGCATCCCAACCGATGGTTCAGTGATAGCGGCGATGATGGGATGCGCTGTTCTGCGCACCACCACCACAGTCGCGCGTTGATCAACTCATTGCAGTGCGCTATTTGGTTGATGATTGGAATTTCTTCGTCCGACTTGTGTATGACCGACCGACAACGACGATGATGCAGATGGGAGCGTCGTCGTCGTCTTCGATTCACCTGGCGTATCCATTTCTAGGATCCGACGAGGTGCTTGTGGGACAGTTAACTCCAGTTATTTATTTCCATCGTCTTTTTTTTCTCTCCTAACTCACTAACTCGCAAATAATATTTGTTGTTTCGGGATGTTTCGTAAACACACATATGTCACATGACAGTGGTGCGGACCGAGATTAACCATCCCACCTGAAGAATTTTCGTTGTACGGTGAGTGTGAATTTCCCACCATGCGGATACTGTACAACACCTTCTTGTGTCACATGTGCACATGGTAACTGCATTGGTCCAAACACGAGTCTGGGGAGGGGGTGGTGCACACCGAATCTTACCTGAAGTTAGTTGTTTTTGCAATGCCGAGAATTATAATTACTTCACTTAGTTGGACACAATGTAGAAATGGATGCCAAGGGAGGTGTATCTGCATCTGGTATGGCATGACTGACGCTGCTACTGCATGTGTTGCAGAAAGCGGTACCAATGGTCACTAGCGGTGAATTCGGTGTTACTACATCCATGTTAAGTAGGGTGGAGATGTGTTGAGTAATGTACGGGCATGCGATGATGGTAGTGTTGAAACGTCAGGCACATCAACCGCTGTCATGTAGGATACTGCTAAAAGTCATGTTATAGTTTGGCTGTCGCAAAATTGTGTAACTAGTGAGATGGATGATGATTTTGTCGAATGGTCTTATAGATCAATTCAGGGAAATTGGGGCAAATGTACATTAATTTTTTATTAATTTAATGGATGCAAGGTGAAGGTAATGGAAGGCTAAGTAGGGCGGAAAATGGCGAAGCTATAAAGATAAGTTGCTGATCAAAACAATAAGGAAATGTAAAAAGAGAGAGATTTATGAAACTTGGCAAAAGTATTACGTTCACCCCACTGGAAACCAGTTTACGCAAAGCAAAACAAGGGAAGAAGATCAATATCGCTGACAAAAACAGATGGTATCTTAACGGAAGGTAATGAGCAAAGGGCTCTGCTGCCACTGAAAATTTACATTCCATGTATGTATGTAGCTTGCGATAATCAACAAGGCTACTGTTATAACGCCCTGCAAGTAAAATAAAAGGTCTTAAAGATAACTGCGACCATATGTAGAGAAAAACAACTGGATTGGGCTACAAATAACATCCAACCGTTCAAATCACAAAGTGCAAGTGGCATCTATCCTACATCGCTATACAGGTAATCCTCGATACTTTTCACTTGGCAATTTAGCGAGCCTTTAATAGAGAAATCAAGGAGACCTCAAAAGAGGACATTGGGAGAAGAAAATGCATTCAACCCAGAGAACGGGACTCCCTTTCGTAAGTTGCGCATCAACTACAGTATAGAAGCTTCAAATTATGTTATGTAGCCTGGGCGAGATCAATTTTACCTTATACTACTGGGTTCCATAGTTTTACCTTATACTCTGTTGGAGTAAAAGAAAGCAAAAGAGATTCTTTCAGTTTTAAGGAACGCGTGATACCAACTCACAAAGTGGTAAATTATCACGGGGCCCAGATACTTAAGTTTCTTAAGGAAACTGTGCTGCAGGAGAAACTGTACTGAGAAGAGAAGAAATTACATTGATATACATACATATATATTTATACTATATTTATAAATATGGGTATCTGCTGCGTATAAATAATCCTTGGTGCTCTCCCCCACAGAGGGTGGTTTGCCTGATGATGAGATAACTCTGGAAGTTGTTTTCTGGCAACAAAGTGTGTTTAGAAGTGGACAGGCATATCAGAGTTAGAATTATGCTGTTGTGTTGATCACAGCACGAATCACAGGAGTTGGACTGACACGCCCTGAGTCGTTGCTAGCGCCATGTTCGGGTTTGATACTGAAGCCTTTCTTTTCTTTTGACGATGGACATATGGTGGTGGCGTCAAATATTATGGCCGCTTACAGGTAACGGTGCCTGAACCTATAATGCTTAGGCCAACGGTGCCTGGGTATACGGAGTATGTAGCTTGCTTGAAATCTGGAGTCTACGGGGTAATGCTCAGAGGTGAAATCGAAATCGAAATTCTAACCTCAAAATTAACGATACTCTACTTAGGGCCAATTATGAAATGAATTACATATTCTCAAAAAAGGCTCCAACGATTTTGATTAAAGTTAATATCTATCGTAATGTGGACGTTTTCAGTATATGTAGTTCGAACATCTCCAACATCCAATTGTTTTTTTTGTGATATATAGGTAGGCATAATTTCGGAAAAAAGTATTTGTTTTCTCTATTCATTTACCTAATGTTTAAATGAATAGTTAGTGATTAAACGAATAGAGTGTAATATGGTTTATGTGGATGTTATTCGTTAGCTTTAATTTTTATTGAATTCTTTTATATTTGTGTCATATTTATATTTATAGCAGAAAAAAAAAATAAATTTGTTTGATACTAGGCGGATACGACTGTTCGCGTAGATTCTTTCCTGGATTTTGCTTGTAGCTTACCAAGTGCTCTCCTGTGAACTAGCTGCGCAGACTTGAGTTTACAGATTCCACACGGGTCTGCTCGCTCCTAATCGATGCTCAGTGCAGAATCGACCATTCTTCGGATTCACTTCTAGTTTCTCATTCGTGAATCCGGAGCATATATAGAAACCCCGAAGGGTTTCACGTTGTTGCATCACTCCTGGGTCCATCCAACTCCCAAGTGCCACAAAAATGCATTTTCAAATTAACCTGAAATGAAGGTACATATGAAGAAAATTGTTCTGATTGTGAAATTCTCCTTAGAAAACGTCATACTAGTTCTTATTTTACGAGTATATGTTGACTATTTAATTTTTAGAAACAAATCTCAGGCAAAGCTGAATGGTTTCACTTTTCTCAATAACTATGTGTTTACAGATTGTGAGTTTTTCTTATAAGCTGCCGTTGTACTTAAGAGGAGAGTGATCAGATTAGCTTGCTGAGGTATACTTCAGTGTGACCTGTCTTCAAGTATTCTTATTCTAATTATAGACGGTTATGGTTGCAATATTGTAGTATTTGCAGACGAAATTCAATTATTCACTGTAAATAAATAAGTAGCTGTAAGTATGATCTGTTTATGATCTGTTCCTAGCAGTGGAACATAATCTATCGCTAATCCCCACTATCTAAGTATTCGAAATGTGGTTGAAAAGAGTTAGACTTACAGTTAGACTCCGCAGTTATTTAAAAAACTCATTTATTTTCGTTGGTGTTGTTTATAAAACATTCGTTCATTATTGAGTTTTAAATTTCTGGTGCGCTGGTAGCATTCGGCATTTTTAAATATTTTCTTTTGTCACTAGCAAATACTCGTACATACTCGTATTATGCTTAAGACGCAGAACTGAACTATAGAAAAATAATATACCTAACAAGTACATATACATTGAAGGAATTTATATTGCTTCCAAGTTATGTTCTTTTTTTAATAATAAATACCCACTGACGGCGAATTTCAAAGAAGTCAATGATTGTGCCACCTGTTTGTGGAATAATTGCAATTTTATTCAAATTATATAAAAGAATCAGAGAGATCGTTGTACTCGTATATGCTTGACTTTTGTCGTTCGAATTTATTTTAAAATAATGTTACGAGTATGTGAATGTGATTGGATTAAATTTGCAAAATTAATTTTAATATTATGTGTTTGTAATCACAAAAATCAGGGTCTTCATTTTGCATGGTTTTCCGACTTCTCTTCTTTCGAGAAAGCTTTCACACATATGAAAAATCTGGGAGTGTGTATAAACATTCAAATTTCCAATAACTTTCCGGTTAAATTTCCACTGCTCCTCTCGTGTGCTCGAAAGGCACCAACTTGTCGTTAACAAATTTCAACAATTACATTTAAAAACATTTTTTTTTTTTTTCCGAGGGTTGGTGAAAAAATCTTCCATAGACACTATGAGGATAGCAAGCGCGTGCTCATAGTAGTGTCAGATTCTTACTGACTCAAAAAACACCATCCTGCGATTTAATTTGTTATATATTGCAACTATCAAGCAATTTTTCTATCCTGAAAAAAAAAACTCGTTTGGAAGGTTACTTTCCACTGAAACATCCTGCATGTTCCGCAATCTAGGCGCGGTTGATTCCTATCTCGCCAAGTCGAAAGGTTTCGTCCTTTGTAGTCGGCGCAATAAATTGCTTTCATCCAGAATTTGTAGGATTGTACTGTTGACATGTCCGCTTAGTAGGTTTCTATGCTTTCTCGTGAAGCTTCTAATTTCAGCTTCGATTGTCGGAATTCCGACATCCCTGTGGATATCATCGTTTCTAGTATACCACGGTGCGTGGACAATTTCTCTTAGCACTTTATTTTGAAAAGTTTGTAAAATATTGGCGTTTGTTTTCTTGGTACAGCCCCAAAGTTGTATACCGTAAGTCCACACCGGCTTTAGCACTTGCTTGTATAAAAGCAGTTTGTTCTCAGTACTGAGCTGGGAGTGTCTCTATATTTTATTTCGAGTTCTTTACGTTTCATTTTCACGTGAGAATTCCATTTGAGTTTTGCGTCGAGTGTCATTCCAAGGTACTTGGCCTCGTTTGCAAAAGGTATTCGGGCCAAGTTTAGGAAAATTGGCAAGACATTAGTTTTTTTATAAGTGAAATTCATGTGAACAGATTTAGATTCGTTGAGGGCGATCCGCCAGTCCCTCGTCCATTCATTTACTTTATTGAGTGCGTTTTGCAGTTTTGCAGTAATTTCTTCGATTGTTTTACCTACGGCTAGGATAGCGGTGTCATCGGCAAACGTAGCCAGGATAGTGCCATCTTCTTTCGGTATATCTCGAGTATATAACAGATAGAGAAGTGGCCCTAGAACGCTTCCTTGCGGTACACCGTCCGAAATTTCTTTGAGCTCCGAGTATTCATTTCCATGTCTAACACGGAAGAGTCTTTTCCCGAGATATGATTCTAGAATGTCGTATAGGCGTACAGGGAGAACTTGTGGTAATTTGCAATTGAAGCCATCATGCCACACCTTATCAAAGGTTTGCGAGACGTCAAGAAATAAGCTTGAGCTTAACTTTTTTTCTTCAAGTGCTTTCTCGATTACGTCAGTAATTCTATGCACCTGGTCAATCGTCGAATGCTTACTTCTGAACCCAAACTGGTGGTCAGGGATAAGATTATTTCCTTCTATAACCGGTTGTAGACGCCTTAGTAATATCCTCTCGAAAATTTTGGATATTACTGGAAGTAGCTAAATTGGTGTATAAGATTTTACCTTATTCCGCAACTTTCCATTGGTTAGGCGCGTGTTTTAATCTGAGCGCAGCATTTACAATATAAAGAAGTTTAATCAATGCTTTTCTAGGTAAAGCTTTGAGAATTTCTCCGGTGATCAAGTTATAACCAGGAGCTTTCTTAGGTTTTAGATTCCCGATCTCCTAAGGTTGAGTTCCCTTAGCGTTGCATTTGTAAGTGCTAAATCGTCAGATGGTAAATCCGGCCTATTGATATTGTCGTAAGACACTCGACCATCGTACGGTTTAAAGGTGTCTTCCAGGTGGGCCGCCGAAACGTCCGCTTTTTCTCTATCTTCCCTTGTCCATTCATTGTGATTTAATTTAATAGGCGGCGCGGGGACCTTGGGCCTTTTACAGCTTTCCAAAGTGAATAATTGGAATCTTTTTTCGCTGTTAAACTTTCAAGATAAGAGCCTATCGCACGATTCTTAAAATCCTTTATAGTATTCTTCAACGAATTGCACAGGTGATTCAAGTGTGCTTTATGTTGCGGAGCACGACTCTGTTGCCATTTCTTATGCGCTTTTCTTTTTTCCTTGACCAATTCTTTTATTTCCGTAGGATATCGTAGACCGTGTTTGTCTGGAGTTTTCCTTGGATTGGGAGCATTATTCCAAGAGGCGAGCTGTACGATCTCAATGAAGCGATCAACTTCAACCTCAAGTTCATAGGGTGTCGTAAGTGGAACGCTCAGTTCAACATTATCTTCAATTTCGTTCCTAAAGCCTTCCCAGTTAGTTTTTCTACCGGTTAATCTCGCTGGCTCTAGAGTATAGACTAGTTTTTCGCTGAATGTCAAAACAACTGGGGAATGGTCAGACGATAGATCAAAGCTCTCTTCAACTTTAATGTGGTTGGAAGAAATTCCTTTTACGACGAAAAAGTCGATCAGGTTAAGTATTTTCGAAGTATCAGTTGGCCAGTAGGTCGGTTTACCCGTCGAATGGAAATCACAACTGTACTCCATACCTGCCCCATAGAGCATTTTTCCTTTTTGTGAGCTGTGTCTTGAGCCCCAGAATGTGAGTTTCACATTAAAATCGCCGCCAATAATGAAATTAGGTTTCAGCAATTTAAACAAGTTAGTAAAATCACTTTTTTCAAGCGCGGAAGGCGGTGGGCAGTATATAGATGAGATTTTAAAAGTGCGCTGACTATTTTTTACTCGAATCGTGCACAGTTGCAAAGTTTCAAGCTCGATCTGTAGGTCTTCAGATTGTTCGATGCAGTCTTTAATAAACAATGATGATCCGCCTCTCGTTTTTACCGAAGTGTGAAAAGCGTAGTAATCATTATAGCCTTTTATTTTTAAATGCGATCCGTTTTTTACGTGGGTTTCAGAAATCAAGCTAATATCGATATCTTTTTCACGCAAGAATATTTCCAATTCGTCAAGTTTTTGCAAAAGTCCGTTTGCATTCCAAGTACATATTTTTAACATTGGTTTTTCATTTAAAAACATGAAGCATATAATACTTAACTTCAAATTCAGTAGTCCAGCCGAAATAGTTGAGCACAATGGCCAAAGTAAAAAGACACAAGTTTGAATATCATTTTACAATAATTTGTTACTTGCTTGTAAAAAATTAAAAATACTTTTAAGCATATTTTCTTCGATTTCATTCGTCTTAAATCATTCTTAAAAATAGTATTGTTATATGGTTGACACTTTAATAATCTCATACGTTCTCAAATCGAATTCGGAACATTTCGTCTAGAGCAGATGAAAAAATCACATAAAATAAAGCCACAAGATTCAATTATTATTTCTTTCGACTTGCTGAAACACAATTTTAATACATTCAGTTGTGCAATATAATCTCATTATCAATATCAATTCTTTCTTCTGCCTGCTGGATTATATATTATTTTACAGCCATCTATACATATATTTGTTTTAAGTTCATAAGTCTAGCCTACCTGTAGCTGAGTGAAATTCAGTTCGCAGTACGGTTAGTGAAGTGTTTCTCAATTTTTATACCTTTGCGACACCCTCTAAGTAAGTAAATTGAATTAACAATTATTTGCTACACTTCTTCAAAAATCTCCATTCTCAACAACTTACTCTTCTCGGGCCAGAGCTGAATAATAAAGAGAAACGTATTCAACATGCAGTACCCAAACCGCATTGCTGGTCTGGAAACATGTTGCGCACAAAAAATATTAGGCATTGGCTCTACCAGTTAAATGTTCCTATTTGCAAAGCTAAGTGTACGATTTTCATAATACACATAAGGTCTCCTTCTGAAGAGCTGAGTTTGGTTTTGTAGTCTTTCTTTGCAAAGAATCTGCTTTGGATAAATGCCGCATTTTTTAAAGAAATTTATCGGAGGCTATATTGTATATGCAATTTTATTTTCGTATGTCAAAACTTAACCGTATCAAGTTTTTGTAACAACTTTGTTTATAAAGCCTGTTTAGGATTCAATGTCTAAGGCTTTTTTGGTGGCAGATACATTGCTACTACCTTATTAACTCTAGGCCCAAAATCTGGTTTTATATATACAGAGATGACCAACCGATCAGCAAACTCAGCAAACTTCAAAGATTAGCTTGCCTCGGAATTATAGGTACTATGCACACCTGTCCCACAACAGCCATAAGCCATAATCGAACTTACTCCGTTACACATTTTTATAAAAAAAGTGGCAATTCGCAGTATAGTTAATCTTCGAAAGTCGGATTTAACAGTGCATGGGATCATGTGGATCTCATGAATCTATTAACCGACTTCCCCGAGTTAGATATGCTCAGCACGGTTTCTGACTTTACTACTTTGGTATAAGGTTTGAGATTGAGATCCCAAACAGTGATATATGGAATAATGGCGGATCGTTGCTTGATCCAAAAGGAATCGTTTGGTATACCGATGGATCAAAAATGGATTCAGGAGTTGACGCCGGTGTGTATGGACCCGATCACAATATTACGAAATCACCGAGGCCGAGCTTTACGCTATTGAGACCTGTGCAAATATCAACTTGCAATCAGGAATCAAAGGTGCCGCTATACAATTACTCACCGACAGCCAAGCAGCGCTTAAAGCACTGATCTCCCACCTGATCAGTTTAAAATCAGTTCTAAGCTGCTTCGACAGTTTACAAAATTTGGCCCGATACAATAAAATGAAATTGTGGTGTGTACCGGGTCATGTAGGTGTTGAAGGCAATGAAACTGCACATCTGCTAGCCAGAAAAGGTTCCTCTGTGTTGCTCATTGGACCTGAACCCTTTTGCGGAATATCTGATTCTGCCTTCAAACTAACGCTAAACAATTGGGAACGCAACATGTGCATCTCCCACTGGAATAACTTCCAAGGCCACAGACAAGCTAAAAGAGCTGTCCAAAAAGGCAGCTGATATCCTTAACATAGCAGAAATTACATAAGATGGCTTGTGGGCTTCCTTACTGGTCACTGCCAATTACTCTACCACCTAAATAAAATAAGAATTTCAGAGGATTTTACCTGACGCCTCTGCCTAGAAGAGGACGAAACTGCAGAACACATACTATGTGATTGTGTAGCTCTGTATAAGCTTCTTTCTTAAGGAGATAATATCTCCATAAGAACTAAGGAACTTATCCGCAGTCATAATTATAGCTTTCATAAGGAAAGTTGAAGTACTGCTGCCCCAAAAATTGGTCTCAGGCACAATAGATATCTCTGGTCGCACTCTGTATACGCCATTTGGGCGTGGCCATGCTCCTTTCCAAATATATATATATATATATATATATATATATATATATATATATATATATATATATATGCAAAGAAACTAAATCCTTCTAGAATTACAATCTTCATCTTCGTAGATAGTCAATCTGCAATCAAAGTACTAGATAGCTTTACAATCAGATCTAAAACAGTTTCCAGTTGCCGACAAATCTTGAATGAAATATGCGCTATCCACTGGGTTCCTGGACATAGTGATATGGAAGGGAATGAGACGGCGGATAAACTAACTACGAGAAGATCAGCATTGAATACAGAAAACACTCACATATTAATAGCAATTACTATCGGTGTACTGAAGAGTCGACTAGACCTTAAGGCAAATGAAGTTCTACTTCTCGCGAACGTCTGACAAACATCCGAGAGTAAAACTGTCATGAAAAGCTTTTCTCGAACGAAAAAATTGCCCTTCGGAATCGGCATAAAACTATAGATCCCATCCATTCGTGCGATGCACAGCACGAGCTATTAGCGCCAAAATATTTACTTATTTATTTATAATACAATCTTTTAAAATTAAGTACGGATATAATCTAATCTAATCAAATAACAATGTTTTTGTGTTGGTATGCAAAGAACACTGATGGAAATGTCCGAGGCTCAATCGAACCTCTATCCTCAATAGACATGAGCGACCAGGGCAAGGGTACCTACGAATAGCAATTAACTTTGACTGGTTTTGCCCGAAAATGGAAAATAATGAAAGTTTTAACCCGTCTTTACTGACTTCGACCAACAAATGTTTAACTTAGGTAGGAAAGTAGCAAACTGAAAAATGTTGATAAAAAAAAGTAACACATCAGTAATAAAGAGTGGAATGCAGTGCCGTCATAAAATCATTTCAGATATCAAAATGACATATGCAAATTCTAAATTTAAAGCAAAATAACCGAATGTGTAGTAAACAAAAACCAGATGTATGTATACAATACCTAGTAACAACTATTCCTCGATTATTCGTTCAATATCATGCAAAGAGTGGATGCGAAAGGTGTTGCCGTAGTCCAAAAATTATTTTGTGTGATTATGAACTAATAATTTCTACCACCGCTGCAGTATATGTACTGTGCATTCCAAATTATATCTTCAAAGCATATCCAGGTTGGACCTGTCTTATAACACCTACCAAATAACCGTTTAGCTCTTTTCTTGTTAAAATAATGACAGTATATCCCTGGGCGAAGGTATGTCTGCCAACAATATGCGGACAACCAAAGATGGGCGAAAGCGGATACATCTAAAGATTAGTCAACTATTAATATAATATCTAGTTTCAGAGCTATTTAACAGCAAGGCATTAACAAATTCCCTCATATTAGACGTATTGTGGTAGCGAAGTCTTTCAAAAAGTCGCTAGTCCACCAGTGCATTTAATCAATGTCACAACTTTTGTGGACCGATTGTATCTATTTGGGTTTTTCTCTGAATTTTTAATTTCAATAATTGAAAATTGATTTCTCGCCACCATCGTCGCGCGTGTGAACACCAAACAATATCACACGGTCCATGATATGATACGCTTTTGTTTGCCTAAATAGTACATGGATGATGACTCCTCTGATAATGGTGATGATGTTGTTCCGCTTGTATTGTGTTTTTACCTTTGACAAATCTTCGTATTATACAATTTTCATAAATTTACTTCTCATTTAATTCGCCATGTGTTGTACTCGCATATGATTTAGAAGATGACATTTCTGTGACAGCAGGGATCCCTGCGTTTGTTTTCTTTGATAAATCACCTGAAAATTAGTACAGAAACTGTTTTCACGATTGTATGTTGGCCGATATCTAAAGATACCGGGAAAGATACTAATGCTAGGCTATATAGGGCGTTCGTCCCGGAGGCTTTTCGCTTATGGAGCTACATTTGAATATGGAAGAGCTAAGATGGATGCACTGTAAAGTGTTCGCTATTCAGTTTGTTGTGTTTGAAAAATAGCCGAGAGAGACAGAGAGGAGGTATAGAAAATACTCGTGCCAAATAATACGCTGCAGGGAGTCGAGGAAAAATTATAATCGATTGGATTTTTACTTTGGACAATAGATTGCGGTTAGCCTGACCGTTGTCATATTAGTTAGATGTTATCTGTTAAATATTCATTGATATCGAAATTCTTTTGATGGCGAAATGGTAATTTTTCACATTTAGAAAATAAAATCAATGGATTCGAGGCAATTTGCATAGGAAATGTGTTTACAGCTCACCGCGCCATTGCTATACAAAGGTCAGATAGTAGGGCAGAAGAAAAATGGCTATATCAATACTGGCACAACAGTTTTTTTTAATATGAATAACATGCAGATACCTAAGGTTTTCGTTGTAAAATCAACTCTATTTATAAAATTTTGAAGTGATCTAATTAATTATTTGATAGTGTATGGATCCTAATAGCATTTCTTCGGCGTACATATAATTTAATATATTAATAGTTTGATTTAATGTATGTGCGTAGCTAATACAAAAACCATTAAAACTTGTTTTGCGCACAGGAGTATGACCTGTAAATTATTGTAAGGAACTTTATCCGTATATATATATATTTGTGTTCACACTTGGACTGCTGCCAATTTCAGAAAATGTATATACCAAATTTCATGTTCCTAGCTCAAAATTTAAGGCCCAGAAAGCGGTGACGGACGGACGGACATAGCTAGATCGACATATGCTGGTCACAAATACGAGGGCAAGGTGAAAAGTTATCGGCCTGACAATGAAAGACTGCGATTTTCAGTTAAAAAATGATTTTATTTTTCTACATAATCTCCCTTGACTTCAACACACTTGGTTCAGCCTTTCTCCAACATCAGTATTCCTTCTCCGAAGTGAGAGTCTGGAAGGTTGTGAAAATATTCATCTACAACCCTCTCAACTTTTGCATTGGATGCGAAGCGCTTCCCAGAAACAAATTTCTTCAAGTTTGGGAACAGATGGAAGTCTGAGGGTGCCAAATCAGGTGAATAGGGGGAATGGCCGAGCAAATCAATCCCGCAGTTTTCCCATCGCCAACGCACACTTGTGTACAGGTGCATTGTCCTGGTGAAAGATGATTTTTGTCTTCTTCAATCCAGGCCTCTTCTTGCGAATTTTAGCATCCGGCTGGTCAAGAAGGTTGGAGTAATATTCGCCTGTAATTGTTCTGCCTTTCTCAATGTAATCAATTAACAGGATCCATTTCACAACCCAAAACACACTGGCAATGACCTTTCCGGCAGATGCGATCGAATTCGCTTTCTTTGGCGCTGAACCACCAGATTCCACCCACTGCTTCGACTGCTGTTACGTTTCTGGCGTGTATAGTGGTGGACCCATGTCTCATCTATGGTGACAAATCGCCGCACAAAATCAGTCGGATCCCTTTTTTGCTTTTGATCGGCATTCAGCAAATGCGGCACCCATCTTGCGCAGAGCTTTCGCTTCCCTAAGTTTTCGTGCAAGATGTTTGGCACCCTCTCTTCCGATATACACACAGCCTCAGCTATCTCACTCACCATCACTCGCCTATCGTCCAACACTATATCATGCACTTTTTCAATGGTTTCGGGTGTGGTTGAGGATTTTGGCCGTCCTTTACGTGGGTCATCTTCGAGGGAAGTGCGACCACGTTTAAATCCAGCTGTCCACTTTTTAACAGTTAGCATGGAAGGAGAAGAGTCTCCGTAAACTTTTGTCAACTTTGGATGAATTTCCTTAGAGGTTAACCCATCGAAAACGAAGAATTTTTTCACCGCACGATATTCAAGTTTATCCATTTTAACGAAAAACACTCAAGACGTCTACTGCAAAAATTCGTGTAAAGAAACTTGAGAAAACAAGTTGACACTTGCCATACGAACTAATGAGAAGTGCACCCAGGCAGGAAACATAAACTTTTGCTGATTGGAACGCCATCTCTGCGTCAGGCCGAAAACTTTCCACCTTGCCCTCGTATATATACTTTTATTTATCTGTTGTTATTATTTTTCTATGTTACAAACAATGTATTAAACTTAATATACCCTGGATTTCAAAAATTGCTCACTTGTATTGTATTATTTGTGGATAAAATTTCTCGAACATTTTTGATAATATCGGCAAATGTGAGATTGGCCGATATGAAAACATTTCCTTGCCTTACCTTGTTTAAGTATAGCAATTATCTCTGCTATCTTGCAGTGATGGGGAACATATCTTAGTCTAAAAAATACATTAATTACATATTTAAGTCTTACTAGGGCAATGCAAGGCAATTCTTGAATGATCTGAGCAGTAATAAGATCATAGCCCACTGACTTTCTATTAGATAGCTTCTGTAAGCAGGTGATGACCTCTCTTAGCTAAACATGAGGTATATTTTCCTCATCTGTTTTGTCAACAAATTCAATGTTTTCATTTGTCATTGTACGTGAAAAAGGTTTGAAAACATTTGTCAGGTACCCAGCAAAGAGCCTAGCCTTTCCTTTTGGGTCTCCGATCCATTTCCCATAAGATGGGATCTTGTAATTGGGATCTTTTTACACGTTTAGCAGCCTTCCGAACCGAATAGTTAGAGGCTTTATCAGCCATTAAGTTGTGAATTTAGAGAATCATTTTTCAATTTACTAATGCTTTTTTTATTAAAAATAGTTTTATCACTGGGATATCTAGTCATTTGCCATTTTCTACGAGCTTTTTTCTTTTATAAGATTAATTCTTTAATTTCCGTGGAATATTATACTGAGGCTTATTTAACAAATTTAAAAGAGATTCTGCTCATTCCTAACACGTTCTGAATCACTTATGTAAATCAATATTAGAAATCTAATATTATGAGAAACGATACACTAAAAATCATCTAATGATTTGCCGTGGTATAACCCCGATATTTCCTCCCCTGGATACAATTTTCTTTTTGCTGAATTTTCTGCAGTTTGGTGTAAATTAATTTGCATAGTTTCAGTTCCGTCGATACAATACGATATGATTGGGAATAGGGACAAATTTATGACATTTAGATATTCCAGAATATGCATTATTTGCATTAAAAAGAAGCTGTACCGCATAGAACAAAATGGAGTCTATTATTGAAATCAGCTTTCAAATTCAGTAGCGTAGGTAATTTTTTATTCAGAAAAGGCTTAAGATTTATAATTTCACAGTCCTATGTAAATTGGTTTCTAGTCTTCTTCAAATGTTAAACTTTTTTCCTAATCCTTTGTGTGAGTTTGTCACGTCCCAATACATATATTTACAACTCTACAGTCTAGCAAAGCTAACACTCAGTAGCTTTATATTTAAAAAGAGTTAATTTATTGCCTGCTGTCTCTGAACTTTTAGTTCCGTTGTAGAACTTGCCAAAGGCCATTAGGGTGTGCTTACTCCGGAAAACTAGTAACGCAACTTTTTGTGTATATGATCTTTGAAGGTAAAACACGTAGCTTTATTATTCTTAGTAAGAATGTTAGTTTGTTTGTACATATTTGTATATCTTTTCTTTGTAATATAAGTAGCTACAATAATTTGCGAACGAGAATAGCAACGGTTCCAGAAGTAATAGGGTCGGTTTGAAGGAGTCTGTAATAGTTGGAGAGCAAGTAAATGTCCTCAAATTGTTCATAGTATGAAGATACGAGTACACCTGAGTTGGTGATCACAGAAGTCAATGCATGGCTGCTTTGTATTATGTTACTTTTATACCACGTACCTTCTTAAAGGGTAAAAATCATAGAGACTTTTGGTATCAGAAAAAAAAAACTTTAAGAAAGAGCGACTCGCTGTCAGAAACTTATGGAATAAGCGCCCATGATACTAAGATACTGACATTATTATAGCAGCAACCAAACTGTCAGTGTTGCATCCGCAGATAAAGAGACAGAAGCGGCCAATATGCGCTTTGCGGAAAATGAGGGTGAAACTAAATACGTCTTGTAAACAAAAAAGGATTCCTAACACTGGCGGCTCACACCTTACGTTCCATCTTCAAACTATACTTTAACAGAGGTTAATCAAATCACTCCTTCTAAGCGCTTTTTTTTTGGGCCAAGAGCAGAGGGCAAACCCTCTCTCAAGTAATTAAGCAGACTCTCACAATCCAGGAGTGTTTCGATTCATGGACGTTATCTGAGTCGGGTGAAATCATCGTTGTTTCAAAGTTATTCTAGTTTTTTTTTTTTTTTTATATATAATTTGCAAGTGTTAAAGGGGATATGAATACCCTTATACTAATTTTTAGAACACGTGCGTTTTGTTTAAAGGGGAAGAGACAGAGAGAAAGACAGAGTGGTGTAGTTTGAAACTCAGGTGGTATTAAGTTTCTGTAAACTCCAAGGGTGGCGTCCAGATAACTGGGGAGTATTTTGTTTGTTTTCGCTATTATTGTCATTGCTTATGATTCACAGTATTTTTTTCCATCCTCCTGATATCATCATCACGATCAAGTTGCATTTTCGCCCTATGACCACCCTACTGCCAGTGTTATGCCTGCACAGTACAGTTGACTTAGCTTTCGCTAGTGATCGGCTTTTTTATTTATTTCATGCGAAATAAATAGATGATGATGATGACATCAGGATTCGAACCGTGAATCAACAGCGTGATAAGCGATGATGTTACCACTACACCACGGCCACCCTTCAATTAATTATGAGTAGAATATTTCCAAGTCTTAGTTTAACTTTATACAAATATGTACTAGAGCAAGCCTTCATAAGCCTTTGAAGCTGAAGAGCCTTTAAATTCACCACATAGTGACACAAGATGGAGCGCATATTTGGAAAGGTAGCTAGGAGTAGTTAGTTATGGGTGGAACTAATTGGCGTGGCTTGGAAAGAAAACATTTCTGCTGTATGTAAGAACCATTAAACTAATTGCAATATACTTCAGTTGTGTTTGGAATAATGTGTGTATAGGTTTACATGAAAATAAATAAAATTGAATGGACAGGGGATTAGCTATGCGCCAACTCGATAAATACTGAACTGGACTTGATGAAATTTGGCTTCAATGAGATGATCTATATGGATAGAAGCTAAAATCTGGACTTATAAAATCGAGTACGATGCAGTACTGTGCCATCACTTGGCTAATGTTTTCCAAGTCTCTTTTTACTTGCTCCTATAGAGCAAGTATTGTTTTTGTAAAAATGTTCGATCTCAAGATTTTGATTAAATTTGACATTACTATATTAGAGAAAGTCAGAAAAGTGGGTCACGCAAATCTGTCTGTCTATCTCCTATGTGTATCTCGGGCTGCAGCCTAAACGGCTGGATGTATTTTCTTCGAACATCATATTTGAGTGTGGTAATGCCAATGACGCCAAAACTTTCATTAAGAAATGAGTACATTATCTCATCACCTCATTCAATGAACAACAAATCAAGTTACCATTTCGTCCAAGAAAGGACTGCATCTTTGCTGCATTTAATTTAGCACGTTTTATGACCAATAAAACCACGGCCGTCACAATTAATATGAAGAAGTTAGTCGATGCCACAGTTATACCCCACCAATTACGGCATCTTAAACATTATCATCTTACGTTCGATTAAATTCCACTACCGATGCTCCATGCAAACACTCATTTTCATATGAAAGTGCTAATTATTTCACGAGTCCGTACGATAAAACAGAAATGTGCCGCGAAAGCACATTTGCTAACAAAAATAAAAACAATTTCATAATTTCAGTATTTAAATCTCATGTGATAGTAACACATGGATGTAAATATGATATATGATCATCCCGCACCAAATCAACGACTTGCCACACCCAATTTTGATCTCCCATTGACCGTACGAATCGTGTTGTTGTTGCCTGACCGAAATCCAACAAATTCCCATCCACACATCGCATGTAGCTGTAAAAAGTAACATTGAGCACACAAAAAAAAAAAATTTACAACGCCAGCAGAAAAGTTAAAATTTAAAAAAAAAAAAGTTATACTCTCAAATCATTGTAGGTACATAAAAAACGTTTTAAGAAATTTATTGTGTTCGCTCTGGATAAGTTTGATCGTAAAAAATCACTGAAGAAAGGTGCAGGAAACAAAATTAAAGAAATTGGTTCGGTCGGCACTTTACGACGTGGTAGCATCGTTTTTCGGGTCATTTGAACGATATTGGACGGTCATATAACATTTTATTGCATCCCTAAATATTGGGCGGGAAGTGATGGTTGCCGGTGCCTAAATTTATTACTATTATCGTTTCTTTTTACTCTGACACGTCTTTGTTGAAGGATTGCTCAAATTGTTGGTTTCCTTTTCGATGACTGATCACGCAATGCGAATCAGTTTTATTTTTTTGGTGACCAAAAAGGAGAGTTGTAGATGTTTTTCTTTTATTGGCATATTACGTGAAGTACGCTAAGGTACTTTTGCACGAATGGATTTTTAAAACTCGCGTTGGTTCCTAGAATTTAATTTTACTGTGTCATCGTGGGCTTGGTAGACCTAATTGCAGCGAATGACTTTCGAAATAATTTTGGTGACAATTGAATTTGGGCAGGGTTATGCAAAAGTTATAACCATGATTTTTGAGTTTCTTTCAGCGAGAAAGTAAAAAACAAAGTCCTAAGAAGGAGGTATAAGAGAGTTTTAAAGGTTTTTCCAGTTGAAAGGGAATAAGTAAAAGTTAACTATTTTATTACGTAGGAGTAAAAATGGCTCTTTTCATTAACTCTTATATGAGGGGTCGTTATAGTAAGTAAAATTTCCAAGGAGTTCGCGTACGAATACTTTTTTTTTTCTTTCCTTATCTCTTTCAGTGAAAAATATGTATTATCTCCCCACATACACGCTCATTTTTCAGAAAATATCCTTTTTTAATATTCTTTTTAAAAACAAAAAAATATTGGTAAAATATTGGGCTAACAATTTCCCGCAACACTCAGGCCACTACAGACCCATTGTGATACCCATTGGAGGTACCCTATAATAGAATACTTAACCATACTTACTGTTCTTATGCTACAAACCATCGTGTGGATTTGATGAAGTTCAAGATGACATTCACTGATTTCCCAGATAGTTAATCTAGATCCTGGAAGAAGTGTCGTCCGAAGAATTTATTTTTTTAATGATAGAGGCCTGGGCAGTAGCAAAGAAAGTGGATTGTATCCTCGTAAACTTCCTCGTCACCGCAACCCCTACATAGGTCTTCTTCCGTTGGTACCGCAGAGTATTATTCACCGTAATCACTCCTATAAGGATAAATAGGGATTTTCTATTATTAACATTTGCATAAGTCTGGCGGTCCTGGCTTTGTTGAATAAGGACCATAGCTTCCTAGTGGTGTCTAAAGAGCGTCACCTATTGTTTGCCTCTGTTAGATCTTTATTCCCTGCTTCGAGCTTTAGTGTGCAAGGCGGGATGTTCACCGGATGTATTGCCGAACTCTTTTTTCCACCTCGTTCGTTTTCTCATTCTCTGGTATGCCTTTGTATCCAGAGAGCCAGCAGAGTTTTACCTTGTGCTGTGTTCCAAAAATCTTGAGCACTTCTCGACAGCACTTCACAAGCTTTAATTTTATTTCTGTAGTCGAAATCGCTATTGTTGCTGCCTGGCTGTAGATGAGAAAGGTGATATCGTTTTGTGGTATTGCCCTCATAGGGCTAAGACCTACCTGGAAAACACTACTGTGGTTCTGAAGTCGGGCTGACTTTGATATACCCAGCGATTCGAAGTAGATACTCGCATCTACACCTAATTCTATTTTGGATCCATTGTTGTATACCGCTGTAGATAGTGCGTGGGGTAATATACCATTTTTGTATTCATCCCTATTCTGGTAGGTGTTTGAGGAAGAACTTATAAAGTCTAGGTATGGTGTGGTGTAATCAGTAGAGGATACATTGCCTAGATATTTCTGAAGGATCATAGCATGACCCATTGTATTTCATCTGCAGCTGTCTGATTAATTGATTATTAGGGCATGAATACCCACCGATGCTCATATGAAGATGTCTAGCGGAAGCAGATTGAAATTGGCCTCGATTCCTGCTGTAGCTGCGGTTTTCATTGCGCTGGTGGTTTCTATGCAGCTGCAGTAGAAGGAACATATAGGTGGACATATAGATGATGGGTACAGCGTTCGATGAGCCAACTTTTTTTTTTTTATGTTACTGCGGGGTAATCAATTAAGCGAACTGCTCGTTTTTATACATACACATGCTGTTAAATAGGTGAAGATAATATATAGGAGCCAAGCCTTGTCTTCGTACAGAAGAAGCAGTTATTTCTCTGTAAAATATCTCTTTGCTCTAAACAGATAGCATTCATGGAGGCGGATTTAGCCATGTAGGATATCTGGTCATTAAATAAAAAAAATTAAATGAAAAGGGGCCTGAGTAAATTTGGCTCAAAACTCATGAAACATATATTATTTGTTAAATCTAACTTTTTCTTTTTTTTTTAAATTTCCGCGCGCCAAATGGGATATGAATACCATTAAATTATTTCAGGGCACGGGCGTTTGTAGAAATTGAGAGAGAGAGAAAGAAAGATTGGTGTAGTGGGTTTGAAACTTAGGTGGTATTAAGTTTCAGTATACTCCAAGGGTGGGGTCCAGATAACTGAGCTTGTTTGTTTAGTTTTTTTTGTCGTTGCTCATGATTCACAGTATTTTTTTCCCTCCTCCTGATGTCATCATCACGATCAAGTTGCATTTAAGCCATATGACCACCCTACTGCCAGTGTTATGCCTTCACTTTTTAATAAAAAAAAAAAAAAAAAAAAATATATATATAAATCCACAGCACTTGGATGCAAAAATACAAAAAAAAACACAAAAAATACAAAAAACAAAAAAAAAAAAAATTTACGTATAAAAATACGTAAGGTAGATTAAGATAGGCTAATTTAGAATAATAAGGTAGTTTAAGATTTATTTTAAGGTAGATTTGTAAGTTTTGTATGTAAGAACACCCAAAAATAAGTTCATGTACTAAGTTTTTGTACAATTTTCTTAGTTACAATTAAAATTAAAAAATTTAATTAAATAGAAAATTTTCAAGTTCTTTACGTCGAAAGACATAGTTTTAAGTATTAGGTTTAACCTAGAGCGCCCGCATAGGGCCAGTAAGTTAGAATAAGAATAGTTAAGTTAGTTAAGCTAGTTTTAAGCGTTTTGTCTAGCACGTAAGTTAATAAATGAATTAATAAAAATGCACTAAAAACGAAACGAAACGAAACGTTATGCCTTCACTTTCGTAATTGATCGTTAGATCTCATCATGCTGAACATTATTTTTTTTTTAAATGTATCCCGGCGCAAAGTTTACTTCCGATTTCTTTAGATCTAATAAATCTGCCTTGAAGACTATAAAGTGACCACTCTATTAATACAGATAGATCCTCAGATCTCTACATCTCACTTGACACTTTCCATATGTGTAATCCATTTCAGTTTCACAATCCCGTAAACTTCGAAGTTTCCAATTGAACAAAAAACAGGAAATAACGTAATCGTCAAAATAATTGGTGAGTTTTTTTTTAAGGGAGCACCTTGTGGTGATATTGTTAGCGTCTTAGGTTCGAGTCCCATCTCCCATCATCGGAGAGTAAAATAACCATGCAAATGTTTAACTATAGTTCTTTACCATTCATATAAAAAATATATAATACGCACAGAGCGAATGGATTCGAGAACCTTGTTTTACCTTGCTTTCCTCGGAAATTGTTAGAAGTGAAGGTGTTTAATAACCTTGTATGATGTCAAATATCATATTATTTCCGAAAATATTGTCCTTTTCGGCTGTACCCATAATTAAATCATTAGTTTTAAGTGGTCCGTAGAGCTCGTTGAAAATGTTTTTGATGGCATCATCTTGCAACCCCCTTCCACATACAGGCTGTTTCTATTATTCGTTCTTGTCTAGGTCTTTTTAATCTGTTCAAAATTAACCTGACATGCTACAATGGCTTTAGCCTTTATATTCAAATTAATAAACATGGATGTTGGTTTGCGACAGCTCAGCAAAAAATGTTTCGTTTTGTGCAGGATACAGTGGTAAGTACTTTTGCTAAAATTTCTCTTAAGCTGCAATAGTTCGTATGACCTCACCCAATATTTAAAGTACATGTATTCAGACTGAAATAAATGCTGAATAATAGTGACATGTATACAAAACTTAAGATTTACTTTAAATAGCTTATACGTGCATATGAAATAAACCTTCGCATGAAATACAAAATAAGGCTAACAATTTTGATACATTTAGGTAGATTGAACAATACATACTTGTACTTGTTTGTTCTTGCATAAATATTCAAAGTAAAATTTGTACTTACAGTAACTAAAATGTAAATTTAATAAAATTAAATAGTTCCACGCAATTGAATGAATGAAATCCTGTATGGTAATTTTCATCTGCGTTTTTCTATCATTAATCAGGTTCGTTGCTCAAGTCTTTCGTTTTCTAATCGTGCTCATACTTTTCTCTTTTCTCAACACGCTTATAAGTGCGGTTTACCTCCTTTAAAGAAGTCAAATGAGAATCGTGAAAAATCGTTCTTCCGCACATACAAATTTGTACAAAATCCTTAAAATATGTAAAGCCGAACCAAATGCCCGAAAATTCTAATGCTTTACTTTGTATTTATCTCTTTTCTTTGCAGAGACAAATGTTCTTCCGAAAAGATGTCGTCACAGCAAGTCTCCATGGAGTGATAAATGATTGCTAAAACATTAGGCACAATGGTCAAACAAAAGGATATCAGTTGTTTTTTTTCACACAAATATGTTCTCTGCCAAAAGAGACCACATTTGGTATAAGCAACGGCAGAGATAAGAAAACAAAAAAAAAAACAAAAGCAAACTTTGAGATACTTAGAAATTATTTCAAGGGTTCCCACAGAGGCGTGCCAACCCGCATTGTTTGAATTTTTGACTTTTTTCTAATCCAATTTGCTGTTTGGCTAACCATTGATAATTTTTTTACAAATCGCTGCGGTTTTATCCTTTGTAGGTGGTTAACTACCCGATAACCCCTTTAAAAATTGGTTTTCCACAAAAACACACCCTTAATCCCTTTGTTGGGAATTTGGGTCATAAATTTGCATTTGAACGACTTGACTTCCCTTTATCTCTTTCATTGGCAGTTGACCATTCAGTTGAGATGGAAGGAAATGTGTATAATGCAGGTAGAATCGTTGTCCAATGTGAAAATTTACTTTTAGTTGGGGGCGGATAAACCCATTAATATTTTGCTACCGCACACTGACCCGCAACGATGACGTATGTTGCGCGCACTGCATTTGCATTTGTCTCATATCGAATCCAAGAAGAAAACAAATGAAAAAAGTGGTTTCAAACAATTCCCCAGTGCACCATATGCATTCTTGTAGTAGATCAAAAATTCTTTTGCAGAAACCGGCTGACCACTTTTCACGCTTTAACGTGCCCATTTTATGCAAATGTTTTGAATTTTAAAGGATTCCATGACCGTAAAATGTGTTTTTTTTTTGTGTCTTAGTCTTTTCTTCTCCTTCAAATCTATGAGCAGATAATCCCTTTTCTTTGTTGACTTTTGTCCAGTTGAAAATACCACTGCGGTGCAGTGTTGATCTTTACACTGGACTATTTTCTTACGAATAACTGCAGCAGTGTTTTTCCTCCGTTCGATTGTATTAATCATTTGTAAAATCCATAACATATGTGAAAAATGTGTGTTAGTATAACAGACTATATGTGTGGAGAAAAAATAAGCTCACCGATTAGTGGTAGTTAAGAAGGTAAGACAAACATGTTGTTGAGACTCGGTCCGAAATTAATGAGGAGTGTTAATCTAGGAATCAATTTTTGACATTTGATACCGTAGAAAATTGCTTACAAATTAATATGTTAATTTTGGATTCTTATTTATGGCCAGTATTGGGAATTATATAATTTTGTCAAATTTATTATAAACTTATTGTTCCGGTTAATGGTAGGCTATTTATTTCCATGTCACCGACGCATGAGCGACAATTCTACTATGGGATTTGATTTTTTTTTTTTTTTTGTTCAAACATAATTTGCATTCAGACAGGTGATGGACAAAATGTTAAACGTTTGTGTATTGTACGAGGACAAAAGGTTGAGAATTCTCAATTGGATATTTATTATTTGGGTGGGGCTTATGACTTAACAGACCTTTGTTATATGTTGTATATCAAGTTGTTAGTTTGGCATTTAACTATGCCCATCCATAGTTTAAAATGAAGAATGTTCTCTGTGGATCGAAGAAAATTATCTTGCATATCAAATGTCTCAGATATTAAAACTAAAATTGGTCAATTTATTTAATACATAAAATTACGCATTTGTATAGTATACTGACAAAGGCTGATGTGCAATAAATAATGAAGAAGTAACTAGTGATATTCCAATATTTTCTTTGATTGGCTTAAGACTTGGTCTTAACTTAAAAATACCAACAGTTGATGTTAGTCAACTGTTATCAATTTCTTAAAAGAAACGCAAAATTAATAATAACCTTTTGTCTCAATTGTACCTACTATTTTTAATTGTTATTACTGAACACATGTTTGTAGAGTTATAGCTTTATTGTTAAATAAAGAAGTGGCATTTTTTTCTTAATTAAACCAGCATGTAATCTCAGTGGCGGCGATATTTTAATTTTGGATATTAAATGAAAAGTTTTGCAATCACTGTACATTGATGCGGCATTGGAATGTATACAAGGAAGGATTGAGATGATGCTAAAGGATCAGCAGAAGTGGCCATAACTTGCGGTAGACGACAAACTCAGGCTGTTCAATTATCTAGCTTTTAACAGCGAAAGAGATAATTGAAAAACATATTTAAGTTGGAGCAGTATTTTGAAGCATGTGGATGATAAACAAAAACATGTTTTCTTTCTCTCGTAGGTATGACTGAATATTTTGTGATTCTACAGGAGCTTTATTGAGGGGACGATGTAGTGCGAATTATGTTTAAGGATCTTACTGATAAGTTGATTGGATATTTGGTTTCGAAATTTGCAACTAGATATTTGTTTCACAAAACCCTAGTGAAGTCGGGGTAATCCTATTCTTCGGGGGTTGCCGATCTAAGGGGTATCGCCATGAATTATTTTTACTCCTGCTCAGGCACTGACTATGCGAAATCATTCATTCAGGCAACATGATAAAAGATTTTTGGAACTAGTTTTAATCAGGGTACTGAATCATCAGTGATTCATCAAATGAGTTTTGATGAAGGGGTGCCGCAACAACTCGATTGCTTAACGACATATAGTAGTTCCCGAATTATGTTGTACGAGTATATGCTGGCTACATTTCAAGTGCATACAGGATGTTCTTCCATCGAGCCCATCGGACAATCAAAATGCACACTTTCTAGTAGACGCCTGCAAGCTTATGGAGGAACTTCACTTCCCATAAAAGAAGAACTCAAAATAAATGAAGACTTCAATGTAGGCACTTAAATTGTTGGTAGTAGATAATGCGGGCTACAAACTTTTGGATCTTGATTGGTTTACACTTTTTAGTTTAAAATTTAAGAATAACATTTTGAAAGTTAGTTCAGATAGTAATTGCGTAATTGTACTCGAAACTATTATCGAAGAAATTGGGAAAATGTAAAAATTAGAGAGCTCATCTTCCTCTTAAAGTTGACGGCAGGCTAAAATTCATTTGTCCACATGACGAAATTGATTGATTTATTGCTGCAGACATCTTAAGGCCAATTCAGTGAACGCAATGGACAGGTCCAAGTACGTATTATTGTGGGGACTTAAAACGTACTGCCAATCCACAGCGTGTGGTTAATTCCGCGTATTAGTGATGTTTTTTTTATATACACCGTGGAGAAAAATCAAACTCAAAAATCGACTTATCAGATGCTTACCATCTGATGGTATTGTATGACAATTCTAAGGGAATTGCAGTAAACAGCACGCCAGGTAAATTTCAGCTTATAATGCAGCATCTGTTTGCCGATATGCAAGTTCAGCATTAGAAAAGGATGATGATGAACACCTGAAGAATCTGAAAGAGGTTCTTACAAGAGTAAAGAGCAAAGGGTTTCACTGCAATAAAAAAAAATGCACGTTCCTAAAGTTTGAACGGTAGTATTTGGGGTACATATTCTCTGCCCGAAGGATTCTACCATGTGAAAAGCGATTAGATGCATTTTGAAGTTAGGAGCAATAGGGAGCAAATTCAACCATTACAACCAATATGTGAAATGTTTTTCTCATTTGGAAAAAACACAAAAAACTCTAGGTTTATATTGAGTTCTCAGGGGCAGTCAGCTTTTGAAGCTTTGAATAGCAGCGTTCATAAAGCTGCCCGAATTTCGATGGGTCCTTACCAATAATTCTCGCAACGGACGCTTTTAATTATAGCATAGGGGCAGTCATCATATCGCATATATATTTCAATAACATTGAGCGACACATAGCGTTTGCTTCGAAAACATTCGATCGAAATCAAAAGCTGTACAGCCAAATTGAAAAGAAAGCATCATCACTGTCTATATTATTTATGGCATGCAGAAGTTCATTACTGGATCATAAAATGCTGACAACGATTTTCATTTTAAGTAATCAAATCCTAATAACAGATGATGATGAGCCGAATTGCTGTGTTCGCTTATGAGTTTCCCAGATAGCCTATAGGCTACGTTTTCTTTCTTATAAATCTCCAGAGCTGGTTCCTTGGTTATTTGGATGAAGAGTAAAACACAAGAATATTATGACGGTAGGGGGATTATTGCAAAAAATGGTCTGCGTGTTATATATACATCAGGACTTTCACGAATCACATCGCGGGTAGAAATAGCTTTCTAGATAGTTATGCTGTTGCAGAATGGTAGCAGAGGAAATGGCCTAAGGTTAGTTCATTCTCGTCGCAGCTTGATTAGAATTATAATTATACGAGGTGGCTCAAAAGCAATGACCCTATTTGAATTGTTTATGATTTTTGCAAATGACTTCTCCTGTCATCGTGATATTGAGAATTGGTGTAGTTAGCGATGCGAAAAACACAACGATGAACAATTTAACGCTATACTCCTCAAGAACGTGGAATAATTGTGTCGATTTTTTCAGTGATAGGAACACAACGTGACTTTCGTCCAAGATTTCCCCACCGTTCGGCACCGACTACTAGCACAATTTGACGCCAAGCCGCACGCCTCAAAGAGATTGGTTCAACACGAGATAGGGCGTGGCTAGCAGACCAAGAATATTGATGCTGTGCGCAAGAGAGGTTTCAAAAATATCCACAAGACGACGGGCCATGCAATTGGGTATTTCTAAGCGGGCTCTGCTGCGTATTTGGGTGAAAAATATGAAGATGTTTTCGTATAAAATTCAGATGGTGCATCAGCTGCTGCCCGCAGTCCAACAAGTCCATCTGGGATACAGCCAGCGTATCGTAAACCTCAACCATTAAGAGGAGGATTATTTTCCTTTAAAATTAATCATGAGTCATTAAGCACATTTCTAAGATGCTGCTGATAATGCGATAGCTGTTACTAGAGTCTGCTACAGAACCATGTTGTGGGACTTTTTGATACCCGATTGGATAAATTGGGGTTTGAGCACATGTGGTTTCAACAAGATGGTGCCACTGCATATACAGTGGGCGATACAGTGGACTTAGTGAAGGATACTTTTCCAAGCCGTGTTATCTTCCGTTTTGACTATTTACATTGGAACGCAATATCACCCGATCTGACTCCGATCTGAACATTCCAAACTTCTTTCTTTGGTCATTGGTCTATGTGAACAAGCTACAGAGTCTCGCAACCCTGAAAGGCGACATTCGACAAGAAATAGAGAAAATACTGGCGGAAGTATTGAGCAAAATGATGGAAAATATCATAAAAAGATCTCAAATTTGCATATACGCTGAAGGCTAATATTTGTATTATATCATCTTTGGTACTTAATGACACAAAATTCAAGGTACAAATAATAATAATAAAAAAAATAAAATCATCGTCTTTTAATTAAAAAAAAAGAGTTATAACTAAATAAAATTGAGTCATTACTTTCACGCCACCCTGTATATATAAAAATAAAATATTGAATTTAAATTTGTTATTTCTCATTTAATTGCTTTATTTTTTAAATGAATAAAATGATTTTTGTGTGAAATTTTTCAAAATTACATAGCTAATGGTCTTTAACTTAAAAGGAGATACAAGTATTAGAATGTTGGGAAAAGAAAGGCTATAGACTTGAGGAAAAAGAAGATGCTATGTATAGTTGTAAGCAAACAAAGATTGAGAAGAATTTCTCGCGACTACAACCGAAATTCCAGTCCTATACAAAATGTATCTTTGTTCAACAAGTTGTGAGAAATACCAAATACCCTATGTACCAAAATACACCCTATGTACGATACCAATTCACTACCATCATAATATTAAAATACTGTTACAAACCTGTAAACACTTTTCTATACTACATACTCTCGTAATAACATTCTGCTCATTGTCGTTATCAGTTTTCATCCTTCATAAATCCCAATAACTTCCAATTTGTTCTTGAAGCGGTTTCGTTATCCAGTTTGTTCTCCTTATTGTTGGCTGGCTTATATCTCATCCACCTTTGTTCGGTCACAACTTGGTAATTTTCTTGCTCGGGCCAAGTCTCTTTAAGTGAAAATATAATCGATTGGAAACGTATTGTTCGTTGATGTTACGTCATGTCCCCTCATTGCATTCTGCATAGAGTAGTCAAAATGATTCTTCGCACAACTCTCTGATCCATTCTCAATCTTGTTAAGATACTTGTATTGTTCAGTGAGAGTTCAGGTGCTTCACGCAATGGTCGAAAGCTTCGGTTATTAAATATTATGGCATATTGGACTTGCAAAATTCTCTCAGCTTTCCTAATGCTGCCCATGTGAGTTTAATTTCTCATCTAATATTTGACTGGTCCCGGGAAAGAACAAGTCTTCAAATACAAGCCATCTTTTCCTATCATATATACGAGTATATCTAAAATGTGTCCATTTAAATATTTCATAAATAAGTTGCTCGCAAAAAAATGTTGTTTGGTATCTCTTCTTTATATCCTCTTACTTAAATTATGTGTTCCTCTGGAACAGGAATAAAGGATTGACTGTGGCTGCGATCGCTGATAGATGAGATTACTCTGCAGGATAACTGCTTAATACTTTTCACTGCTTCTCTGATAGCTGGACGATGGGTTATCACCTTATATATGCTCCTTCCGCAGCCAAAAAACATCAAAATACGGAACATTTTCAATCCTACACAGGTCGTTAAATCTTTACAATAATCTAGGAAATCACGATAAGATGTCACTCCCTAAATTCAAAATAAACTTAACAAACCAAATTCTGCAAAAGTATGTATTAACTACATAATTAGCTTCTTTTATTGCAATGATGTATCGCCAATTTGTGGAAAAATGTATTTTCTGTCTTTTCATGCTTTAAATTATAAATGTCTAACTTGCCAGTTGATTTATTTTTTATATAATAATTCAGTAAATTTTGTTTTCTTTTGATTTTCGCTAAAAATTTGAATAACTGTACTTATTGTGGGATTGATATACTATATGTAAGGACATCGCAAGTTTTTCAGTTTTTTAACTCATTTTACGAAAAAGCTAATTTTTGTTGTTTAAATTTGAAATCTAAACAATTTTGAAACGAATAGCACAAAAGAAACGAGAACAGTGGTGCCTTTTGTTTCCCCTATTTTTTATCGTTTCTTCATTCTATCTTTGTCATTATTTTGCCATTTCAAATTGTACTTTTTATTTATTCGGTCAATTAATTTTTTTTTTTGCACAACATAAAAATGAAAATCAAATATCATTATGCACCTATACTCCTATCATGAGAGCAATTAATTTTGGTATTGTTCGGATAAGAATAAATAAATATAATTAGGAAAGAATGAAGCTTTTGCTCCGGAACGAGGAGCAACTGAAATGGGCCAGCGGTGGTATGTAAATTCTGTCATTTTCCTCAAATTTCAAAGCAAAAAGCCTTAACGTTAACAATTAGTTTGGCCTAAATTAATGAAGATCGAAAGACAAACCACACAGCGTAGCCATCATAGGTGTCCTTCGGACTACCCCCATGACTACATTGAGTTAGCTACATACTCGTACAAGGATCAAACACATTGCCTCAAATAGTGCGCTTACTCGTAGGCTAACTAATTTTTGCATTGTTCTATTCCACATGAAATAATAAGGGGCAATCCAAAGAATTCGGATGATACCTTTACTCCATTTAATTCCGATACAATGCAACACAATAACGAGAAGTGATGAGATTGAAGTCTATGCAGATAGTTCAGAAATATACTCAACGGATCCGATGATATTTACTTTATATCATTTGTCAAATATAATAGCTCTTAAGGTGCTGAAATCAGGCACAATGTCCAAGGTATTAAGTACATATGTGCACAGAACCCCGAAAGGCTAAGTTGGGTGCCTGATCATTTTGGAATAGCAGGAGTGGAAGTAGAATCACCTTCGCGTGAACAAAAAAAGCGGATCAACTATAAGATTACATAGGCTATCTAAGACCTTATAGCAACTCTTTCACGGCATTGCACTTGAAAGCAGCCCGCGCCGAAGGGGATAAGAATACCCTTAAACTGTTTCAGGGCATTAGGGAAAGGGGGAAGAGGAATAAAGGAGGAGCCGATAAAACAGGGAGAGGCATGAGACATTTCTCCGATGTTCTACTGAATGTATGAAATTCACAATGTCTCTATCACCTATAAGTTTTAACGGGAGATTTGTACCCTATAGAACGGCCATGGGTGCACCAGACCAGATATGAGCGTTATATTCCAGCTTAGGGCGGATGAATGCCTTATAAATTGAGGCCAGATCAGACGGGGTAAAATATTTCTTGCACCGTTTAAGGAATCCTAGACATTTTGCAACATTTTTGACCCTCGAATATGTGACCGATCCATCGAAGATGGTTATTAATACATATACCGAGAATAGTAGGTCTTTTGGTTTCAATGATGCAAGTACCATCCATGGATAATGGTTGAGGGTTTTGGATTCGCTTGAGAGACAGAAACAGCATTGTGTTTTGGAAGCATTAAATTCCACTCTGTTGGTTGAACCCCATTTAATTATGGTGTCCAGGTCGGAATTTAATGTGTTTAACATACGTTACCGTTCCCCTTCTACGGGCGAAGAGTAAGGACGTGAGTTAGGGAACGAATATGAAAAACTGAGGGTACTATCATCAGCGAAGGAATGGATTGGATTAGAAGTTGCAGACAAGAGATCATTTATAAAAATAAGAAAGAGAGTCGGAGACAAAACAGAGCCTTGGGGAACACCAGCATTTATTTGGTGAATTGCAGACTTGAAGCCGTCCAAAACAACTTGTATTAAACGCCCCGAAAGGTAATTCCTAATCCATTGAGGATGAGACTAATCGACGCATTTTCGACAAAAGAGCCTGATGCCAAACTCTGTCAAATGCCTTTGAAATATCAAGCGCAACCATCTTGGTTTCGCCGAAGTGATGGAGAGATTGATTCCACTTCTCGGTGAGATATGCCATCAAATCACCAGTGGACCTGTTGCTACGAAAACCATACTGTCTAATGACCGGCAGTATGGAATTTTCGTGAATCGAGATATTTCATAAGCTGACGATTTATCAGATTTTCTATGACCATGGAAAGAAGGGACATAAGTGCAATGGGTCGGTAATTGGATGGGGAGGAAGATTCGCCTTTTTTAGGGACGGGCTGGACAAATGCTGTTTTCCATCTACTCGGAAAGAGCCCTGAAAAGTAGGATAGACAGAAAAGCTTACGCAGAGGTTTTGCCAGCGTAGAAGAACACCTCTTCAGAACTATGGGGGGGATACCATTTGGACCAGCGGATTTGTGTATGTTAAGACCTTTGAGACAAAGCATTATTTGGCAGGGTGGAGTTCGTTGCAAAGTGAGCAGCAAGCAGATTGGCTTTGTCTAAGGAGCTGACAGCTGGAATGTCATTGTAAATGAGCGTGGGGATGGCAGACGAGGCAGAATTTTTAATACTTTTGACGAATGACCAACAATTTTTACTACCTTTGGGACATTGTAGGATTTTTTGCCTCAATTTTTGGTCATGTAAGAATTTTGCACGTCGAATATGGGCATTGCAGTCTTTTCTGGCTTGTTTAAACTTCTTTCGGTTTCCCTCGGATTATAGAAAAAAAATCATTGTTCACCTCTTATGTAACTGCCAAGGAAAAGCTCGCACTAAATAGAACACCTAAGTAGCTCCTTCTACAATAATAAAACGGATTTAGGTGCGGATAATATAGATTACACAAATCTCATCCAGTTCTGCAGGAAAATTAAATACTTTGTCGAAACGTCTTGTGAAAGTACTACTTCACAGCCCTGTGTGAACTACCTTAAGGTAACAAAAGCGCAATTCGGTAAGAACAAAATGTATCTAAGAACTGTGATGACAGTTTATGAATGACAAATAGAACTATAAATATGAAGGTGCAAAACTAGAGCTCTTTCGGAAATTTTCCTCGGCATCATTGCTATTGCTATTAAAACAATATTTCTATGAAGCCGTACAACACTTTTAATTGAAAGTAGACTTTTTCAAAGCACAGGTGCCTCTTTTTTTCATGATGCGATAATAGTAGAAACCAATATAGACTAGATTTTCAGTCAACTAACCAGAATGTCATATCCAGAAAATGAACGCCTATCGAATTGGGAGAGTATCCTGAAAAATTTACAATTTTTACCCACAGATATCTTCAAACAGAAATAAAATAGATATAATAATATCTGTTTAAGGAATATGTGTCCACACAACTATATCAAAAACTTTTTTTTAAATCTTTTTTTTTTTAAATTTAAATTTTTTATTTTTTTTTAAAGCACATATAACCTCAAGCAAACAAATTTAATTTGCCCAAAAGTACGGTAAATTAAAAAATTAATAAATTAATTTGCTTTACAAAATAATGAATTTTTTTGAACAGCTTAAAAACATTTCGGTTTCACTTTTTAGCGTAAATACTTCGAATTCTGTAGTTTGTATGTATAATCCTAACAAGCACTAAATTATACTTTTTTGTATGAAGTTTGTCACCTGAATTAAAATATGCAAGGAATCAAAAAACACGTTGTAATACAAAAAACTATTCGTTATAGAAAAATTCAGTTTATAACTGATGGTGGGGCAAAATGTCTTGCAAGAATTATCGAGGCATATCCCTGCTTAATGTCGCATACAAGATCCTATCCAACGTACTGTGTGAACGTCTCAAACCATTCTGCAACACATTAATCGGCACATACCAGTGTGGCTTCCGGCCCGGCAGATCGACTATAGACCAAATTTTCACACTGAGGCAAATCCAGGAAAAGACCAATGAATTTCAAGTCGAGACTCACCACCTTTTCATCGACTTCAAGGCCGCATGTGATAGCATTCATCGTCAGGAGCTTTATGTGGCGATGGCTGAATTCGGGATCCCGGCAAAACTGATCCAGTTTTGTAGCGTGACGCTGGAAAACACGCGCTGCAACGTGCAATTTGGAAGTAGTTCCTCCGAACTATTCCAAACATTCACCGAATTTCGGCAAGGCGACGCATTATCATGTGACTTCTTTAATCTCGTGTTAGAGCAGATAGTGCGTGTCAACACGGAAGGCACTATCTTCAACAGATCCGTCCAGCTACTGGGGTATGCAGACGATATCGACATCATCGGTCGCTCCCAGCGTGCCGTGATAGAGGCTTTTACGGCGATTGAAGAACAGGCGAAATTTGTTGGCCTTGTAGTAAATGAGGATAAGACTAAGTACATGCTACCAACAAACATACAAGCATCTGTCCACCACCTAGGACAGAACGTCACTATTGATAGCAACAATTTCGAGGTAGTTAAGGAGTTTATCTACCTCGGAGTAAACATGAACTCCACAAATGACATCCTAGTAGAGATCTGGCGAAGAATTGCCTTAGGAAACCGCTTCTACTTCGGTTTGGCAAAACAATTGGGTTCAAAACTCCTAACTCGAAGGACAAAATGTATGCTCTACAGAACCCTTATCCTGCCAGTTCTGCTTTATGGCGCCGAGTGCTGGACGATAAGCAGGAAGGGAGTGCTGATACTGGGCTCCCTTGAAAGAAAAATTCTTCGGCCGATTTTTGATCCTGTGTTCGAGGAGGACGAATGGAGGAGAAGATACAATCGCGAACTCTATGAGCTGTAACAAGATGTGGATGTAGTCCAAAAGGCCAAAATACGTCGACTACATTGGCTCGGCCACATCGAGCGAATGGACAATAATGCTCCAGCTAAGAGGATCTTCGAATCCCAGCCGCCAGGTTCGAGACGACAAGGAAGACCGAACCTCCGTTTCAAAGACCAAGCCATCGCGGATGCCAGAACGCTTGGTCTGGATAACTGGGAGCAACTTGCCCGAGATCGCAGAGGATGGAAGGCTACAGTGTCTAAGGCAGAGACTCTTCACGGGTCGGGAGCCCGTTAAGTAAGTAAGTAAAGTAAGTAGATGGGGCAAAATGAGAACGCCGATAAAAAAGCAATACGTATGTACGAGTATCATACTTAAGAAACCAAAAGCTTATTTTTTTATACAAAAAAGCATAATAATAAAATTATAAAGAAATCCTTATAAAATAAACATTAATCTCTAAATTATTAGAAAGTTTATAGGAATCTGCCAGAACCCCACCTTTCCCCTAAGGTGGGGTAATAACAATTATCCTGGCATGGAATGTGTGCAGATGAGAGTTTATTAGTCAAAACCAGAGCTGCAACCATGCGACCGGCCTTTACGCATGCTATTGGTAACCCAATAATTTGACCCCGCCTGTTTTGCCCCCAGAAGTAGAAAATAGTAAGCCGATAGAAACATGACTTATTTTAACTAATCATTTTTTATATGCAATAAAACGATTGCTACAGTTAATTAGTAATACTAAAATAATTGTACTAGCTTGAATACTTCCAAAGTAATACGTTGTTTTGTGGCACATTTAGGAGATGGCCGAAATATTATATTTTGGCCAGAATAGATCTAATATGGGCACTATTCGTACATTCATTAATGATGACATCAGTGTTGCATCCATTGACAAGTAAAAGAAGGTATACTTTTGATCATCACAATAAATATTTCATTAGATTTATTTCATTTGGCCACTGCCTTCATTTTGTCCCACTTCCCCTATAGCTGAATTCAAGATATAATGGTACTTTAAAATCTTTGGAATAAGAGAACTCCAGTGAAGAACCCCACATGTAATATTGTGTGATGATCGTACGACTTCTATACCAAAAACAGGAACACATGAGCGCATTTAAACGTAAGCAGACTGTTTTTTTTTATAAGCAAGTATTGGATTTATAAAAATGTTCTCCATCTCGATATAAAACTTGATGTCCGAAATAATAATTGGATAGGTAGGTAGATAATTATCCAAAATTGGAACGATTGGATTCCGATTGCATCCTGAGACAATAGGTGGATCTGCATCGAATTCATGTTTTTATTTTAAAATTAATTATAATTTTCTTCGGGTCAATTGTATGTGATTTAAAAATTGCCCTTAATTTTATGTTAAGATAACGGGATATTTCATGGATAATAGTTTTTTCAACAAATTTGGCAAAGAGAACAAAACTGAAATAAACGAAGAATATATCTGACCTGATGATTCATAAGTGTCGGACAGTATATGCCTACGGGCTAAATCTCACCCCCCAGAGAGGCACTATGAGAACCGGCCGCTCTTGCTCATAGTAGTAGGAAATTCGTTCCTCTCATTTTTTTCGTTTTGTGGTGACTACGACTAAGTAAAGTAGAGTTTACGCTTCTGCAGTGTTAATCGCGTTAGGTAGGTAGCTTTTCAGCGAGGGCACCTACTAATACCGTCATTACATGCGGTTTTCCCTTACTGCGCCAGATCATACGGTCTTGTTCTTTGTAGTCGGCGCTCGAGGTTTGTCACGTCCAGAGTACAGATTATTTCATTATTGCAATGATCATGAAGGCGAGTACGAAGTTTGTGAGCAAAGTTTGTTACTTCATCCCTCACGGTAGCAA
Source organism: Pocota personata (assembly GCA_963082735.1). Lineage (NCBI taxonomy): Eukaryota > Metazoa > Arthropoda > Insecta > Diptera > Syrphidae > Pocota > Pocota personata. The sequence continues at coordinate 113,310,466 of OY720431.1, read as the reverse complement.
TTCCTAGATCTCTGTGAATATCACTATTCTTTATATTCACAATTGCTCTTAGTGTTTTGTTTTGGAATGTTTGCAGAACAGTCATATTGCTTGGCTTGGTACAACTGCAAAGTTGTATACCTTATGTCCAGATGGTTTTAGCACTTTCTTATACAGAAGCAGTTTTTTGTATACGCTTAACTTCGAGTATCTCCCGAGTAGCCAGTACATTTCTCTAAGTCTGATTTCGAGCTCGTCGCGTTTCTTTTTAACATGTGGCTTCCACTTAAGTTTTGCGTCTAGTGTCATTCCTAGATATTTTGGCTCATTTGCGTACGGTATTTGTAACGAGTTAATGGAAATATTTAAGTTGTTTATCTTTTTGTACGTAAAATTGACATACGTTGACTGGGTCTCGTTAAGGACGATTCTCCATATCTTTGTCCACTCGCATTCTTTATTTAAAGCTCGTTGGAGTTTTCCAGTTGATGATTCGACTAACTCATCTGTTGCGAGGATAGCCGTATTATCTGTGAACGTTGCTACGACAGTCCCTTCATCTTGTGGTATATCTTTTGTGTAGAGCAGGAACAGGATTGGGCCGAAAACGCTTCCTTGCAGAACACCGGCATGGATTTCTTTGAATTCCGAATATTCTGCCCCATGTTTAACACGAAAGAGTCGTTTATTAAGGTAAGATTCCAATATTCTGTAGAATTTATCTGGTAAGATTACCCTTAGCTTATATCTAAACGAAGATAAAACATTTATCTATTATGTTGTATGTATTAGCTTTATTCATTGACCAGAAAATCAACACAGAGTGGGATGGGACTGAATATTACAGCCCTGTATTTAATGAGCCAAAAATCCTTCTTTTTTCTTAACAGTCAAGATTTAAAAAAAAAATCTATCAGTTTATTTATCAAGAGAATCAAAAAATAAAAATTTAATTACGACTGATATTGGTGTGGATGCCATAGAAATATTTGTTATTCTTTAAATTCAATGAGAATCTAAAACAGAGGTAAGCTAAATTCAAGGCAAATTCAATTCAAATTTTGACTGATTTCACAAATATGTTATATTTCAAGAGGATGTGTAGATAATGCATGACTGTGGAGAAAATATCAATTGAACAAACAGAGAACACTTTTGGATGATATTATTTTTCATTAAACGTAAAAATCTGTAATTTAAAGTTCTACTCTTAAGAACACATTAACTAAATATAGCTATAATATCTTATCATAGTAATATTATTGAGTAATTTTCATAACACATTTTCACTAGAAATGTTAACAAAATAGAAAAAGTAATCAGTGTAGATACCCGTAAAAAGTAATACAGTAGAACTTTAAAAATTATGTTAACCATCGTTCTCGACAAATCGAAAAAAATTGTTTCTTCAGAAAATAATTGAAAAATAAGTATTACCCACAGTAGCTGTTCTTTAAAACCATATCAATAGTTTGAAAATATCTAAATTTCTTTAACATAATATTTGAAAATTATTATTAAATTATTATTTTTCGATGAGTTGTTCCCTATTTTCCCTTAATTCGAGTAACATGGTTTGGAAAAATTATCCTGCACTATACAAATTGTGGAAAATATAATAACAACCACTCGATCTTCGTATCCAACAACCTAATTTCCTACCATCACGTAAACTCGTACTTGCAATAATTCTGTTAAATTGCAATGCGCACACTTTTGTTTCTGTGTCACCTTCTTAATAATACAAAAGTTTTACTTTTATAAATTCCATCACATCAAAATCTCATTTGGCGCATGCAAGTCATTTTGACTCCATAAAAGTGCCACCCTTATTTTTCATTATCTCTACACCATTGCGATTACAAGAGATACGTAAACATATACATAAATTAACTTTTTTTTTTAGCTTAAACTCCCAGTAGCTCGAAAACTCGAACAACTACAGTGACTCTTTAAAATGTAAATCAGGTAAAATCGCCATTATAACGCACGTTCAACAAAATTTAAGCATTTTTCTTTAATTTTTTGCACAATAAGCACGAGCCCTAAGCCATTTAAAGCAACCGGTGAGTACGTGTGCTATTGAAACGCTGCCCAAAAAGTGAGAAAAGCAAAAATAAAAAAAAGTATCCAGATAAATGACAGATTTAATCGGCATCCGCTTTAGTCGACTGCAATATGAATGTGTCATCTTTATTGGATGAATCTGGAACAAATGAATAAATTGCGGACCCCTCTTTAAAAAATAAAAATTTTCAAACTCCTTTTTTACGGAATCCTTTCCAGAAAATGATAATATAAATAATGATCATAAACCAAAGTAACTTTGCACAATAATCATTATTGCCTTTCTGGTTCCGCAACATGTGACCACAAAACGGTGCGAGTAGATTACGGGCGGACGATTATGGTAGGTCAATCTATATACGCTTATGTACTTCAATCGACTTGAATTGTATCTGGAGAAAAGAGATGCAGACAGAGGTGGTTAACGCCTTCAATCTGCAAAGGTAGATGTCTCTTTGATCTTTGATTGTGTTTGACTCTCTTTTTCCCAGCATATAGTTTTCTCTTTAGCTATTAGAAAAAGAGAAAAGAGAGTCATTTGCAAAAGTTTTTGTTCATGTAATATGAAAGACTTGACCAGCGAACTGGGGTTCGTGGAAATATGAAAAATTGTAGAAACATGAATTTTTATTATTTTATTAAAATTTCGAATGAAATGTTCCTCACAAAAAAAAAAAAAAACTCTTATACATGTGTGTATTTAACCCCCATTACTGTAAATATTAAAATTCAAAGAAATCAATAAAGATTCAAACTCTAAATAAATTAGATATTCGTTAATAAATCATCTCCAACATTACTGCCTTACAGCGGCAAACCTCGGAACTTAATAAACATTCGATAAACTCCGCCCAAATCATTAAACTTCCATTTGCTCTGGATTGGTCAATAAAGTGAGAACATAATACATACCCGATTGCCCCACTCAAATAATATATATTTATAACACCCTATGATATGTAACAATCGCTACCAAAACAATCAGGCCAATGGGATTGCTTAGCTTGCTACGTTTCGGTTCAATTGCTAAATGGTACAAGTAAATAAAACGAAAAATACATAGAAGGAAATAAAAACAGATCTTTACGTCTGCAAAGATCTCGCTCCGGTTCTCTTAATTATAAAATTTCTCCATCAAATCGCAGTTAATACATATGCTCTCTGGATTAGAGAACATTTTCAAGTGAGCAAAATTATTTTGTTTGCTTTGGGAAAAAAATGAGTTGTTGTTGTGGATTTTTGCGTCTGCATAAGTTTTTGTTATTGTTAAATACACTACCAGTTAGCCAGTACCGTTTCATAGAGACCATCTTCCTTGGGTTACCCTGGTGGTGGTGGTAATGGTATTGGTTGGGTATTTGCTGTGCTTTACGATTGATTGTTAAACTGGTTCCATAGGATTTGTTTGCACGGCAAACGTTTCAGTTGCTTGTGGTACGCGCTTCTTGTGGGCACGGTATTTTCTGTTCAATCCGTTTTTGTTGTGTGTACTTTTCTTAAGAGATTCTTCACAAGGTAAACGAGCGGCAAACCTAAAACCGTCGTAAATTGGTTTTGTTGTCATCACATTTTGCTGTCGTATTTGGAGTCCGTTTTGTTCTTTCACTCGACTATTCAGTGTCGCTGCAGCGTCGGAAATCAGCTGCTGCTTGTGACCACTGTTTACTACTGTTGCTGCGGCTGTCACTTCAGATATTTACTACGTACGGGCGCTCTGTGTACTGTCGATCCCATTGTTATGTTTATATGCATGCATCTTATGCAGGGTGGCAACTCTATGCTCTCAGTAAAGATTAAAATTTAGAACTCAAACTAGTGTATGGCTGTGCTTTGACTAAGATTGGTATTCATTTTGTATTATTTCAATCGGTAATGAGAGCTTACGATGAGTACTTATGCTCAGTACTCTTTCTAATCTCTCTACTGTGGCTGCCGCTGCTGTAGTGACTGCCAACCACAATGATACTACTGTACCAATGAAGTGTAGTGTTCGCCCCGTAAAGGTGTGGTCTACTAACTAAAGTGCTATTGCACTGTAGTATTGTGTGCTTACGATGCTATATGCGATGTGATCTCCTCTGGCCAGATATATCGTTCAATCTGCGGTACATTACAGGAATTAGTTTATCTACACCTGTTCTAAGCGAAAGACGTTTGTTTGTTGAGGTTTTTTTTTGCGTATATTACATGATAATCGGCGTCGGTGCAAAATGTTACGAGAATAATTTTGGCGAAACTTTTGGCAAAGAAAAGTGTGAGAAATAATTTAGTGCAAAAGTGCAGAAATAAGTATTTTACAATTTCATTAAGTGAATTCTAATAATATGCAAATTTGAGTTTGGATAACAGAAGAAAATTTGCTGCTGTGGCGTTAAATCGTTAACGGATTACAACTTGTCTGCCTGTGATCATTGGAGATCATAAAACTAAAAGATAAAAACTAGTTACAGGTAAGTTTTTAATACTTTAATTGATGAGTCAAAAAAGGATTTCTCTCAGTTTAACTTTCAATGAGCGAGTGGTTGGGGGTCATAAAAACAAAAGAGATGACGCAAAAACCCGTTTTCCTGTAATCGAATATGAATGATAAAATACATGTACCTAGAATATTTTTTTTTAAATTTATGATGGGATTTTTTCGGAAAAGTCCCGTTGAATCCCGAGTGTAAACAAAATAAACAGATGCAATTAAGTAATACGTGGGCTTGTTAGTTACCTACTGTTCAGTATTACAATAAGAATCGAGGGGGTATAGAAACGAATTGCAAGATGTTGGATCATTATGTATATGTGCATATAATTGATACTAATATCGATTAAAATCGGTAGACACTTTTATTTTTTATTACTTTAAATATTTGCTGTTGTCTAGAATTCTCATTTCAACGTTCACAACTCTTTATTTTTATTTTTAAGTTGTATAAATATTTGATGAGTAATTGGCTTTGATAACATATGACTATGAAATTGTTCGTGTTGTACAATTTTCTTCTAAAATCAATAAATTCAATGAGTTTTTGAATAGCCCATTATTAGTTTTTTTTTTTCAGAGTTTGGCCACAAGCCAAACCAGTTGTATCACCACCATTATATATTTGCCCATTGTTAAACATTTATTTACAAGTCTGAAGTTCACTTGCTATGCTCGTAGTCTTTATTTGTATTACTACCTATATTTATGTAGCACTATCCATATAGCACTTTTTTCGCAAAATTTTCTTTTATCTTTGAAATCAATGACAAGCATAACAAAGCCTGTGAATAGTTTAACCCTTTTAAGAACAGATTTTGCATTTATCTACCGGCTTTTGAGTATATTCTGTGGACGAGGGAGTTATTGGCAATAGGAAACAACGACATGAGCTTTGAGTACCGTGAGATCCCTAGCTAAATAAAACTACACGAAATGAAATCAAATGTTCACCAAAAATACAACACATTTTTAAATCTGTAAGAATGATTCTGTATATAATCATATGCCATGCAAATGAATACCAGAGATTTTTTTTTCTTTTTTTTCAAAAAAACCCACTTTTGTCAAGTGCTGACACAGCGCTTCCTCTTGCTCGTTTTTGAAACTCAATCTTAAAATTATATCTGTACTCCATGTTAATTATCCATATGTCAGGGCAAATTAAGCAAAAAAGTTTCATTATTTGTCTACGATTTCTTGAGTTAGAGATTTAACAATGACTTCTCGTATATCTCACGCACTTCATTCAATTCTACTGTTGTTCATATCACCTACAAACTAACACTTTTGAAAATCTATTATGTGGTTCTTAATTAACCACTTTACAAAAAAAAATTTGAATATTTTTGGACCCTACAACCCATATCATAAAACTACTTTGATAAATGTTGATGATTTTCAGATAGAGACATCACAAGTTCAAACTAACGAGTCAACTAACATTTTACTTGCTTTCAGAAAAAAATACATACTCGTAGCTTGAGGAAGCAAAATTCTGCAACTTATTTCGAAATGTAAATAGTTTTGTCTTTCTAGTTCGTCAGAAATATGCCCACATTCCAACAACTTTATATTGTACGTAGGGTGACCAAATTTTTATAAGTCAATCCGGGACAACCCAAGAATAATACAAATTCTTGGGTAGTTGGAGGGAGGGGGAAGGTAGAGAGTACCCACTTCCCATAAGGAAAAAGTAAGTAAAAGGAATGCTTAGTTCCTTGCAACCGGACCAATGAACCTTAATAATCACACTTCGTTGGCGCTTCCGCAAGTTAAGTAATTTCCTCCAACTGCTCTGACCCTTAGCGATCCACTCCATTTCTAACATCAAGCTTCTGTATATCTTTCAGTATTCGATCTCCTCTTTTGTGGGTAATGGAGTCAAAAGATCTGCTCCTGCTAATTCTACACTTTGCAAAATAGATCGGCGGCATTCTCTCACCAAAGATTCGAGGGATCAGATTCCTATCTTAACATTTACATACTCGTACATCGCCAAGGATTATTCCGACGTCATGCTATAAGGCGCGGTTACATATATCGGTCAGCATCTCACAGAATCTAATTTTGATTTCGCAGTCTTTACTTCAGCTGGAGAATGTGCAAAAAGTAGACTCAGTTGAAGATCCTAGCACTGACGTTAATTGAGGTAAGGCGTTAGCTGAGGGTTGGCAGCGTATTCCCTTTTGTTTTAATTTACAAACACACTACTGACACTCGGATTCGCATGACGCTATTTGTAATAATTGATGATTATATTCGACATCTGTTCAATACTTGAAACCTAAAACAAATCGGAAACTGGCCAGGGCGCAGGAACAACACCCAAAAAACTGTCGGGACGGGACTATCCCAGCAAATTCGGGACGGATTGTCAGCCTACTTATACGCATTTTAAATATGCGCAGTGAGATTTTCCTACCTCGACCTTCCTCTAGTTTTGTAGTAGTTCGTTAAATTTCAGGGAAAAACATTCTCTACATCAAACTAAAACAAATTTTGCACTACTACACTATATGATTCGAGTCTCAGAAACACAAAAATATTTTTTAAGCGTATCACCTATCGTGAACCTCTGACAAATTTTCAAGAGTAAGATAAACATACAAAATATAATCGAAGGCAGAAAATTAGTATCAATTCTCCCTTATTAGATCGGACTGGGGTAACAAAAATCTCTTAACATCTGAGTTTCAAACCACTACAATAAGTCCCTAAAGCTCTCTTTATCCTGCTATATTTTCAGCTTTTCCTTTCAAGGATATTCGCAATTCTTTGAGCTGTAAACTAATTATAAAAAAAATCCTGAAGTGAAGTCAAATCAGATGTATTTGATAGTGTTTATTAGTTTTCTTTCAAACTATAATTATTCGCATCCTGTACATAAAATATATTTCTCTAAAATATAAAAGCTAAAATAGAAAAGCTGTAACTGACGAGACACAAATTTACTTCCCATCAAGTACTAAATACATTAACATAGACATCCAGTAAAGTCGCGGAAAAAAACTAAACAGTCGAGGGTCGGCGTGGACCCTCTGGAGTAGATTCAAAAACTTTACAGGCTGGAGTACTAATTTAAAACTATGCACGAGCTCAAGCTTTAACTTTGCATCTTTTTACTAGATCCATGTAGCTCTTTTGCTAATGAGAATCATAATTAAATTCCTCTTCTATGGAGTATCAATATACATAGAGTCGATAAAACAAAGTGAGAAATTTCTTTAAAAGACTCCAAGGGTATTTTCATTTGAATTTGATAAAGAAAACTTTTCTAACAGACAATACAACAAATAAATATTTACTAAAAGTGGTTTCCCACATTGAGGTATTTTCTTCGGTCATAACGAATCAGCAACATTTCGCTTTTAATATTTTGAATTGGCAGAATAGGAGATAATGGTGCATAGACATTTTTATGGAAATACGAAATTTTCTGAACTAGTGACGTTTCTTCACCCAACCAACCAGCTACTTTTATTGTAATTGTATTTAGTTTACATATTGTTTGATCAATAAAAAAATAATGCTTAGATTTCAGATATCCAATACTCGCAGTGTAATTGTTAAATTAATTTAAGATTTAGTGCGTTCAGAAAAATTTAACTTAGCGTTAAAAAAAATAGGTAAATAAGAAATGCACATACTTATTGGCATAATTACATCTATAGCTATACATACATTCAATGGCATCCACAAAGCGCAATTGTTAAAAATGCATTTCGTAAGTAAATACATAAAATTGAATAACACATTCATTTTATAATAAAATCTCAGTTTCTTTACCCAAACTAAGGACTTTGATCACCTTTAGTCAACATAATCTAAAAGCATGTGCAAATAAAATTGTTTTTTTTTTTTATGTACAGGGTTTTATGTTTTATATGTACTCGTATGCAATGCACTGCACCTGCACATGCTATAAACGCGTGGATCTTAAAATCATGCTCTTTAAATAAAATTTAAGAGGATGATAAAATTACGTGATGCTGAAATATAAAAGTATGTATACTTTTACAAGCAGATAAAACATTGTACATTTTGTCATTCGAGGTAATAACAGGAGCCATAAGCAATTATTGGTTACTTGCCTACATCTGAGAAGCAAGATAGATCGATTAGAGATTATAATTAATTCAGGGTCTTCTGCCAAGCATTATCAGGCACTATTGATTACAGGTTTAACGTCAATAGTTTTATTTGCAAATGTGGATTTGAATTCGATTACAGATGCTAGATCATCCAGGGAATTTACCACTTTAAAATTGTCTTAATGAAACTTCGCTTACTATTTGATAATTTCAAAAATCCATGGCCATGTACTTAATGTATTTAATGATGTTAATGTGTAGATCATTGTGATTTCAGTATCGCTGGTAACGTTGCAAGCGGCACAATATGATATTCATATTGGAGAAACAGGCACAATATTGTCCAGATGCAGTGATCAAATGAGCGTTCTCAATACCCCTTGGTTGACAATAACGTCAAACCTTTAATAATTTCAATTCCAGTCCATAATTTATTTCAGCTTTGGTAACTACATGATTTGCTTGAAACCATCAACGAGTAAGAGGCTTCTGATTCTGTATTGGCGAAAGTGGCCCACTCAGTTATTTTTGAAAATTTTTGAAATTTTGAAATTATATCAAACGTGGCCAAATAGTGATGATATTTTAATCATCTTGTATATCTTTGCTAACATATGAGTTAGTTAATTTCAGCAGATAGATTGGGAGACTAGTCATAATACAGACTGAAATGATCATAGGAATGTTGGCTTTCTTTGCCATTGCACAGTCCCCCGAAATGCAGTCAGCACCGTATGTATTTCTAATATGGCAGTGACGTATTTATCTTACTCTGGTTTGGGCAGAGAAACCTTCTTAACACCTCTGTGGAAATCACGAACTCCTGTATCCTGTATATATGCAATTTTATTTATTCGTTAATTCGCATTCGAAAAGCATGATCGTACTTGAACGGATTAGGTCAAACAAACACTTTTGTTTCAAGTTTGCCCATGTGATTGTCCTCACATTTGAACCACTGGAGGCATTTTAATGAAATTTCATTTAAAAACAGTCAAAATCAGATCAAGTGCCAGTGGAATGTGTCGAGTGGGGTTTCAAAAATCTTTAAATCATCTTTAATAACCGAATAACTCAAAAATTCTTAAATAGATTTCGATAAAATTTGGCATGTAGGCTTAGACTGATACGTTAGTAGTCCATTTGATATTGATCCAAACTGAATGGAGTGGGAGCAAGACATGAGGAAGGCTCTCAGATATTTTCGAATCTGACGGATTTTGATGCAATTTGGGTTATGTCGCACCTATAAATATATTCGCCTGAAAATCATCCAAGTATTTATATAGTCGATATTTGCACTTTGAACCTTTGAAACATGCAGTACTCGTATCTACACTATCGGAGTGCATTCCATCGGTAGTAAATCGATCAATTTGATTTACAGTCTGTTCATCTGGTAACTGCAATGTTAAATGCCTTTAAATGATGAGGTATGTAAACTTCCCGATATACACTACCATAGAAGTGTTAATAAAGGTAAGTTTATTTCCGGAGTAAGCATCCGAACTGTATCTGTGACTATGTCTTTCAATCGTCTTACCAAGGATATTTCTTATTTTACATTACCAAAGAAGCAGCTATACTATTTGATTAACATTTTTGCCTCATTCCTTTAATTTGTTATCAGATGTTACAAATATCTCAGAAACAAAATAATATCGTACTCATCGAACCAATGTATCTTGGCTTTGGTTTTGGTTTATAAAACAACATACACAATTTGGCACATATCATAAAGTCTCTATTCATCCTTCTCGCACACAGGACTAAATATCCGATGGATATTTTTTCTTTGGAAAAAGCCTACTATATATTATTTGAATATGTATGAATATTTCAATATGTATGTATGTGGTAAGCATTCGGTAACTTTTACAAGACATTACATAGACCTTTTCGTAGATGGAGTATATTAAGCTAATTTTTAACATTCGAACCTAGTTTTATAAGTGAGTGAAATGTAGGAAACAATAACATATTTAAACGACTTTATTAGTTTTGGGATGCAAACTTTATCAGCCGTGCCAGATTAACTTTAAGGGACCGACAGAGAGCCAATAATATGGAGCCCTGCAATCATATTTTTCATATATAATATATTTTTCCTTTATTGAAAATTGAACTCATACTCAGTTCATCAATGAATTCAAAATTAAAAACTAATGACTATACAAAAGAACAGTAACTGTGACCGAATCTTGTGAAGCAGTGTATATTGCCTTGATTATGTGTTTCGTGCTTTTCCATTTAAGGAATTCGATAGTAGTACGGTGTTATGCTTTTTTTTTAATAATCGTAGTTACGAATCTCCTGACGTCGCATACTCTGTGATTTTGAAACTCAATACAGATAATGCTCGAAAATTCAGAGCTGTTTTCTATCTCTGGAGCGAAGAATGCAAATAATCTTAACATGAACGGACGTTATTAAGGCAGATCCCTTGTACCTGAATCTATTAATTTTGTGAAGAATAAAACATTTTTTTATTCTTGGTCAAATCTACCTTCGATTATATCGTCGGAATGCAGTTCAATAGCCTGCTTCACATGTATATTACATCGGATCCTTAATATGCTTTAAAGGCTATGCAAATTATCTTTAAACAGACTGTACGTTACCTTTCTTTCTTTACCTAATCTTTAATTCTTCAAATAATGACTAACAAATGATATATGTTTGATTAGTTCAATAATGGTAATGTGTAAATTGTGGTTAATAAAAGTTGCTTCTACTTAAAAAACCTTAATACAAATTATTACTGTTGAAGACGAGAGGGCTCGCTACTAAAAACATCATGGAGATCGAAACTGAAGAATAGGGATCGTGTTGTTTTGTAAACTTCTAGTAGAAACTTTTTTTTTGTTTTTTTCTACGTGGGTCGAAGGTGAAAACCTTCATAGACGCTATAAGGACTGGGAGTGCATGCTCATAATAGTGCGAGTTTTGAATTCACTAACAGCACCTTCATTCTGCTTGTTGGCTACACCTTGGTTACCTTATCGAGTAGTTTAAGTTTCAAAATAATATTCCCGTTGTGCAGGTAGCTTTCCAGCAAAAGCACCTGTCATTACATATGCGGTTACTCCTTATTGCCCTAAATCAAACGATTTCATTCTTTGCAGTCAGCACATAAGGTTTGTCACGTCCAAAATTTAGATTATGGCGTTATTGCAATGACCATGAAGACGAACACGGAGTTTGCGAGCAACATTCACAATCACACGATTGCTCTTAGCACTCTGTTTAGAAATTATTGTATAATATACATAGGTATATTCTATTTAGTACAACTCCAAAGATGTATACCATACGTTCATATAGGTTTCAACACCTGCTTATTAAAAAGCTGTTTGTTATATATGCTTAATTTGAAATTTGTTCCAAATAGCTATACGTTTGTCTAAATCTATTTTCGATCTCGTTGCGTTTCTTTTTTTAACATGCGGCTTTCATTTAAATTTCACGTGTCATTGCTAGATATTTTATATTACTTGCGTACTGTATTTGCACTGAGTTAATGAAAGTGGATGAGTTGTTCATTTTTGTACAAGTTAAGTTAACATGTGTTGAAGAGCATTTATAAAATAAATGAGCTTTCTTCGGCGATTTCTTGAGGATCTATCCGATTATTAAGTCGTATCCAGGGGCCTTGTTATTTTCATACTTGTTCGTCAAATTGCTTAAACGTTTCTTCTAGGTGCTTGGCAAATAAATCAGATTTCTGTTGGTATCTCATTCGCCATTGGTTTTTCTTATTTTTCGCAATTGCCTTTGGTATTTTTTAATACCTTTCTAGGTTTTCTAGAGTGAGTAATTTTATTTTATTTTTTTTTACAGTCAAGCCTTCGAGATATGTAGAAATCTCGCGATTTTTTAAAAATTGGAACGCCTTTTTGAGTTACTTAAGTAGGTGGTTCTAATGAGATTGTTGCCATCTTTTTCGTGCTATCTTTCTCGTGTCAAGTTCATTTATTTCCTGGTGAATTTCTAATTTCGCTGTTTATGACTTCTTTCCTCTTACAGGATATGTTGTAGACTTCAAAAATTCGTCGACTTTATCTTCTACGCATTCAGAACAATATTTTTTAAAGCCGTCCCAGTTAATTTTGCTCCTTTTTCATTAGGCTTTCACTTATTGTCAATACGCATGGCGAGTGATCTGAGGAGAGTTCAAAACTTTCCTAGACGATCATAAAGTTCTTAGCCACCCAGTTTAAAAACTTAATTTTTAATTTAAATAAAGTCAATTAAACTTCCTCTTACGAAATCTTAAATATCAATAGATTGCAATCAAAATTTAAATTGTATTAATAAATCATATGGTTTATTTGTACTAAATAGTAGTAAACACATGAATTTGAAAAGTGGGGCTCGTAACCGGGCGTTTTACTTTATTATTTGCTAAAAACTTAAATTGTGAAGATTTCATATCAGTACCACACTTAGCTTTAATCATATTTTAGAAGTAATAAATTCGAGTCAAAGAAAGTAGTAATAGAAAGGATGAACAAGAAGTTATAATACATAAAGAGTGATATAAGTGCACCTAATATATTCATTCGGCACAGACTCTTCACACCTCCACCTAGAATCTATCTACTAATTTCAGTAGTTTGATTTTTTTATGCAATAGTATTTCTTTGGTATCATCCAAAATTTTTGATTAATAAAAATAATACACATTTACTAATTTAAGAAAAAGCGGAATTGCGTTAGCGGAACTACGTAGGTAGTTTTGAGATCAACAACACACTTCGTCGCAAAATGCAAAAATTTTCTTTTAAATTTCCACTACTTACCTATACACTTGCAAGGGGTTTAATGTGAACATTTTATATAAAACCATAAAAAGAAATACTATAAGCAAAACAATGTGTGTAACACAACAATTACGGCTTCTGTATCGAGAGAGTCAAGTATACTGATCTAATCTAGTGCATTTTAATACCTATCCGCAATATGAATTTAAACGGTTTTTTTTAGTGCTAATGTGGGATTTACTTGCCTCTTGCAACAAAGTGTGATTCACATTTATTATTAAAATGCATTGCATATTCTCATTCACAATATATATGTATGACAATTTTATGACCACTATGACCGTGATATACATTAAGATGTGTGAATAAAATATACGCGCACCCAACTCACCACCTCTGTGTTTGCTCATTAAAGTTGAACAAAGCACATCATTGTTAGTTGACATAATTTGTCACGTAAAGGTGCCACATTTGTATCGGGATTTATGTAAATCCGTGAAGATGACGTGCGTCAAAGATTTCCTAAAAAAATGATGTTAATGGCACCAGAACAAGAACTATAAAAACTGTATCAACGTATAAATCGAGTGAAACTGTAAAATTACAAATGGAACATTTAATATCATCCACAAACAATCTCATGATCAAGTGTACCACCAAAGAGTTTCTTTTTTTTTTATTCTTCGACAGTCTTGGCGTCCGATGGTAGTAATTATCAACTGTTAAATCTTATGGCAAACAAAGTGAAAAAGAGATAAAAGTCAAGCACAGTCAGCACAACCATCACCACCACGGCGTCGATGACGACGACGAATGCGACGATTGATTACCCTTCATAAAAATCGAAAACAATGGTATTCTTTGTTTTAAGACTTAGGACCTGATTGTGATGCTGGTATGCTATCTATCTGTTTTCATGGTTCATAGATGAATTAGGGTGTAATCCCCTTTTCCTCTGCGTCGTGGTATTGATATTTTTATCTATGAAAGAGGTTAAAAGCATTTTATACCAGTAATATTATTTTTATTAGGTGATAATTGAGTTTAGTAGTTTCGGTTCGATCTCATTTATCATTGTTTTGCTAGCTGGACAGAGAACAAGGGCCATCATTGTTTTAGGATGGTTTGTTTTATTTATTTGTAATAAATTGTAAAAGTGATTTTTAGGCTTATTAGCGTTTGGTCGTGTGACTTTTTATTGTGACTTTCGTTCATTTGCAGTTCTTTTTTTTTTTTTGTTAGTATATTCTACACACTAGTAGCATTTAAGTAAATCTTCATAAAGGGCATACAATAAGAATTCGAATCGCATTCAGTCTCTGCAGCGTGTAATCTCGCACTCACTTTCAGTTAAGCCACCTTAATGACTATCATTGCATTTGTTGTCATTGCTTCCACACTAAACGGCCTTAAAAAAATGTCAATAAAACAGACAAAACAAAACCAACAACACTTACGTGACGGTATTAACATGAATGGCTACAAGGCAAAGGAAATCCCATCATTTGCTGGTTGATTCTTCATTACGAAATCTCCACCTGTCTGTGTACAATGCAGCCATCCGCTGTCGCTACTGCTTCTCTTGTGGCGTCTTTCCTCTTTTTTTCCCCACAGTAAAAATACACAATCAGTCCATATCCCACCCGAAGAAGTTCAAGTGCGAACATATTAATAAGACCATAATAAGACAACAATAGGTATCCATTGTATAGAATTTTCTATAATTTACCTCATAAAACTGGTGAACACGAACAATTTTTCCTCAATTTTAGCACATCCATCTCTTCTGAGGTGCAGCTTATGTCTCAGTTTATATTTTGTGGAACAAAAAAAAAGGGTATTGCGCAGAAAAATATCACTAAAATGTCAACAACTGCAGCGTTGTCGTTGTGATCTGTGCACCGCATCGTGTGTAGGTTATTTATTGTATTATTGGATTTCAAGTCGTACAATCAAGTAAATATAGAACATATACTTGAAAAGTCATTATGGTACTCATTAAGTTTATTGCTTGATAGTATGTAACTATACGTAGCTATTATACTATATTGCATAAAGGTTTCCGTTAAATATTCAGTCATCGATGACGTTTTTTCTATGCCTGCCGTTGTTATTTTTCTGATCGAAATGATGTGAAGCACACGATTTCGAAGAAACAATAAACTGATTGGGCAATAAGAAATATATTCTTAATTAACGGATTAAACTTGAGTGCAGTTGACATGTTAGTTGGGTGTTTTGAAAGTGTGTCATAGGTTTTGACAACTTTGTGGCTGAAAAAAGATTGCGAAATTTTAGTATGAAGTAAATTTATCTACTACCCATCAATATACATATACTTCAATTTGCTTGCTTATGTTTTGTACCAATTTTATTGTTTCTTGTTTGGTTTACTAATATATCATACAATAACATCTACAATATTTGAGGTTTAAAACTGTGACTGTTTATAATTCAAGTGAGTTTAAAATTCCAAAAATTGTGCAATATGTATTTATAGACTGTAAAAGTAAGGGAATTCGCACACATATCTCTACCCATCGAATTGAAATTTAATATTTAAAAAATAAAACAAAAAATATTTCCAGGGCGGCCAAAGTCCGGGCTCTGAAAACCACACATACATTTTACGGATATCTTTATAAAGTTCTCCACTTTCCACACTTGCAATACATACCACCAGTAGTACAAAATATAGATGGCCTTTTGATTTTACAAGTGCTACATAGGAAATCCTTATAATTTAATTAATATAATTTCCCATGGTGTACCTTCTATCTAATGACCTCTTACCGAAGTATAGACATATGTGTAAATTTGCTTAGTATGTGATAATTGTCTATAAAATGAAATACGTTCTCTATATTTCGTAAATTATACATACGAGTTGTACACATTATCGGAAGGTCTTGTCGTCAACAAGGTACGCAGTTAAGATTCAAAATTTCTCCTAAACAATTCATATCTGGCTTTAAAATATTTTTTTTCGTTGAGTTGTTGGTTAAACATTCCATAAAACCAGATTTAAAAACAAAAGTCTTTAGGTCCAAACTTCTTTATAACTTTTGTACATTTGGTTTTTAAATTCGTGGGTATACCTGAAATTAAACGCTAGGGTTAAAATGTCAACTTTCAATTGCCTTTAAATTTTAGGCGGCAATGCCTAAATGAGAATATGGGGTGTTTCATCACCAAGCTCCTCGTCACCATCGATTAGATTTATCTTTATGGCGTATATTTTAACAAGTTGTGACTTCTGTGTGCCTATAGCTAAGAGCAAAGACAGAGAAATTGCTGGTTCTTCCTAGCTTTGTCATAAATTGGATTCATTGATGTCCAACAGGGGATTAGTGATTTACATATGGTGTGCTAGTAATTCGAATGGTGTAGGTAAATCAAGCATTTTATTTCTTTAGCATTTAATATATTATTAATTTGTTATTTCTACCCAATCAAAAAAAAAAACCTTGCTTTGAAATTCAGGTAGTGTAGCAAGCATTTATGTAGTATGTGGCAGTACCCTGATGATGTTGAATTATTGGAGCTGTGTTAGTCGTGTATTTCTCCATATTAAAATCTATGGTAAGTATGGTGAGAACGTCTTTAAATTCTGCTGTTGGTGTCCTGTTGAAAATGTTTAGTTAAATAAAGAAATTAACTATGCGAAATTAGTACTAAAAGTTAAAGTGATTCTAATTGCTTCTCTGGTAGTAATATATGTGCCCGCAAGTATCTTCCAAATATATTTATTATAAATTTTTTAACATCTCATGTCCATTGCATCTATCTATATGATTAAATTCGTAATTCATTCTGTGAATTATTTCGTAGGGCGTACTGAAGAAAGCAATACAATTAGCAACTATGTTGACTCCAATATCAATATTAATAGATATGCTTTTAACATAAAGTGCTCAACTGGATAGCGCGTACTTATGTGCTGTTCATTTGGAAATCATACAGATTTAAAATTTAAGCAAAATTGTTAGAATGCCTTTCTTTTGAAAAATACGCTAAAAATCCAAAAAAAAAATATTTCGATAATTTTCCAACACTTGTTGTGTTATGTCCTTGCATACGTCAATTTTCAAAAGTTTGTTACTGATTTAAGTACCTATAATATGCTTCGGAAAGGATTCGAAGACTTTCCGGGCCGGAGCATTGATGTCAATTCTATTATACGCTTTACATATCCGAGCCATCTCAGGCGATGAATTCGAACCCTTCTGACTAAGTTGATAACGCTGTACAACGGTATAGTTTATTGTTGTATCTTCTCCTCCATTGCACGTTGATACAAATGGGATCAAAAACCACTGGAAGAATTATTTTCTTAAAATAACCGCATTTCCTTTGATAACGTCCGTAAGACGGCCTTGCCATTTAATCGTCTTCTTAGCCCAAACAAACAGCGGTTGGCGAGAGTAATTCGCATGATCTCTGCGCTGGTGTCATTGTTTGAATTTACGTCGGATCCTAGTCCTTAATTACATCTATTGTGACGTTGTGTCGAAGTCACCGATGTTGACTGTCCTTTTTTGATGACAGTATTTTTTTTTAACTTGTTAACCGCTAAACCCATTTAGCCGCTCCTGTTTCAATACTAATGAAAGCACCACTGTAATGCAATGATGTAAGCTTGAAAATTTTTACAATCCTTTCATGTATGGTGTTAAAAAAATCACATGACACAACAAAGGCATCAGTGATGTTATTAAAGACCATCTTGCAAAGGTGGATGAGTTTGGTAGCGATGCCAAAACTTGACATGGCTTTGTATAGCTCATCTCTATAGGCGACTTCAAAATCGATGAAAATATGGTGAGCATCGATTTGGAGTTTCTGTTTTTTTTTTTTAAGTTCTGTCTCATTTTGAATATCTGATCTATGGTGGACTTTCCTGGCCTAAACCACACTGATCCGAACTAATAAGATTGTTGAAAAAAGATACCTCTGTAATTGACGCATTTCAGAGGGTCTCCTTTCTTAAGGATCGTTAAATGTATTATATTACATGTATCATTAATTTACTTTAAACTTTTGTTTGTAACATGTTACTGGCGTAGTCTCTACTCCATTTGTTCGCTGATTAATGAAATAAATAAATATAATATTTATCAAAAACCATGATCTGAACCCATTTCCCAAAAGTGGGTGGTCTGATCATGGAATCATAACTAGAACTATTAGCTTCCCATTAGTTTCAAAGAACTGTTCACGACTTCAGGCTAGCGATGTTGGTGAATCTCTGACAAATAAACTGAATTTTATATGTCACTTATAAAATTAGTTATATAATTAAGCTGATGCAGAAAAACTTTGATTTGAATATTAATCAACCCCATTAAAAATGTTAATAGAATTACATTGTAGTTTTTAAAAAAACACCGTTTTTTTTTACTGCTAGTTGAAGAAAAAACAAACTTCAGTAATCAACTCTGTTACTTTCAATCAAGTTTTATGATCAGAAATACATTAAATGTCGTAATTCCATAAATATTTTGTCTACTACTCGTATATTATCATCATGTCATTATATCTCTGACAGTTAACACACTTATTTCTCTGTAAGTCCCTAGTTCAGTTCTTCAGTTAATTACAAAGTCATGAAAAGTTGCCATTTTCTTGGGGCAAGACAATGGTACGAGTAAATGTGCGTAGGCCGTATTGCTTGCAACAACTGCTTTATAATTATATATTATTAGAATTCCTGAATCAGGTATTTGGGGTAGGTCAGGTATTGAGTTTAAGATAAAAATATGTGCATACCATGCCATTATGAGTAACTCAACTGCTACTGCATTTAACTAATTTTCATATAAATAATAGGTAATATCATTTTCCAAAATTGATTTAGGTGTTTATGTACGAGTTCCTCGTATTTCCTACAACATATATTCCAATTTTTGCTATAATCTGATTTGTTTTGCAAATGAAATCAATAAAACATTTCAAAAACAACATTACCTACCTTCTAAAATATTTCACCATCAAATGTGTAAATATAGATATTTTTTAATAAATTTGCACTATATTACAAATGAGGAGCAAAATTAAATTAACACCTCTGTTCAGTGTGAGTTCAAATAACATCTCAAAAGCTTTTAAAACTAAAACAACCCAAACAACGGACTTACAACAGTTGACATTGATTTTAAAACATAGTAACTTAAAGTGTAACCTGATACAGAAGACTAATTTACACTAATTTGTGATATTAATTAACGCTGTCTATTTCTGATATAAGTTTGTGTGACGAAACTATGCTTAGTGTTAAAAAAAATGAAAGTGTATCTCACCTTAGTTTGAGGAAGGCGTTTATTTGTACTGTATTGGATGAGGTGTTGTGTCACCTCTACGATCTTAAACTGAACTTGTCTCAGAGAAATACCAGACATATTAACACATGGAATGGATATGATGCAAAAAATACTTAATGGTTAGGTGGGAAATGAGGTGAATGCTCGCCAAATGTTCAGAGTAAATTCAATATATCCTATAGCCGATGGAAAAGTTATTGTTTGGCTCATACCCTGGATATTCAGCACTCCCGCTAAAGGAACCAAAAATAGAAACCTTGTGAAAATTGCTTTCACATGACTTGCGCATGAAACGTGCTCAATCTTAAGGTTTACTGGTTAGACCTACATATTTATGTATATATATATATGTATTTTTTTTTTTTATGATTCGCGCGGGCCAAAAGGAATACGAATACCTTTATACTGTTACAGGGCACGGGCTTTTAGGGAAAAGGGAAAGAGGAACAGAGGAGAAGCCTGTGCACGTTGGCTTTAAATGTTTGAAGGTTGTAGTGATGGGGAAATACAGAGCTTGGTAGATCATTCCACATTCGTGTCTTTCGGCTTATAAACGAATCCCTATATTTAACAGTACGACCGAAGTTAGGCTTTAGGGTGAACTGATGTGCATTTGAAGTATGTCGCGTATTGCGGGTGAAATTTTGAAGGGGAGGAATGCAACTGGCTATTTCGGTGGAGCATTTTTTGTGAAAAAAACGATAAAACAGGGAGAGACAGAAGACATTTCTCCGATGTTCTAATGAATGAATGGAATTCACAATATCTCTATCACCTATAAGTTTTAACGCGCGATTTTGTACCCTATCAAGAATGTGCAGACCGGTCTTGGGTGCACCAGACCAGATATGGGCGTTATATTCCAGCTTAGGGCGGATGAATGCCTTATAATCAGATCAGACGGGGTAAAATATTTCTTCCACCGTTTAAGGAATCCTAGACATTTTGCAGCATTTTTGGCGACCTCGAATATGTGATCGTTCCATAGAAGATGGTTATTAATACACAAACCGAGAATGGCAAGTCTTTCGGTTTCAATGTATACGAAGGTCTGAAGATTGCTGAAGCAGTTTAGGATTCTAGATCTATTAAGTCACAAGTGTTCTTAGATCACGGGTTCTTAGTAAATTCGATAGAGATTAGATTAAGTCCTTTGCAATATTGTTGATGACACTAGTTTTTATTTGCTCTTAAGGGGGTGAACAAATCTATTTCTAATAACGCACTCGTCCTTAGTCTAAGCGATGCCGTAGATAGAATCAGCGATGGCGCCAACAGTTCCAATCAGGTCGAAATATGGTAATCAGTGAATACATTGTATAAGGTACATCGATATATTTTTGGAACAGAGGCACCAGCCTAATATACTGAGAAATACTTAATGGAAGCACTCGCATCTATTTCAAATACTAACACCGTATATACAGTGTCCGTTGTCCCAGAGGAAATGAACTACATATTTACTTCGCCTTCAAAATGAAGGTTGTAACTGAACTACCGTAACCAATAAATTTTTGAAGAACGCACACAACGTGCAATTTGTATTTCTAAGATTTAACGTGGAACACTGATGAAAAGCTCTGATTTTGGTTAGAACTTGGTCGAAATAAAAGAATGCAAGATTTGAGCCCGGGCTAGAGGGTTAAAAATTATTTTTTTTTAGTTTTCCAGACTATAGGTACATGTGCCAGAAAAGGTTAGAAGTCCGAACCCTGTTAGCATGGTCTTGGTCACTGTAGCTACTTGATCTATTAGTGCAGTTTTTTTCAAGGCAGGTATATCCTCGAATCACCAAATGGAAATTTAACATGAATGCAGATAAATCCCTTAATCAAGAGTATCGGATATGAAGTTAGGCAAAAATCTACTTTATAGATTGGGACTGTAGTTGGGTGTATATATGGATGCAACTTAAAACATACCTTTCTTTCCGATAGCTTTAGGTTAAATTAAGTTGACAAGCAGCCATTTGCTGCAATGCCTTGTTAACACATCTACTGTGATAGGCCAACATTGACCATTACTACTAGTGAGATTCGAGAACTCTTGTGCACCTTTGTAAAACCCCTAGATCATGTGACATTTATGAATTGGATCTGTACATGCCTTGTACAGTGTATGAGTTATCGTGTAATGAGTGTCAAGCTCTCGCTAGCGAGTCCGTGCGTGCGTCCTTCACCACATTCAATTTCCTGAACTATAAAAATTATATACACGATTTTCACTTAAGTACTACAAATCAACGGCCCACACATAATGCCAGTATCATTTTTCATGATACAATGTATTCGTATATAGGCACATAACACAAATTTCCGGAGGAATGTCTGCGAAAAATGAGAAGGATGAGTTTCTATAGGTATATTGGGGTTTGCCAAGAAAACCCTCCAACCATCAAAATTTCAATAAAAGCGGTTCAATAATTCAGAAGTTGTACAAAAGTTGTACAGAGTTGTGATTCACGAATTTTTTCTCTTTTATCCCTTTTCAATTAGTTATTTGGCAAATAATTATTCTTCGCCATTCTATCATCTATTTTCAACTGAACTGATTGCCACACAAAGACTGATGACATACTCGTACACAATGGGAATGCCTTTCATTTAATACAAGCTAAATCAATTAGATTGAGATGTACATGTTGAAAATATTAAACTTCCTTCTAACTAGGTATACGTTCATATTATTACTTTTTATTTCGAAAGATGCAATCACTTATCGTCCTCACAGTTTTCACAATCAATCCCACAATCTTCAACTAACCAATCAGTTACAAATAAATAAATAAAAAAAATGATGTCTCCACAGACTCCACAAGTACACTATCCTTCGTGTAATGTTGTAACTACCTTACAATATATAGAAGCCTTATAAGAAGGTATAGTGGCGTGAGCAAGCGCGAGCTCAAGTTCTCAAAACACTGATTATAGCAATTTTCTGGTACATGAACGAAATTGGACTTGTAAACAGGTGACAGTTTTCTGTTGCAAAAGATAAATCTTCTTCAACGTTCAGATAAGTGTACACGTTCGGATGTGATGATCCACCCGTGAGGAGTGTTGCACAAAAAGGAGGAAAAACGTAAAAAAAAAGATTTTTTCTGAGATAAAGATTGCTCAAGGCTAAAGATGCATTTTGTTAGAGATATTACAGCACACAATGGATAGTTAGCAGTCGTTTGAAGTGCACGTACAAAAAATGCTGTAAGAGCCGTGTGTTATGCAGTATGCGCCACTATGGCCTTTTCCGACGTGGTAGGAAAATTAATATTGTCAGATTGTTTTCATTTCTAAGTGCTTATAAGCAGAACATATAATTTAGAGGTTTACTGTAGAAGAACTACTGTGGATTCACTAAAATAGTTATTTGATTCAGGATATTAAGTTTTAAACGTTACAAGAACAGGGTAAAAGCACCAGATACTGAAAACTTAAGAATTTTTTTATATTCAGTTTAGTATTGCGCATAAGTGAAATGACTTACAGTATCAAAATATTTTTATTTTTTTGCCAGATATGAAAATTCTTTATCAGAAAAACTAAATTTGCTTTACTTATTTTTTCTACATACTCCTATAATAGCAAGTATTGATTTCCTGAAAATTGTCGATCTCGATCTCTCAATTCTGTCTGTGTGTATGCTCAACTGCAGCCAAAACGTTTGGATTTCATATCTGGGGTCTGTGGAGTCACAATTCGTGGCGAAATAGGAATTTGCATTCTAACTCCAAAATTAACGGCATTTTACTAATGGCTGTTGTTCAAGAGAATCTATTTTCTCGAAAATGGCTCTCACAATTTTGAACAACCGCAAGGTGGTTTTGGAAAATTTTCAGATTTTTTTTTTCGAATTTTAACGAATTAAAAAAAAAATATCGAATTTTTGCAGATAAATAATATATGGGTGCAAGTATGTGCGACCCAGTCGTGCGCTTTATTTATATAAACAAATAAGTGAAAGAATTACCCTTGAACCGGACACCTGTTATGTTATGTGTTATTTTGTTGCGATGTTAAACACAATAGGTATGTAATATTATATATATTTCATTGCCGTGAAAAAACGCCAAGCGAAATAAGGCCAAATCTGGGAATTTGGCATTATTTCACTTTGAAATAGTGAAATAAGTCCATATTTCAACATTTGGCCTTATTACACTTTGGTAAAGTGAGTAAAGAGGCCAATCCCATTTGTGAAATAAGACCAAATATGGCCTTCTTTCGCTTTACAAAAGTGAAATAGAGCCATACGAAAAAATATGGCTGTAGTTCCGAACTTTACATAAAAAAAATCCTACAGTGACCCCAAGCAGGGGGGTTGCAGGGGGGCAGCATGCCCCCCCATAGGTATTCAACTGTTATATATATATATATTATATCCACAATGCATAAACAATAGAATTTGGGCTTGTTTCAATTCTTTAAAGTGAAATAAGGCCAAATGAGGTAAAAGCGAAATAAGGCCAGATTGGCTTTATTTCACTTTACCGAAGTGAAATAGGGCCAAATGTCGAATTACGGCTTTATTTCACTATTGCAAAGTGAAATAAAGCCAAATTCACAGATTTGGCCTTATTTCGCTTGGCGTTATTTCACGGCACCGAAATATATATAATGTTACATACCTATTGTGTTTAACATCGCAACAAAATAACACATAACATAACAAGCTGAAGACAAATTTCGAAGTTCCGACAAATTTCGAAAGAATTAGCCTTACATGTTTTCAGTATTATGTTGTACAATTATGTAAGTTTTATATGAATCCCGAACTTAATCATTGAATTGTATGTAGATCTTTAAAGCAATGGGTGACAATATCGATTATATGAGGCTATGATAACCTTCGTCAAAAATTAGACTTTTTTAAAAATTGCACTACTGTGAAGACTTGATCTATTGCCGATCTACCGAAAGCCGAGTAGTACAAATTGCAAAGATTTATTAATTTTTATTTTACATAATTTATCTTTTGGACTATTTACCACAATTCATAGAAATTAACAATTCGCAGAAATCAAAAGGACCACATATTTGCCATAGATAAAGATATTATGTTTCTTAATTGAACTAAGCTTTTCAAGACTGCTTCCGTGCTTAAAATTGTATGAGCAGTTGAGAAAAATACATATATATCCTCATTTTGAAATAAAAAACGACTGTTAGCGGTACTTTGGGTATTATTTTTCATTATTAGATGTCGGGTAACTGGTACTGTCCGGTATCTGGAGCTGTTACCATACCACTAAAACTTTAAAACAGTTCACCAATCCGTCCCAATAGTGCAGTGAAAATGTATTCTGCTATCAAAGTGATGAACAACATTTTTAATTATATCAAGGTTAAACGATTTTTTTCTTTTATTATTACTCTCCTCTTATTTTTGGTTTAAGAAAAACAAATAAGCAAAATCTTAACAAGATCATGATTTATCATTATCACTGATTGAGGTGAGTTTCCTTCTTCCTACACAATGAAGACAAAGATTTATTGGAATTTATGATAAATTTGATCGAAGTGCTCCACATGTGTTTTGTTTTTTTCTTAATTTTTTTTTTCCTTTTTTATTGAATCCATGTTGAACATAAAAATTAAGTTAGAAATATCGAGACCGAGGAAGGGCACAGCAGGTGGTGGAGGTTTTTTTTTGTTGGTGTTCACTGTTTGCTCTCGATGTAAACGAACGAATTTTATATCGAACATAAATCATTTCGGAGGTTTTGACATTTGGTGGCAAGTGATCTTTCAATTCTGATTTGTTAAGGTGTATAGGCTGGGTTTCTGGTTTAATTTTAAAGTTTTGTAAAACATGTTGGAATTGGTGAAGTCTTTTAGAGAGCAGTGGTCGTGTCGTGGGAAATTTGTATAAACATATCTGATTATTGAGAGACATGTTTGGATCTCCTTTTAATTCAGCTTTTTCTATCGAGATAATGGATCGAACGGGAGATCAGTTAATCTGGTGTAAAAATGAACGAAAATTTTGTTAGATTCTTCTAACAAGGATTAATTCAAAATTAATGCGATAATACATTTTTTGCACTAGCGAAAGAACGTAATTTGTTAAGTAAAAGATAACATTTAAGCTGGGTGGTAATAGTAAGGAATAGCGCTAAGGTGACACCTACACCTTTTAAAAATGGTAACGGTTTGCAACATGACTTAGTAAATTCACTCATTTTCTTCAGTACCGTCTTAATAGATTTCGACTGTACTGTGGTGCTTATACAAGCGTATGCTGACGATGTTTGTGTATTAGTATAAGGACAATTCTTTAGAGTGGTCTGCAATTAAATGCAAGCTGTCTTAGATGAAATCGACGATTGAAACACGAGGCATAGGTCCGTCAACCCACATAAAATAAACCTAGTGTTGTTTACTAGTAAGAGAAAATGAGATACTTTTGTGTTTTCTACGTTCAAGTGTAAGTAATCCTAAACAGCAAATTGATGTGGAACGAACACGTTGAACTGAATTCGACTTGAGCTCTCATAACTGTCTGGCAGTGCCGCAGATCTTGCAGCAAGTCATGAGGTCTGAGGCCTGCAGTAGTACACTGGCTGTTTATAGTGATAATCCAACCAATGTTCATCTATGCGTCTGTAGTAAGGTGGCCAAGAACAGTAGTTAAATCTACCTGTTCTACGCTCACCAGGCTGCAAAGAGGACAAGTTCGTCAAGTGCGAGCCGGGCATTGCGCATACCTTAATTTTATGTGTATTCTTGTCCTCACACGGCTCGCTCTAGAACTACAAAAGACTTTTTAAATAAGGTCATTACAAATATTTAAATCATTTTTATTAGTTGCCTTACTCAAGAATTTCTGAAGGGATTTCTAGTTCCACTTCAAATTGATCGAAATCGACTGGGAGTGAGATATTAGGAAAGGTTTCAAACATTATCGAATCATGTTTCCCAAACGCCTAACTGAGGAACCACCCAACGGATTTCAGTAATATTTGGGTTTTAAGTTACGTCAGTTATTCGTATATACATTTGTCTGAAAATTATTAATATTGGATGAAGATGGGGTAAAACACGGTAAGGCGACAAATATTTTTTATATTTTTGGTCTCGTCGTAAACTTCCGACGTTTAATTTGATATGTCGAATGATGGGTGTAAAAAAATCTTGGGGTACATTAATCCCCCAAAACCACCTTACAAAAATATTTCTTTTCAATTATTTTCTTTAATTATTCCTGGTCTACTTCGTACCATTTTTGTGCAAAAATTTCAGCTCACTAGGTCAAACGGTACAGAAGTTAGAAGCATGTGACAGATAGACT
Source organism: Pocota personata (assembly GCA_963082735.1). Lineage (NCBI taxonomy): Eukaryota > Metazoa > Arthropoda > Insecta > Diptera > Syrphidae > Pocota > Pocota personata. The sequence goes on along the minus strand of OY720431.1, from coordinate 113,283,486 downwards.
CGGTGTTGAATCTATTAGTGTTCAGTTTATACCATTCTGGTACGAAATACTAAAAACGAAGTCTGGCACAACAAACATGACTTTGAACATGGAGTGCTACTTCGTAGGATTTCGGAGAAATGTCCTTTGTTCATGACTCCCATCGATAATATGAGCTCTATCATCATGTTCGGTAGGAGTTGTGAAGTGTACGAGTATTTCCTCGAGATTGGAAAACTCTAATGATCTTCTACAGGATTTCACTAATGTCTTCTACAAGGACGATTTTGGTACATCTAGCGGAACTAGAGCTGGTTAGTATTTCGACAATGAGACAGAATTCTCTTGAACTTTTGGCAAAAGGGCGACTGTCTATTAGACGGAAGAGTGATAGCGTGGAACATGTATCATGATTTGCAGTGACAGCCAGGCTATCACATAGAATAATAGTATAAACAAGGTTTCCAAATGGAAACGGGTTTATCTTCTTTGGCCTCCCTGGTCATAGAGGAATTGTAGGCAATAAAATCTGTTCTTCTAAGTCTGGAACCAATAATTGGTACCATATGGTTTCGATACATAAAGGGAGAGAGTCTTACATGTAAAACTACCAATTATTTTGTGAAAGGGCTCCTCGAAGACCCTACGTTTGAATCTTTTCTCGAAAGCGAGAACATAACAGAGCGCTGCCTTTGTCAGTATCCTGCAAGAATGATATCACACACCTTGGCCTCGATGTACTCGAAATGGATAAATCTTTATCCCTAGTCGATATTCTGCGTTTCGCTAAGAGTAAAATGTTATACATATTTCCAATCCGTGTTGTAACCTGACTGTAAGGGATTTATATTTCGCTTTGATAAAATCAAAAATCACCACATCCACGGTAATAAAACTTCAGGTATTATCACCTTGATTTATTTGGTTAATTAGCATTTTGGATGATATTTGCATCGCCTTAACAATAACATACTGTAGGATGTAAAACACTTCCGTTCCTTGCATGAAAACTATACAAACTATATTCTTAATGATGTAAGATCTAATTTTATATCTATCAAAGAAGAAGTAATAAAAACTGTCAACGAACATCCACACCCACGATAGTTACATCAAGACAAACTTGTTCTACACATTCTTTTAATGCAAATAGACATAGGCTTTTATTGGCATTGTTTGATGACAAACTATCAAACGATGACAAATTGAGGTTACCGATTAAAGCTTTGTCGTTGCTCATAAATTTATCTTCAAAATCGAGTGGATATTATACAACTTTTAATTTCTAAGCTTTATCGTAGTTTCTTATAAACCCTGGTAGATCTAAAAAATGTAGTAAAATAACAAAAAAAAAGTCAAATTCGACAAAAAAATATCAATTAATTGCACAAATATCAGTTTAAGTTCTCGGAGTTCAAGATATTTGTAGATAAGTGGCCTGGTCAGGGATCGATGCATTGTTTTGAACGACGAATTAATGTTAAATGAAAGATTATTGGATAGTATCGGAATATTCATTGGTTCGTTCATTACTATTTTCGATCATTGAATATTCTTGCTCGTTAGAACTATCGTCCATTAACATTATCGCTCATTACTATGCTTTTATTCATTAAATATGTTTTCATTCAGTTCATTTAATTCGATAATTCTAACTTTAGCCCTATGCTAATAAAAACTAAGTGCGAATATCACGAAAACGGTGGATATTTTAGGTTTTAAAGTCATCTACAAGATAAATGACAAATTTTCGGAAAACTGTAAGACTTCAACCCGAAGCTAATGATGGAAATCTTTTTTGACTGCGAATAACTCGAAAACGGTGAGTAATACGAAAAAAATTATTTCGGCCGAAATTTTAGACTTAGAAATTCTCTAAAAAACTGATGATGATTTTTTTAAAATTTTCGAAAATTGTAGGTACGCAATCCTTTGAAATGTCTGACTTTACCCCGAATTCAAAAGTGGAACTCGTTTTTGAGAAAAAATATCATGAAAACCTTGCGCTTACGAGGATCGAAATTTTAGTTTCTGAAAATCTCCACATTATGTATAAAGGTAATGGAAATATATTATGAATATTTGAGGATGAATGTACATATATGTATATAGCTACTAATCTGCTGTCGGATATTTTGTATCTATAGAAAATTATATAGAAAATTACCTCACAAGAATCGAAGCTTGCAAAACTCACGTGGTGGCCATTTAACCGATGTTGTATTTTATACATAATGGCATAGTCCAAAATTTAAAACAATGGACAAATTTCATTGAAATCTTTAATACTTTTTATTTTGTATAAATTAAAAATCCTCAACCATAAAATCAAAAATCCTGTTGCTTTTCCTCGAATATCTCGCAAAAATATTAAGACCTCGAGATGAAATCTTTAATAAGTTAAGGGCACGACTTCTATTCGTTTGTAAATTGTTCAGATTTTAAATTTTCTATTATAGTAATATCAATTTTGATCAAAATCTCGAGATCAAAAATTTTCATGAAAACAATACTTGCAATACAATACTTCTAGGAGCAAGTAAAAAGACCGTAAGCATATTCGTCATAAAATGGATTGTTTTTGAATTAGATCCGCAAGAAAAATACCGTCTTCCCATACAGGTTATTTCTCTTTAAGGAATCAACATTTTGAGAGAATAAAAATAAACTTGAAGCGTGGGGAGATCTGTCTCCCCAAATTCCAAGTTATCGAGCGAAGAGTTATTTTTTAAATACTTTTCCTTAAAGTGCTTAAGTATGTATTCTTGTAAAGTTAATTAAATTCCCCATATTCCCTGTGTGAAACACAATTCCGAATTGGGATTCTTTTAATTTTTTGACGACTCTCCTTTAAATGTATTTTAGGCGTGTTTTATAAAGTAACATTGCCTTCTAGTGGCTGCTAGCAAATTCGAATTATATGTATATGCAAGACAAATATAACAATTGAATGAATTTCTATTGCTTTCATCCCCAGTTTTCAATTTCGCAATTATATTGCAATATGCACCAACCTTCAAGGTGTATCTATATTTGCATATTTCATTTAAAAGTAACATATTTTTTATGGAAAATTGGTGAACAGGTATCACAATATCGGTAGATTTTAGGTTCAATCTTCTGTAAACGCCGTTAGTCTTTTCTGTACGTTGTACTTATACAGGGTTAAAGATGATGTCGTTAAAGATTTTGGAGAACTATTGCGTAAGCGGACATTGAAATAAGGAAAGTATAAAAATGTACCTCTACTAAATTCAATGTATTAAAATGACTTCTTAAAAGGATAACTATTTGTTTTCTTTCGGTATGAATTGCCATTGATGTACTGTCTACATCTTCGAGTACTTAGTCACTATTTGTAAATTGAAATGTAAATCATTAAATTCACTATTGATTTCTACATCAATCCTAGAACTTACTACCAGTAGTAGTAATTTTTATTAATTCAAAAGAAAAATTCAATTGTTACAAAATTTACAATAAACATTGGCTTCTGCCGTCAGCCGAAAGAGAAAGTTTCAAAATTATTATTTCATTTAGAGTAATTGACAAATTATATTAAAAAGCTTCGTTTATAATTTGTTGCCGGTATGTTAGAGCAGATTTCAAAAAATTGTACAGAAAGGCCGAGTTTTCTCCATTTAAAAAGCGAATGACTTCATCCGAAGAGAGAGTGCTTTTTCCTAAGTTGTAACTTCTGATTGAGCTCAGTATAGGGCAGGTTCCAATAAAATGCAGGACGCCTTCTCTAATTCCATGATTGCACAGCGTACAATTATCACTTCTATCAGCTCTATGTGGCAACTTACTACCATTAAACTCCAACACCATGCTACAACTTATTGATTTTCATTTCAGATTACGCGTAAAAACATTGTTTAATACATTAATTTGTACCATCTTAAGTGCAATCTCATTTTAACATTTCAAAAAATACAGCAGCACCAATAAAAAACGAAAATCACCATCAAGTCTATAAATAAATTTTGAATACTTTGTATGAAAGAAGAGCACTTAGGGAAACAAACAATTTTTAGAAATTACATAAGTCTTTTTTAAAACTCAATAAAAACTCACAGACAATGTCATAAAATGTTAACTATGCCAAAAATATATCTCATCGCAAGCAACAAACTGTCCAACTAATAACAATAAAAAATAACAAACACGACCACTACGCTAAATTATATTTTAATTTCTCCAATCCCTCAGCCCGATCCCGAAACAAACTAATTTTCGCATTGTCCATTCCAATCCGCCCGTGATCGATTACTACGCTCCAGTTAATTGGAGTAATTTAATTTTTATCACAAAATTTTACGATCATCATTAAAGCAGAGTCCTATTGTACACCCTACGGCGAAGCTTGAAACTGGAAATAAATACCTTTACCTACTTTATTACACATATAACAATGTCGTTAACAAAAAAAAACGTGTATCTATCTTATACTCTGCTGGAAAAAAAGTATCCGATTAACATCAAAAAAATTAGTGAGTTTTTTTTTTATAACTTCATTAGAAGATCTATCAAATAATGCTCTGTTTTTTATTGGGCTATAAAAACCTAAGGAAAAAAACTAGTCAAATTCGAAAAAAAAAGTAGTTAACCACAAAGCACCACGTGGAATACAAATAACATCCCACACCTGAAATAAAAATTAATCATCTAATCTATATAACAAAACATACAGTTATTGACCTGAATTTCAATTCTTATTCTTTAATGTTTTGACTTATTGCACTTGTGTGTGTTATTTATGAAAAATAAATTTTAATACAGACTTTATAGAGTATTACAATACAAAAAGAGTCACTCGTAGTTAACACGATTTCTTGCGTAAAGATTTATGCGAACCACTTTATGCTTATACAGGCCAGAATATGTCAAGATAATGAAGTGCGGTTGCAATGGTTTATACAATATGAGATGACATATGTACAATCCACGCTCGTTTTGGGAAATGTTTTTTTTTTAAGAAACCACTTTCTGGTTTACAAGAAAGTACTTACGAGTAGTAGGGAAAATTTAACAAAAATAAGCATTTGATTATTTTATAGGTATAGTTTGAACTAGACTACAGGTGAAGAAAGCTAACCGGGCTTAGGGTTCTGATGTTCTTAGATGTTGGATATATGTATAAAAAAATCAGCACTGAAAATGCTGCAACTTAAAGGAAACCCGTTTTTCGGAGTGTAGCGAGAATATGAGAATCTGTACAAAAGTATGAACATTAGCAAGCTATAGCAGTCCGCAATGAATCCTGTGCCTCTCTTTAAATCTCCTTGACCAAATCATATTAACTGGTACTTCTACAAAAGGGAATTGGCACCCTATTCGTATAACGCAGCAGCATCTAATAGTGGAGACAGACTGCTGGTATTGATACCATGGTACGAATACCATGGTATAGTGAATACTACAATCCCTGACAGACTGCATTTCGTAATATTCGATGACTTTGGCGTTAAGTAGTATACTTTGACGTTTGTGTTGTCTGTCACAACAAAATAAAAATAGAAAATTCAAGACAGGATGAATAAAAATAATTTACTTTTGTGCCAAATGATGAATAAAAAGAAAATCCAAATACTTGAAAGCAAAAGTGCATACCTAAGAATTGTTAAAGAAGCTACGAAGACAAGCCAATAGAGAGAAATTGGCGCTGCAATCAGTAAGATGGTGGTATACCAGCAAAAAATTGCGAATATCAATACCAGGTACTAGCTTTTTACGTAGTATTGTGGGCGTCGTGGCGTAGTGGTTAGTGTATCGGATCACTACGCAAGAGGTTCCAAGTTCGAATCCCAGAAAACACCAAAAAGTTTTTTCACGATCCCACCTCTCGCGAACGTATTGTTGTCACGAGAGTATTGTTGTCACGAGAAACCTTCTCAAAACAAATTGCCGTTCGGATACGGCACTAAACTGTAGGGTCCCTTCCATTCGTGTGAAAAATATAACGCACACAACAACGAGTGGTTGCGAGAAGCTAGGCCCCCTGGCACTTAAAGAGCTGTTGCGCTAAATATTTATTTATTTATTTATTTTATTACAGTGACAGACATGTGGTATAGAACGTAGTATTGCTATACCATGGTATCAATACCAGCAGTCTGTCTCCCACATAACATTAGTTTGGAGCTATATGCATCTAAGTTGAAGAAAGGCCATTCATTGTGTAATTAGCTTTTCCTGGTAAAGGGCATCTAAGGGCAATACAACTAAAACGTGCTGGATAACAGCATTCCAAATCATTATGTAACAGTCAGGAAGTAGAGGCAAGCAACGGAAGTAGCAATGGAGCTAATGGCCTCACGTGTCCATAAGAAGTTTGTATTTGCCGTAGTCTTGGCAGCAGTGCAAAGAATACACAATCTGTAAATCGTTTCCCACATGTGATGTTTTGGACCACGTGATGACGAACGTATTGCTGTTAATGAAATCGCCTTGTCATTACTCTGCAAAAGTATGCAACCACCCTGAGCGTTGACAAACTCTGAAATGATGGTGTTCTACAATATTTTTGGATATTCTTCTGAAGAATATCCTCAGCAGATCATGGTGACCGATTTAACACTGTCACTAGCGATGGAAACTATCGAATCAAAACTACTAATTTATTCGACAGTAAGTGTTGATATACTCTATTTATTCAGTCGGTAGTTATTCAATTTTGTTTGCTGCTATTTTCGTGCTTTACTCTTATTATTCTTTAATATTTTCGATCATCCCTATCTTCATTCAATGAATGTTTTCGTTCATTCAAATTATCGTCCATTACTTCTATTTTCGTTCATTACTATTTTAATTCATTCTGTTTTAATATAATTCAGTTTATTTGTATGCAATATTGTAAAATGTCTGACTCTACCCCGAAGCTAAATGGTACAAATAGTATTTTTCGAGTATTTTGGATACACATTGTGTCGATAGAAATTCTTTACAAGATGAAAGACGAATTTTTAAAATTTTAAAGTACGCAATCCACCAAATGCCCGATTTTACCCCAAAAATAGTGAACAACTATTATATTTCCTTATGTACCCTTAAAGGTTTCTTCGGCTATCAAAACCTATTAAACCGACATTTTTACTTTGGAACTATGGCGGAGTGTTTCTAAAGGCTTGAACGACATAGTCGGCCCTGCAGTATCAGAGACCTCGAGCAATATACCGAAACTCATCTTGCTATAAACTGTTGGCTCTACAACATTATGTCTACTGGTATACTATTATGCTTATCCAAGTTTTTATATTCAGAATCAGCTTATAAGACTATCTGCCATTATGTGTAGCTACGCAATTATCACCTTCCCACCGATGTTTTGGTTTTAGTTTTTGTCATCGTGAATTCGTTTCGCTTTGTCGGCTAGGATGTCTATCGGGATCATTTGGCGACGAAGCCAAATGCCTAATTTAAAATTGTCATCGAGTTTAAGTGGCAGTATTTGTCCAACCGCCATCAAAACACCCTTATCGCTTTGCTGATGGGTTCACTAGAATTATTATTAGTTAAGTACAAAGTATTTATATGAATATTCCTTAATAAATAACTTGTATTAACGAATGACTTGCGTTTCATATAAACACTTCAACTCTAACTACGCATTTGTAATCATCTTAGAACGAGAGTTGAAAGTCGATGAAAAAATCGGACGTAACTTGTAGTAACCGTTGTTGAGGCTTCATTTAAATTCAAATTAATTTGCAAATAATCCATATCATTAGTTTACTTTTTAAAAGTCCCACACTTGTTAGACAGAATGTATATAATAAACGGTATAGAAATAAAACTAAATACTATTATTTTCTTGGCTGGCGAAGTGGCTATGCACGTGAACTCTTAACTGGATAGACCTATAGTTGGCTACATGACCGGAATGAATTATTGGGGCGCTAGACATATTGAAGCGAATAAAAACGAAACATATTATTCGCATTTTTTGGATCGCTTTTTTTATTTGATATACAGAGATATTCATTATGAAATGTTTATTGTTGTAAAACTCAATAATGAAGAATAATGAAATCATTATGGATGCATGTCTTTTCAATGGCAAGTATTTCGTGTTGTGTTGGGTTGTAGGTGCATGTAGTCTTTTGCATGTAGTCTTTTATTTTAGAGTTTTATCACTATCATTGAGTATTTGGTATTTAAATATGATTATTTTAGGTTTATTTGCCGGCTGTATTCCTCCTTTATTTTTTGAGTTGTATCGCAAAATCGAGTGCATTTTTTCTAAGCATTTGTGAACTTGTGTAGAATTATAACTATGAAAGCGAACCAATTAGTTTTCTTTTTACACATGTCCGACATCGGATATCCGGTTCGAAGTGCATAAAACTCAATGAGAACATTCAAATACTTCCAACAACGGATATATGAAACAGACGCCGGATATACGACTATTTGCCTGAAGAAACCTCAGTTCAAACCGTCATCAGATGACGGCTGCACTCCGATTTATCACGACATGGGATAGATCTAAGTGCATAGATCTCAATAAGAAAGCTTACACGATTTATCCTGATACATAATTTCTGGGCACGTATCCGACGCCAGATATACGATTCGCTTATTACTGGAAAAGTAGTTCTGTCTTTTCTTAAGAAGCATCGAATAGATTTTGATTTTTGAGACTGGTATATTGTGCAGATGGTTCAATCTAAAAATTATTAAAATTGGGTGGATTGAAATATATGGCTGAGTCCCAAACGTTTTAAAAAACCATGATTGACAAGAACCAAGACCCACCCGATAAATTTTACTGCAAATTAGTTTTTACTTGCATCTTTGTTTAAGGGGGTTCTACTGATGATGAAGAATCGCGATTAAATTTATTCATCAATAAATATTATTTGCAATAAAATATTTATCAAGAATAATCAATATTTTGATTATAAATTAAAAAAACTTGATAAATACCAAACAAAAAGCGACCTGTGCTGTAATTTGTCACAAAATGTGTCGAACAAAAGCTAAACATGTGCAATCGTTAAAAGCCACTCCTACTTTACGAGCTCACGCGCTATTTAATTTAGGGAAAACCAATACATATTTCACCTAGATGGTAAAAGTTGAATCGTAAAAAATCTAGTCCGCACTTCGGCGGAAGTTTTGATCCTCTGACTGTAAGTTAAAAAGATCAAATAGCTGCGCTCCATTAATATTCGAAACAATTATGTAGTTACTCAAGTCATTGAACATGACTTTGGGTTCTGTACCTAAACAGTATTGCAATCATATTTTTATAAATAGAAAACTAGTTTAGTTTTAGTTGTATAAGAAAACAATCAGAATACTTTGGATTAATGTGTGATAAGGTTCATTAATTTAGATAACTAAACTGACTATCAACTAATTTTACAAAAGTAAGACCATTATTTTAAAGAGGCAGCCTCCTAAAATGATATTAACGTGCGCCCGTTTATTATCCTTTTTATTTCGGAAGCGTACTCGTAGAGTGCCCCATTCATTCCAAGGCTTGTATTATGCTACCACTCATTATGCTGCTAGGCAGTACATACATATGTATATACTTATAATTCATACTTCGCACAAACGAATTTATAAATATAGGGTTATCAGGTAATACCACTAAATCATGCAAAAACTAGCATAGGAACATTATTTTCTTTTATAATTAACACGTTTAATAGTTTAAGACTTTCCTTATTACTTTTTGCCCACAGTTCGAGTGATAATGTAAAAGTTAGGGCAAAAAAGAGGTACTGATGCACCTTCAATTTGAAAAGAGAAGCAGAGCATTCCACATTTGCTATAAATTACAAAAAAGATTTAATATATTTCAAAGTGTGCTCGAGGATATGTTAAGGATTAACTGATGAGCATTCATAACATCATGAGTATTACTGAAACACTGTATTAAAACCCGTAATATAATGTCTTAAGCTAAGCACATACTATCTCTAAAGATAATCGAAGAAGAGTGGTGTTGCAGCTGCAATGTTCGACATACTACGGTACATACGAGTATATTGTCTAAATTTTTTTGTGATGTTCTAAATTTTTTTTTTTTTTTTAATTGCACGTGTGAAAGGGATTATGAATACTCTTATACTATTTATAGGACACAGGCGTTTTGAGGAAAGGGGAAGAGACAGAGAGAAAGACAGAAACTCAGGTACTATTAAGTTTCAGTGAACTCCAATGGTGGCTGTCCAGATAACTGGGGAGCTTGTTTGTTTTTTTGCTTTTGTCGTTGCTCATGATTCTCAGTATTTTTTCCGTCCTCCTGATGTCATCATCACGATCAAGTTGCTTTTTAGCTATATGACCGCTCTACTGCCAGTGTTATGCCTTCGCAGTAGAGTTGACATAAGCTTTCGCAATTGATCGACTTTTTATTTATTTCATGCGAAATAAATAGATGATTATTGACATCAGGATTCGAACCGTGAACCTGTAGCGTGACAAGCCATGATGTTACCACTACACGACGGCAAGATGCGTAGTTGGCATCATTTCCTTATCTAGGGGAAAAGCAAAGTGTTTTCAAAACGAGAACAAATCAGGCGAATTAGCACCAATCGGCGACATTACTAATAATTCCTTTTTTTATTTACGAGTATACGAATATTGTAATTGATTTTCTTAGCAACATATTAATGGTCTAAACTGATCCGACTTTTCCTACGTCCACCGTATTAAAAACAAAACTGTAGATCGAGCAACACCTTCCCAATTATCAGGGAAACTATTGATTTTAATTATCATAAAACTGAATAAAACCAAATAAAAACATAAGATTTCTGTTTTTTTATTTTCATAGTCTGTAACTCAGATAAATAAAACAATAAAATAAGATTCTCAAAAGATATATTTGTGATCAACATCGAAAATAAGCCGATCTATCCATGTCTATTCATTCGTTTTTTCATCCAAGCTATGAAAATGACATTTCATTTCATAAGCTTCTTGGAAGCCAAAGCATACAAGTATACAATGTTTCATTCCTCCCGAATGGATCCACGATGGATGGTAGAGTCGGAATCATCTTTGTCTGGGGGGCAACAACTTTAGTGTTTCAAGCCGAGATGCTGGCTCTCTTGCATACGCTGGAGCACTTGCAAAAAGGTTGTGTGGTTGCAAAAAATATTATGATAGGTAGATCTGAAGAATCAAGCAGTAATCACATTCATGGAGTGGGATGAAATTAATGCACCACTGCCGATGGAATGTGTTTATAAAACCATGAAATGAAGTAGAGCTCGAAATATATTGATACTAGCCTTGGTAAAGAGACACGTAGAGTTCGAAGGAAATAAAAAAGTGGGCATCCTGGTAAGCTGGAGTCAGCCTTGAAATTTCTGGGTTCTGAACCATTTGCTGTTTAGACGATACCTGTAGATTATGCCCGGAGGATGTGAAAACGGAAAGACAAATACTGCGTCAACGTTCAGCACAAAAAATCAGGATAGAAGATATAACGATAGTACTTGTTGGAAGGGGAAACAATTTTCCAGAAACCCTTGAAGCAAATGCTAGCGTAGACACAAGGAATCGCGGTCAAGGAGAAACACTATAAATATCTAGAAAGTAATCTCTGCTAAGATAACTCGAGGAAGTGACCAAACGAGGTGGTCTGATTATCTACTTAAAGAAATACATTCGTATCTAGTTCGCATACAAAATCAGAGAAGAGATCAAATGACATTTATGTCTTAAACTAATTGGATGAATTTCGGGGTTTCCCTTATTAGAAGTGAAGGAAATTAAACTTGTTCGGGGAAATATTCGCTAAAGGCTCATCGACATAAGTCGCGTTCAGTCTTGTCTACAGGAGAGGATAGGAATACCTATTGATCGTGTGCCTCTGAGTTACATAGTGCTAGAATTTTTAGAATGGAATAAAATAAATCAAACTAGCAACTTAATAATTATAGGTACAGAATTTGATTTTTCATCAATAAATATTGATTGAAAATTAAAAATTTTTTTTTTTTACCTGAGTTTCTTTTTGTTAAGCCGAACCATTTCTAAGATAATTGCGAAAACCATTGATCAAAACCCCTTCTAGGACGGCAAACTTAGTACGACTGGTTCGAACGTACTTGTACCTACATATGTATTTTATATATATTTACAAACCACTCACATTTAAAATTTAAACAAAATGGAAAAATTGGGAAATTTTACAAAAAGTTGGCATACCATAATCTTGCATATTATAAATATTATTCAAATGTTGAATTCGAACGAAATCGATTGAGACCTAGCCGAGAAATAGCAAAATTAAAAAAAAACGTCTATTAAGTAAAGTACCATTATAAGCATTTTTGATAAAAAAAGAAATAGCTGGTATGCCATCTGATAGCATACCTCTGTTCTAACTCAAATATTCAAAAATCAAATTTGAATGGAATCTTTCAGCCGCTTTCGGGAAACTTAATTTTTTTCAAAATTTACTATTATTTAAATACCGTTAATTTTGAGTTTAGAACGAAAGTTCCGATTCAACTTCGAATTGTGACCCTACAGATCCGAGATATGAGGTTTCAAGAAAATCCGTGCAGCCATTTAGACAGACAGAATTGCGACAATTTGACATTCTCCATTTCAATAACCCCAAGATTGATCAAAATCACGAAACCAATACATAGGGACAAGTAAAAAATTGAGTTATTAATTTTGTAGCCAAGTCTGTATAAAGCAAGCCCAATTTTTATTTTATTTAAAACATATCGCACCTTGTCTATAAAAATCGGGGAGTATGCCATTGACAGGTAGAAATTTATCCTCCTGGATCATTGCTATTGCTTATTTTAAACAAAAGATTTTCATTTAAATCTCACTCAAGTAGTGTTCTTAAGTTCTTTTTTTTTTAATTTTTGCCATCATTATTGCAACCATAAATACCAAGTCTAATCCAGTGCTACATACATATGTGCAATATTCATTGGAACATTACTTAATACATCGCATAAGAAATGGACTTGAAAGTGATTAATGATCTTAAATTAAGTTCTGTCTACCCCCAGACTCCAATATAAGAATGAGAGACATCTCATGAGTGTAGTCTAATTTTATCCTAAGTCATGAGAATGGTTGTGCAAGAAAATCGTGTTCTCTGTTTTGTCATTCAAACATTCTACTAATTGTCTGGCATCTGATGCAATCTATTTCTTTATCAAAATCAAAGAAAAATCTTCAAAACACGAATCAAATCACACACGCTTCAGCACCGATTTTTGGTCCAATCAACAGCAGCCTCTCCAGAAAAAAAAATCACACTAAGTGACTAGAAATCACACCTATTTGTAATTGCTAGCATTTCTCACCTTACCAGCGCTTAGTGTTCCAAATGTATCACTAACAAACAACACATAGAGTTGCTTATTGGATCTAAGATACATCATCGTAGATATTTTTTTTTATTTGCGCAGTCAATGCAGACACATTTCGCTTAAACGAAACTGGACTAGACTATTTAAATGGGCACGTTTTGCAGCGCACACACTGTACGCATAGCTCACATTAAATACCGTAGAAAAAGGCAAGCGAAGATGAGAAAAGTTGAAGCTAGGTCAGGTTAAAAACGAAGTCAATAAGGCAATGTAATAGCGCACAATAACTCACATTTTCAATCGTGCATAAATTAATGTTCAAATGTTAAATGTACACATGGGAAACAACTTCATCATCATCATTACAACACAAGCAACACACAAGTATCCGAGATTGTATCTCCGTGTAGCGTTGTTCAATAAATATTTGATTGACTTTGGTACTATGGGTGGCTTTTCAATCTACGATTTTCGTGAAAAAAAATCAAAACAAACATTTGAAATGTTTATAGGCTATAAATTTGAAATGTGCGATACTTTCATACACTGTTGTTGAAGAAAAGTTGATTAACAAAATAATGGAATAAGAAATTAAAAGAGAGCCAATTGGTTTGCAAATTTTCCTAGATAGCTTTAAATTATACATATATTTCGGGTAGTGTTTGGTAATGTGAAATTTTGTTTCTAAACCTTAAATCCGCGAAGAAGACCGATAAGCGTCAATGTTCAACCAATTTTTGTATCTCCCCCAGTGCAATTTTACTATCGTATGCTTTTACCTTCTGAAAAGGGTTTTTTGGAATCAATTCCTGCGACAAGATTATTATTGGTGCAATGTTTTTATTTGGTCCACCTGCTAAATATGTACAGTAAATACTTTTCAGTTATTTGTCTAGCTCATTGTGTTTTTCGTCATTTTTACTGTTGTAGTTTCTTGGAAATTGTTGTTCAAGGAAAGGTACCGATATCGCCATGTCAAAGATCAGGTTTGTTTGTAGTCGAACTAATAGTTGGTTGCTAAATCTAATGAATTATCTTCGCCACCTTGTTACGCCTATTATGCTATTAAATGCTGATAATCTAAAGCTGTCACCAATGACGTATATTAAAGTTTATGAACTTTTGATATAAATCGCTACCAAGGCGTTTCTTATTATGCAATTGCTATATTACATGGGCCTTGTCTGTTTACGATTATAAATGCCTTTGTTTTTGCGAAGGGTAGCCTAGATTCAACCCTAAGTAAGAATAGGCTACTCCATAGTCCTCCAATTGAGAGTCCACTAGAGATAAGTGAGCTGCATAGGAATTTCTACCGAACCTTGAAACACCAATTCGTTGCAACCCTCGGACATGAAAGCTTATATTCCGTGGCGAACCGTACTGGGGTTCTGGTAGTACTCATCTGGAATTTTCAAAGTCGTACGATTAGGCGGTGTAAGCCGATTGAAATTCGTTACTTCGGACGGGTCTGTGGGAGATATCAGATCTGGAATATTTGTTTTATCTCTCTTAGTACTTACTTATGGTGGTAGATCGGAAATAGATTTTGCTTCAACTACACCAATAGGCAAACTTTTCTTTTTCAATCGGTGAACACTCTAAACACACGTCGGTTTCGTAGTTCTCGCAACCAATATCAGCTATCGCCTTGTTGAGAAACGTAATGAAACCGTAAGTATTTTCCAAATCTCGAGGTTTTCACGTAAATTTCGAACGGCTTTGCGTTCGGACAATTTGGTCTGGCGTAAAGTGAATTACATTAAATAAATAAGTAGTTAGGTGAGGGTATGTAGTTATAAAGTTAACGTTGGAATTACTACATAGTGTAAGCTTTCTTAATTTTTTTATTTTGTTTAAACGAAGGTGGAAAGCATCGAAAGCCTGAGTGTGGGACTTTAACGCAAACTAAACCACATCTGCCTACAACCCTGGTCCCAACGAAACTGCCATAGGTATTACGTTTTGAATTGTTTTCAGCCGCAATAACTGTTGTGTGGGATCTGATCTAGATATGTCTGAAATGTGGAGTATTCACTATCATATCTTACACGAAAGTATTGCTCTGCAATGTATGATTTAAAAATGACATAGAACTCCTCAGAAAGATCTCTTTGTAGTTTACATTCTAGTCCTCGATGCCAAACTTTGTCAAACGTGGGCGCTACGTCTATAAAAATTGCTGAACACACTTTATTTTGTTCTATTATACTCGCAATTCTAAGTACTTATTGAATAGTGGAGTGTTTCTAACTAAATCCAAATTGGTGAGAAGACACAAGATTTGTCTCCTCCGTTATTGGTTTGAGTCTATTCAAAAGTAGTTTTTTGAATAGCTTTGATATAATAGGGAGCAAGGAAATCGGTCTATATCATTTATTTTCATTTGGTGATTTCTCTGGTTTCAGAATCATGATTACTTTTGACACCTTTAATTATCTAGGAACATGCTTGTGTATCATTATAAGTCTGAATGATGAATTGATCATATGCATAGGTCATATGTATATTTGATACATCTTTTTCAGGGAACTCTTTATCAAATCGTAACCCATTTAAATCTGTTTGCTACTTTTGAAAATAAAAATGCTAGATAAGTTATTTGTGCTACGTAGCATTTCGGTCTGGTGTCCCTACTGGCTATAGTCGTGGGCAAGGCATCATAAGATAATATTGGTACAGACCTTAAATAGTGAAGTCTAATATTGAATTAGATTTTTTGAAGCAGCTAGTGAATCATTTTGAGATAACAATGAATTTCTAATCATCTGTCTACGACAATATTTCTTATATAAATTAATATAAATTTGCATAAATATAAATTAATGGAAATTTGGATTTATTTAATTTTATCGGAAAGTAGAGCGCTCTTGGCTTTTATAAAAATAGCTGCATAGCAACAATGCGGGAACTAACAACAGTTATTGGTTTCCTCAGGTCTATATTTATACGACTTCGAAATGTGCCAACTTATTCACTGTTTTGACGAAAGCTCCAGCTTTTTGAAAGCCCGCTGATGCAATACATTTATTGTAATCGCCTTGATATTACTAAAATATTAAATTGATTAAACCATCCACTCATATAAAAGCATATCTTAGTTTGTAACCATACTTTTTATTCAGACACTTTAAAAGCAATTATAGGTACATTAAAAATATTTAACGCTACAACACTACACCAAACCACACAAAGGTAAGCATACGTCATTTATCAGTAGTTAGAAATTCAAGAAACGATGATTGAATAGATACAACTTAGCGCCCGGTGTCATCTTCACTCTATCCAATTAAAAGACGTAAAACTAATAATGATCGGCATCGATTGGATATCAATTCACCTTCGATTGCCATTCGTTATGACGATCAATACGAGTCTCGCAGCATGTTTTCTCTTTAACGACATTCTCGCAGGGAAAAGGATGCACAGCACACCCCAACTTTCATTCGGAGAAAATAATAATTTCACCCACGGCAATAATCAATTTGTCATCAAACCCAATGTGACAGCGTTATTTTCAGGAATATAACTCATTTAAAATAATTAAATAATATTTTAATCTACAAGCTACAATGTGAGTGGTGCCTAATTGAGTTATCAGTGGATGTGCATGCCACACAGCTAAATGCGCGCACAGTCATCATCGGTGCACAGCATCCTGTGCCGTATGGTGCACCAATAGAACCACAACGAGTGGTCCAATTCGAACGAGTTTTACTCCGAAGAATTCCCAGAAACTATAAAATGAATGCAACCAACACACATGCTACATACAGTGCATGAAACATATGAATTCATCTAATGATTATGTCTTCGGGTGAAATGCAAACCCAAACAGATACAAAGCAAGCTTGTACAGATACTCGTATGTGTACCCAATTGCAGGCCATAATCAATTTTAGCCCGCTGAGCCAGAGACCAATTTTTTTGTCAGAAGTTAGACGTTAGCCAAGCGACCACTTTGGAATGGGCCGGGCGATGCTTGAGTATGAGAGGGTGGGCAATGCAAATGCTATTAGGAATTCGTGGTGAAGCTATGAGATTGATTTTTTTTTCTAAATCTGCAAATTTGTAAATAGTTTCTTTTTTCTGGCTGATACTGTGTGCTGCGGTTTGGTTTTTATGGAGGCACTCTTTAGTGGTCGTCGATGCGGTGCTGGTCAACCGGTGTAATTAATTTCATGAGGAGGATATTTTCCAGTTTATTATTATGCAAGACATTTAGCTATGAGTAGTGGATGTGCGGTGATGGTGCGCTATGCGAAGATGGCATGTCAATTTGTGGATTGTGGTATTAGTACAGGATGATGACGGTATTTTGCTGGTTATTATCAGATAGAGAGAAAAGTGCTGTTACAACAGGTGATATGGAAATTGTGTAAAATGATGTTACTATGTCAAATGATGGTGTCTCTCGGGTATATTTATTGAAGGATGAACTAAATTGTATTAAACGTAAAATAGTGCTTATTGTGTAGTTATACAGATTTTTCCAGTCTGAATCGTTATCGCCGTCTCTTGTTGTTCAAGTTAATCTTTGGCAAAGTATCTTCGATAAGATACCACAAGCGCTGGCCATCTTCCTAAAGAGTGTTCACGGCTTCATTTTGTGAAAAGTTACAAAGTGATCATTGAAGTCTTTCCCGCTCCCGATAGTGGCAATCGTTGAGTCCTATTAGTCCAGATCTTAGTTTGAAGATCCACATTATTCTGCTTTTGCGGTTGTTATCTTCAAAACCCTATAGCCGATATTGTGATTTAATAGCCTGTAAAGACCTTATGTACTTCCTTCAGCTGTTATTTCGCCGAAGTACTTCTTACGCCTTTCCGCCAGTGTTCCTACAATCTTCACTCTTCACATGTCTAGATTTAGGTTGGGGCTCGCCCAATATTTGGGCTAACAAAGTTTTCTGTCTGGTATTGAAACCAGGATATCTTTCTTTCAATTATTTCTGTTAGTTAATGAGGAAGCCTATCAATTTCATATAAAATTTTTTTTTTTTTTATTTTATAAATATACTTCATATGTAGGTAGAGCAGTTTCGAGAAGTATTTCATAGTTTGGCGTAAATTGAGGTAAGTTAAATATTCGTTTTATCCCCATACTTCAGCTGCTTAACAAAATATTGATCTTGTAGCTGACATGACAGTTTGTAGAACATTGATTTTCGCGGTATAAAGTCGAAAACAGCTTTGAAATCTATAAGGAAACAATAGACCTTTTTGTTTTCATGCATCTTCAGCTGAGCAATACTAATAAGCTTGTAGATATTATCAATATTTGAGTATCCTTTTCTAAATCACGCTTGGTACCCGTTCAGTATTTTATTTCTTCTTAGCCAGCGGTATTCTATCCTTACCTGGCGCATTCTTCTCCCTAGTTGTTCCAAGGACTACTTGAATGTCTTCCATGTAAATCACTTTATCTACTT
Source organism: Pocota personata (assembly GCA_963082735.1). NCBI lineage: Eukaryota > Metazoa > Arthropoda > Insecta > Diptera > Syrphidae > Pocota > Pocota personata. Next base: position 113,264,765 of record OY720431.1, on the reverse strand, counting down.
CTATAAAATGTTTTGCATATTCAAATGGCGGTGTGAGAAGGGGAGGGTTAACTAGTTTCTGAAAATGTATTATATTTTAAACTTCGAGGCAAGATGTGCAAAACCCGAGTCCAAAGGTTCTCTAAAATTCAAATAGCATTTCAAATACGAACTTTGATAAAATTGCTGTATGTAACAAAGGTGAAGGAAATTGTGAAGTTTTGGTCTATTACTTATATCTGAAGAAACTGAGGACACTTTCGTACGTGACAGTAAGGGACTGTAGATCCTTAAGTAGAAGGACTTAGTTGCGATAGACTTATTCTTGAAAGGCAAAGGGTCACCTATTTTGGGTTGCATTTACATAGTAAAACTCTTTAGTTTTTTGAGTTTAATGATCGACTCTTTCACTTTATTTTAATAATAATTGAAATTGTTGTAAAATAGGACCTAGGTACATATCTCTTGGTAACAGCGCGAATGAAGAAACTTTACGGTAAATGGTATTTTAAAGCTTTACTTTACTTACTTAGGTAGGATGACGCCACAGTCTGAGGTGGAGCAGGGAATCAACCAACAAACTTCCTCAACCAGGTCAACCATTAACACGGCGTCTCCAATTTCAAGTTCGTTGACGGTCTTTTCGGGCTATGCGCTACACTAAGTTGGAGTCTTCATCTGCTATGTTGTCCCAGCGGGGTGAACTGAAAGACTCTCTGGGTCCATGTGTTCTACATATATTGTTCATCTAATGCTCTGGATGTTGTTGTTCATCCCGCATACATCGTCACTGGACTTTCTTCTCCACACTCCGTCAAAATAAACTGGGCCATTCTCGTACATCACACCAAGAATCTTCCTTTCTATGTAATGTAATTTTATTCGCTTTTGTTAACGTTCTTATCTTATATAGAGTCTCCTTAGTCGTTCATGAGAGTGCTTTACTTCTCACTTGCATTCTTGGATTACTCGTAAAGAAACAGTGTTTCGCAGGAGTAATGCTAAATGCGGACACAAGGTAAACAAAATCCTCTACCACCTCTAAGTTATATAGTTATATGTATAGTTATGCTTTGCGTGTTTGTATATGTGGTATCACACAATTTACACATATAGAGATTTAAGATTAACATATGAATACTTTTCTAGTGAAACATTATACAATTTTATTTAATTGTAAAACTTTTATTTTTAAGTGTTGCACAAGTGTAAAATACTCATATATTCATCATTAAAAGTTATCTTTAGCCCAGCATTGATGCCAGTTTCACTAATGTACACAAAACAAAGTTGTAGGTACTCACCTAAGCTTACACTAAAGTGGTATAGAAAAATTCTCGAGGCCTAACCAAGAAAAGTTCACAAATTACTTTTATTTTTTAACGTAATCTCCCTTAAGCTCAATACACTTCTTCCATCTTGTCTCTAAAGCCATTACACTAGTTTTGAAAAATGTTTTACAAGGGCTTCAAAAAATAAGTTTACTGCAGCTTCGATCTCTTAATTCGTTGAAAATTTCTATTCTCCCAAATGTTTTTTTAGGTTGGCGAACAGATGAGCTAGATCAGATGATTAGGAAGAATGCGGCAGTAATAGCTTTCTTTAGAACTGGTGAATCAAATCTCTTCCACTCTTTCGATTGTTGTTCGATCCCAGATGTTTGTGGTGAACCCAGGTTTCATCTGTCATCACAAATCTGACCAACAAATTCAAGGATCGGTTTGAAACATCTCCAAATACAATCGAAACATCGTCAGTCGATTTCATTTTTGTTCAACTTCAAGCAGTTTCGAAACGAACTTCACCCAACGGACCCAACTTCATTTTGAACGTAATGTTGGGTCAATTCATAAGAGACGATCTCATCTATCTTCTTTATCTTCAATCTGCACTCTCCCATGACCAGATCACACTTTTTTGCTTCGTTTTGTATATATAATTTGCGCGCCAAAGGCGCTACTCTTATATTATTTCACTTACTTATGTCCTGTAACCCCATGTGGGTCCTAGGGCATCTACAACGCCTACGCGCCATCGTGTGCGATTTCTGGAAATGTGTCTCAGCTCTCAACAACTCTTTCCCAGTTGTTGTGCTTCCTTCTCAACTGTTCTGCGCCACGTACTTCTAGGACCGCCGCGTATCCTGCCATCCTGGGTAAGCGGGTTCCATTGCATCGCTTTGTTAGCTATGGACCTGTCACCCTTTCGGAGAGTGTGACCGATCCACTGCCACTTTCGTCGTCGTATGGTTGTGCCTATAGGTTCATGGCCCGTTCTCTGATAAAGCTGCTCGTTAGAGATACGGTTTGGCCAGAATATCCTTAAGATGTAACGTAGACACCTATTGACAAACGTTTGCAGCTTCCTCGTGATAGTGACGATCACTCTCCAGGTATGACATCCATATAGCAGCACGAATTCAACGTAGCTTGGTGTTTAAGCTAATTGCATTACTTCGCCAAACAATGGATAGCATCCCAAACGCAGATTTTGCTTTACCTATTCGGCTGGCTATATCCAATTCGGTTCCGCCATCGGTTGAGAAAATACTCCCAAGGTATTGGAAACTCTCTACTCTAGTAACCGTTTGTCCAGCAATGCATATGTGAGTTGATGAATTTGGTCCTAGGCTGATCATTTTTGTTTTTGCCGAGTTAATTTTCAGCTCAGCGACGTCTGCTTCCCTCTCCACATTTGCTGTCATTTGGTGAAGGTCCATTATTCTGTGAGACAGTAGGCATACATCGTCGGTGTAGTCGAGGTGTTTGAGTTCAGATGTGAGAGTCCATCGAATTCCTCCATTTACTGTTGATAAGGCCGCATTCAGCACATCGCTAATCACTTTGGACTTCGAATTCCTCAGACAGCCTTCCTCTGTGCAAAACGTGACATGTGGACCCATCATATGTAGCCTTGATAATTGCTATTAATTTATCCGGAATGCCTCTCCTGCGCAAGTCACGCCAAATAAATTCCCGATTGACACTATCAAACGCCTTTTCAAAATCGATGAACAACAGTTGAAGTGGTGATCGATATTCAACACATTGCTCGATGATGATCCGCAGGGTGTTGATGTGGTTGACACAGGAGGATCCAGAGCGGAAACCTGCTTGTTCGGCGTTGAGTGTGTCTTCAAGGTGTTCTTTGATTCGCTCCAGGATGATACTAGCTATTGTCTTGGCTACAGCAGGCAGCACGCAGATACCTCTCCAGTTTTCGCAATTCATTAGGTTGCCTTTTTTAGGGAGCTTGACGATCATTCCTTTTTTCCACTCGTCCGGAAAACTCTCGGCTTCAAATGTTCTCCCGACAAGTGGGAACAGTAGCTCTGCCGATGCTGTTGGCGCTGCTTGAAAAAGCTCCGCGGGTATGCCGTCAAGTCCTACTATATAATAATAATCTCCTCCTTACTGGGGGTTGTGGTGCGAATTCGGGAATTTCTTTCTACGGACACTTTAGTCTGACTTGGGTGCATATTGCTGGCGAATACTCGGTTTAGAACCGATGCAAAATGCTCCTTCCATCTCTTCAGTTGATCCTCATCCGATATTAGCAACGAACCGTCTACGCCTTTCACTGGGTGTTGAGTAGAGCTTCGGCCACCTATAAGCTCTTTAGTGATCCTATAAACGGTTCTGCTGTCGCACCTCCCTGCTGCTTCTTCTGCTTCCGTAGCCACACATTATTTTTTTTCCATCCTACTGATGTAATAATTATGATCACAAGTTGCATTATCAGTCAGTTTTATGCCTTTCACAATTGATAGATTTTTTTTTATCTATTTCATACGAAATAAATTTGAACCGTGAACGTGCAACGTGACAAACGATGACATTACCACTACACCACGGCCACCCTTACCTCTGTAGTTGAGGTTGATGATGTTGCACAGCGGTTCAAGTTTTCTCGTCTGAAGTTGTCACCATATACATCTTCATGGATATGCTTCGAAGTAAAATTTTGTTTAAACAGGTACATTATAAAGCAAGATATTCGATTTTTTCCATATTTTTACAATTTACTTTGTAGTACTTTGCTTCACTTAAGTATAGTTAAGTAAGTAAAAAAAAAATAAATAAATACAAAAAAAGTTTTCTCATGGTCCCATCTCTCGAGAATGTCTGAGAAACATCCAAGAGTAAAATTGGCTTTGAAAATTATGTCTGTCTATCTCTTTGGAACAATTTAGGGTGGAAATGACTGATTCTATTTTAAAAGAAATCTTTAAAACTGACCTCTTAGAAATCCAAATTATGAACTTATTTTTATTTCACTGCAAAGTGTTGTCGAAGATCTTTAAGCTTTCTAAATGAAGTTTTTAGAAATTCGAAAAAATTTTCTCAAAGAAAAAAATTTTGTTTACTATTATATTCTCAAATTCTCAAAACACAACTTACAAAAAAGCACGAATTTGTTTGTACTTTATTGTAAGCTACGTAAGTTTATTTTGGGTTTTGAGAATTTAAGAAAATAATAGTATGCAAATGAATAAAAAAAATAGTCGATTTTTTTACTATTGTTTTCTTAAATTTGTTTGTTGTTTCTCATATTTTCAACAGCTAAAAGGATGAATTTGCTTGTATTTCACTGTAAGTTGTGTAGGGTTTGAAGGCATGTCAAATATATGTAGGAGTATAACTTTTTGGTGGATATTCCACTTTACCCAATCAAAGCCATTTTTTACTTACACCTATAGGTGGTCAGGTATTGGTTTCGTTCAAATTTTCGAACCAAAAATCTTAATAATCTTGGATATTTTCGGTATAACGGTTCTTTAATTAACGTATTTTTGAAGATTAGTTATTCCTCGGGCTTGGCTCAAACGATTTTATTGACAATTAATATAATAAATATATGACATATGCGAGGACATGGTATATCAAGTTTTGGAAAATTTTTAAAGTAAGTTTTTTGCTTTAACGCATGATGACGTCCTACTTCCTCGCTATAAATCCTTCCATAGAAAGGCGACCTGGGCTTTTTTTAGCTAAGTCGCATTTTTGAAAACTTAGGTAAACAACTCGACTTTATCACCCATCAGACGTCGATAACTATATCGTTTCAGACCGCTTCCAACCAGCATCATCACTTATATTTTCCTACGGCAACGCTAACAAAATTCTATACTCTGAGAACTCATATAGTTTTAATTTTCGTAAAGTAGACTTCGAAAAACTGAATAACCTGCTAAGTGGTAATTTCAACTTTAACATATGCGTTCTCGCGTTGTTCTATGCGAAAATGTTCAACTGTTTCGCGCAATACGTTCCATTTGTGCCCCAAAAGAACTCCTCGTCGTCATCACTAAAATAATTTCAAATTTATTTACTCATTTCTTCAGCCAACCGTCCTCTAACCACGTCGTAGAAGCTGATCATAAGAAGTTGTGTCCAAACGTCAATAGTTTTAGTTAATTTAACCGCGGCACTTATAGAAGAGACGATGCAAAATCTCAAGCACGAATACTCTCTTGACCCTGATGCTTTGCCCAACATAGTACTAAAGAAATGTGTGAGCTACTTGGCTCAACCCCTAACGGATCTTTTCCAACTTTCTATCTCTCAGGGAGTCTTCCTCATACTTTGCAAGAGAGGTCCAAGAATTAAAATTCCAACTACCGACCCATTGTTAAACTCTTCTGCATACCTAAGTTCTTCGAAAGCATTGTTTACGAATTTTCGAAATCTTATGTCACGAAATTCCTTTACTTTACCTTTGTTAGCCCAATCCTTGTATATGCAAGCCAAATCTGGGCATCCTTTGTTTTCCTTTCGAATGGAGGGTGTCTAATACAGGTTCATCCGTTTTTTTCTTTTTCTTTTATAAAATGGAAGTTTTATTTCAATTTTCATAATTAATAAATTAATAATTAATTCATAATTCATTGTAATACCAGGCAGAAACCACTTTTTAGTGTAGTGGTTGGTGAAACTTAAATTTTATTTATTTGATTCACTTTCATGCTCATGTGGCTCGAATCCGCACTGTTCGAGTCACAAGCAAGAACACTACCCACTAGACCGTGGTTACCCTAAAAGTTCAGCCATTTATATTTACACCAACCCATGTAACCTAAGGTCTGTACCTCTCTTCTGTCTTAATTATCACTGCATCGATTATGGCTGCAAAGAACCTATTTTCAGAAAGCTACGTGTATCAGATTTGCACTTAGAAATGCCTTTTATTCCACTTCCTCTCCCTCCCCTCTTCAGTTTTTAGTGTGTTATATAATTAGTTCAGCTTTAACTAATGCTTGTAAATATTAAGTTTAACATAAATAAATTGATTGAAGTTATTTTAATAATGTGTTGGTGGTTAACACTGAAAGATTATTTGTTGTTGACAATGTCGCTATACGATTATCTACCAACTTATCGAGGATGACAGCGACCAAATATTAACTAGTGACAAACAAAACCAAGCGACCTTTCCAGCGACAATTCGGCATCCTACCAATAAACAACTTTTTTTTTCAATGAATTAATATGTTGTTTAAATAAGGGTGACCAGATAGCAATGATAGTTTTTCCAATTGTTATGTTTCAGCAGTTGTCAAAGATACCAACGACATCCAGCTGCTAAAATATTCAGTAAAGTTTGCCATTTCATGCATCGTTTGACGCTTCCCAAACGTGTGGAAATTATTAAAAAACATTATCGAAATTCCGTCTCAGTTGTAAATACGCAACGTGAATTTCGTAATCATGGCTTCAGAGCGCAGGCAATTTGTCGCACCGTGGAGAAGTTTGATCATGAGTACACTCTTCTGGACCTTAAGCCACCAACCAGACTGAAATTGGAGCAAAGTGGTGAAAATATAGCCGCCGTAGCGGCCAGTATCAGAGAAGACCCAGAAAATGTCGATTCGGCGCCGATCAGCTGAATTGGGCATCGCCAGACAGTCAACCAGGCTCATTTTGCGGTTGGATTTGTGCCTACATCCGTGTAAGATTGTGCTGACGCAAGAATTGAAGCCGGACGACCATAGGCAATGCCGTGAGTTCGCTAATTGAGTGCTGGATGTGTTGGCCGGAGATCCGGATTTTGGCCAAAAAATCATCTACTCGAACGAGGCCCATTTTTGGCTCAGCGTCTAAGTCAACAAGCAAAATTGCCATTATTATTATTATTTTGTTTGTTTTCACTATTAATGTCGTTGCTTATGATTCACAGTATTTTTTTCCATCCTTCTGATGTCATCATCACGATCAACTTGCATTTTAGCCATATGACCACCCTACTGCCAGTGTTATGCCTTCACAATAGAGTTGACTTAGCTTTCGCAAGTGATCGACTTTTTTATTTATTTCATGTGAAATAAATAGATGATTCCTGACATCAGGATTCGAACCGTGAATCAACAGCGGGAAAAGCGATTATGTTACCACTACACCACGGCCACCCTCAATGTTTGGTGCGGTTTATCGTACTGCGGAATCATCGGACCTTATTTCTTTCGAAATGAGGAAGGAGACACTGTTACCGTGAGTGGTCCTCGGTATCGAGTGATGTTAACCGACTTTCTGTGGCCAGAGCTCGACAACATCGATATATCCGAGCTGTGGTTCCAACAAGATGGCGCTACATGCCATACAAGCGACGCAACGCTCGGTGTGGTGAATGAGGAATTTGACGACTGGGTCATCTCACGTTCATCAATTGGATGCCGCGATCATGCGACTTGACACCCCTCGATTATTTTCTCTGCGGCTACGTCAAATCCTTAGTCTACGCTAACAAGCCAATCACTTTGGACGAGCTCGAGCCCAACATTCGAGACGCTATTGCCGGAGTAATGCCTCACATATTGAACCGGGTCATCAAAAATTGGACCAACCGCTTAAAGCCTGTCAGCGAAGCCGAGGTGGCCATTTAAATGATGTGCTATTCCATACATAATGTCATGAATGTAGGTTCAAAATAAAAGCAGAATCAATTTGATACCGTTGTTGTTTATAAATGAATGAAATATGCTTGCAAACACTTCCCAAATGTATGTATTGCATCACATTTTAAACCCGCAAACAAACATAGCTTCATGTCCACATTATTTCAACAGTCAAAAGAAAAAAAACTTTTGATTACTCTTTTTTTTTTTTACCTGTTTAAGTTTTTTTTTTTGACTAAAATAATTTATTCATTTTGCTTAGAACTAAATAATATCTAACTCAAATCTTGTTGAATTTCTGATTTTTCAGCCACGGTTGCATTTTATTATTAAAAATATTTTGAAAGTAATTTGGCTGCATCTTTTTGCCAATGTTTGACAAGTAGAATTTATCGTAATTTATTTTCCATATGAATTTTTTCTCACAAAAAATTTAATGAAAATTCGATCCTGCTTTACATTTGCAAATAAAAATATGAACGATATTTGTGAATAACAATATGCTACCAAACTTTGGGATATATGCTCTATCTATTAGTCAGGCTTAGGATCTTTTAGAGGGTGATTTAAAAAAGAAATGTTACTAAGGGACTAAAGTAGTAAGTTATAGAAAGTGGGTCTCTCGATTTTCTCTGCACTCTAACGATTCTATAAAATTTCATATTTGAGATGGGTGGGAATACGTATAACAGTGCTTTACTCAATGACCGATTTTTGAAAAAGGGCTCATTATCAAATATGACTCAGGCGATTCTGTCGCCTAGACAATATTTGATTTGAGAAGATCATCGCGTATCGAATTTTTCAAATTTGACAAAATATTTTTCTTTGATTTATGTTTTATTTAGGAACAAATTCTGGACAACACAACGATTTCTGAGACTAAAAACTTTAACTTAAATTTAGATGCGGTTCAGTCCCAGCAGCAACTAGTGCAGTATGGCATCATGTTAAAAGTCTTGAGCTATCAACTGTAACAAATTACAAATCAACAAATTTAACAGAGGCAATAGCGAAAAACTATTCTTAATTTTCATCATTGACCACTCCCGTCGTCTGTATAATGTATCCTAATACCGAAGATGATCTAGAGTGTGTGGCTGCTAAAGCCGTTAGTATCAGCAAGCTATGGTTGTTCAGGAGTGAAATTAAGAAAGATTGAAGTAGCGAACGACTTGCTTTAGGGCTACCTAATCAAAATCGATCTGGATGAATATAGATTTTCATGCTTAATCACATTTCCTCACACTTTTACTTGATATTCCTCCATATAAGATCATTAGATATTTAAGATATTGTAAATTCTATACTATTTAACTTCTGCTTTATATTCCGTCAATACAAACGGAATTACTTACTATACACTTACGTGAATAATATCGTCATACACACAAAAACCTTAAACAAGTAAAACAACGCAAATTTGAAAAAAAAAACAAAAACCCATGCAATGGCTACACCATAATTTCTCACCCATCTTTCCTATGGATACATTTTTTCTTTAAATCAGTGAGTGTCATGTCATAACCCCTTGCTCTCTTCACCACATACACTGAGTGACCGCAAATTGTACAATACCCACATTTAACCCCTCCAAAAGCAAAAAAAAAAATTGAAGAAATCGAAAGTAAAAGAAGAAAAACATCTCGGTCACGATTTAATTTCTATCTCACAGATTGCTTTCGAAGGTTCAACACTGAACTATGGGAAGATATTTCCCGCTTCTACATACATTATCTTTCGCTCTCTAAGGTGGGGCCCTTCGGTGTTATTTGCTTTTATTTCGACATTTTATCGATACACAAAACAAACAAAGCGATCAACCTTCATCGAATTCCTTAAATGCACACGCATCATCGCAACCGAGAAATCAGATTATCTAAAGTCATCATGATCGTCATTATGTTTCAGGTGTGCCCCCATTCATCATCGTGTTTAAGTACACATCTCTCATCTGCGTTTAATATCGATCAGGTACGCGTTAAGCGGACGTAATTCGCAAAAACCCATTAATGGCATGCTATGGCAAAGAGCAGGTACCCCACACGTAAGTGTTATAAGTAAATGGTAGGCACAGCATAAACAGCAAAAGGCTAGCACTCTGCAATCTACATACCCAGCCGATGCGACGGACGGATTGGGCTACTGCATGCTCAAGTTTTACCATCTACTTCTTCGCTCTGACTTTCTGTGTTGAAGTGAAAATCTTTTTCCAGGGATAGTAATCGAAGGATTGCATCCAAGTTAGCACACATACGGTGATGTAAAGAGCCAACCAACCAACTAACCAGTTCATCCAGAATGGAGTAAAGTGGAGGAATGGTAATGGTGGTGATTGCACTTTAAGTGAGACCAGCCGTGGGAATTGGATCATTAGAATTGCCTGGTGATAATGTTAACGTCAAGATATCTCTTAACCCCCATGAGTTCAGATTCAGCAGCAGGGTAATAGTAATAGCAACAGCAGCAGCAACAGCCGTGTGGATTAGTAAAGAAGGTTGTGTGGCAGCCATACAGTGGCACAAAGTACACTTGGTAACATGAACAAAATGGACAGGAGCTGCTGCAACACACATCTCAGCTCTTTTAGTTATACTTGGGGCCAAAGAAATGATCGCCTTTTTGTGTGTTGGCACTTTAGATATGTGATCGTGTTTTAGTGTGGTAAATTGTCATGGTCTTTTCATTTAAGAAATTATACCAGCGAGAGTGCACATTGTGCGTCTGCTACTTAGATTTATTTATTTTCTTTTTCTACCATTTTCGTTTTGCTTTATTTTTGCTGCTTATCTGTGATTTATTTTTGCTCATTTATCGTCATCTACCGTTTATGTGCTGGGCAGAGGAATTCAAGGATGTGTGATAGGTAGCTTGCAAAAATTTAACGATGCGATCTAATGAAACGACTGTTAATCGAATTGGAATGTTTTTCACTAAAGTTTGAAAGTTTTACTAATGCTTTATGGAAGTTTTATTTAAGTTTTGAGTCATTCAAGTCCCATATTTATTATCTATATTATTCTAGTATCAAAGCTCTAGATTGAATTGTTCGTGACTGACCTTCTTTGTAACTTGGGGTATTATTTTGTATAGTTTGCATTTTTTATGTACGGTAATTTAAAGTAAATCCTTGTCACACAATTATCACAATTTCTTTACCAAGTTTTACTCTTAACCACATTTTTATTAAGACTACTAGGCATACCTTTATACCTGTTATGTAAAATTGTATTATCGTCATGATCCTTACAGATGCCCCATGCAAGTTGACATATGATGCTGACTTTCAATTACTTTCCGTTGAAATTATTTTAATTGATTTGTATCGAGTAACATGAATTTCTCAGATATTTATTTTAAGACTTGCCGAGAGCCTTTTTACAAATGAGCGAAATGCCAATGACCACTGCATTCAATGCTATAACCTAGTGAGCTGTTTCTAACTAGTTTTCAGCTTCCGAAAGTTTGAAGAGTGCCAGGAGAGGCGGGACTATAGTCTTTTAATAACTAGCATCTTGGTTACATGTTTTTAGTTGGAACGGTGGATAATAATGAGAAAGCATGATTCCCAAATAGAGGTAAGCAATTAGCTAGACTAGCTTGACGGGAAAGTTGTTCAGTGGCATGCTTGTTTTACTTTGGATTACTATATAGAATTAGTTTAACAGTTAAAAGCTTCTGAATATTCAATGCCTACCCTATTTTTGAGAAACACTTGCTCACTCAAGCATATATGTAGAACTATCCAACGTCTTCATTATCGTTTTTGCAAACACACCCCGTGGAATTATTTGAACACCCGAAATTCTTGAATTCGTCTTTCTGACTATTGACAAAATTAAAAATTGAACACCAAAAATTCTACGGTGGATAAAGTTTTTTTCTGCACGTAAGAAACAAAAGATTTGAGCAGCGAACTTGGTAATTATTATTGAATTCCATACAATCCCTTTCAACTGGATTTGCACATAATTTTCTTTTTTTATTCTACTTACAGCAGTTTTATACTGTTAATGGACAAAATACATTTACCCTTGAAAACTCTCACATCATGTTGATCTCAATAAGATATCCCAAACTTCCATCAGTAACTACATACTCACTCTTACTGACTTTTCATTCAAAAATGAGAAAAAAGGTAAATAGAAAAATAGTAACAATAATAACATACTCTACTAACTCCGTAACCATGACCTTCAAAATTAAAGCCAATTTTCCGCTTCTTTTTCGATTACTTTTGGAGTTTCTTAGCGTCGTTTTGTGCTCACTGTGTGTGATTCGTCGATTCGTTAAGTGTAACAATAAAGCATTACTATGGTAAAATTCGTTACGGATATTTGAAGAAAGCTTAAGACGGTCAAAAGTACAGACAAATAAAAATTGTATGAGCACCACATACCACCACAACGAATTCAATCGTTTGGAACTCGTGTTTCTGTTCTCTGCATTTATGAAAACTCAAAACGAAAACGAAATTACTTTGCTGATGAATAAAAAAGCGAAATTATTTGCTCATCAGAGCTAAAGTGTATACACATCGTGAAGATCAATGTCAGTAGGATATACAAGAGATTCCGTAAGACATTTTTGTTTTACATTTTGTTTTCTTTTTGTTCATTGCGTTCTTGTGCTCCTCTTTTCATATCCAATCTCGATAAACTATCAGCAAAATGAGGAATAAAAAACATAAAATAAATAAAAAAGCTATTACATAACCATTTACGCTCTAATGAGTTCCTTTCGTCAGTGAGTAAGCTGCTTCGGACTGACAATATGTGTGGGAAAAGGAATGAACTAAGCTGATTTTTGTTTTAATTTATCACTGAGCTATCAACTCAGTTAAGTATGCCGTGAAATTTTTGCCAAGGTCATCGAAAAGTGAGTTAATCAAAAATTGAAATAAAATTTAATTCGAAAAATGTACTAGAAGTTCATTATTAAGATTATGGAAGAAGGGAAGATTAATCTACATGAATTTCAAAGATAAATCGCAAGAGCGAAGATGCGCTTAAATTATTCACGACTAAATGAAAATTAATAATTTTTATGATTACTTGCTGGACTATCATCATTTGTTAAATATACCAAGTCCATTCGGAGATTATAATTATTTTATTGACTATATTAAGTTCGTAATGAGCCTGTAGATTATCCAAATGATTGTCTTGACTTTACTACGAGTATTATAGTGAAGTGAGGGTAATACATTAGATTCTACTGACCTAAGTGTAGGGAAATTGAATATAAATTTATAGAATTACTTTTATCCCAAAGGCTAAAATTGGCAACACAATAGACTTGCCACAAATCTATTATTAATCAACTACTGCTAAAGTTTAGTTTCATAAATTGTCTAGTCAATTATGAACAATTAAACTCAATAGAAACTATCGTGCTTAAAATTTGACATCCATTTTGTTTATATATTGATTTACATTTTTTACCATTTAATTTCCTTTTCTAATTACAGATCTTCAATAAGGTGAGTTCAACAAAAGTGGAGTGGTGCAATACTTTGCATAGTTAACATGTGACATTATTTCAGTCAAATTCAACACTTATCAGGTAAATATTTTAAATCTCACATAAAAACCATTTTTTGTAGTAAGTAATTTGGACAATTCTTTTTTTTTTGGAACTAGAAAGTAGAAGAAGCAATACTTCTTACCTATATAAATATTAACAATCTTTCTCTAAAAAAATTTCAATAAATCACGATAATGATCACCTCTATAGCAGAATATGTATTATCTGATAAAAATTTTAGGCAAATTAATTCCCTGCAAAGAAATTTACCGTACTGATTTTAAAACTGTAAATGCGTGGCTATTGCCGCCCACATTTAAAAATACTTCCTTGATGAAAAATAAAATAAAAATAAATGAAACACATTATTTAAAAACCAATAATAATTTTCCTTCTTAACCTATATATCTAAATTTTATTTCATAGCTCAGTAAATTAAATTTTTGATTTAATAAAATACAGTCGTTTTTGGAAAATAGCATGCAAAACTCATTCAGATAAGTAAAATTAACTTTTTCGCTCAGAAAAAGGCTTTTCCTGTTTGGTTTGGCTTTGAAATTTATTTTTAACTTACTGTTAACAAATATTGATCTCTAAGCACTTTTCTGTTATTCGGAGATAATTTTGTATGAGTCGTTCGTTTGCGGACTTCAATATAAAAAAAATTATTTTTTTTTGTATTGATATAATCAAGTTTTAAGTTAAAATTTAATGTTTTTAATTCAAGTCTCTCAAGCTTGCTCTAGCGGCTACGGCACAAATAAGAGCATTATACTCTTAAATTAGCTTCCTTAGATATTGCTTCAGAATCTACTTGAAGCCATTGTTCTGGAACCTTATATTCCTCACAAATTTGAGCGGACAGAAGCTGTAGGGCTGTTGTTGTTATTTATAGCAAAATTTGGGAATTTAAGCATTAACTTGATCCAAATAGTCCAACTTGTTTTTATAAGCATTTATTCGGCGAATGTTTCTAAAGTTTGTTAACGGAGAATCACCTGTTTGGACTTTACTAAGTCAAACTTTTGTGTAGCGTTTTAGTCGTTCGAGGACTTCATTGCGGTTGTTTTTAAAAGTACATCAGCGAACAGCATGTGGTGATCAAATGCTATATCCGCACTTCATGTACATGTACGTCTAGTAAACTCTGCCTCAATCTAAATCTATAATTTTTCTCCTAGCTCAATGGGTGTGTATTCTTAGATGATCGTATATGATGTATTTTTCACGTGTGCAGAATCTGCAACCCTTCGTCGGTTTGGCATGTTCCAAATAAATTTTGTTTGTCCACTAGTCGATTCATATAATTTAAATTTTCATAAAGCGTCCGTAGGTTTCAGATATCTATGCGGCTTTTAGTATTCACCGTACAGCATTCCTTCCACCTATGTATAAGGGCAAGTATTGGTTTCCTGAAATTTGTCGATCTCTTGGCATTACTAGGAGTATAATAGAGAAACTAAAGGTGAGTCTCTCAATTATGTGTGTCTGTCTGTCTGCCTGTTTGTGTGACCGAATGCAGCCTAAACCGCTTAACAGATTTTCTTCAAACTTAATATCTGGTGTTTATGGGGTCACAATTTGAACACGAATTCGAAAAGGCTCCAGAAATGTTGTTGTAATTGTATAATAAAATAAATATTTGCCAACAAATGGCGTACCAAATGATGGTATACCAAGTTTTTGAAAATTGCCAAATGATTTTTTTCGAATTTTTTAATTTTTTAAATTTTAGTTCTGAATTTTTGCAGATAAACTACATACATATATGTATGTAGGTACGTGCGATCCAGTCGAAAACTTTATTTTTATTTTCGTTATTAATATCTAGGCTTATAAATATAAGTGATATATTCCCAAGTAAACATGAATTCTGTACTTCCAAATCCGATGTGCAAACTGCCGACGCAGGTGGTTTTTCGCATATTAGAACGCTTACCGTCTTTTTGAAGCCATATGTGATTAGCAATAGATCATTTGTCGCATCCCGGGCTATAAGTTATAAGCTCCGCCAGGATTTCACGTAATCCACAAAGCAACTTTTTTTTTAATTCACCATAGCATATATGTACCTACTTACATACTCCTATAAACTTAAGTATGGGCGGTTCCTTAGGCCTCAGGATTAACAACGGAGAGCAATTACCCCGAGACGGTGAAATAAACCAGTGCCTGAGGAGCCAAAATATACCGATGCCGTGAAATAATGTTAGGCGATGTGCTAGATTTTTGAATAATTGGTGCAACGGATCAGGTAACTTGTAAATTGTGAGAACCGAGGAATATAGAAAAAAATTCTTTTCCAATAATATATAGTTTTAACATTTCACTTACACTACTCATTGTCAGTTGAATTTATTTACTCTTATAAGTGCCTGCAAAATGAGTTTAACATTAGTTTTACTATCAAATCGAGTTCAAACATAATTGACTACATACTATTACTTCTTTGGATTGCATCGGCAAAACTGTAATATTTACGTATGTCAGTTAAATTGCGGATGCTATAACCAGAACTCCTGGCAATATTATAAGTAGCTTCGTAGCTGTTATTTTGAAAAGCCAACTACGAAAATGTTATTAGTATAACAATAAATACCTACACATTCTGATTTTTGTTTTAATGGTTCACTTCGATTTATTCGATAATTGTTAGAGAGAGGAGAAAAATACTTATGAGCGAAGTTGTAGAAGATGGATGGAGACGTTATCTGGTGACCTTAAATGTCCTTAAAAAAATGTTCGCAAAATAAGCATTTCAAGAGCTGAGAAAGGTTTAACAAACTATCCTCGATGATTACAAGTATGTTTTAATCAAAATGAACGCCACCTTATACATATGTACATATATTGTAGTGAGACTTGGGGTCGGAGTTCTTCTTTCTTTGATATCACGTAAATGGCTAGGTCTTTGAAAAAATGCATTCATTGGAAATATTTACGCATATTCCAGATATGCACGCTGGTAGATTCAAAAGTGCCTATTTTAAGATATGAAATTCAAGCTTGGTCCATATCGATATATGACGCTAAAGACAACCAAAAAATAAAAAAAAATTGTCCATTAACTTCTTACAAATTTTCTCCCTTGGGTATATCCGAAACATTCAGGTTTGCAAAAATAAAGTTAACATGTAAAAGCTTATTACTTTTTATGTGCTTTCAATTGGCCATCTTAAAAGTACTCATTTCCATTAAAAAAAGGTAAATTTGGTTCATATCCTTACAATCGAAGACATTCAATTTCATTCCGAGCCACCAGATAACATCTCGTGTTTCACAACTTTGCTCATAAGTACCTATTTTTCTCATATCTCTAACTATTTTCGGATAAACCTATGTGCTCTTTTGAAAAAACCCGTCATGTATAATTCTGTATTCGATAAGTATCTTAGCATTTAACTGTGGACAGTACCATTGAATACGTATTTCTTAGATTTTTTGCAGGACCCAATCTTAATCCCGGTATGGGGTCTAATCACCATCAACTTATGTTTATATGTATATCATGTTCAAGCCTGTTCTAAACATTTTGCTGTCTCTTTGTGGTGTCGAGGGCTTTTTATGTACATTTTTGTTAGTATTCTACGAACTGCATGTAAAATAGTTAAAAATAATTTCTGTTTCTATTGAAGCTAACTATTTATATTTCCTTCTTATCTCAAATATGTGTATATTATGCGTCCACTACAAAAATGTCCAATTTTAAAATTTTTAGCATATCTCGTCATGATTGATTACAAGTGCTTTGCTTTGTTTACTCCTCATATTTTGCAAAAACAATAACATTTCATCAAATCACTAAAACCACATGAACAATCAACCTTCAAAACTTTATACAAAATATTATTCAACGAATTTTTCTCAATTACTTTGGCAATCGTAAAGAAAAACACAAAACCAACAAAATAAAAACAAAACGAATACAAAAAACAAAAAACCATTGAATGCGAAAATAAATCTACAAAACAAATAAACGTAACGAAATTGACCCAGAACTATGTCTCTCCGAATTCACATGTGTAAGTTGTCTGTCATTGTTAGCTGTAGCCGTCGTCTGTCGTCTTAGTCGTCGTCGTCTATCTGTCGTCATCATCGGTTTCGATAGCCTCTCTTGGATATACTCGACTAAGTAACCACACTTAGTATTCGCAATTGGCAATTCTGTCTGTCACCTTTTTTTTCCTCTACTTATTTTTTTTTTTTTTTTACTACGCTATTACTCTCTCATCAATGCAACGTGTAACGCCATTTGTCTCAGTATGACAGTAGTATAAAAAGAAAAAAAAAGGAATAGATACAAACAATTAACTGCAAAGCAAAAAAAAAAATATAAACCCCACATCGCCAACAATTGCAATAGAAACTATATCTATTGCGATGGTGATATTTATCACTGTTAGTTTGGATTAACGCCGATCTTTACCCACAAGTTCGTTTATATGAATGGCCAATGAGTCTTAGCCGCACACAGGACATACGCTGAAATACTTATTTAGTGTTATCAAGTAGAATTACCATGCTAGCAAATTTTTTGCTAAATAGAGCAGAGCAGAAGACACTGACAGTCGTTGTAGGGCAAAGAATCAAAACGAAAACAGCTAAAGAGACAGACAAGAAACAGAAAAAAAAAAATCAAATAGACAGACAATTAGACGGCCCGAGTCGTCTTTCAGATCATCGTGAGCTGATTTCCACCTGCTTTGAATATTCAAATAGGAAAACTGAAAATCGTTTTATTTCCAAGTTGTTCTTGAAGTTTACTGGGTTAGTGTTGTCGGCAATTTGTTTTCCCTCTCTCACTTTTCTGTGCTTCTTCTTTGTAATTTTCAGCTTAAGGGATTGCAACGGCGGAAATGTTCATCAAGAGAGGTTGGGATTGCTTTTAAATTTTCAGTTGCAAAATTGAACTGTTATAGGCATCGAGGCTAAGACATTTTTTTTTTATTTGAAATCAAAAGACTTGAGTTGCGAACTTGAACATGCATGTAGTGTCAATCTTTTTTTGAGATATGGTTTTAAACTTGTTGGCAGCATGTAAACTGCTTTGAAGATCCATCTAGTCACGTTTCAAATTCTAGATCTTTACCTCGAATTTAGTAACATTTGAGCGCAATGCGTTTGTAAATGCCAGGATAGTAGGATAATGTACAAACCAAACTGCAATATAAAATTATGGAAATATAGCGAATAGGTGACTTTTGGGGGCTTTTGCACAAGGAGTCTAAAAAAAAAATTATTTTTGATAGAATTTCTTAAACAAAAAAAAAGAACTTTAGACCAGGGCAAAATTTTAAACTCCTCATATCTTTTCAATCAATTTCAAGTAAAATTAGTGTGTCAGGCTAAGCCTGCATACCAAAATTCATTGCATAGCAGATTTTATTGAAATCCGTTTAGGAGTTCGTGAGTTAGGCGGCGAATAAAAATGATTTAAAGATTTTTAAAACCTCGACCCCACATTCCACTCACATTGTTCAGATCACATACAAACAAATTAAAAATCATCAATATGAAACTACTGCGGGCTTTGCCCAAAATTCGTCAATTGTGAGTCGGGCCTCGCCCTGTTAGTGTTCCGTACTTCTACTATCAGACAACGTTAATGCCCTGATTGAAGAAACTTTATCAAAAAAAATATTTTTGGTCTCCTTGGAAGTTCAACTTTAATTTTATTTATTGCATGGTGGAGTGTGCATGTGTATTTGTTTTGGGGTACACTATTCCCCAAAAGACTCCTCACAAAAATATTTTTAACAATTTTTTTTCTTAACTATATTTGCACCACCGCATGCTACTTTCTGACAAAATTTCATCAATCTTGTTCAAACGGTTGAAAAGTTATAAGCATGGACAGGCAGACAGATGGCTAAACAGCAGTGGCGTGGGGTGAAATTTCAAGAGAGGGAAGCCGAAAAAATTTTAAGTAAAATGTTTTATTCAAGACTTACCATTTTGGTGCTTATTCGAAACACAGACTTAAGATATGCAATCTAAGCCACCTTTGTTATACTTTAAGTCATTGGAATTTACGTAGACAATGAGCTCATCGCATAAAATAGGTGGCTTCGAAAGAAGCCGTTCTGGGCAGAATAATCTATATAAACTATTGATAACTCGGAGCGTTGTTAAATATAAAAAATTTAGCAATTTCAATTATGTACTACCTATTTGTACTCTAAAGCTATCCTACTATTCTTTTTTGCGAATTCTGCTAAAACTCTTTCATACAAATTTAAGTTATTTTTAATTTCGAAAAGAATGTGCTTTTCGATAGATAAAAGTGCCAGGTCTGAGAGTCTTTCTTCTTTTCTTAAGTGTAGACTATTTTTAAAGTCGAAAAAGATTTTTCAACAGTGGCCATAGTCAAAGGCAGGGTTAAAAAGATTTCGCACAATGTTAGAGCTTGAGAAAAAGTATCTCTAATCATTTCCGTATTAAAATGCTTATAAAGTTGAAAAACCTCAAGCTTTTTAAGTGAAGGTGTAGTGTATAAAACTTTGAGTTCCTTTTTTTAAAGTAGTAAAATTAAAAATTTTATGAAAATTAATTAATTAATTAAAGAAGATATTTTGAAATCCGGCATTGAATTAGAAAAATATTCATATTTTGATTTGTTTAATAAATCAAAGAAAATATATGAACTATACCTATTCTTAATCTGACTTGTAACATTATCTATAATTGCTACAAAAATTGGGCTATAATTTGTATTTGAATCAATATTAAGTAGTCGGCGTTTGCGTGGACGTTCTGAGCAGTTACTTACGCTCTCATAGATTTAGTCAAATGAGTTAAAAAATTCAGAATGAATCCATGACTCAAAACCTTCCATCTCTTGCTTCTCAAGCTCTATGTCTTCTCTGCAATTGAATAAGACGTTCACTATACGCGAATGATATTGTCATCGAGTCTCTGATACCCCGGAATGCCAGCTTTGTTTTCCTAGAAGAACTACAGTGTCTATGAAACGCTTCATTAAATCGCGATTGCGATCAGCTTTTCTATTATGAGCCTCGTAAAAATTCCCTAAAGAAGTCTCTATGCCGTATTCGCCAAATTCATGCAAATGCAAGCAGCTGCGTATATGCTTTTCGGTTTGAATATGTTTTTTGGAAGAATTAATAAAATTGTTTATATCAAAGTTTAAGAAAAACCTCAAATACTGTTAGAACCACTACAAACTGCAGGACGAAGAATTCTGTGCAATAACCCGATTTTTATCGGCTTATTTTGTTGCCTACAATAAAAAAAAAAAAAACTCCTTCGAACTAAAACCTTTCTCCTCCACCAATGTTCATCCACAAAAGCCGATAAATCCCGGGTTATTTTCCTAATAAGCGAATGTATGTTAGACAAAAAAATCGCAAATAAACTTCTACTATATGCCAGAAAGGAATAGAGTTGAATATAATATAATAAGCCGGAAAATGAACGACTTTTCAAAAAAAATTCATTGCACGCTCTCTCACTAGAGGAGTTCATACTTGTCTCGCTTATGTGTGCGAGTTTGTGTCTGAGTAAAAATGAATAAACAACCGAAGTGGTCGCAGCATTTCATCTTCGAGGGTGTATAAAGTTATGATTTATGAATAAAAAATGGTTTGATGAAATAATTGAATGTGATGGTTGGCAAGTGGCAAAATAAATATTGTTGATATTTGAAAAGGGAAGCCGGAAGGAATCGGCTAGTATGGACGCCACGCCACTGCTAAACAGACACCATACTGAATGCATTAGTTTTCCTTCTATATATTTCTAATTCACTAAAAACATCATAGTCCTTATTTAGTTTACCTTTCTTGTCCAAGTAGAGGGTTTGCATTTAGTACTATCATTGGTTCTTTAAAAAACTTCTTCAGTGTTTTGAAAATTTCAAAACAATATATTATAATATTGTCAGTATGTAGCTCTGATAGTAAGCGGTGCCATCACTACTTACTGTCAACCTAATGAAGGTATTTTTGGTCTAAGTGCAGTTTATAGAGAGTTACTCCAAATCGTAATCCGTTACGCCAACACTACCACACATTCATGTTGGACAATTATAGGATGTTCTTTTTCATTGGTTTGGCAAATGATGTGCCGGTTCCAATCAAAGTCAAACTAGGTCATTTTATACTGCTTTATATATATTAGCTCCAGTTGTGCACTTTATATCCTTTGTCTACCAAGCACTATATCTCCTGCTCCTATCATTTTTACGAGTATATGCATATAAAAAATGCTCTAAGTTGTTTCGTGTAAATAAGGTGGTAGTGTACAGATTGCTATAGAAGTACTTAAGTATTCGATATTTTTTCTAATACTATGAGCGAAGTATTTAATTTTATACTGATATTGAGAACTAAATAATATATAGTTTGACTCCAACGTTTAATAAAGCCATACTCTCTAAGCCATGCATACAAAACGAATTATAGCAAAATTATGTTTTACTGTTGTGGAAAGATTGCAACCACAGCTTCAACGTCGGTTCGGGATGTTTGAAAAAATGTCTATTATAGCCCTCTTAAAAGTATATATATATATATTTAAGGAAGGTGCGAGGGTATGGCAGGCTGTTAGAAAGACGAACACCGAGCATATGCAGAATACGTCCTCGAAATTATTATCAGAGAGTCAGGTGTTTCACTTCGCGAATTTGTTTTCTGGCATTACCACAAAAAGCTCGTACGAAAAGGCAGAAAGAGAACCGAAACAAAACTTTACCATTTATTAAACTATTTGGTGCATTCAATTTATCTGTAATTATTTGGCACAGAGCACTGAAGTGGATTTTGCCTTAAAATGTCGCCTTCCGCATTAATTTCAATATTAGGAAGTGGCATAAGTTGAATATATTTCTTCGTTTTATCTGGAACTCAATCCTTTTCTAGCTACGTGCTGAAATTTATTGCCATTATTGCTAAATAGAGCAGAGCAGAAGACACTGACAGTCGTTGTAGGGCAAAGAATCAAAACGAAAACAGCTAAAGAGACAGACAAGAAACAGAAAAAAAAAAATCAAATAGACAGACAATTAGACGGCCCGAGTCGTCTTTCAGATCATCGTGAGCTGATTTCCACCTGCTTTGAATATTCAAATAGGAAAACTGAAAATCGTTTTATTTCCAAGTTGTTCTTGAAGTTTACTGGGTTAGTGTTGTCGGCAATTTGTTTTCCCTCTCTCACTTTTCTGTGCTTCTTCTTTGTAATTTTCAGCTTAAGGGATTGCAACGGCGGAAATGTTCATCAAGAGAGGTTGGGATTGCTTTTAAATTTTCAGTTGCAAAATTGAACTGTTATAGGCATCGAGGCTAAGACATTTTTTTTTTATTTGAAATCAAAAGACTTGAGTTGCGAACTTGAACATGCATGTAGTGTCAATCTTTTTTTGAGATATGGTTTTAAACTTGTTGGCAGCATGTAAACTGCTTTGAAGATCCATCTAGTCACGTTTCAAATTCTAGATCTTTACCTCGAATTTAGTAACATTTGAGCGCAATGCGTTTGTAAATGCCAGGATAGTAGGATAATGTACAAACCAAACTGCAATATAAAATTATGGAAATATAGCGAATAGGTGACTTTTGGGGGCTTTTGCACAAGGAGTCTAAAAAAAAAATTATTTTTGATAGAATTTCTTAAACAAAAAAAAAGAACTTTAGACCAGGGCAAAATTTTAAACTCCTCATATCTTTTCAATCAATTTCAAGTAAAATTAGTGTGTCAGGCTAAGCCTGCATACCAAAATTCATTGCATAGCAGATTTTATTGAAATCCGTTTAGGAGTTCGTGAGTTAGGCGGCGAATAAAAATGATTTAAAGATTTTTAAAACCTCGACCCCACATTCCACTCACATTGTTCAGATCACATACAAACAAATTAAAAATCATCAATATGAAACTACTACGGGCTTTGCCCAAAATTCGTCAATTGTGAGTCGGGCCTCGCCCTGTTAGTGTTCCGTACTTCTACTATCAGACAACGTTAATGCCCTGATTGAAGAAACTTTATCAAAAAAAATATTTTTGGTCTCCTTGGAAGTTCAACTTTAATTTTATTTATTGCATGGTGGAGTGTGCATGTGTATTTGTTTTGGGGTACACTATTCCCCAAAAGACTCCTCACAAAAATATTTTTAACAATTTTTTTTCTTAACTATATTTGCACCACCGCATGCTACTTTCTGACAAAATTTCATCAATCTTGTTCAAACGGTTGAAAAGTTATAAGCATGGACAGGCAGACAGATGGCTAAACAGCAGTGGCGTGGGGTGAAATTTCAAGAGAGGGAAGCCGAAAAAATTTTAAGTAAAATGTTTTATTCAAGACTTACCATTTTGGTGCTTATTCGAAACACAGACTTAAGATATGCAATCTAAGCCACCTTTGTTATACTTTAAGTCATTGGAATTTACGTAGACAATGAGCTCATCGCATAAAATAGGTGGCTTCGAAAGAAGCCGTTCTGGGCAGAATAATCTATATAAACTATTGATAACTCGGAGCGTTGTTAAATATAAAAAATTTAGCAATTTCAATTATGTACTACCTATTTGTACTCTAAAGCTATCCTACTATTCTTTTTTGCGAATTCTGCTAAAACTCTTTCATACAAATTTAAGTTATTTTTAATTTCGAAAAGAATGTGCTTTTCGATAGATAAAAGTGCCAGGTCTGAGAGTCTTTCTTCTTTTCTTAAGTGTAGACTATTTTTAAAGTCGAAAAAGATTTTTCAACAGTGGCCATAGTCAAAGGCAGGGTTAAAAAGATTTCGCACAATGTTAGAGCTTGAGAAAAAGTATCTCTAATCATTTCCGTATTAAAATGCTTATAAAGTTGAAAAACCTCAAGCTTTTTAAGTGAAGGTGTAGTGTATAAAACTTTGAGTTCCTTTTTTTAAAGTAGTAAAATTAAAAATTTTATGAAAATTAATTAATTAATTAAAGAAGATATTTTGAAATCCGGCATTGAATTAGAAAAATATTCATATTTTGATTTGTTTAATAAATCAAAGAAAATATATGAACTATACCTATTCTTAATCTGACTTGTAACATTATCTATAATTGCTACAAAAATTGGGCTATAATTTGTATTTGAATCAATATTAAGTAGTCGGCGTTTGCGTGGACGTTCTGAGCAGTTACTTACGCTCTCATAGATTTAGTCAAATGAGTTAAAAAATTCAGAATGAATCCATGACTCAAAACCTTCCATCTCTTGCTTCTCAAGCTCTATGTCTTCTCTGCAATTGAATAAGACGTTCACTATACGCGAATGATATTGTCATCGAGTCTCTGATACCCCGGAATGCCAGCTTTGTTTTCCTAGAAGAACTACAGTGTCTATGAAACGCTTCATTAAATCGCGATTGCGATCAGCTTTTCTATTATGAGCCTCGTAAAAATTCCCTAAAGAAGTCTCTATGCCGTATTCGCCAAATTCATGCAAATGCAAGCAGCTGCGTATATGCTTTTCGGTTTGAATATGTTTTTTGGAAGAATTAATAAAATTGTTTATATCAAAGTTTAAGAAAAACCTCAAATACTGTTAGAACCACTACAAACTGCAGGACGAAGAATTCTGTGCAATAACCCGATTTTTATCGGCTTATTTTGTTGCCTACAATAAAAAAAAAAAAACTCCTTCGAACTAAAACCTTTCTCCTCCACCAATGTTCATCCACAAAAGCCGATAAATCCCGGGTTATTTTCCTAATAAGCGAATGTATGTTAGACAAAAAAATCGCAAATAAACTTCTACTATATGCCAGAAAGGAATAGAGTTGAATATAATATAATAAGCCGGAAAATGAACGACTTTTCAAAAAAAATTCATTGCACGCTCTCTCACTAGAGGAGTTCATACTTGTCTCGCTTATGTGTGCGAGTTTGTGTCTGAGTAAAAATGAATAAACAACCGAAGTGGTCGCAGCATTTCATCTTCGAGGGTGTATAAAGTTATGATTTATGAATAAAAAATGGTTTGATGAAATAATTGAATGTGATGGTTGGCAAGTGGCAAAATAAATATTGTTGATATTTGAAAAGGGAAGCCGGAAGGAATCGGCTAGTATGGACGCCACGCCACTGCTAAACAGACACCATACTGAATGCATTAGTTTTCCTTCTATATATTTCTAATTCACTAAAAACATCATAGTCCTTATTTAGTTTACCTTTCTTGTCCAAGTAGAGGGTTTGCATTTAGTACTATCATTGGTTCTTTAAAAAACTTCTTCAGTGTTTTGAAAATTTCAAAACAATATATTATAATATTGTCAGTATGTAGCTCTGATAGTAAGCGGTGCCATCACTACTTACTGTCAACCTAATGAAGGTATTTTTGGTCTAAGTGCAGTTTATAGAGAGTTACTCCAAATCGTAATCCGTTACGCCAACACTACCACACATTCATGTTGGACAATTATAGGATGTTCTTTTTCATTGGTTTGGCAAATGATGTGCCGGTTCCAATCAAAGTCAAACTAGGTCATTTTATACTGCTTTATATATATTAGCTCCAGTTGTGCACTTTATATCCTTTGTCTACCAAGCACTATATCTCCTGCTCCTATCATTTTTACGAGTATATGCATATAAAAAATGCTCTAAGTTGTTTCGTGTAAATAAGGTGGTAGTGTACAGATTGCTATAGAAGTACTTAAGTATTCGATATTTTTTCTAATACTATGAGCGAAGTATTTAATTTTATACTGATATTGAGAACTAAATAATATATAGTTTGACTCCAACGTTTAATAAAGCCATACTCTCTAAGCCATGCATACAAAACGAATTATAGCAAAATTATGTTTTACTGTTGTGGAAAGATTGCAACCACAGCTTCAACGTCGGTTCGGGATGTTTGAAAAAATGTCTATTATAGCCCTCTTAAAAGTATATATATATATATTTAAGGAAGGTGCGAGGGTATGGCAGGCTGTTAGAAAGACGAACACCGAGCATATGCAGAATACGTCCTCGAAATTATTATCAGAGAGTCAGGTGTTTCACTTCGCGAATTTGTTTTCTGGCATTACCACAAAAAGCTCGTACGAAAAGGCAGAAAGAGAACCGAAACAAAACTTTACCATTTATTAAACTATTTGGTGCATTCAATTTATCTGTAATTATTTGGCACAGAGCACTGAAGTGGATTTTGCCTTAAAATGTCGCCTTCCGCATTAATTTCAATATTAGGAAGTGGCATAAGTTGAATATATTTCTTCGTTTTATCTGGAACTCAATCCTTTTCTAGCTACGTGCTGAAATTTATTGCCATTATGCGATAAATGCATTTCTGTACAGCAATAATTCCCATATTTACATAAAAAATATTACAATACCATGTTGCAAACAATCCTCAATGACTTGAAAAAGTCACATAAATTCCATATACCTACACTGCTGTAATATGTTACCTAAAATTGAAATCTGCTACACTAAAATATATGTATGAGTCGATTTGTATCCGAATTATCACATTTGGAGTGATCCTTATTGATTTGCCATAAAATTGAACTATGATCGATGATCTTGCAAACAATCTGTCTACGCTGCAACGAAGAAATGAAGAACATTGAAATCAAAAGTAAAATTTAACAACGAATTATGAAAGGTCATTTGTCATGAATTTCAAATGCGTGTCGGAACATATTTTCTTTTGTTTTCGTTGATCATCCGCTTGACAAAGCGATAGTAAGAGTAAAAGAAATGTGCACGATTTTGTGTACTGCACATTTCCTGATTGATCACTCCCTGGGGGGATTCGATTTCAACTTCCTTTTCCCAGTGCCCACTCGTTTGATTTTAAAAATGTGTTACAATTGCAATTGTTACTTTGTAATTCCAATTATTTGGGTCGCATGAAAAATGTTTTTGCTCCACAATTATGACTCATACCTTTAGACGCTTTGTACATGAATCCATAAAATTAATTCTCATCACACACAAGATATGTTCATTGAAATAGCTTTTTTTTGTTAATATGGCTTGAAAGAAAAAAAAAATATCGAAGGCGGGAAAATTGTAACACCGTGTAGAAAAAAATGCGTACTTCAGTGCGTGGAAGTTAACATTTGCATTGCTTTTGAGTGTGATCCAAGAAAATACAAAAAAAATACATAAAAAAAAACTGAATGAAAATAATGATGGCATGAAAAAACTGTGTAATTGTACCAAGGTTGTTGTGTTAAGTAGACATGCGTTACTTATATTTGATGTATTTTCTGCTGTTAATTTCGATACCGTGACTTAAATAATTAAGTGAGGACAATATGTGCTTGCGATATGCTTAGACTCATTTTGTCATTGTTTTCGATTGAATGAGTACACACATCGATTTGTTACTCTTTTATTTTCTGTTTTATTTCTTAACCATGGTTGAATGAATTTCTTCCATGCAGTGGATAATCATAAAGGTAATTTGAGTCAATGTAAAACTTCTGGACTTTGATTATAAGTTTATATAAAGTCGGCTTTCAAATAAGTTTTCTCTGATTTTCAACCTGAATATTTATCTATTTATTACACAATTTTGCTACATTGTAATAATCCTAAGAAATCTTCAACAACCAACTGGTTAGCTAGGTAAATGGGTGCTCTGTGACATTAGTCACTGCTTCTTTAGACCAACAGTTGGGTTTATTGTACCCATTGTACATTCAAAGTTTCACCTAAATATATTCCTATAGTACCTTAAAGATTTAGCTCGTACTATTCTGGTCAAGTCACTGCTGTTGAGTATATTTTTCTATTGACGCAAATTCTTTCAAGAACGATGTTCAGACAATTAAATTAAAGTTTGTTGCCTTGGGATACTTAACTTACAGTAGTTGATCATATTATTAGAGTTACCTGCAAACTCGGTTTTATAGTTAGCATAAATAGTGTTTGAAAGCCTGGCTCCAAGGTTAGAGACAAGTATGTTGATAAGTTTAGTGGCTCCGATATTATGATCACCCACTGTACAACTCATTTCTACAAATGTTTCCATATGCTATAAAAAAAATAGCGTGTACCCAATTCGAGCTCCTCCTTAGTGCGAATGCTCCTTAATGCGAATATCTGGTAAAAAGTGAACTTTAGTACATACACTGAAACGAACTAATCAGATTGTTGATGAAACACAAAAAGGCCTGCATATAATATGACAGACGAGTTATTACACGGTGCCCCTTGAGCAGTCTGATGACTGGAAATACTAGTTGACAAGTAGGAGGAAATGAATTATACTTCCATCTCCTTAGGAAACGGAAGTATGGTGATAATGTCAAAAAAAAAATGTATCTGCAATAAGATCAGATTGTAAAAATTGATTTTCCACATGGGGCTCTCCACGTAACTGCTTGTATGCCTGTGGCATTGCCTTTCACCTCTTACGTTCACTACAGCTTCTGCGAAAATACACAGATTTGATTCTTGATTCTTTTGTAATGTTCAAGATTTGATTATCTTGATTTCAACTGTATTACCGGTTTCGAAAATACAATTAGTTGTATGCCATTTTCGAAAGCATTTCTATCACTTTCGATAACTTGGGCAAAATTTGAGTAATTCTTCTTGCATAGTATTTGCCTTTGTGGGGACTGGTGCCCTATTGTTTTTGGTGTCAATCGATTCAGGCTTTGAAAATACAACTAATTTTGTGCAAATGTTCGACTGCACGTAGCCTGTTAAGGATCTGATTATTTCACGTACAAATCCGAAGTTCATTGTCTTTATTTAGTTTGTGAGGGCAGTAAAATCATTCTTATCCCAGGCTTGTGGTTGCTTCGTAACCAGTTTCTTTTACATGGTAAGGCAGTCTGCTAATTTATAGTTTTACTACTGACATTCAGTGGGTTACTGGGAAGATGGCAAGCTTTCTTTTTTCGAGTGAAAAAGATTGCTTGAACTTTTCTAGAATGTACTTTAATTTTCAATTTATTGTAACATTCAAATAATATTCCTAATGCATTTTCTAAATTTGTCTCAACTACAAGACCAAATTCATGTGACGAGATTATACAGGTATTGTCAGCATAAATATAAAATTATTACATAGGACTGGGATGAAAATTGACCTTGCAGAATATCAGAATCAAACTATTTTAGATCGGAAGCACCATGAAGTATCTGTTAGACAGGAAATTTTCGACAATTTTTACTAAATAAAACAGAGAACCAAACGACAAAATTTGATAGACTAGACCATCACGTCACACAGAGTCAAAGGCTTTTTCAATGTCAAGCAGTACTAAACCAGTTAATTTGCCTGTTAAGGCAAATTAACTGGTTTAATACCGACAAATTCTATAGACTTGAATCCCTGCAACTTCGAAACCCGAAAATTTATCAGGATATAAATATTTATCGTTAATTATACATTAAAGTTGTATTTTGATGATTTTTTCAATTTACTAAGACTTCTGAGGGTGTACCAGGCTTGGGAATCGGCACTACTTTACTTAGCTTCCAAAAATCTGGAAAGTATAATAATCTGAGGCAAGAATTTAAAACAAAAGTTAAAAATCGTTTTCCTGACTCGGTAGGTTTTTCAGGTAGGGGTACTTAATCGAATCTAAACCGTCAGTAGTCTTTATTCGCAAGCTTTTTGAGACATCCCAAATTTCTATCAGAGATACTCGTACGTACTCCTTCCTGGTGTTACAACATTCTGATGTAATAACGTTGAAGTTGAATCTTTCACTAATATATGTGCTGTTGTGTTTAATAAGTTTTGAGATACGAAGTGGTTTTTCATATACAGTAAAGTAAACCCGTCTGCTTTTTCATTGTCTATGCGCCAAGTCTCGCCAGGAGCACAAGGACTAGTAATTACCTATACTTAATGGGTAATTCAGACCCCCAAACCTGGGAAATATTATAAAAGAATTTATAAGTGCATAAATATGTGATTTAATTTCGCGCATCCTTAGTTCTAATTTGACTTCGATCTTACAATCGCTTGTAGATAGGTACATACTGTCTTCCACTATTTTGATGGAAGAATTTAGTAAAGAACATATCGGAAGCTTAAGATGGGTTATAAATTAAACTGTGTTGAATACCGTTGCATAGAAAAATCAATTAGCTTTTCAAGCTTGCTCCAATCATTAATTTCCATTAACCTGTATAAGTGGATTGAGTCAAAACGAACTTCCAACCCCCATAGCTTGGGACAGGGTTGATATAGATCCCGCCTCTTATACAATTCTTTTGTTATTGTGGTTCGATAGTCTAAAGTGGAGTGGCTCTGTATACTGTATAGTCAGACTCATAAGTAGATCCGCTCTCGAAAAAAAAGCAGAGAACGCGGGGATACACATATGTAATATGCTTTTACTCAAATATATTATGGTACAATTGCGTACCAGCTTTTGGTGCTTTTGGCAACGTTATAAGTCACTTCGTCTAAAATTGATATCTGAAAAAGGAAAAGAAGAATAAAGCAAAATGTTTTTTCTCTCGAATGATTTAATTGGTTTATTTTCCTCAAGATCAGTCCACAGTCGTGCTTCAACATTTATCCTTCCGCTAAATGACCAATATCTATTTACAATGCCTTCTTTCATTTATTCCTCGATTTGAGCACACCTACTACCATTGCAAAAGCTAATAGTACTATAATAATATAAAACGGCACGGATATGCTGTTCAAAATGAAAAATAGCTTTCTTCGACGAATAAAAATTACGTTGTTTAATTTCGAGATTTGGGAATCTCAAATACCTACTAGAAATTTTATCGAAATATGGCAATAGAGATATTTTTCCTAAAGCTCGGGAATAGACGGCCAATCAATATCTCTGGACATGAAGTGGCAAGAAATATTTTCTGCTTACTTTCATGCATGGTAACAGTCCCAGTTCTGTCTCATAGCTTTAATTTTAGTGTAATTGTTAAATAATTACAAACGTATATTATATTCTTTCCTCACAAACCCGAAATATTAAATTGCAAAAATTAATTAATAAGACCCTTCTTGGAATGTATTTTCATTGACATAGTGCTAAAAAATTCAGAATTGTTATCTATAAACTCTGTAATTTGAAAAATTACTAATATTTCAAACCTGGAAACATATCGACAAAGCACAATCTATCATATAAGCAATTTCTTCAGGACATCGCTGAGAAAGTCATATATTACTGATTAGTAACCTGCTAAAATATTTTGTTTTTATTAAAGTGGAAATTAACACCCACGTGACCGTTAAGTCGGTCGTACCAGTATAAACCGTAGTAGTCTAGTTGCTACCATACGGCAATTAACATGTTTTTAATGACGTGTTTTACGTTTTAATTAAATTAAGAAATTTGCTTTATTTATTATCGAATATAATGCGAAATAGGAAAATAACTTTGGGTCTAGAAACTCAGGGATTGTTTTGGTTATCATTTCAAAAATGGGCAAGCTCTTAAAAACCTTCCGAAAGGCACATGTTCTTTTTTTATAATCAGCAAGCTCTTAAAAAACTTCCGAAAGGCGCATGTCCTTTTTTTATAATCTTCTCTGAAAAGACTCAAGTGCTCCAAGATGATTGTAGATATCTGTTGATTCTGCTCTTCAGTTGTTAGGGACTAAAGGTTTCTGCAAATATGTCTCCAAAGTTTACTTGTCCTGGGGGAGTTTCGATAAAGGGATTTCGGCGCGGTTGCTAAGTTGACATATTGTAGATTGTCCATTTCTGGGTATCACTAACGCTTTTGGAAAATTTGCCAATTTTGTAATGTTGGATATGTAGTCATGCCGTGTTACACCAGAGTTGACTGTGACACGAAGATGCATGGTTTCTTTAGGTTGGATAATTTGATTGTTTATATGTAGCTGTGGAAGAGTAGATGAGGTTGCAGGTCGTCATTTAATGAGTTGATCTGGTAGCATATCTGACGATGTGATGCATTCCCGGGCATGTTGTTAGAGAAACACGAAATTAGGGTGCTGTCATTGGTAAAACTAAATATCTTATTGTTTGTGGACTGTAGAAGGTCGTTGATATAGAGCAGAGTTGGTGAAAGTGTAGAATCTTGAGGCACTCCAGCATCTAAAGAAAATGTATCAGAAGATACTCAATTGACCACAATTTGAATTAACTTGTTATGGTGAAAATTGTCCATCCAACTGCAGAGATAACTTGTTTTAAACATTAGTCCTAGTGTACTGCTTTTGATAACTATGGCCGGCATTCCGTCTGGTCCTGTTGTATTTTTGTAATCCAGATAATTAAGGATGCACCGAATTAGAGGGGGTCGAAACTTCATGTCTAGTATCGGTGACTGGATCTCCGGGATAGTAGGTTTCCCCATTTTTGCTGGATCTACTATCAAATTGCCTGACAGCATACTATCGAAAAGATCGGCTTTCTCCTTTGGTGATGTGGCTAGTGACCCACCCTCTTTCACTAGAGGTGGGATTAAAGAAAAAAGGACGTCAGCTACTGGGACCATCTAGGAGCTTTTTAGTGATTCTCTCATTGTATTTGTTCTTGAAAAGTAGCGACAAAATCGCACAGGTCATCCCAGTTATATAATTTGTAATTCCAAATTGATTGTAGTGGGAATACAGCTGATATTAAGGCATGGTCTGAATTACTCAAAGGATTGAAAGAAGAAGACCCAAAGACTCCCTGGATTGTCTGGAAACAGTGTGACTCTGCAACTGATAGCAAAGGTTTCAGCTTGGCTTCCTGCATCATCACTTTTACTCGAATATCGTAGCCAGTTTGAGTTATGTACTTTGAAGTCCCCGAGGATAATGATTTCAGCTGTCAGGTGATGAAAATGTATCCAGTCGACTCTGTCCGATAGATGTTGAAATAGCCTGGCCAGTTAATCGTTATTCGGTGAATGGTAAAAATTTGGCCGAACCATGAAGTACGAGTTTCGGCCACATAATATCTAGAATATCAGGTTCCATCGACTCTTCCATCTGACAAGCCAAATCTGCTCCAGCAAATATAGGTAGCCGCGGAAATGAATTCACTTGGGTTTCGATTAGGACATAGTATTATACCTTTCCTTCCAGATGTTGATGAATGCAGTTTAAATTCTATCAGACAGTCCCCTCGGAGATCTGAATGAGAGACGAGTTTACTTCCGGAGTATTTTATATCAGAGATTACCATCATTACTTTTTGGTGTCACTCCTAAATACTAAATACTATTATTTTATTTACAAATTCGACAAATTTATTTATTTTTTTTTTTTTATGAGTCTTCTTTCATGTAAAATGATGTTTAAAACAGAAGTATATGGAAACAGACATTGATTGCGCAAGCCTGTTACAAATTTGATCACCCATGACAGATTGAATGCCTTTTGTTGCATTTTTTTACTTCCACTATTCCAATGGTGGTCCACTAATTCTTATTTTTGTTGGCTTGCTGAAAAATCTCATTCGCTTATTATATTAATAGTTTTATTGCTAAATTTTGAGAGAAAAAACGTTATCTTGATATGTAAATTTCCTGAATTCTGATTTATTTTAGTCTGCCGCGATCAATAAACCACTTTTTTTGTTTTGTTTTTTCCTTGACATTGTCTACACACGTCACTATTTCGTATTATCGTGAAATTTATATTCCATACAAATCCTATAATATCCGAAATAACTTAAGATTACCACGCCAAATCAGGGGGAAATTCTTCTTGTTTCTTCAAGTTCATGTGGTTAGGCTGCCTTTCAGCGATTCCTATTAGAATATTTAAGATGTGTCATATTTTCAAGAAATATTAACGCTTAATCCTCCACCACCATACTCGTGGTAACCATTCCGATCTTCAAGAGTCTAAATCCAAAATGCCGTGTTAAATTAAGTTAAATTCAAATTAACAACAAAAGCGAAAAGCACAGGGAGATAGATATATGGGAGATGTTCGTTGCTTAAGGCTTTTTTTTTTTTTTTTTTTTGTTAAAATCTCATTTCAATATTTATTTAATTTGTATACTTTTGTTTATCATGTGTTTGATTAGACCATCGTATAATTCTGTAGCAATAATAATAAGCGCATGTTTAAAAATAGTGAATCTTCATTTAACACCGGCCAGGGTTAACAGAAATGTACGCAAATTATATATGGAGTCTCAAGGAGATTAAATTATCAGTTTGGTTTTTTTTATTCTTCTAACTGATTTTGTTGTCTAGAGAGATTGAAACAATTTTCATGGTTCTTTGTTATTATATATGTACATATCAGAACGGGTTGGTGGATGACTAATGTGGATAAAAAAAAAATGATTAGCAAACCCCTATTCAAGTTCAGATTTCTTGTCTTAGAATGTGTGAGGGAGTAAGTTGCAAAGTTGAGAGAGGCCTTGGATAATTAGATCTTGTGCCTATATCCGGGTAGTTTTGAAAATAATAATTGTTGGTGAAGATAAATGGGTTAAGTAAACACTCATCCATCCATCACGAATATCGCGTAATTATTTTTATTAAATTATATTAGTAGTCGCAAAGGTCTTTTCGAAAGTATCTCTGAGCAACTTGTCAACCATAGCAATCAAATTCGTCAAAAAAGAAGCCACGAAGATGAGTCCTTGTAAGCTTGTAAATCTTACTATACATAGATTGCTTACCAACCCTAAGAGGTCTGGATATGCATCCAAAATAAAGTGCGCAACTGGATCGCATATACTTGTATCTGCAAAAACTTAGATTTTAAATTTAAGCAAAATCTTTAAAATGATTTCTTTTTCTCTCACTAAAATAATTTTAACAATTTTAAATATTGATTTTGAATAAAATCGCCTGAGTCATATTTGAGAACGAGACATATGTATTTCAAAAACCGGTAATAAAAGTACCCTTATACGTAAAAATTTAGTAAACCATTTGTTGGTATATGGTCACGTAAGAGCCAAGCATACGTATGCAAAGAACAAGTATAACTTTTGACCTCCGTGACTGAAATGGAAAGTGGGCTACGCCAACGATCCGAACACATTTTTTGATCAGCTGATCTGCGATCAAGTTCTGCCGGGAAATAAAATATTATGTAATATATTATTTTTTTACAAATTATTATATTGACAAATAAAAATTGAATTTTTGCTCGAATGATATAAAGAAATATTTGTTGAAGACTTGCACAAAAGAAAAAAAAAACATGGCTACACAGGCAAGACCGAATCTGCGATAGACTTGATTTTAGCCACCAATGCTCTACCAACTGAGCTATCCGTGTACATCAGTATTTTTCTATCATGCGTTTTGACCCTTGCTATTTGTTGGCTTTACTTTTTCTAAAATTCTCACAGTGTTGCTGTAGTAGTCAATAGTGAACGTTATCGAGACAGGATAACAAATTATATAAATTGGACGAAATTAAGAAATTAATGAAAACATACGGTCTCAACAAGACGCCACACAGTGCGAGAAACAATGCAATTATTACACACAAATTTGCCGGCCTCGTCATCTCTCGTTTCGACGACCAAAATTGACCACCAAGATCGTACGATATCAGTCCGTTGGATTTTTTTCTTTAGGGTTATGTGAAGCAGAGGGTATATGCCAATGACCCCTAAATGATTTCAGAGCTAAAAGACAAATATGCCGAAAAGTAAAGGAAAATTTCATCAGAAGGGATCTCTTTATCCAATATCATTTTTCATGTTTAACGTCAAAGTCTCCGCATTATATTGCCATAAAAATATCAGCAGTTTATCGAAACTCCACGAGAGTCAATGTGACATTGTCGAAGGATAATCTACAATACTTACGACGCGATTCAAAGCTTACGGATAATAATGGAAAAACATCGCGGGGGCCCTAGAGATCTACATATGTATGTATCAACTTTATCGATCTGGAGAAAGTATTCGCCAGAGTTATGAGAGATCTCAGAGATCTAATCTGGGCTCATTTCTCAGAGTTCACATTAGTTGTGCATTTGAGACAGTAGTTCTTGCCTAAAGATTGTTACTAGTTTAGCTCCTTGTTGTCTCGTTTTTATAAAATGATTTGTATTATATTTTGATTTTGACAATAGGCATGTTGGAGCGTCATAGGTCCGCCTTTCCTGACGGAAGTGTGTAAAAAAAAACATTCCTCCACTCTTCCTTGCCCGCACCAAGCACATACTTACTACCTGTTCTAAATGCCTATAAAACTTTGATTGAAAAGAGAAACAAATAAGAAACCGCACGTGTTATTACAAAATAAATAAGTTTCAACATCCCAATTAATATGATTTACTGTTTGAGGTTTCCACCTCTAACTAAATCCTCATATTTTTACCACATCAACCTTGAAACGGTTGCACTTCGTTAAGTAAATTTTTTACAAGTCAATAGTTTATTTCCCGTGTGGCTTGCTTATTTTTGCTTCCATACAATGCAAAATAAATAGACAAGTTTTTGTTTTACTTTTCTTTATGTATAGGTAATAGGATTCGCTCAATTAGCTATACAAACAACAATATGAACAAGGTACGTATAAGGTAGCGCAAAATGATCAACATCAGTAATGGTCATGTGTGTGCTTGAAGTTCTTCAAACTAAACGAAGCTTATTAAAATATCATCGTTTCTTCCGGATTTCAGTTGGCTTGAGGTAATGAGATCAAAGGTTGAGAACTATCAGAGGATCTACTTTGAATCAGGTATGAGGAAATTTCAAGCAAAAATGAAATGAATTCATTAAAACGAAAACAAATATTGCTACGCGTCTTAAGTGGCGCAACCTACATCATTTTACACAAAACGACGACAAAGCAAACAGCATCAAATGTTGGTGGCATCACTTACTGAAATAGAAAACTACTTAATTAAATTCATATTGAATATTGAAGTGCTCTTTAGATTCATCATGGGAATCACTTTCAGAATAAATAATTCCATTAGTCTAATGGTGGGGTGCTTGTGTTCTTTTAGTTTAATTAGTTGCAAATCAAATGTGGGAAAATCCAAAAGTGGTGCTTAGCATCAATAAATTTTACAAGTGATTTGTAGTACATAAATGTATCAATTATAACTGTTCATGAAGTGAAGAAGATAGTTAATCATTTTTAGACTATACCAAATGTTTTAATCGGAGAAACTAATGGCTTCAACAAACCAATATCAATCATCAAATTTTATTCGCAAATTTTTTGATTTTGGAATTTTCAAAGCCACTAAAATTGAAGTCGGCAATCAATCTCATTATTTTGGTATCTCAAATACTGGGCTGTTGATTTAAAATAATTATTCTTATTTTGCTTTCCTATTGCAATTTGTGCCAATAAAAATCATTTTATATTTTTATGTAAATGCATTTATGGAATAAGGTTCACATTAGTAGTGTATTAAAATATCAAAAAGTAACGCTGGCAATCTCCATTTCACATAATTTAATTTCGGAACTAAATGAGAAAAAACTTGGATTTTCGATTGAAATATGAGTTTACACTAGTTTTAAGCCGCTTTTATAAGATTACCAGCATCGCTTCTAATACCCTCATTTGTCATTATAGACCCGAAAATCTCCTGTTACCATGAATTTTTATTTTTTTTCAAGTTTTTGGGTCGAGCACTTTAGAAATGCGAAGAGGAAAGGGGGTCTCTTTTTGCAGACACTCCTCTACTTTAACACGTTGAATGCCAGTGTTTCTCTGTGAAATATTGAGATTTTAATTGCGGAATTTTTTTCCTGTATATAAGTTGGTGTCTAGATTAAATATAAATATATATATATACTACAAAAAAAAATCCAACAAAGCCTTGTCGAGTTTGTTCGAAGTTCAAAAATCGGAAAGAAACAAGATACTTCTGCGAAACATGCCCCGAAAAGCCAGCTCTATGTGTGGATAATTGCTTTAAAATTTACGACCAAAAATTATAAAAATTATAAAAATTATAACACATTTTGAAAAATTAA
Organism: Pocota personata; assembly: GCA_963082735.1. Lineage (NCBI taxonomy): Eukaryota > Metazoa > Arthropoda > Insecta > Diptera > Syrphidae > Pocota > Pocota personata. Next base: position 113,226,534 of record OY720431.1, on the reverse strand, counting down.
ACAATGTTATTGAATTAAAAAATAACTATAAAATATTTTGACTTTTATTTAATTTTAAAATAAGATTCACTCATAACTTTCGTTCTTTTGCACTATTATGCTTATTGCTATTTCAAATTTCAACTGAAAAATTGGAAGTGTAGAGGCTTACTTCTCTTAATTGGGGTTATTTCTATTACCACATAGAAATTAGAGAGTCTAGTTCTGTAGGCTACAGAAAAAATCACAAATGAAAAATCATATACCAAGTACAAGTATACTCGTAGATGGCTTACTGAACCAGGCGCCTCACTACGAGTATACTCGTAGTTGGCAGTCAACGTGTTAAGAGAAAATTAAAAATGTTTAATTAAAAAATATATATTGTAATATGCAAGCTACGGCTCGAGTAGATAAAACGATATTCTGTGAAATTTATTTCTTTATTTTCTAGTCTATAGAACAATTCAAGTTCACACTATACTATTCTTCGCAAATTCTTTTCTTACAAGGTCTCTTTCCTCTCAAATCACTTTATCTCCTTTCAATTACTTAATTCACAAATCCAAACTAATTACTTTTTCTTGTTCACCTCAACTTTCAATTTATCACCAAATTACAACTTCGCCCATTATCACTTTTCCAATCTCTTCGCCACGGTTCTAAACCAACTGTGTTTTTTGATCGCCATCTGTCCTTATATAGCAGAAGTTTCTGATAGCCAGAAACTTCTAGCAAATTCTTCGACCACTGGAACAAGAGAAATAATTCTTGCAGTTATAATTCCCTTTTATCCCTGATATTATTCGTCTCTTTCGTTGACATGAGCTGTGGAGACTTCGTCCCAGACACGAACCTCGAATGAAAGGACAGTTCGAACCAAAATTCTGCCAGAATGGAAAGTCACTTCGGAATTTGCTGCATAGACATAGGAGCGTAGTTATTATTATGCTACACTGCCCCCCTCTTAGACGTGTTCGTCCCGAACAAGTGCATCCTCATTTCGGCCATTGTATCGACTCAGTCGGTCCACATGAACCACTTTCATTTTGGCCCTCGATCCTCGCTGGATGCGGTAGACAACATCGTTGATGCGGGTTACTATTCTGTAGGGACCTTCCCAGTTCCGCTGTAATTTAGGTGATTTCCCCTTTTGGCGATGGGGATTATACAGCCACACCAGATCTCCTTCCTGGAATCCTGACGTTGTTGCCTTGGCATCATACCTGGTCTTCATGCGGTCGCTCGTCATCTTAATCTGGCTTCTGGTCCTTTGGTGTATGTCCCTAAGCCTTTCCCTAAGGTCCGCCACGTACTCTTCTTCATTTCTGGGCTCATTGGTAGGAGATCCAAATTTCACCTCACTGGGTAAACGAGCTATTCCACCAAATAAGATTTCGAACGGCGTATGTCGAGTAGTGCTATGCACGGCACTTCTATAGGCCATCAAAAACAAGGGAATCTGCCGGTCCCAATCCCGTTGGTAGTCACCTACGACCTTCGAGAGATGTTCGTCCAAAGTCCTATTGAAACGCTCCACCATACCGTCCGACTGTGGATGAAGCGGGGTTGTCCTTGTCCTTTTGATTCCGAGTAGTTGACAAATCTCTTGGAAGATTCTTGACTCGAAGTTCCGCCCTTGGTCAGAATGCAATTCCAAGGGCACACCGAATCTGCTAACCCAATTGTAGACGATCTGCTCCGCCACGGTTCTGGCTTCCTGGTTAGGGATCGGAAACGCTTCCGGCCACTTACTGAAGTAGTCCATCACTACGAGTATATACCGATTACCATTGTCGGTTTCCGGAAAGGGCCCTGCGATGTCAATGGCGATTCGTTCGAAAGGTGCTCCCACGTTGTATTGGTGCATCTTACCTCGAGTTTTGATTCTCGGACCAGTCTGCACCAGTCTTCGATATCTTCCTTCGCTTTTAACGAATAAAAACGTTCTCGTACCTTTTCTAGCGTCTTATTCACTCCCAAGTGGCCTCCGGTCGCCCCGCCATGCATTTCCTGTAACACCTCCTTGACCCTCGTCCGCGGTACGACAAGCTGCATTACAAACGACTTTCCATCGGAGGATTCCCATTTTCTTCTCAGAACACCTTCTTGGACATGGAGGGAGTCCCACTGCGCAAAATATGCCTTTAAGGTCGGGCTTCTGTGAGAGATGTCCTGATGATCCGGTTTCTCCATGTTCTCCTTCCAGGCCAGAATCGGCTCGATATCCGGGTCTTCCTTCTGAGCGTTCCGGATCTCATCTACGCTCCAGCCGGCGATAGGTTCGGCTCTCATTCTTTGGATGGAAACCAGCTCCCGTTCTTCCTGATGCGCACAATGTTTACAATCCGTTCTGCATGGTCTCCGGGACAGTGCATCCGCATTAGAGTGGAGCCTTCCTTTACGATGCTGTATTTCGTAGTCGTAGATTTGCAGCCTTTCGATCCATCTTGCGACCTGAGGGTCAGGTCTCTTGAACTGTAATAGCCATTTTAAGGCTGCATGGTCTGTGCGAAGAACGAACTTCCTCCCGTAGAGGTATTTGTGAAAATGCTTCGTAGCCAAGATCAAAGCTAGAAGTTCTCTCCTTGTCACGCAGTAGTTCCTTTCTGGCTTAGAGAGCACCTTGCTGAAGTACGCAACCACCTTCTCTTGGCCGTCATGCACCTGGGAGAGTACGGCTCCTACCCCGACATTACTAGCATCTGCATCCACAACGAACGTTTCCCCGGGAGTGGGGTAAGCCAGTATCGGGGCATCGCATAGCCGTTGTTTAAGTGCCTTGAAGCTCTTCTCGCACTCAATTGACCATTTGAATTGTTTTCCCTTTTCCGTCAACTGGTGCAGGTTCTTTGCGATCCCGGCAAAATCCTTCACGAACCGTCTGTAGTAGGTGGCTAGGCCCAGGAAACTCCTTAGTTGGTGTTTGTCTTTGGGGACTGGCCAGTTTTTCACCGCTTCGACCTTCTCCGGATCGGTTCTCACTCCTTTCGCTGAAATTATGTGTCCCAGGTACTTGACTTCCGCTCTAAACAGGGCGCACTTCTTGGGGTTGAGCTTCAGGTGGGCACTTCGAAGCCTTTGAAACACATCCCTTAGATTGTCTCGGTGTTGCGCAAACGTTTTTCCTACGACGATGACATCATCCAAGTATACCAAACAGGTTTTCCATGTTAACCCTTGCAGGACACATTCCATCAATCGCTCGAAAGTCGCCGGAGCATTGCACAGCCCGAATGGCATTACCGTGAATTGCCATAGCCCATTTCCTGCGGTGAAGGCGGTTTTCTCCCGGTCTTCTGGATGGATCTGTACCTGCCAGTAGCCACTCTTCAAGTCGAGAGTGGAAAACCATCGGGCTCCTGATAGTGTGTCTAGCGTGTCGTCAATCCGTGGCAGAGGGTAGCTGTCTTTCTTGGTGACGTAATTGAGCTGCCGATAGTCCACGCAGAACCGCGTGCTGCCATCTTTCTTCTTAACCAGTACAACCGGTGATGCCCACGGACTTTTGGAACTTTCAATCAGACCTTCTTTCTCCATTGCCGACACCATCTCTGCAACTTCTGTCTGCTTTGCCAATGGAAGGCGCCTAGCAGGCTGACGAATTGGTCTAGTATCACCAGTGTCTATTCGATGTTGTACCAGGTGTGTTCGGCCGTATTCTCCGTCCTGTGAGGCAAATACATCAGCGTACTCATTGATAAGATTCTCTGCCATAGTTCGCTGCTCCTGATTCAGCTCACTGGATTGGAGAATCGTCTCTCTCGTTTCCGCTGTCCAAGGTGATGGGAGAGGTTTTGGAGCATCACGTTCAGATATTGTTGCGACGGCGGTAATCGGCGTGCATTTTCCAGTCAGATCCCCTCGCCTTAGTTTGACAGTGTGTGGTCTTGCGTTCAAAACCCTCACGGGAACCATGGTGTTCTTTGGTTCGACTAACGTCTTTCCCACGATGTAGTCTTGAGAATTCTTCTCTGGGTCTGGTTCTACTATGTAGAATCGGTGGCTCCCAAGATCACCTTCCAGCTTCGTCCAAATGATTGTCTCTGAAGACGGCGGCAAAACTTCGTCTTTGCTGATGACTGTCCTGAGAGTTACGGCATTCTCATTTCCGTACACCATCGGAATCTCCACATTTCGATACCTCAGTACTTGCATCCCGATGTCCAGGATTACTTCATTTGCTTTCATGAAGTCTATTCCGATGATGCACTCGTCGCATATATCTGCCACCAGAAACGCATGGGAGAACGTCAGTCCCGCCAGAGTAATCGTAAGACGAACTTCTCCAAACACTTTCGCCATTTCCCCCGTTGCAGTCTTCAGGCAGTAGCTGTTGGTGTTGTGCAGCCAGGCGCTTCTGACGATATCTCTTCTTACGATGGAGGCAGTGGCGCCTGTGTCGATGGTGGCTACGCACTTCTTCTTGTTGATTAGTGCCTCCACTGTCAGGCTCTTGTTACCCCGTTTGGTTTGCGAAACTTGAATGGTGGTCCTGGGGGCCTCGATTCCAGTAACCAACTTCTGCCCCGCGAAGTTGGTCCTTACGCATTTCCCGACTGCTGGTTTTGGTAAGTCTGACTGACAGCCAGATGCTTCCTCTCTGCTTCTCCTACTTCCGCAATGTGGACAATTTCCTCGTCTAGGTGCACTTCTGCACTGCCGTTGTAGGTGTCCGGTTTGGTTGCAATTCCAGCAACGGATTTGACTTCCGCGAGCTTTGTCTTCATCCATGACGGCTGTTCTCTGGCATGAGCATTCCACGACGGACATTTCCCTGACACGGTGTATTCCCTGGTATGCTTGGTCCGCAGCCTTCATTGACAAAGCGAATGCCAATGCCTCGGGGAGTGTTCGCTTTTCAGCCATCCTTACAGCCATTTGCAGTTGTCTGTCCTCTATGGCCTGAATAAAAGCTTCCACCGCCATTTCGTTGATAAGCTCCTCACCGGCTTTAGGGTATGAAAGATGGGCTAGTCGCTCTATATCCGCCTGCAACTGTTGGAGCGTTTCCCCCCTTTTCTGGACTCGACTACGCAGCTGAACCCTGTACACCTGCTGCATGTGTTCATCCCCAAACCGCATCTCGATAGCCTGAACCAGAGAGTCGTAGTTCTGCTGTTTATCTTCCGGGATGGTCTGCAAGAGCTCCGCAGCTGGACCCCTCAGTGCAAGTGTGAGTGCAATGGACTTCTCTTCATCGTCCCAGCTATTGGTCATTGCGGCCGCTTCGAATTGCCTTTTATAAATTGGCCATGATGTTTGACCATCGAAGATACGAGGCTGCATCTCCTTTCTTCTCAGACCGTCAGTGGAATATTCGCGTGCTTTCTGTCTCTTCACGTTGCTGAGCTCCTTAGCAAGATTTTCGACTTGCTTTCCTACTATCTCGAATTGCGTATCCACTTTTACAAACTGAGTCTCTATCTTCCCGAACTGAGTTTCATGCTTCTCAAAATTTTCATCGAATCTAGTTTCGACTTTTTCGAGTTGCGTCTCGACCTTCTCGATTTTCTCTTCGATCACTTCGAATTTGGATTCCAAGTTCTTGTTTTGCTCATCAAGTTTACTTTCCAGAGCATCTAGAGAATTCTTTTGTTCGTCCATTGCTTTCTTCTGTTCGTCCATTGCTTTCTTTTGTTCGTCCATCTTAAGTTCTAGAGAATTCTTTTGTTCGTCCATTGCTTTCTTTTGGTCATCGAGCTTAAGTTCCAGAGACTTCTTTTGGTCTTCCATTGTTTTCCTTTGTTCGTCGATGACTGACTTAAGTTGCAGGAGCAGACTTGTTATATCCGGGTCGGCTACTGTACTTGCTGGTTCCTCTCCCACGTCAAACTCTACGTCATGCGGATTTTCACCTTCCTGCGTTACTGCTTCTTCCAAACGAATCAGTAGGGCATCTTTTCCCCCAGTTGTGTCGAGGTTCCGCTTACTGAGTTCTGCCTTTAGTTGAGTTATAGTTAGTTTTCCCAATTTGCGACCCATTTTGCGCAACTAATTAACTCAACACAAAAATCGTTTTTTTTTTTTTTTTTTAATTGTGCAATTTCACACCACGGAAATAGTTATTCACAGAATAAGTTTTATCCCGCTTCTAACACCAATGTAATATGCAAGCTACGGCTCGAGTAGATAAAACGATATTCTGTGAAATTTATTTCTTTATTTTCTAGTCTATAGAACAATTCAAGTTCACACTATACTATTCTTCGCAAATTCTTTTCTTACAAGGTCTCTTTCCTCTCAAATCACTTTATCTCCTTTCAATTACTTAATTCACAAATCCAAACTAATTACTTTTTCTTGTTCACCTCAACTTTCAATTTATCACCAAATTACAACTTCGCCCATTATCACTTTTCCAATCTCTTCGCCACGGTTCTAAACCAACTGTGTTTTTTGATCGCCATCTGTCCTTATATAGCAGAAGTTTCTGATAGCCAGAAACTTCTAGCAAATTCTTCGACCACTGGAACAAGAGAAATAATTCTTGCAGTTATAATTCCCTTTTATCCCTGATATTATTCGTCTCTTTCGTTGACATGAGCTGTGGAGACTTCGTCCCAGACATGAACCTCGAATGAAAGGACAGTTCGAACCAAAATTCTGCCAGAATGGAAAGTCACTTCGGAATTTGCTGCATAGACATAGGAGCGTAGTTATTATTATGCTACAATATATTTGGATTCTGATGAAATAACTCTTTCACGTACTTATACGAGTACATTGAAAAAATGATTATTGCGACTTCTGTTTTTACTGGAGCTACCTCCAAAATAACGTATTTGCCAAAAATACTTGGCATTACATTTTAATATCATATTCTTACATATGAACATATTACGTCGAAAAAGACTTGAACGTCGATTTTGAATAAATCGTCTTAGTCATACCCTAGACAGCCAATTACAGTAATTATTACAGCAAAGTATTTACAGCTGGATATGAATTTTTATTGAAATCATTGAAATCGTTTTCGTGAAAACTGTGTCCCACAGACCACGGGTATAAAGTTTGAAGTATATCCGTCCAGCCGTTTAGGCTGCGGTGAGATACAGATAGACGGACAGAATTGCGAGACCCTTTTTTCGAGTTTCACTGTGATAGTAATACTAAGATTGGTCCAAATTTTAAAATCGAATTTTTTCATTCTCTTCATAGGAATAAGTATAATGGGATGATAGTTTAAAATGACTTTACACATTTGTGGAAGCCGGTAATCAAAGGGTTAAAAACAAAGAGCGGTATTTACTTCCGAAGAAGAGAGTACATTCTAAATGCACCAAATTGAGCGAATTCGAAATCTGCGTTTATGTATAACTCAGTTTCTAACCGAGTTTCTGTAAGTAAACTTGTTTTGTTTTTCTCCAAACGATAGTTTCTGAATTCAAGTGAAAAAAAATCACTTCGAGTTCTTGCAAGTATTTTGAGCTCGGCTTAAAAGTGGCAGCTCGCGGTAGATATCACCGAAGAAAAAAGAGCCTTTACATCCAAACACTTTCTAGTCTGTTAGACAGTTATTCTTAAACCTACAAGAGTGACATTTGATGATTTCTGCAGAAATTGTCAGATGCCGAAGAAAATTGATGAATTCTCTGCACCTAACAAATTGGTTTGCTATACTTGCTGATCTGGGGGGGTAAAATTAGGCAACAAAACACACTGTCTTGCTCAATATTTTGCAACTTTTGTTCAATATTTTGGGCTCAACAGTTTTATCGCCAGGCACTGGGATATAGAGCTATGATTGGGATCGCAGATTAAAAGTATAATTGGACTGAAAAAAACACGACTTTGAAGCAACAGGATGTTTTTTTTTTTTTTTTTTTGATAACGAGGTGAATATAAGAGAGATTAGCTTCTCGTTTGCAATTTTGTCTATAACATAACTACAACCTACATGAACTGAAGATCAGAGTTGTAAAGGAATTAAATTATTTAAAAATTTAACTCTTTGATTTATCTCCAAAAATGTTTAACTCATGAATTCACTTAGAGACTTTAACTTCAAAATATGAAATCACCATTCATTTTGAAGTCACTGATTGGGAATTCATATTAGTAAAGTCAAAGATTGCATTCAACTGAATACAATCTTCTGTTATTTCAGTGAAGTCATTGAAGTCTTTTTGAAGTCATGAAGTCATTTTGGAGTTACGAAATTATTGAAGTCATTGCAGTCATTTCGAAGTATTTTGGATTCAATTGTATTAATTTGAAATAAGAACCATACATTAACGTCTTACATTAGTTTATTATAAGTTTTTTTTAAAAAAATAAGATACACAATAAAACAAAACAATTATAAAAACATGAGTATACAATAAAAGTTCATACGTGAGTGAGACTCACTTCTATCCTCTGCTTAAAAGGATAAATCAAAATACCCATATGCAAACAGGTCTATTTGGTCTACACAGTTTCCATCATCCTACCCTCATCAGACAATAAGCTTAGAGATGAACAAAATCATTTAACTACCTATAGTTTCTTAATGTTCAATGTGTGCAAATACTGTTTTTATTAAAACAATTTGACGATTATATAACACTAAGAAATTCTCAGATTTATTTATAACAACTTTGTTTACCTACAAGTTAAGTCTTGTGATTGAATTAATAAAGCAATTTATTCAGTAACATAATTTTGGTTTATTAAAAAATTACAATTGAGCTAAATATAGAAAATCAGTTTAGTCTAATGTGCATTAACAATAAAAAAAAAATAACCTGAACTTAATTAAAAGTTACTTGTACTTTAATACAAAATCATAACGACTTTAACGAGATAACAAAACTGCAAATTCTTAAAAAGCTAAATGGTGGCCTCGAAAATTCTACTAAAAGACGTTAATACGGAAATCCCATCCGTCATCTCTGCAAAAATTTAATGATTTATTTTTTCAAGTTAATTGAAAAAATGTTCCCAACTTTATTTTTTCCATAACGAGACGTTTAGTTATTTGCACAAAGTTTGTCTTCTCCTCGACATGGGTAGGTACTAGGTAATATTATTTTCTGCTTCAGATTAAATGATTTAATCTTTTCATCGGCATTTTAAATTAACTCGCGTGTTGAATTCACTGTGCTCACTTGCTGGAAATCCCCTCTTAAATATTTGGAGCTCAATTAATTGATGTTTACCCATTTGGGTAGAAATTATTGTCTGGTTTCTCCCAAAATACAAATCACACACGAATACTTGGCCCGAAGATTGCACGTGCTACACCAATGATGACGGAGACTCATTCAATAAATACACAAACGTAATTATTGTTCGATTCAAATCTCATCAGCGAATAAAAAGTGTAGTAGCACTTTTATTTTTTTCAACTTATTGTTCTTGCCTTCAAGTTATTCATGTTTTTTTTTTTTTTTGCAACCAAACCCCCAACAGGGAGAAGAGGAAATTCGATTGAATTAAGAAGACTGTGATTGTTTTTCAACTGCGTTTTGCAGATAACAATGGGAATAGAAATACAAGCATGACTATCTCCAACAATGACAAACAAAAAACAGAACAGAGCCTTCGTATAAACACATATGAGTATAATAATTTAATTCAAGATAAAGACAAGATCATTAGAGCAAATCGTGAATTATATTTTGATTACGTTCAGTTGCAAATAGTAATAATAGTAAATGAGTTGAGAGAGACAGAGAAAAACAAATGTCTAACACTAAAAGCCAACTTGTATGGGCTAAGATAGAAGACTATACAACTCGTGCTTTTTAGTGATGCTGTTAGAAACTATCTAGTGGAAATCACAGATAGATTGTCACGTGGATTCATTATTTTCGCATTGTGGGGTAATTTATTTTGTGAAGATCTAGAACTAATGAGATTTTCTTTGAACACAGAGGTACACTCCCGGTTGCAATGGGAATTATTGTTTTCTGTTTCGTTTTTATATGTATTGGATATTGTAATGGTCACATAGTACATTCGCTACTTTAGTTAAATCTTCTAATATATGACTGTTTGTTATAGTTTGACGGTCATTGCAATTTATTATGAAAATTGCTTGAAATTAAATTGTAATTGATTGGTTATGTGAACTTCTTGCAAATGTATCGCAAACACAATGGAATTTTTTATCTGAGGAGTGGAGAGGATTGCTATTTTTATTATTCCCACTTTAACATTCAGTCAAGCTTGTTTAATACCCACAGAAGCCTCTTTCGGATAGAACTTTTTATGTAAAAAAAAAGATGGCTGCACAACTTTTTGATTTGGTCGAATGATTTGATGTAATAAAGGAAGATATTTATTTGAAATTTGACTTAAAAAAAAAAGAAACATAACATATCATAACAAAAGAACTTCTTAAAATATATATATTTTTATTAGAAACTCATATACTGAGAGATTCTGTTTCTGATTTATTTAGGGTAAAATATGATGTAACAAATCGAACTGAAATATTGCTTTAATTTAATTCAACAATTATTTCTGCAAAATTAAACAGAATTAAATGTATGTGGATATTTACCTACAGTCTTACAACGTAGTAATTTTGATTTATGTGCAAGGTAGTCTGTAAGAATTTTATATTAGGTAGACGGACTAAATAAACAAATAAGTATTGAACGTTCCTTACGTTTTTTTTTTAGTATCAATTGGCAAGAACATATTTTGTTTGAGTTTGTTGAGTTTTTTCAATACCGGCCATTTATAAAGTACCGTTCATTTAGGGTAAAGTACTGTTCATTTGTAAAGTACCGTTCATTTTGTAAAGTACCGTTCATTTGTAGTAATGTCGAGTTTGATCAAAATTTCGAAATAGCAAATTTTCAGAAAATCAATACTTGCCCTTATACGAGTAGGACCAAACAAAACCTGTTATTACCTATAATATTTACGGGAAAACCCCCATTGGCAAACATGTCAAGATAAGCAACGATTGAAGTCTCCAGTATTGAAATCTTTCAAATCAAAGAAGACAAATATTTTTCTTAAATATATACCACCAAATTATAAAAATCATCGACTGGTAAAATAATCTAAACCATGGAAGCAAAAAAGTCTTCCAAAAAATAACTGCAGAAAACAATGATTTTTTTGTCGTAATTTGGATCTTTGAACATTATACCCAAAGAACGTATGTTTCGAACTGTATTTGCGCTATGTTCTGGGCCGGGCTAACTCATCACTATAAGGTACGAGTATAGGTATAAGGGAAAGGGTACTGTCAATATGCCTGCCCGCCTGTTTATATGAAAACGCTAATGCGGTGTTCAGTGTCGTGTAACTTATTCTTTGAGTTTAATTCTGCCCATAATAGCTCTTTGGTCTTTATCGCACTTTTGGAAGTAGAATAATGTCGAAATCTAAAATGAAATAATATCAACATAATAATAATGTGCCTCTCAAACAATGAGAAGAATTTAATTTTCCATTATAAATAAATCATATTTTTTTATATGAATTTTTGAGCAATGAGTAAAAAATCAACGTACCACTACGGGAACGCTAAAGAGCAGTAGATTTGGGAAAACATATTTAGTAGATTTCTAGTTTAGCAAAGTAAATCCCATAAAATAAAAAACTTATTTACACGTTTTTTTTTTGGCACATAGTTGTATGATTTAGGAAAAACATTGAGCATTCAATCTTGGTGCATGATCTCCAAACGATAAAATATTTTTTTTCTAAATAAGGTTTAATACAAAACATTCAGCTAGAAAGCCATTGTGCTTAGATAATATTGTTATACAATATACACAATTCTAAAACAACTTTTTCGATTTACATGTTTGGGGAATTTTTTTGGAAAAAGTGAATATCAAATATTCAAATCGGTGAATTTTTGCGAAAGTTACAGTGAACGAAAAGAATGAATTTAGCTGACAGGCCGATTTACGTACAGCAACCATTAAGAAAACCACTGTTCTTCACGCTTTGTTTGTTAGTTAGTTACCTAACCTTATCTCCCACATGGTTTTTCGACCTCATACTTCTATTTCCGTACAACATTTAAGTATGTAAAATCTTAGTTTTAATAAAAGCCATTATTTGACGCACAAATTAAATAAATGATGGTGCTAAGTTCCTGAAACTCTTTCCTATTTCCAACACTTTGCGTTTTTGGCTGTTGTAGTCTGTAATACAATGCCTAGTAAAATAAATAACTATGCCTACTCGTATCTATGTTAGAATTACATGCAGTCTTACTTAAATCGGCGTCTGAAATAGCGAAACAAGAAGCACTCGAATAACCCTTAGTTAATCCGAGTATATTGTATCAAAAGACAAAGAAATATGAAGAACTCAATTTGACATCATAAAAGGGCAGTATATTTGCTTTACTTTGTAGCAGATTTCAATTTCACTAAAAGCAAAGTAAATTTACTACGATCATATTACAGTGGCAATGCTACTAAAGATTATATATACTATGCCCATTGTGATATACCTATAACAAGGAATTAGTTTGTTTGAAGTTCATTCATTAAATCTGCAACACGCCAATGTATCATAGTATCCACTGCTTCTACCCATAGATAGGATAGGATCTATCGCTAGAAACATTTGGAAAAACTTATTAAACGTTAGAGGTTTGTAACATAAATATATGTATCTATATTCCTATGTATCACTAATCTTCAGCGCCCAAAAGAAAAGTTTACAAAGTCTGAATTGATTTTAACATGTAGTTCGACTTTTCAGTGGTTCGAGTAACTGAACATGGACTAACTGAAAAAAAAAAATAATTCCGGAAACAAACTGGAATCTCCTAGTACCAAAGTGTGAAACCCGCTTTTACGGTTTAAGGAAATATTTGTAAGAACATTTTGGAGACATTTTTATAACTCTATATAATTTTTAAATCTGTAAATGCCATGTTGTATGTAATATATAATTCAAAGAAACCTTTATTTCATGTGCATGTTGCAAAATTCATCAGTTTTCCTCAGTTCAATCTCAAGATTTCGAAATATATTGCAAATTTGTAAATTTAGAAACAATAAATGCTGAGAGTGGATCAGCGTGAATCAGTGCCTTAGTGCGCGAATGGGCTTATCTATGATGTTTTATGAAATAAATACTGCACTGTAAGAGTGGCTTCTGTCCTAAACTTTTTTTTTTTTTAATATGTAACTACTAAAAAATGCGTTTTAAATATAATTCTAACATGAAATTACGAGTAGTAGCTCAGGAAAGAAGTTTAGTGTCGAAGTTCGCTATTCTAACCTAGATAGTTTCATCGCTTTATGAAAAACTTCCTCGTAGGTATATCTTGCCCCACTCTCCCCAATTAAAGGGTTTTTCAATAGGGACATAACAATTTTGTATTTTAATACAAACGCACGCTTAAACTTTTTTATAATTTGTCGAAGTCAAAACGTCAGCCGAGGTTTATATTTTTATTATGGTGAAGTTCACGAACAAGCAGCGTTTGGAAATTATTAAAAATTACTACCGAAATTCTGAGTCGGTGGTCGGAACTTTAAGAGCACTTACTCTAATTCTCGGTCGTATTAATCATCCCACCAGACAGGTTGTGCGTACTACAGCGTATAAATTTGCGTCAACATATTCACTATTGAATGTTCCTGTGCAAGTTAGACAACGCATCGTTCGAAGTACCGAAATATCGCAGCCGTAAATGCTTCAGTTCAAAATGAGCCAAATCAGTCGGTTCCACGCGGTTCACAGAAATTGGAAATCTCTCAGTCCACATTGCGACGAATTTTGCAAGATCTTGGCCTACATCCTTACAAGAACAAATTAACTCAAGAACTGAAGCCTCTTGATCATTTGAAAGGCCGAAATTTCTCCGATTGGGCTCTGCAAAAATTTTAAGAAAATCCTGAATTTCATCGAAAAATAATCTTCAGCGGTGAAGCTCATTTTTGACTTAAAGTGACCATGTCGTGTGGATTTCATGCCGGAGATGTGATTGGACCATATTTTTTGGTCAATGAAAATGATCGCCATGTTACGGTCCACAGAGTTCGCTATCGTGCCATGTGGGAAAACTATTTTTAGCCAGAATTGAATGAACTTGATATCAGTGATATGTGGTTC